>OU893343.1:16706912-17916285 GCA_918026875.4 Diatraea saccharalis
TGAAATTACGTTACATTTAGTGCGGATAGTGGCGTGAACCGCAATATCGTGTTCCAATAAAAATTCGTAGGTCGCGTGCTAGAGCATACTAAGTCATATGAAGCTGGCCCAAGTCATAAGCGACAGCGGGATACTAAATAAACACAGCGTAAATCATTACAGCATTTAACAACAAACTCAAATAACGTACGTACATTACTCAAATATTGAAATTAAATCCATTTTAGAACCCAGACCCGAGACAAAATAGAAAAAGATCATTTTCCACATTGGCCTAACTGAAAATCAAACCCGTTACCTCAGAGATAGTGTCACCTTAAAAAAGCGCGCACATCACTTTACCACGGAGGTGAAAAAGATATAGAATGAAAGATATTTATGTTTCGACTAGTGAATAAAAATTTAAGAGGATACTTAACAGAAATATTGTCAAATCACATTTCAATAGAATCTCAACTTCTTGCTTTTTTCCATTGTAATTCTACCTAAAATCCAATATTAATAAATATCTGTCACCAATGATATGTGAGAAAGACATTTCACTAATAAAAGGTATAATTTTTGAGGCATACTTTTAAAACAAGATCTCAATATATTCTGTATCATCTGTCCTAATTCATCACCAAAAATATATAAATTGCAGCAGAACAAGCGACGAAGTAATCGCTTAAGTAGATATACTAAATGGCGATTTTATGAATATTGAATCGAACTTGAGCAAAAATTTATTGTTAAATGTCGTCGATAAATAATGAGATATTAAAATATCGAAGGATTATCTAAGAAAAAATCTAATTGTAATTTATATTTAATTGCATCAGTTTAAATTGTACCTTAACGAAAGACAATACTATACCTACTTTATCTAATTTTTAATTAATTTATATGCACGCTTTAGTAATGGACAGATAATTGGTACTTAAAGACATTCTATGTATAAAGTTTATATACATGGATACATAGTATAATACAAATAAATTTTTATTAGTTAAAAATCGTATTAATAATTTATGTATTAATGAAATCGCTCTCTCCTTTCACTTACACCTATATGTGCTCGCTAGAAGTTAGCGAGGAAACGAGCAATTTCCTCTTCCATTATAATTGATTGGCGTAATTGTGAGCGGATTCTTTCGCGAAGCGACTCTGCCAACATATCAGCGATTAGCTCTTTCGGCTTAATGACTTGAGGGAATTCCGATTAGCACTGGTTACCAATTACTGGAACTGAACCAGAATTGGAAGCAAAGATGCATGTAATTATAAACCATTTGTGACTTGACTTCTATGTACACACGGCTGCACGTCAGACTATACATTTTGGACTTTGCACCGACCGCGCTTCGTATCGAACTTCCTTTCAAGCTAAAGTCTGATTACTCTGTTAGTATGTAGCGGGACTCAGGTCAGCAGTACATCATGTCATTCAAGGCCATCAAATCTCTTCAATCAATTCTATAGCCTAATTTGTAGTTAGTTGTTTGATATAGAAACTTTTTAGTCACTATCTTGTGCTACCCAAAATAGTGCTATGTGAATTTGCTGGCAAAATATCGCAAGCACAAGTTCCCTTTTATTAGTAAACATTTACTCGCTAAAAATGAGATTAAATCAAATTAATTATGTCAACTTGATATTAAATCAAATAACTGTAATTGAAAAAGCGACTTCATCATTGTAATGGTCTCCTCTATAACGTAACCTCCAAAGCAAATCTCACATGCCAGTTTCAAGGTGTCGCCATCTCTGAGGTCCCGGGTTTAATTGACCCGTCTGGGTGTCTCGGATCTAGGTGTTGTGGTACCTTCGTTGTCTCAGACACTCCATAATACGCGAGCTTTAGCTCACTTGAAATCTGAGCAATGTGTGTAATGGCTAATATTCATTCAAACGGAGATAATAGGCCATAATCCACCACGTGGGCCCATTGCGTATTGGTGGGTGTTAACGACTGCAGATGCAACGATATAACGTGCTTTCCTAATCATGAGATAACAACTTTATTCACAAGTTAAAGAATCTATAATGTCACCCGCTCGCGGAATCCAGGGCGCCGCTTCCCACTTTAATACTCAATACTCAAACATTTATTGTCAAGTATAATATGTAAAATAGAGGTTACAATTACATAGTTGTTTTTGAACATAATATATTCATAAACAACAACTGTATGGTAGAACAATTTAAAATATATAAGTCAGTAGTGAAACAATGTCTTACTTACACAATACATTAATACAAGTCAGATGTTAGTAACCTTAAGCAAAAAACTGATAATAACGCTTAAATTATTGACTTACTTTACAGAAGGTTTTAATGTCTATATTTTCATATAGGTGCGTCAAGTTGACATTTAAAAATGATGAATAAACAATTGATGTATTGGAGACATACACCCCTGTGCTAAGAAATGGTTCTTACAATCTTTATATCTTTTAATTATATAGTTTAATAGGAACATTATAACCTTTTAACCGACTTTAAAATAATTCCGTTTTTTTTTGTATATATGTTCCACAATGTATGTATATTCGTCACTAGTTGACGGCTATTACTATTATTGTTTGTAGTTGTTTCTTTTTTGTTTGCAAGTTATGTTTAAGAAATTTGCACGAAAAACTTTATCAAAATCGGATGTGATCGGTGTTGATATTAGAATAATTAGTAATAATAAGGTTAATTCTCTAAACTTGATTTGAAGTCGAGCGATTAATAGTGTGACCAGCAAGCTCATTCACGCTCAGCCTAATCGGAATAAGGTTTCTTGAATTTGTTAGCCTCCTTTATAGTTTTGAATAATTGTATCCAAGGTTTATTGAAATTTATTTGAATTAAAATAAGCTTTTTTTTACTTAATCAATAAGATATTTAAGTTTTTCAAAACATTAGTACATTAGGTACAAAAGGAAAGGACATCTTAACTAATATTTTTCGAATCAAAAAACTCAACCGAACTTTGTGTAAGAAAGTAATAACAGTGAATTAAAAAGGCCATTATCATAACGAAACGACCATTAACAGAGGTTTGCCTTTCAAAAACCTCACAATTGCACTGTCTGTGGTCGTAATTCAATAATTAATGGCATCACAACACTCAGTACGCCGAGTGGACGCACCACTTGGATTGTTTCTAGTGAATTTCTCGTAAATTGTAAATGCGAAGGTCAGCAAATTGCTGAACTCAATTAAGTTATAATTATTAAGTGTTACAAGTTTCAACGTTTTTTTTATTGGATGCGCGTACGCATGACGAATAAATTTCGTATAAAGCTGCATCTATACGAGATAATCTCGATATCGAGGCAAATCGGTGCTGACTTAGTGTAAATTAAAGTGTAAAGACGCTGCCTCAATTTCTGACTAATAATTGACCCAGTTTAAGCAATGCGTTCAGATTTCGTCGCCTCGATTTTGTATAAAACCGCATCTGCACGAGGCTGTAACTGACTCCGTAATCCGAAGTCAGTGCTGATTTACTGTAATCTGAATCGTAAAGATACAAGCACGACTACTGACTCCGTCTATACAATGCGATAATTTTTCACTCCACTGTTCTCGTGTGAACCAACCTTTATACCGCTGCTGTAAGGTTGAGTGGCGTGAAAATTCGCAATAGTCTACAATTATCAGTTGAATAATATAACTTGCTTGCCAAAGTATTATGCGATTTTACATTAACTCTCGTGTCACTAGGTACATGTATTAGAATTAGAACATACAATATAATGGATTATTGTCTACCTCTCTTAAATAATGTTTTAGCTTCGAAATAGAATTCTTTTTAATTTTTCTGTGAGATTATTATTTGTAGTTATAATATTGTATATCGATTGCCCCATGATAAGAATATTAACCAAATTAATTAGCTCATTGTCCATTACGTTAAAAATTTTCAGCATTCCACCAATATTGTTAAAGTATTTTACCATAACCAATATCTTCAATATTCTTTTAAGTCACTGTTATATTTTCATTTCTATTATTGCATTATGGAGAAACCGCGAATATAACCATAAGGTAACCAACACGCTGATCAGAGACAATATAAAAAAACATCTTCTACATTGACCGTACTGGAAGTCAAGCCTGGCATCTCAGATATAGCGACATCTGGAAACCGGCGTGCGAGCCGGCCGCGGATGACATCATCTTCCCGATGATTATCTTGTTGCAAACACAAAATACCGCTGTCCAGTGCAACTGTTTGCGTTAAAATAAAAGTTTATTCCGTAATTTATGTTGTTTTCACATAAAAAGCAACTCTAAGTTATGCCAAACAGCCGTCAGTAGTATGCTCCGCGCGGACACTGTCTGGGGTCTGATTTATAACTACCACTTAGCAATTACCTTACTTGTGCAAATGTAATTCAGTTCATTAAAATACTGTTTAGGAAAAATACGTATACATAGATAATCTTTTTTATTATACTTGTGAAAGAGAAAAGTCAAAAAGTTTAGAGAATTATCACAATAAATAAAAAGAAATACATTGATTGATTCGATTAAAGTTAAGTATTCGGTTTGGTAGCTCGGTGCCGTAGTGGATAAACGCCGCGACTCGCGATCATTGTTGTTAAGCAACTTTCGCAAAGGTCACGGGATGGGTGACCAAAAAATTAGTAGTTCGAATTACTCCGTGCTTCAGAAGGTACGTTAAGCCGTTGGTCCCGGCTGCTTTTGCAGTCGTTAATATACTTCAATCCGCATTGGGCCAGGGTGGAGCCCCTATAGTGGGGACGTAAAAGGGCTGGTGATGATGATACAGTGTGATATCTAAAAGTTTGCAACTCTTTGCTGTAGATAATTACAATGTCGATTTTCATGTATTGATGTAGCGCTTGAATATATCTGGACCTGAAAAGCATTAGGTCGGATGTCGGGAATCTTAGGCATAACTGTATAAAAACAGAAATAGCTAAATGCAATCAAAATATTTGAAAAAGTCGTCTGATCCGACTTTATGCATGACTGTTGCTCATGAGTAAAAAGGCACAAACATACAAGAGTTAATTTGCCGGAAAGAGAAAAAAGAGTGTAGCAACGTTATGGCGATAAGTGATTTTAGCTGGTTCTGCACATCCGACCTAATGCTTTTCAGGTCCAGATATATAAGTATAAAACTACCTATTGTGTTGTTATGTAGCATATTACATACTGTTCGCATACTATTTTGTTTATATTAATTTATTGTATCTTTTATGATACTTTTATTACCTTATTTAATTTTGAAAACTTGTATTTTCAAATGGCAAAAATTATAATGAAATATAGTCCTCAAAGCTTTATACTAACAGTTCAATTAATAAAAAAGAACTATATCTGGTCTAAGTCCAGGGGTCAGCAACCTTATGTGGCAGAAAAGATAAACACTACAATTTACTTTCACAGTTTTTAAAAAGCCACTGGAAGATATCGTTTTAAATATAAAAATATTATGATTTTTAAAGTTGTTTAAAAATCTCAATTATTCTTGTATATGCAATTGTACCTTTTATAGTATAGTTTCTTAGCTGTGGATAGATTAAACGATGGGGAATACCACAACAACCGAATAATCTCGATCGTAATAGTTAACGACGTTTGATAAGACATTGCTAGATGTCAGAAATCAAAGAAAAATTCGTCTCTCTTCTAAAATTCGTTTATTCTAAGTTAGCAGTTTAACGGATAAACTTAATCGTTAGATAGCTATGCAAATAACAAATGTAAATTAAAATTGCCAATAAAAAAAGGCCAATAATTCTTAATTTAACTATTGATACTTTTATTCAGATAAAAAAATCGGCTCCTAAAGAGTTTTGACAATAATATAATTTTTGTAATTGGAACTTATGAGCGGCAACTTTACACTAAAGAGCCGTGTGGGGCTTGATAGCCGCAGGTTGCCAACTCCTGGTCTAGGCCGTTATCAATCAAAAAACTGCACCATCTGTTCATTAGAAAAAACAGTACGGGTATGTTTTGTTTCTCGTAGTCATCAAATTGAAAAATGACTTCAAGAATGTATAATCAATAAACATAGCTTCACGACATATATATATATATATATATAATATATATATATATAATCTACTCCATTCAGTAAAATGTGTAGAATTGCCTAGTTTACTCTTTTTTTTATTTTAGAAATAAATATACCATTAATATTTCAGAAATAATACAGAAGTATGGTCCTGTTTGTGGAACTGTTGCTAGTCAACCGAAAGTAAAACAAATTCAGGCTGAGAAATTATTGCCCATATATACGTAGCAAAAAACGTGTGGATGTCTAGAAAATTATCTTTGACATTTATGCATTCATGTTTACAGTTATTATAACTAAAGTTGTTACATTTTATATAACTAATTGAATTCTATTTTTGAGATTCAAAGTGTGATATTTACCAAATTAGTCTAATAAAATTTATTCTGCTAAACATTTAAAACTAAAATGGTTTATATTTTTCGAACATATAACAGAAACCTGTATGTATTTCCACTTGCAGGCAACGTCTGAATGCAAATATATTGCAATTCTAACAGATTTACATAAGCGTAATGTTTACATTGCAAGTTGATATAGCGTAACGTTCAAAGAAAACATTAACTACTTGCCAGTATCTTAAATAAAAAATGTGCATTTTTGCTACTCGCGAATTACAGGAAAGCTGTTAAAAAAACTTACTTTCTTCCCATGCTCATTTACGAAGAGAAGTATTAATACAAATTTTAATTTAATTCAATTACCCGCTCATGCAGTCCAATTTTGATCTTTATTGAAACGTGAAATTCCTTTTATCGTCGGGAAAAATCGATTGACATTTTTTTATTGTAAAATAAACCTCTTTGGTGGTCTTGCTTCTTTGAAAAACGCTGACAAAATCTGCATAGGCATCCGCAGAACGATTCTCCACCGATACTTAGTTCTCTTGGGGATTTCTTATTCAATTACGTCACATGCTGTTAATTAAACGACTAAGAATGATTTCATTTTATACAGCACTCTACTGTTATTAGAATAACGATCAGATTTGCACGGTAACATATATACGCTGCCGATATTCAGCTAAGAAATACTTGGAGTGTACAACCGACATCCGTGATTTCGTTTCCAGTTTCATGTCAATGAGATTTTGGGAACTCACATTCTTTGGGTTTCTCAACCACTTTTTACCCTACTACGGCGAACTTAAAAGAGTGTCATGATTTTCGACATGCAAGTCGCGGTAAAACATAGATTACATAGATTCCAAGCATTTTAGTTTTCATATAGCAAATTGAAAATTTTCTTGTTTTATACCCACTTTTATTTATAAAATACTAGCTTTCCGCCAGCGGTTTCGCCCGCGTGGTTTGCATTATACATAAAAGCCTTCCTTTTGAATCTTGTTATCTATGAAAAAAATACACATCAAAATCTGTTGCGTAGTTTTAACGGTTTAAGCATACATAACATAGGGACAGAGAAAGCAACTTTGTATTATACTATGTAGTGAAGAGAACAAATGTGAGTATGGGATAGATAGACAAAAACAGAACATGGAGTATCGCGTCAAAAACTGTTTGTAATTAATTACTTTTTAAAAATTTACGATTACTGTGAAAGTGCTGCATTATTCCCTCAACTACTAATGATTTATGCTCTGTAAAAAGGTTATAATTAATACAAGAATGGAGAATTTTGTGAATTTTTCCTATAAAGATAATTTTATAAAATCACGTTATTGATACGATGCACCCCTCAGCAATGTTATCTAGCTTTCTTATTTTTAATGACAGATTATTTGGACGTTATTTCTTTATCCAAAACCAGTTGGAAGCTAGTGATTTTTCATGTACAGTGTAAGTTGATATTTTGGTTGTTGGGTGGCTGCTGGTAAACCGTCGTGTGGTGAGATTTATAACAAAATGAAAAACAGTAGAAAATTATTTAAAAATAAGTTAAGATGATGTCAGAATAATGTTGAAAAAAATAAATTAAATATATTGGCTCTTTGTAGGAAGGATAACAACTTCGTAAAATTTTGGAAAACTATAAAAAAGATGGATGTAAAACAGAGTTTACCGGTGAGTATGGATGGCTTGCAGGACAAGGAGCAGATAGCTAACTTGTTTGCCCAGAAATTCAGAGTCGATCCCTTGCCTGCGTCGGAGCGTTTGGTCGGGTTGGATGATTTTGGTTTCGCTACTGATACGGTCAAAGCTACCTTACATTTTAGTGAAGAAGATGTAGCGAATGTAGTTAGCACTATGGCGCGCGGTAAGTCACCGGGTCATGATGAATTGACTGTCGAACACTTGTTCCACGCAGGCGAGGCGCTCTGTTTGAAAGTAACAAGGCTGTTTAATCTTTGCCTTAAATACTCTTATCTGCCTCCAAATATGATGAAAACAGTTGTAGTACCGATCATTAAAAATAAAAACGGGTGATGCGAGTACAGCTAATAACTACCGACCGATATCTCTAGGTACTGTTTTAGGAAAAACTTTAGAGCGACTGTTGCAGCCCGAAGTGTCGAAAAACATACAGATTGACGATGCACAGTTTGGTTTCCGTCCCGGAGTCTCTACGGATTCCGCTATTTTAACCGTCAAACATACTGTTGACTATTACGTACGCCGGAAAACATCTGTATACGCATGTTTTCTGGATCTGAGCCGCGCATTTGATCTGGTGAATTATGATATTCTCTGGAGAAAATTGCGCGGCACAGATGTCCCGGCTGAAGTGGTGGATTTGTTCGAGCATTGGTACGGAAACCAAACTAATTATGTAAAATGGGGCGACGCGACCTCTAGTAACTACAAGCTAGAATGCGGTGTACGCCAAGGAGGGTTGACTTCTCCGGATCTCTTCAATTTATATGTCAATGACTTGATCGAGGAACTGAGGGGCGCTGCCATCGGCTGTCACGTTGGTAACGTTTGTGTTAACAACTTGAGCTATGCCGATGATATGGTGCTCCTCAGTCCCTCGATCAAGGGGCTCCGTAAACTTCTTTCGATTTGTGAGCATTATGCTGATGCTCACGGTTTGAAATATAACGTAGCAAATCAGAAGTTATGGTATTCAGAGCAAGGAAAGGTCCGGAGAACATACCAGATGTGTTTTTAAATGGTTCGGCACTTCGGGTGGTACAACAGTTCAAATATCTTGGGCATATTCTTACAGAGAATCGAAAAGACGATCTCGATATAGAACGAGAGAGAAGAGCACTATCTGTTCGTTGTAACATGCTCGCGCGCAAGTTCGGTAAATGTAGTGATGAAGTCAAATTAATTTTGTTCGGCTCATACTGTCAATGTTTTTACACTTGCCAGTTATGGTCCAACTTTAACCGTACTTCCTACAGCTCCATAAGGGTACAATACAATGACGCGTTTCGTATCCTTATGAAATATTCAAGGTACAGCAGCGCGTCGAGCATGTTCGCGGACGCCCGTACAGCGGACTTTTATGCTGTTGTGAGAAAGCGCATAGCTTCGTTTTGGACGAGGATTTGTCTTTCTGATAATAGCATAATCAGAGCCGTTAGTTGGGGTTTGGACAATCCTATATATAAGTACTGGATTTCGGTGCACCAGAGCGACAACAGAAAATAATGTTTGACAATGTATAATACTACTGAATTTTATTTTAATAATTATTATTTTATTTTATGTAAGTTTTATTTATTTTTACTTGTACTTTATTTTTGGAAATTATGTATTTGACTGTTTATTGGGTTTTTTATGCCTTTCAATAAATCATTATTATTATTATTATTATTATTATATTATAAGTTCATTATACGAAACCGTAACTAATTTATCCATGGAAACATTTCAAAAGGAATTAGTTCACAGTCAAAACACTTCAGTTGAAAGCCTGACTTACCAATGACAAATCCCATCAACAAGGTCTCGAGATAAAGCATACCTGTTAAAACATGCCATAATTAATGTTATTGAACAGACATAGAGTATAATGTTGACTAACCACACAATTCCGGTTCAACCGCCCTGGTAATCCAGTATGAGCAAATATCACTGTCAAAAATTCGTGTTTCATACTTTGTTTTTAATCTTCCGAAACTTTATTATGATAAAAATGGAATCATAAAGAATTATGTATTGATTTATTAATACTGTCGAATAATAAAGCTGAAGAGTTTGTTTTTTTAGTTGAATGCGCGTTTGTTTGTTTGATTGTTAGCGTATACTAATACTACATACTAACTATACATTTTGTTTCTGAGAAAACAACATTTGAGGACCTTAGGATCTCTGTGTAGGTATAATATCAATTTTATAATATCGACCTTGACTCAAAAAGCGTAACCACCATTTACTCCAAAAAAAACTTTAAATGCCATTTTATTCAGTTTTTCTGCGCCATTGAACGGTTTTCAAATTCTGAAAACAATGGTGAATACGACATTAAATTTTAAGGTTGGTGATGAAGAGTTTTTCGTAATTTTGGACGTAAAAACAATTTTTAATTATAACATCATCAATATATTGGTCGTAAACGACACTTTCCAATAAAATTGTAGGGCGTAACCCATATTAAGTATTCCCAAGAACTAGTTGTCACGACACGGTAGTTATATTTATGGGGCGTAAAAGACACATTTTTGACTTTGACATGGGTATTTATATATTGAGAAAACTTTTAAATTCTACCTAAATATTTCCTAAAGCGTTTTGTTTTATTATTACCATAAAAATTAACGACTTTTTTTGTAAGAATCAATAACAACAAAGTTGTTACAAATACAAAATTGAAATTATGGCTTTCCTTAAAAGTCGGGTTTTTGTGATTACGCCCTTTGAGTCACAAAGTATAGATATATTATTTGTCAGTTTATAAGTTGTGATGTTCCGCGATCGACGATATGCTACCCATATTCCATCATATATGTACCGACCCATCTCCCATTAATAATATAGGTACTACTATAAGACACTGAGTAGCTTGGTGGAGTACTGGTTAAGCGCTGCGGCCCGCGATCGTTATTGTTAAACAACTTTGCGAAGGGTCAGACACGAAATGGGTGACCAAAAATTGTTATCTTAAGCTAGACACGTTAAGCCGTTGATCACGGCTGCATTTTCAGTCGACAATACACTCCAATCCGCATTGAGCCAGCTTGGAGGGTCATGGCCCATCCTCCTTAATCATCTGTAAGGAAGGCCTGAGCCCTTGCAATGGGGACGTAAAAGCGTTGATGATAATGATGATACTAGAAGTCGTGTAAATTACCATTAAAAAACCAATAAGAACTCCATAAAGAAAACGTTTCAAATTAAATAAAGTCTATAAATTCGACGTACAACTGTTAATTGTTACCATAAACTAGGTTCTGCAGTAGCCACAAAAGATATTAATAATTTATTTATGATTTAACATAGAGAACTTCAAGCTATAACTAAGTTTTATTGCATAAGAATAATACTTACATTACGTTTTTTACTTACAAATGCAAAATACTTAGACTTTATCATGACAAAAGTCTTAAACAGTATTGTTTGTGTAAATTTCTATATATAACAATGTATTATAAGTAAAACTAGATTTACGCTACCGGCTTCGCCCGCGTATGTAGTTTAACAGATCTCAACGTATAGCGATAGTGGGAAGCGACTTTATACTATGTTTAGATTTCATGATAACGAGATGATTATAAAAAAAAAATTCGTAAATAGAACTTCATACATACAAATATAATCACATGGCTAGTCCACATCTAGTTTCACTTTTCAATAACAAACCGCATATTATTCATCGTAAATTGAAAACTTCTAATCCAAACGTCAATGATATACCGCAACACACGTCTCAATCAATTTCAATATAATCACACATTGAAATCAGGGTTACAACACGTCCCGAATTTTTCGGGACAGTCCCATTTTTCATTGATGTTGTCCCGCATCCCGATTTCTTATTCATTCTGTCCCGATTTTTGATAAAATACGACAAGAATCATTAATATTAACTAAAAATATTCTTTTAAAATAGTTTAAATAAGAACACATACTATGATTACCTACCTATGGTTAAAAGTAATTGCTGAGGTTACCGCATTTCATCAGCAAAATATAAATAGTAGGTCTTTTTATTTTTCTCCCCAACGTTTGATTATAATAAATATTGGACCGAAGTACGATTACTTCTGACCGTCCGAATATCCCTAATTTTGTCTTCCAATAGGTGGCAGCCCTGATACATATACAAACGTCACGAACACACACAACCATTGAAACATACAAACACGTTACATATTCATGCGTAGACGCAGCGGTGCGGGTACTACTCACGTCGGAGATCTGTGATTAATTAATCAAGATTAACATGCATAATTATAAGTTATTAATGCGTATCTCATTAATGTTAACTAGTCGTCATGTTATTATTAGACAGATAGTTTTACTGTAGTTAAAAGTGGATTTAGTGCAGTTTTATATAGGTATTTTATTTTACTATTTCAACTGTTTTGACCGTAAGCGAATAGGCTTGCAACTAAACATCCACTTTGTATGTACGCAACAACTACCGCGCGCACGGTTCGCATCGGTTTTTGGTCCGTCCGTAAATTTTTAAGTGTCGTAGTTTGTAGTAACACTTATGTTATAATAAAGTGATTTAATATTGCAGCATAGCACACTAAAACGGATTGTGATAGAAAAACATACTAATAGCCCATCATATTTATTTTTTCTTGCACTTTAAAAGCCGTTTAAACGAAAACACTTGTCAGATGACGTCAAATGATTCCAAATAGGAATGTCCCATTTTTAATAGAAATTTCTGCAGTTAAATCAGCTCTCTTGAGATATTTAACAAATTCCACTTCCTGATCCAGAGATACTAAAATTCTGACTTCATTAAAATATCTGTCCAGAAATCATAACTTCCATTTTTACGTAAATCTGTTAAAATTTGAATTTAAACATCTGATTTGGGAATCACTTTGTAAACCTTAAAGTTTTGTAGGCAAAAGATGAAACGAAAATTCCGAAAAAAATTATTGCAATTTGACTATTCATGTTGGTGGTTTCGCTTTACGCGAGTGTACTGAATTATTTTGGGTTAATTTGTTCGAGTTATCAAAACCGTAACTGTAATATCTTGATAAAGATAATATTTTACTGTTATTAGAGTTAGGTTAGTACTTTGAATTATGATTTGTTCTAATAATAGGTATCATAAGGCTTCTAACACGTAAGCAACTGCAAATGCAGTCGAAGCTGGAATTTTTTTTTGACACAAATTTTTGACACACATTGGATGTTTGATACAAATTAAATTATTTTGTAGTTACACAGCCAAGCATATTCAGGAGCAGGCATAATCATGTGACCAAAGCTTAAGTGAACTAAACTCGATTAGACGGATGGGGACGTCACAGTTTTTTACATGCTGAATTTTTACCAAAATGTATTTGTTGAAAAAAACTTTCGCTTTACATACTGTTTTTATTTTTACCCTCTCACTTACATAAAACTTATCAATAAAGTGTATTTTCCAGAAATATAATATGACGGGTCATGTATGTAACATTATTTTTTTCTATGATTAATAACCGGTAACCGACATTACATCATTATATGTCACTAATTCACAACGATTATTAGAAATTGTTACTAATATACCTATCATGACTAATTCATATTATGACTATTGAGCGTGTCTGAAATATTGATTCACAATAAATATGAAGAATTTCACTAATAATTTCACACATATAATACAATACACCTCATCAAGAAAGTCGCATCACCGCTGTCTTTGGTTAACATGTTTTAATCTACATAAGGGATTAATTAGGTTTTATTCATCATACAGAGTGATTCAAGAGGAAATTTTATTTTACAATACAGGACCACGCGGGTGAAGCCACTGGCGGAAAGGTAGTATAAAGGCAAAGGGGTTCAACTCCTACAGCCTATTCTGACGCAATATTTTTCTGTTTTCGATAAATTGATGAGTAACGTCTTAAAGTTTTTTGGCACATTTTCATGGTAGAAGAACACAGAAAAGTCCACATGAAATATATAAAATCTTCGCGTACCCACGGGAAAATCTTGGCACGCATTTCGTGATTGTATCCGATGAACTATAACATTTTCTCAATAATTCAAATTTACGTTTTAAAATAAGAATTCAAGAAAATACTTTTCTTACGGATTCGCATCAATTACTCTCTCACGCATCCGTTAATATGATTACATCTCAGTTCGAAAAAGAAACAACACTTTACAAACCGTTAAGTCCAGATAATAGTCCGCAAACGGTTACACCCCGGAGCGTCACTTACGCAGAGCTGCGCATCTAATGTCCTCGCATCGCACTGCAGTTAGATACCGTAATTACGCACGGGGTGCGCAAGGGCGATATTTGTTCGCAATTAGTGCCCGCACGGAAAGGCGATGTCCGGACGTCGCGGGTAATTTATGGTTACAAGAAAGCATCAGTTGAAAGCGAGTTTTGGATAGGGGTGCTACTCATCGGTAAAATATTATTCGGATTTTGCAGAATTCAACTTTAGTTGAAGATTAAGCATGATTTGAATTACGGTCAAATCGATTTTAATAAATTCAAAGTAAATGTAATGATAATCTGAACTGATAGTATGTACTATCAAGTTATCAACAATCAAACAAGTTTGCTGCATGCTGACATTTTGTTTTCATTAATTGATAAAGTAATACATGAAAGAGCTTTTGGTGTATAAATATATTGTGTAAATTTAAGGATAACTGAAGGATAAAAATGTATGCTATTAAACTGAATGTAACCAAAAGAAGTATAAATAAATCTAATCCAATAGCAGTTCATAGTTTCTATCGTTAATTCAAACAATTATTCACTTACGTATTTATAATTTTCTCTTGGCACCATACCCTATAGTATGGTCGAAAGTGCCCGCAGCTGCTTCTACAGCGACTGACATTTCCGCGATCCGCAGGGTTGAATTGTCCGACTTACCAACTCGGTTCAAAACGATGAAATTCGCGACAAACCCATTAACAGTAAACATCACTCAAAACTGAAGTGACATTTAATATGTAATTAAAGATAGCACTTAAGTGCTTCTCAATTAATCCTTGTCATAACAATGTCATTCGTGTGTTAACAATCCGTTATCAATGTGCTTTTAGGAGTAAAGACAAAAAAATGACATTGTACCCAGTAATGAGATAGACAGGGACAAAAAATGGCGAACGGCGAGTAAATAACTATTAATTCGCAAACCATTACGGTTATTGTAAGTGTTTCATATAGCATACAGTTATAGAGTACTTATATATTTATCAATTTGTCTTAAATAAAAAAAGTATAATTACGAGATTAAATAAGAATGATGAATTTTAGGGATAGCTTAGTGATTCTGTTTCCATCGAGAAATATTAATTCACGTGTAGTCCATAAAAAAAACCTTTAAAATAAGATGAAGTTTTCCGATTTTTAATTACACATTCTTGACACAAAACAAAGATAGCAATTTTTTAAGTGAATGGCCTCTTAAAATAATGACCATACTTCGCGTTTTGAACGGGACTGTCCCTTTTCTCAGTCACTTATCCCGCTGTTTCAAAACAAAGCTTCGGGACTTTAAACAGTTCCACATACAAAACCACATGAAAATATTAAATTATGAAATCAAGGGATCTTATCAGAAACTTATTAATTTAATGATAACTATAAAAATGTGTTCCTTGCAAATAAAAATCTATAACATTAATTGTAATAACAATTTAATATGATAATGTGAATTTGAATAAAAGAAGAATAAGAGATTAATGTTTATTTTAATAGACGATCGTCTGGCATAAATAAAACCATGTCCCATTTTGATTTAAAAAAGATTATCTGTAATTTGGTACCTTATAATATCATTAATTTGTTTTAATCAGAAGATTCTTTCTAGTCAGCCAAGTAGATATCCTAGTCATATAATTTACTAACTAACCAGTTTTTAAGGTATCTACATACATTAACAAAATTAAGCAGGTACTTTGTTAATATAAAGAAAAATAATTAAACTGTGATCTTTAGCTTACAGTATCGCTGATTTTATCAAGCTTTACAAGTAAATTTCAGTTTCATAAATTTCTCGGTTGAAAACGATGCAACTGACAATGTTGTGGACCTTAATTAAAAAAACGGTTGTAGATTCTATAACACCTACTTTTCTTGTCATTGTTAACAATTATCGCTCTGCAATGGCGCCCGTGAGAGCCGGTAGTAAACAATCCATAATAACATACAGAACATCTGTTTTGTTACAAAAATAACACTTAATACAAAGTAGTAAGACAGCATGTACCATAGAGCCTAGGCAAATGACTGTTTGTAATTGCAAATAGCTAGACCTTTGCCAGCGCATGGAATCAATAAAAATAATTGTCCGTAATTGTTTATTAACACGTATGCGAGAACGGTAGAAATTGTGTGAAATCATCTTGTGTTTCCAATTTTTTCCAATTTGAAGCCGTAAATAGTATAATAAAACTTGTCTAATAACAGTGGGAGAAGAGACAAGCGAAAACCTAGTTTCATTTTTTTTTCGTTATTCGTTCAGTAATTTCATTCATCACGCATTTTTTAACAAATACATTTTATAGGACTTTGACGGCAGGTTAAGCAACTTTCGCAAAAGCCAATGATCAGGCGGGTCTCCAGAAACTTTAATCATCCTTGTTTCTACCCTACTGTCGTTATTACCCACAAAACCCAAAGGCCTGTTGAGCGATCGCCTCACTCTTTAGCCCTTAGAATAAGGCATAGCATACGAAATTTGTCCAATACCAAAAAAATATAAAAAAAGTAAGATGAAACGAAATATCGCTATAACCTAGCTAGAATCAAGGCTAGAGAGTTAGGGTTTTGCACCCCAGTCCTTTCCTATTAAATAAAACAGAGTAACTCAGCATTTAGAAACATTAAAAAGCTGATGATGGTGACATTAATAAATCTAACAAATCGTTTACAATTACAAGTGTTATAAAAATTATTACCTTTAAAAGTAAATACAATTTATTTATTTGGAAAAGGTAGAAGCAATATGCTCGTACAATTAATATGGCAGTTACATAGTTATCAGTTTCATCAATCTTTTGATTATGTGATACAGACCCAATATTGGTGCATTACTAAAACTTGACAATTAATGTTGTCATTGTTCACTACTATTTCGATTCTATTAGATTTCAATCAACCTATTGATTGTATTTACTCATGATAAAATAGACCGTGCGCCAAGCAATTAGAGCCCATTGAATTATGATTTTGAATTTAGTGCGACGACACACGCAAAACAAATTTAATTTATTTCAAACAACTGCTTGTACATTTAGTTTGGGTTTTATACTATCAGCATTAATAATATAGGTGAGTTATTTATTATTTAACATTTCAGATACAGTTTTACTTAACAGTACTTATTTAGTAAGTCATTAAGTGGGCACCTAAGCTTCACTAATTTTAAAGATATCTTAAACAAAGTAATAAAGTCGACATTAAAAATTAAAAACTTGATTACTGAAGAGCTCGCTTGCGGAATGCTCAGCCCGTCTGACTCTAATGTTAGGGTGTAGCAACTTTCGCAAGGGCCGTTTATAGGATGGGAACCAAATTTTATTTGAACTATTGTTAAAATATGATAAGAGTAATAAATATGAAGGTATTTGTTTGATGCTTTACTTTTGTTCTGACAAGTCTACTTTTTATTATACTTTATACTTGGAAACTAAGTATCAAGTAGATTATCGTAATATTTGGATATTTAACAATTTTACATTCACAATTAAAAACTGAAAAGTACTCTTAATGACAAATTCTTCAAAAAGTCTATTTAGGCCCTGGCACCCTGAGATTGAGTCCCATCTCATTTTTTCATTAAAAACATTCGCACCCGTATGTATTTGGCGCATTGGCGCAGTAGTTAGCGCGCTCAGCATGCTATAAAGTTATTAAGCAACTTTCACAAGGGCTGGTCATAGGATGCGTGGCCAAAAAATTATCATCTCGAGCTCCGTGCTTCGGAAGGCATGTGAAGTCCTTAAGCAGTCCGCGTGGTGGATTTTGGCCCATCCACAGGAAAGGCCTGTGCCCAAACAGTGGATTATAATGATGATTGTGAATTAAAGATTTAACAAATGTAATATTATTTAAATTTATTCTTCCCTTGTTTTGACAGCAAATTACATTTGTACTTTTAAGACAACCATCAAAACTCCTTATAAGAAAAAGTAAGACATGTTTAACCGATTGTCGAGGCATTTTTTCTTAAAGAACAAAAAGATTATTCGTTGTATTTCCTTTGGATTTAGATTAAAGTTAGACTTTAGATTAGATGAATAATTATCAAAAGTAAGAATTATCTTTTTCTTACAAGTATATTAGAGGGGTCAAATCTTCAAATTAGAAAATAACAACGCCATCTATTGTTAGTCAAAAGAGTTAAAGTACCTTAGTAGAGCAGTATAAAAAAATAATATGTAGATATTTGAACATTGTTTATTGGATGGTCTAATTATGTTTGAAAGTTTCAATTATCATTGTTAACCACTTAAACGTATCAATATCTGTTCTTATTAGTATTTGTAATGAAAACAATAATTGCTGTAATTACATTATAAAGCCGTTTTATTGCATAATTACAAATGTAAATTGTGTAGTTAATATTGTTACGAACACTTTAATTATTAATAGTAATTATCGAATGTCAGCTAATTAATACGAAATTTAACTGATTGTTACACAATTTGTAAATACTGCCTAATAACAGCCCATTATTGTCTAAAATATTGCCCAAGTGTGCCAATGTCCACAACCAACCACATCAGTTTAAAAGAAAATGTAATAAAACAATTTTGTTTGACACTAGCTTTCCGCCCACAGCTTTGCCTGCGTTTTATTATAGCTATTCGAATATCCTGTCAAGCCTTATTATTTGTGAGGAAAACAATCCCAATCTAGTCTTGTCCTTTCCCAAGGTCCACTCTATCTGAATACCAAATCTCATTATGCTAAACATGAAAACTTAACAGACACACACACATATACAGAGTTACCTTCGCATTTATAATTTAGTATAAATTTATAAGTACATATCCACATATAATATGTGATAGACTCTTTCTATTTTAGACTCTTGAAAACAAATTATTTAATTTTAGGCGCTTGCTTGCTAATTAACGGCCGATAAGTAAGCGCCCCGAGGGAATACTCCACCTTTAAATGTAAAATTAAATTTGTAATTTTTTAAAGTTAATTAATGGTTGCAAATTAGACCCAGCAACATTGTAGGGTTGGGTGCTCAAACGTCATGCGCATACGCACAATGTTATCGCCAGCGCATCTATAATTGCAGGTGAAAGTATCTTTCCCGCGTTTACGCAGAGCCTCGGAACGGACAAACCATAAATTTAATTTAAAAAAATCGCTCGATTGATTTATTGACTTTTAACAGTAGTAAGAACTTCGGGTAGAGCGTAACGAGTGGTTAACGTCACAATGCCAAGTGACATTCGAAATTATGACGTACTAATTTCATAGAATAAAATAAATATTTGTCTGACACCCTAATATTTTTTTACATAAGCGCGTCGTGGCTTGCAACTACGATGTAGTGATTTAAATCAGGATACAAAAATGTTTAACTTATTTAATTAATTTTAAGCCCTAATGTGTCCTAAATAAAGTACAAAATTGATAATTGTAATTTGACATATTGTACTAACCTTTGCTAATGCTGCCCTGTATTCGACGCTATATTTTAAACAAAATAACAATGCAACGCCTCAATATTGTCTAACGTAATTGTAGCGTACCAATAGCGTTTTAATAGTATCTCTTTTTGACACTAAAAAGATAATAATATCTGTCATTATTGATTTATCACGCCGGTCGCACTATAAATATTAAGGCTCTAGCATATCATACAATTGCAAAATATAATTAATCGAAAAGTCACTTGGAGCAGCTCCATTAGGTAGCGCATAAGCGCCGCGATCCGCTATCGTTATTGTTAAGCAAATTTCGCAATGGTCGGCCACGGGATGGGTGACCAACAAATAATTAGTTCTAGCTGCTCCGTATTTCGGAAGGCACATTAAGCCGTTGTAGTCAGCCATTCGCAGTCGTTAATACCCTTCAATCTGCTTTAGGCCAGCGTGATAGCCCATCCATTTGTAAAGCCTAAGCCCCTGCAGCGGGGACGCAAAAGGCCTGATGACGATGATGAAAAGTCACTACACAACAAAGAATGGTAAACAACGAATAACAATCATTGATTTATTTGTCTGTTGATAATAAATACTGTTTGTTAATAAATAATGAAAACCTGCTTAAAAATAAACTCAGATATGTACTTTATATATCGTAAAAATTATTCCTAAGTGTGCATAAAGAAACTTAAGATAAATTGACGCCAAACGAACGCTTAATATTTAAACAAATATCTGTCGCATTTTACATATCAAATCGACCTTTGCTTACAAAGCTGTTACTACGCTACGCTTCATCAACCATTCTATATTTTTTGCGTTAATACACCAGTAATTGTTGATAATAAATACCTTGTTTGAATTGCCCATAAGTTATGGCCTAATAAATGCACGGCCTTCCCAATAGAATCAAACAATTAATAAGATAAAATATCTACAGAAAAAAGGCAAATGACTACGCTCGATACGAGCAATAACTAAGGTACTGTACAATGAAAATTAATTAACATTTACCTTGGCGTATTGAATTTCATTAAAGTTACATTCTGTTAATCAATTAATCGAGAAGGGATACGTTAAGAATGAATATGCAAGCAATTTAAATATTTTTACATTAAGTCTGCTTATAAAAACCTGTAATACCTAATCAATAATATAATTATATATTATAGAATATTCGCATCTTTGATAAAAATAGCAGTTAAATTTTAATTTCTGAGTACGCTTCTATTTTTATTGAAATAATTAATATCTATGAATAAGTACACACAGTTACAACAAAACTGTTTCAAAGCGCAATCGATTTTGAACTGTACTGATTGAGAATAGAGCATTGCATTAAGGTTTGAAATCGAGTGGAGAATTTGGGCAGTTTTGTAGACCTGGCGTGCTGTTGATTGTACGATTTTATTTTTACAGTAGAGTTGAAATTATAAGAGTAATAGAGACAAATATGAAGGCACTTGTTAGATGCTTCACTTCTGTTCTGATACTAAGTCCTTCTTTTTACACAACTGCCCAAAAAAGAGTGTATTTGCCTAAACAAAAATGTAGATATATAAAATGAATATATCTATATATATATATACTATTAGAACTAAGAATCTAGCAGAGAATTGAAATAATTTAGGCGCTTATGTAAAGTGTTGCCTCGACTTGGCAACACTTTACATGAAATGTTTTTGGTCGTATATTATACTATTTATTACATCAGTAGTATTGTATCATATTTACATAATATATCTAAGCGTACTCTCCGCTTCAATCTACGAGATGTCTTCAAAGCGATGTCCACAAAAACGTCATTACCACCGATCGCAAAACAAAACAATGAAATGTTTCGCACTAAAACAAAAACTCAATAAAGATTACGTTATTTGATTAGCCCTAATTACATTTCTGACCGTAATTAACTTGCACGTATCACTCCCTTTGTTTTATTACAAGCTAACTTACTTACTACAACATCTGGGCAACTGAAATGTATAAGAAATAAGACCCTATGCGTTCTTAGATAGAGCCTAAATGGTTATATTTCGAGAGCAATATTGAGTAAGACATAGGTAGATGTCTTGTGTCGAGATAAGCAGCTATGTTATTAAGGCATAATTTACGATGTAAATTATGGCGATTTGTTAATTTTACATTCAGCAGTGTTATAGCCCGCCGACGGAACATTTAGATTGGTTCTCTATAGTTTATATAATTTTTTTATCTAGTAGTTTTCGCAAGCAGCGCGTGAAGCGAGGCGAAGCGTAATTCTTTGTTTCCGCACTTTGATTATTTTTACTTGGAATTCAATTATGTTTAATATTAATTAGTACGTAACATTCTTTAAATAATATCCCTTTGCTAAAATGCCATCATATTAAAATAAGACTTAATTTCTCCCAAACTAAACCCACAAAAAAATCCTATTTTAAACCTGAAAAGATTTAATTTATTTCAATTATCAATAAGATATAAATACTCATAACAAATTACAAAATATTTTATTAAATTATAAAAATAATCTTCGTAGAACAATTAATATACTATATTGGCATACCATCATCTAATTAAATTATAATCCATTACATATCAATGAAAAAACCCCACAGGAAAACTACTTTGTAATCGCCCAATGTCACGACCCCCGCAATTAAATAATTATACACAATCATTGCCTACGCGCATCCAACTTGCACTCAACCAGTATTATACCGCGTGCATACTACAGACATTTTGTCAGATAAATAAAAAGAACGCGCGGGTCCGTTAACATTACAGGTAAATACTGACAGACATGCGACGTTCAATTGTCAGAAGAGTAAAATTATTATTATTGCTATTCATTCATTCGTTTGGTACCTACACTAATTGGATCGCTTTGTCCTGTCCCCCCCAGTAGTGAGCACGTCCTTATACACACATATGTTCGTATCTACCCCCAAACACTGGCGCATTCACTTCCTCCTGATATAGCCGTCATTATCTGGCAGACATAGGCGGATTTTCTTGATCGTCGTCAGACGTTGTGCCTCTCATGTGCACTCATACTATCCAAATACTATCCCATACAGTCTGTTATGAATGTTGGTATTTATCGCTCGCGCATGGCCTTAGGTGGGATTCGTTCTAGTCTAGTGGGTTTAGGGCTTAAGAATCACACTCACTAGACCGAGTCTCACTTAATTTAATCTATCACGCCGTATCCTTTGCGGAGTATTCAGAGAAGACCGAACGCTACAATGCCGGACTTTATGGCTTAATTAAAACAAAACCCATATAGAATAAAACAACAAATATTAGAAACTATCGGAACGACGTTTACTTAATTCAGCTACAGCGGCTTACTTGCTTTAAATGTTAATTAAAAAAATTAATAACATTTTTACCAAGTCGCATATTCCAACTAAGCTAAGTATATTAAACTGAAAATAGTTATTAAAGGTACACGGCGACTACCCAGGCCAGATATAATTAAAATAATACGTTTCTACATTGATCTTAAAATTGTGACACCGTGAAACAGACGCACGGCGCGCAAGCCACGAGACTTGACGGATTGTTGCCAAGCACCCGTTTTAGGGTTCTTTAGTCAACGAGGAAAGTTTATAGTTTACCAATTATCTTTTATTTATTTATATCGCTGGTTTGCGAGAATAGATAATAGACTCCAATACAAATTTGAATTAACAGTATGATGTTTTAAATAATTAAAAATAAATGGTCGTATTCTTTTTTGAATCAACATTAGTATCTCTGTCTAAAACATCTCAAATGTGAGTGAATTATGTCAGTTTTAGTACCTTTAAACAAATTAATTTAGGTAGGTATATCAGAATCTGTACTCGCTTCTGACAACGAAATGTCGTCTTTTCGCGCAACACTAATATGACTCCAAAGAATCTCATTTTTCGATAATTTATCATAAAACGGTGGTATAAAAATCGGTCCACTTTGTAAAAAGTTTTTGAGGTAACAAACATCACGCATACTTAATGCACATATAAGACTTATATTGTTTTCTCATAGATGCCAGATCTGGACCAAATTGGACCACACAGCAAGCATTAGCTTTCAAATAAAGAAATAATCATCAAAATCGGTACACCCAGTAAAAAAATACAGTCGAATTAAGAACTTCCTTCTTTAAGTCGGTTAAAATAACACTGCCTTTTATGTACAGAATAATTTCCGCGGATATGATTTTCATAAAATAATTAGTATAATTCGAAATTTTTAGAATTTTCCTTCGTGCACAATCGGAAAAGACCCTCGGTATTTTTGCGTACTGGCGACAAGAAGTACGTCTTCATATCGGCATAAATAATTGTAATCTAGACAAATTATTATATTTTTTTCTAACTAATACGGCCTGAACAGCGGCATTAAACAAAACAATAATTAGGCAACAGAAAAAAGTCCGCCAAAGTTAATTACTTATTCAACAATCTGACAGCCGTTTTCTGACATAACAAAAACTGACACATAATAAAAAAAAGAACATTACGAGATACAACATATAAATGAGATACTTACTATGTCATTCTATTCAATTTAATATGATTAAATCAAAGTGTAATTATGTCCAATTATAAATACAATTACCAGCACCGCTTTATAAGAAATAAAATTGCTCGGAAATAATAGCGTATGGTGTGTACCTACATGTTGTGGGTCAAGTTATTGATAGGACATTATTAATAATATCTGGGCAACTTAAAAGCACCAATATGCGAAGGCGATTTGACATTTGGTGTTTGCAATAAAAACGTCATTTTTTTATGTTTGAATATATTACAATTATTTAACCATTTACTGCGACTAAAATCAATTTTCAAATTTTGGATAAAATGATATGAATATTTTTATTTATCAAAATTAACAAAAGGTCCTAGGTAGCTCAACGGTTAGAGCAGTCGCCCGGATTGCTAAAGGTCGGGGGTTCGATCCCCATCTCAGGGTGCCAGGACCAAGTGGATTTTTTAAGCATTTTGTATTAAGAATAAATTAATTCAATTGATCATAGACACAAAAAATATCAATTGCCCAACAATAAAATATCTACAAAAACAAATATTATAAGTCAAGGTTGAAATATATCATTGCCCAGTTTGAATTTCACTGTATGTGTATTGCCCGGGCAATTTCAATAATGTCCCTACTAAACCGTTGGGATGTACCTATACATAATGTAACGCTAATTTTTAACCTTTTTATACAAGGTAAGTTCTTGTGTAATAAACACATAATTGTTCAATCAAACCCATAACTTCATAGGAATTACAAACTGCAATTTTAACATACAACAAACTATAGAAATATAATGTAACACAAAGAAAACATTAATTTGTAAGTCTCGCTCGATTATATTAAATAAAAGCGTTCGATATTGAAATGATGGAGTACGGGAATTATGATTTAATAATACTGCGTATTACATTCATGCTATATGACTAATCTAATCGCGATAAGATTACGGTGTAAAGATAGTGATTAAAATGTTTGAAACTGATGAATGGATTCATTCATTAATACTGACTATTTATTAAATAACGCACTTCCGACTATTTTTTATTTAAATTATCTGGTACAATACCGTTTGAACTTTTATATACTACCGTTGTAACTGAAGTAATGGAATCGTCAAGAATATTTTGTTCATAAAACGGGCTTCGAAAATTATGAAAGTGTAAGTTAGAAAAATTACTGTATTTATATAAAAAAAAAAACCTAAAATGGAGTAATAAAATTCATTTCTATTAATTTTCATAAGAAAAATAACAAACACATAAAAGATTAATAGATTTTATCAATTTTTGCATTCACAGTGCTATAATGGAAAATATCCTTAAAAATCCGCCAACTCTATGTAGTAAGAGATAAAAGTCCGAGATAGGAGTATTTCTTTAAGCTGTTTGGGTGGGTTTCTTGAATATTGATGAAAATAAACTCACTGGTAGCGAAAAGTAAGTTAGTCTTGTTGGGTCCTGGGTAGCACAGTGGTTAGATCACTCGTCCGGATTGCGAAAGGTAGTGGGTTCGGGTCCCATCTCAGATTACCTGGAGCTTTTAAGCATTTTTTTAGAAATAATCCAGATATGGAATTTCAATGTTCCCTTTTAAAGATTATATTTGCTTCATGTTCATAATATGTTCAGAGAACTTCCATTGAAGTCGGTCGGCGGTTTTATGTAGGTTATTAATGTTTACCATCCTCTAAACATATATTTTTTGTAAAAAAAATATAATTTTATTATATGTTATGATAAAATGTTGCTCGGTGGCGTAGTGGGAGTAGTTCGGTGATGTAGTAAAGACAGATATGTCGTCTTAGTCATTTTAGTTATTAAGCAGATTCCAGTTAATTTCTCATAAAAAAAAAATGTTTACCGATTCCGGTAATTTTAAATGGGGCCTCCTAAGACCCTTAAGCTATCTAATAAAAATTTAGAATTATTTTTTTCCAAAAAAACAGTAAATTACTTCTGAGTGCAAAATGTGTAGCAATTCCCAAGGGTGGGTCTACATTTGTGATTATCAACGTACAGGACTGTTCCTGTACGACTGATTCGCAAGATAATGTTTGATGGCTTGTTTGCACGTAGTTGATACCACGAAGTCCTGTATGTAGAAAATGTCACTGGCCACCTGTTATTTCTTAGTTTATAATTCTTAGATGTCTTTGACATATTGATTTTTCACATACAATTATACTTCATTGGCAATGCTTATCATAGCGTGCGATGATATTCGTGGATTCAAAACAAAAACGCAGGAATAAACTTGTCAATTTTTAAAAGTTAATATTTTATATAAAATAAATGTATTAAAGAGTTACAAGTAAAATATATAAATAGAATGTATGTATGTATCGATGGTATACAACTATAAATTCTAAGTTAAATAATGCCCCGTATTGAATAAGTTATCGTTAAATTGTATGCAAACCAATGAAAACAAAAATAAAGTGGTGACATTTATTACCTTTTGTATTATAGTTAAATAATATATATATGCTAAGCAAACTTTTAATAATTTTTCTTCCAACAATTTCGCTATCATATTTAGCCTACTCATATCCCTAGATAGTTCTACCTGTTAATAAATATTATCAGTACAATCATATATCTACCTAAAACATTATCAGTACAATGGCGTCTTGATGAATCAATGACGATGGCATATTTTTTTGTTACTTTGTAGTATAGTGCCAACAACTATATCAACAAAGCTGATATTGAAACGCCATTGAGTTGCCATAATTATATTAATATTATTAAATTAAACCCCTCGCTCGATGGTGCCATAATTAAGCGCGATCGAGACATTCTAACGGATATCAGTAGTGTCCGCTGCGTCCATAGTCACAATATGAATCCGCCCTTAGGATAATAAACCAGCGGCATTATTTAATACAACACTCGCTATCGGTATCGATTCCGATATGATACAAACCTGATAGAATAACTAAGTCATTCATAAACAAGTGTGCCTATAAATAACATTGTCACTGATTATAAGTGAAATGGCATATTAAAAAAAAAATATACATCGCAGTTAAACATATAACCTCCTCCTTTTCGATTTTAAAGTCGGTTAAAAAAGAAAAAAAGGTGAAAGAAAAAGAAATTGATAAATGTTAATAATAATGTGAAATAATAAACGTTTGTGAAATACTACTTTTCCTGTATCTGTGGTAAGTAGAAAAGTTACTTATTTAATGCAATGATATTAATATACAGAATTACGTTTGAGCGTAGCTTATGTAAAACCCCTATTAAGCTCTATTAGAGCTTATTGAAATAAGGTTGATAATTTTCTAGTATTTTGCACTATCTGTTATGGTTTAAGTAATGTTTACATAAACGTTATATTTTTAACATTTTCGATATTGATGATATAAGTATATAAAATCAAATGGCACTTAATCCTTTTTTTCAATGTCCTCATTAGACTCATTTTGTCAGAAAAATAAAATACCTAAAGTGACCAAATTACGGAAACCACGAAGATAACATAATACAGTCAATGAGACCTTTCTAAAAATTGTAATTTTATAAGGAGATGGTGGATTAGCGCCGCGGCCCGTGATCGTAGTCGTTAAGCAACTTTCGCAAGGGTCGGTCACGGGATGGGTGACCAAAAAATTATTATCTCGAGCTACTCCGTGCTGGCACGTTAAGCCGTTGGTCTTGGCTGCATTTGCAGTCGTTAATACCCTCCAATCCGCATTGGGCCAGCGTGGAGGGTCATGGCCCATCCTCCTTAACCATCCATAAGGAAGGCCTGAACCCCTGCAGTGGGAACATAAAAGGGCTGATGATGTCTATGCTATATAGACATCTCCGAGGTCGTCTAAGTCCCAACGAAAGTAAGGTGTTAAATAAGTTTTATGCAAATCTAATCAGTAAGCTGTCTATTAATGTCCAAATGAAGGTAGAAGGTATGCATCATTATTTTAAGATGACCAACATCTAATATAAGCTATAAAAGGAACCAAAAATCTGGAAAAGTAGTAATTTATAAAAATACACGAAATAAAACATTTTGTGTCTGTTATTTTGCGATATTTAAATAAACTAAAGATTGTCTCTATTATTTAAAATAAGTATACATTAAATGATGATGTCATTACACACGTAACCCTAAGCTGTCACCGTTAAACTCAAAACCCGCACAAGGCAACCCCACATCAGTCTTTACAACGAAAGTATCGGTACACATCTACAAGTAAACTAGTAGTTACCGCGAACAAACAACCAATTAAGGATATAACGCCGTAATCTAGCGCAATTACTTTAATTACATTTATCTAATGACAATTGATTACAAAAAAAAAATCTAAGGTCGAGATTACCGCTTTAATAGTTATTAATCACGACATGTCTTTTATGACTACGAGAAATGCAATTTTGCTCATTCAATCATCTATGTGCACAGAAATAATTTTCAATTACATTGTATGAACGGGTTAAGGATTAAATCGTGTAGCTTATTATCATAACTACGGCTATTTATAAATGTCAACACTAATAATATAGGATTTGTATTGTATTACTTTTTATACTTCCATGCTTATAAAAAACGCAATGCTTGATATATTCAATTACCGTACTAAGTAGAGCGATTTTTATTTAAAATAGGAAGTAAAATTAAAATTACCTTTCCATCACATATTCCAAGGTTTTCTGCATACAGTAGAGAAATTCACAGAGTTTCTACTTACCGTTGTACCTCCGGCATATGTAATCGAATTTAAACTCAATTAATCAATATGTTAAGGCTTAAAACTTCTTATACGCAATTGTACAATCTAGTGTGCTATGATTTTATTGAAATAAATACACGCATATTGTGAAAACAAAGAATACACGTTAATACACGTAACGTAGGGGAAGTCCGAGAGACTTGAACCTCTTTTTACTTGAATTATCATATCTTCGTATAGATTTGTCGTAGAGACTAGATTATAATTTTAATTCATGTGTAATTCATATAGACTTGTTTTTGCATCATTACTTTTTAAATATTTCAAAAATGTAAATTGCTAAGCTGATTTGAAGTAAAAATGGGAAATGGATCAACTCTCCCCACTATGAGGGACATATGATCAAAAGTCTGAGGAAATTCATTATCAGGGGTTTTAGTAATTTCTGTTTATTTTTTTTTAGTATCATCTTTCTATTAGAGTCTTTTACGTAGTTTTGCTTTTATATATTTATTATTTGGAATTGATACTTATCGTTTTTCTCAAAAATTATAAAAACTATTCTAAATGTTATTTGCCTTCTGTTCACTTGTTTTATTAACATTTATAATATTGAATTGAGTGCAAGTAGTATTATGGCAGAAAAATCATCACCACAGATGGTATAATTAACCATTGATTTCAACAAGAACAGTGGTTCAACTCTCCCGCATACATCACTTCGACATAAAATTTTAATTGCAGAAAAGGTATTCAATTACTGTTAAAAAATATTTCAATCTAGAATAATCAGCAAACACGATAAAAATAATTTACAATACTTACATCGATAAACACGGCCAGTATCTCAAAACTACTAATTATTTAGAATTTATTTTGTAGTGACCAAAACACTTTTCGCAACTTAAAAGCTAAACAAACCAGACATTTTGTGCAATAGTGACACAAACATTATTGGTCTTCCATACATGATCTACGACTGTGTTAAGTCTCCGGACTCCCCCTATCATATGAATTTAAGAAACTACTCTTCTTTCCACTCTTATAATTGCATTTTTAATTATAAACTTTTTGTCAGTTTCTTTTAAGCATAATAAAATAGACTGGTTCTCAAACTTGTTTCGGCTACTTTAAGAATAAAAAGACTTGTGCCCCAACCAAAGTTTTTATTACGGAAAAGAAATATAACGCAAGAGACAATAATAAAAATGATATCCTAAATTGAACCAATCGGCACTCTAATCCTGGTACTACTATGACAACAGAGTTTACGAACGCAACCCTTCCGAATACGGTCGGTAACTTATAGTGATTGTAAGTCAATAATCATTGCAAGTCCCTTTACAGTTAGGTATATTGTTATTTATTAGGCGTGTACTGAGTACAACTGTCAAATTAGCGATATTCATAAATCTACTAATGATCGAGTTTGACAGCTCGGTCAGTGAACTCTACGATCGCTACCAATGTCAAAATTGCATGCCCTAGGACCCCAGATATAGCCGACCGGCGCGCAAGTCACACCACGGAAGGCCTCCGATATTCTATTAATAACTGTATGAGTAATGACGTTCCAAAATTATCAGTAGTGTTGTAAAACGAGCAGATAAGATGCGAAGTAAAATCAGATATCTGTCGTCTATAACTAATAATTTTGTATTTATGAACGTTTTACTCCTTACATCTCACGTTGGACTTTGTAATGCACATAAATAAAGTGTGGTGTAATAACTGTGGGTAATATGATATCGGAATCTCAAGAGAGATGTAGTCGGGCCGCGATAAAGGAGTCTTAATGTCACCAACAAAAGTAACAATTACACGAAAACAATTGAATTTCACGCATGCGTCCATATGAAGATAGAAAAAATTTAGTACATGCAAATTACGATAATATACAATAGCATCATGCATGCAAAATTTATTGCATTGTATATTATGCATACAAGAAGTTATTTTTAGAAAAGTTTATTTATTAAATTATTTATTTTAAAAAAAAGTAAAAAAATCACTTTTGTTATTTTCTATAGAGTTGTTCTAAATTTTCGAGTTAAATACAATTGCTCGAATATTATTCGTAAACTTGTGGAGCCAACTTAAGTGTGGCAGTTTTCCTTTTAACTTTGTTATAAATATAGGTTTAGTTTTTAGAGGGGGAACGGCCGGATGGAAGGACAGATGGACATAGTAAAACTATAAGAGTTCCTTGTTTACTACAGAACCCTAAAAATGGAGTTATCAATGTCATGAAATGACAATGACATGAAACTTATATATAATTATTTTAATAACCGTGTTTTCTCTTTCAGATTTCTTCCCGCAAGAGCAGTACCAAAAGTACAATCAAATGGGTATCTCCGAGGCTCAAAAAGACGATTCCCCTCGAACCACTCCTGAGCTGGCCAGAACAGACCAGTCCCCATCGGAGAGACCTCCTCCAGGTTCAGCAGACAGCGATGATGCTGACGAATTCGCACCAAAAAGGAAACAGCGAAGATATAGAACAACTTTCACGAGTTTTCAACTGGAAGAGTTGGAGAAGGCCTTCTCCCGAACACATTATCCTGATGTATTTACTAGGTAATAAATAGAGATATTTAATTAATTAATGAATAATTACCCTTTATTGCACTAAAAACAAACATAAGTATAAAACAATAATAATATACATGCAAATGGCGGCCTTATTGCTAAGTTAGTAATTTCTAGCAGGTTACCTTTGGCTAATGGAATCTATACCAACTCATCGTGAGTAAAGATGAACTCGCTTGATTTCATACATTTTTAATCACAGAAAAAAAACAAATGCAGTTATAAAAAAAAATGTCTTGTGATCAAAATAATATTTTTTATCGAGCCAATTATTAAAATTTATGTTTCTGTTTTTAATAAGCCATCGATCATACGTTTAATTCTCATAAAAATATTTTTATTTGGCAAATATTAGCATAGCCTTAGAATAAAATTGGTTTAAAAAGTGGTAATCTCGCCTTAAAATCCTACTCATTTGTATCAAATCTACTGGCATTATTTTCAAAGCTTGTTATAGTTAAACATTTAGAAAACTTTATACATTGACCCGTGGTACAAATAATAAAGACCAAGGAGAAATGATTGAATTTTTTTCAGGTTCGGTGGGATTACGTTACAACGTTTGTATAAAAGTAATTATTATAAAACTGCGTTGCTTTGATATTATTACCCAATATTTAAAGCTATTTGGTAAATTAAACACAAACTAATAACGAATTACCCTCCAATCCGCATTGGGCCAGCGTGGAGGGTCATGGTCCATCCTCCTTAACCATCCACAAGGAAGGCCTGAGCCCCTGCAGTGGGGACGTAAAAGGGCTGGTGATGATGATGAAATAACGGATTAAGATAATACTACGATTCTGACCACAGAACAGACAAAAGAGTAGAAGTGACATCCTGGTAGTTTTGTATGAAAACTGCTGTAACCAAATTTATTTTAATAAATTTATAAATAATTTGTTTAAGTTAGCTTTTTTAAATCATCTTAATCGAAAATTTAATATTATATTTCTCGCAAAAATTTTCTTGCGAAAAGTACAAGACAAGACAAGTGCTTGAAAAATTCGTCAGACTGGTTAGATCCTAGGAAGCTCAGTGGTCAGTGCAGTTGCTAGGATTACGAAAGGTAGTGAGTTTGAGTCCCATCCCAGAGTGCCAGAGACAATGTGGATTTTTTAAGCATTTTTCGTGAAAAATGTTTTTCAACAAAGCGAAACTTGTAAATTTTCACATTTTTTTTATAAAGGGTTATTTAAATTAAAATAAATAATGATTACTAATCGTTTAATGCTAAAACTAATGCGAAACCCTGTATGGTCGAATAGGATTTGTACTTGACTACTTTATTATTATATTGTTTACAAAATTCAAAGATTACATACACACATTATATCTATTCGTAATATTTATATAATTAAGTATAATGATTCCATATACGCCATGTAATTTAATATATGTAATAATTCTTTATCGGAAATTATAAAATTGATATAATGATAAAGATAACGCATTTAATTATATACACATTCTTAATTGATATTGATCGTTTCTTTGTATTTTAATAATAATGGAATATTATTGATATTGTTACAGAGAAGAACTGGCAATGAAAATCGGTCTCACGGAAGCTAGAATACAGGTATTATTTCAAATAAAATTTGGTTCTTATACACTGTGTAACATTATAACGCACATCCTTAAATTAGTTTGTACACAAGAAGTATATTGTATAGATTTCAGTAATTTTTAATACTAGTATGTTTTTTTCCGCGTTTTATAGAGGCAATTATGGTTATCTATAAGTTAACAGTCGCGTAAAGGAAACTTCAGCTTATGAAGACAAATACAGAATAACAAAGAAGAATAAGCTATATCACTCGTGTATTGTCTAATTGAGGTGTATTAAAAGGATATACGTTATTTATATTACATGTAACGATTTTGATATTTATCGTCTTAAGGCTCAAATTATCCATTGCTCTTTATCTGAAAACCATATCTTGACACACTATGAAAATAACTCCACAATTTTTTTAGTTTTTTTTTTTATTATAATGATTTAAACATATCTGGCACCGCCCAATGATGTATTAAAAAGTTTAGATGAGTTGTCTGCGCACAACATTGACAGCAAGAAAGCAAGGCAATTGCCCGAGTTTCACTTTAATCATGTTTCAACAAGCGTTATGGCTAATGTAATTTAAAATCGTAATTTTCTGTGAAACTTTGAAGAAAAAATTCCACTCTGCGTGTTTAAACAATGAACGAATTACACATTGACAGTGAGAAAAAAAATATAAACCATTTCATGCGTAAGTACTGTACTTACTCTTTTTTATTTTAATAAAAATAATAAAACGTCCTTGAACGCGGCCATATTTTCGTGAATCGTAATTTATGAAGATGCAGCAGTTGACATATAAAGCTATGCAAGTATCTTTATCTCGTTCAAACAAAAGATATGCTGAAGATACTGCTATGGAGATTTTTTTTTCTTCGCGCCCTTTGTTTTTGTATTATAATATTACGCTACCAAAATAAAGTTCGCTGTTACGCTACCACAATGCAATAATGTACGGGTATGACGTGACGGAATAAAACTTCATTGGCTCTGCCACGATGCACAGCTAATACGAAAAAATCTGTCTTCTTTTTTTAAATTTAGAACATTAGCTCTCCAGTGCTATTCTGTGTTGATTGAACTCCTTAGTCTTATGTGAACACGGAACCTGTAAAGGGTCCGAAACGTCAATGAAACTAAATACAAATGCGATGAAACCGTTTGAAAGTTGTTTCATTTAGAGACAAAAGTAAAAAATAAAACTAAAAGAAGATTTTTAAAAACAAGCTTTTATTTGTGCACACTAAAAATAAATGCAAAACAAGTTCATAACGTTAATATTACAGTACTTATAATCAAAATTTTCTCTAACAGTTATTGAATTTGAAAAGCTTGTAGCGCTAATGAAATCGGAGACGAGGTAATACTCATATCTTTCGCGCTACAAACTTTTCAAAGTCAATTACAGTTAGAGAAAATTTAGATTATAAGGACTTTAACAATAAATGTTGAACGAAGGTACTTTAACGAATGAAATATATTAAAACAAAACCTAGTCGTCCTGTGTCATCAGCGTTCAACAATCGCCGGCCGAATCGAAAGCCATATTGGAAATACCAGAATTACATTCAACGATCACTGTAATAAGCCACATGCGCCATTAACAAAATCGTACTGAGCTCGGAGATACGGCAAAATTTGATTTATATCAAACAAAAAAATTTTACATAAAAATATATTGAATATTATTTTTATGATTATCAAAAAAATATATAATAGACGTGTATTTCATCGAATCTGTTTTATGAAAGTTATATCTCAATTTAAAAATAAGGATTGCTGTTGATTTTGCTTGTATCAAATTAATGAAGATCTTTTCTTCACAATATTGCAATAATTAATACAATCAAGTCAATATCATTTATTTAAACAACAATTTAAACAAAAACAACATCGATAAACAAATATATCGATTAGTAAAATTTATCCACCTTGTCCTCAGAATAACCAGCAAGAAATTGATCGCTTTGTTATCAATATCAAGCATATTTATTTGTTTTCAATTTAAATATGCCATTATAAAAATGAAATCAAATTAATATTTTCGACTAAGATGTTGGTTGTTTGTCAATATACAAATACAACAAAAATTAATTGCCATTAAATATATTATTTCAATATACAAATTTCGTCAACAATGATACCATACCGCATCCACACTTTTTATGTTCCGTAAACAAAGGATCTTTTAATAACATAGATCAACGGTATCGGACCACGCTCAGTCATTTGTAATCGCAACATTTCAACCACAATCGAAGCGATTATTCGAGTACAAATTAATAGTTTCACAATGGAAATATCGGACACATAATTGCGTATTCGAGGCAGGATAATATCACAATTAACTATTTTATTTACAATTCCGGTCAGCATTTTTTTTATTGAAGTAGGATACGCAGATATTTTAAAATACATGACTTATCTCTATTTTTTAAGTGTCTATTAATGAAAGTGGTATCTAATTTTCAATAGGTTAAAATATATATCCTATTTAAAAATATTGACCTAATTATTTCGTCTTTTAGAAATTAATTATTCACATGTACAAAACTTATGCTTTGCAATAAAAAAATCTTATTGCTTTTTTTATACTTAGTACACAATGCGAGTTTATATTCAATTAATATGTTTATGTAATAAATAAAATAACACTTTATCGTTAGAGCGATGCTGTTATCATGTTTTACTTTACATTGGCAATGCTATTATATTATTGTTTATCGTTTAGAAAAAATAATAGCTATATATAAATATATATAGAAAGGATACCTACTTATATGAATGGGTTCGATTTAGTTCGAAGTTTATTAATTACTTTTAGCACATTTAAACAAAACATATATTTTTTTATGTTATTTTATGTCGATCTTCTCAGCGAACTCTTTTATTTAATACTCATATGAAGATATAATACTCCGCCGTATTACATTTAGAATTAAATCATTTTATTATATTCCTAGTTACTTATCAAACTATTGTACAAATATACAAATTTGTACCATTAAAATAAAACTAAACCACCATCTTGGACTAGCCACCATATTAAATTTAAAATACAAACATTATAAAGGCGAGAGTTACTTCTTCATGCAAAAAATGAATTTAATGAAATTTGTAATTCTAAGACTGGATTAACATATAAGGTACTATTTATCCCATTAAACAGTTCCCTAGTGTCATCTTAAGTAAACCTGTACGCAAAATTTCGGTCGGTTAAATACATTATTGAAATTTTAATAAAAAATGTTTAATTACAAAGACGATCTGCTTGTTCTCAGACAGTTTAAACTATATTTCATGTTAACTTTAATAAATACTTTAAAACACTTATTTTCTTAGGTATTTGAAAGTCTAATAAAACTTCACGCTCATATAGTTAGAACGAATTAGTATTCGAGTGAGCACCTTCCTACAACCTTATTTGTGCCCTCATCGTATACAAGTCATCTGTCCTGACATTGTCGATGTCATCGCCTATCCGATGAGTGCAGGTCTTAATTACAAATCAATTATTTCAATCGGTTAACACTGAGGGTGGGCATGTCACAGTAAAAAAAATAAAAAGTAATATTCTCCGAGTTTAAAGAAACAGGCTATGAATCTGAATACGACAGCATACGATATCAAAGTGATCGCAGACTATTTAAAATGTGTTATTCAATTAAAACTCAAGGCATGAGTAATGGCTTCCATTACAATGTAATGACTGCGTTTTTTCAATTGCTTGTTTATTATATGAGAGCATTAGCCATTTTCTTGTATTACTTACAGGTGATATAATCAGATTTTACGCAGTTAAAAATTACGCTGTTCAACTAAGATCATCTATTTTTAAGTTGGTTTGCACGCAACCAAGGGGTCCTTAGAAAAATCATCAACAGCAACTGAATATACAATTATGTATTTATAAATCAGTGAAGTTTCATTTTCACATTAAAAGTTAAATTGAAAAATAATGAACTACGTCTTGTCGAATGAAATAATTTGGCTAAAACGAACGGGTCTGCTATTCGATTCCACGTAGATATTTTTTGTAAAATATCAAACAATGAAAATATATTGGTAGTTTTTCATTTGCTGCCAATTATTTGGTATTTTTTAATGAGCAAGGAGTTTTGATTAAAACTAATTGGTGAATGTAAAGAAGAAGTGAATATAAATATTGTAAAAGACCAATTGTTTTGACAATAGACCTCTTTACAAATTTTTTTGGCCAAAAATTATATGTAAACTCGTATTTAACGATCTTCAATTTTTAATAGTGAATATTATTACATATTTTGTTCACTCTAGAGCCAGGGCCTGATATTGAGCGATTTTATTATAGTTATAATATTCGTGAATTCTGTATGTACTTATGAAGCGTCATCAATAAGTTCTTAAAAACCAGTTGTTCCGAAATTACTGGACCGATTAATTCGAAATGGTTCACTAAAATCGAAATAATCCCTTGATCCAAAAATAATGTGTAAAGGAAATACATAAATGAATTTTAAACATCAGCACCACACATGAATTTTTTTTATAATTTTAATAATGTATATTTCGAATTCATTTAGGACAACGTTTGAAAATTAACCATTTCCCCCCTTATTAGCTAATTTATTGAGTCTTAAATGGTATAAAATAAGTTGAACACATAGTTTATCGGATTTTTTAAAGAACTTTATGAAAATTATATTTGTACGACACCCTCAATGCGTTTAGTCGGTATTCCCGCTGTTCAGCATAGCGAGATGCGTCATTTTAAACCACTCGCGGCAGTTACGTGCATGGTGATTACGATTAACGCACGATTGTGTTAAGCTATTAAGCTCAGCACCTGGAGCCAACCTTTTTACCTTCAGCACAACGCATTCCGCTTACATGTTTGCCTCCAATTACAACATTTATAAACTCGCGGTGTACACCGTATGAAGTCATATTTATAATAGCCATTGTAAGCTCAACAGAACATTCCTTCACGTGCCAAAACCAACCCAAAGTTAGCGTAAGATAGCTCGAAATCAACTGGCAAACGTTAACTGTAAACACAGCGGTATTTCTTGTTTCGCACAGCATCCGTATAAAACCGCATGCGCATTTACAGAATTGCATTTAATTTTTTGTAATACGGCGTTTATCATAAGTGAATTAATTTAAATTGCCATAAAACTTACCGTTTACATTATGGTGCACAGTTTCGTATGGCTTTTTTTGAACATGAATTTTTAATGCTATAAATATTGCATGCTATGATATTGGATCGGAATTGAAAAGTATTTTATTGCCGTCTTCCTACTCTTGTTTAGTTTCACTTTGTAAATATTATTTCTTATGAGAGGAATGCTTGATATATTTTATTTTATAATGTTATCGTTGGTAGCGATCTATGGTTACATAATTTATAAATGTTCTGTGGTAAAATTCAAGGCGTATAATGTTTAAATTTGCAAATTTACACATTGTTGTTATTTCATTTTATTAATGGTGGGAAATGCGTTATGAAAGAAACTACAGTACATCATTCTTAAGCGTTTATAGTAGGTAATTATCATAGTAATTAATGTTATGACTAATGATGACGCAGCAATTTTTATCATAAATTTGTTAATAATATTTTTGTTTGCTTACTTCTTTACTTAAACTCATACCTATAAAATTGAGGAGCTCCCGACTTCCCACAGGTGCATTTTACATGTAGTAATCGAATCGGTTATTATGATATCTTTAGTACTTGCTATTGAACTTTATTTTGTAATACACAGAGCTACAAGTTAAATAAAAGTTCTGCTTTATTAGCCTATTATGGCGGCATTAGTAGCAAAATATCCAAATTCAACTAATTTTACAAATGGGACAGTTTGTGAAGAAGGATTGTATAAATTTTTATTGCTCTCTCACTCAAATATGGTATACGGACAATTCTAAGCTTGAAATAACATATGGGCTACTTTTATCCTTTTATGAGATTTATTTTGCCTATTGTGGATTTACAAAGGAAGCGTACATATAGATTGATATACTGTCCAAAAGATACTTTTTGGAGACTACCACACTAAAAGGACTAAATCAATATAACAGCCCCTTAATATTGAATACTAATAATACCTTAGTAAGAAAACTAAAATCTTAATCTATTTTTCAGGTGTGGTTCCAAAATCGTCGTGCGAAGTGGCGTAAACAGGAGAAGGTCGGTCCCCAGGGTCACCCCTACAACCCGTACCTCGGGGGCGGAGCACCCCCGCCGTCCGTCGTCGCCTCTATGCCCAACCCCTTCACGCAGCTCGGTTTCGGATTCCGAAAGCCGTTTGACACAAACGCCTTAGCCTCATTTAGGTAATTTCTATACTACTCTTAACTATCGTCAAAAAGAATGGTATCATCAAATTCGACTAAATATTATTGTATAAGTATTGTTCTATATTCTACTATATCTTCTATGATTATGGACCGATTTTGAAATATTTTTTATTTGATAGTAAATACTCTCCATCTCATTCGATAAATAAAATTAGGACGAGAAGTCATTTTGTATATTTGAATATTACTAACAAAATTATATTTAATAGCTAAAAGGTGATTAAATTTCAAGAAATTTATTTTGTTGTCAGGATTACTTAATATTAGTATGCTTATCAAACCTATCTTGATCAAAGTTTCCTGAATTAAATAAAAAACTCACTAGTCACAAACCATTATTTTTAGACTTTCAAAGCAATTTAAGATTAAATTATTCTATTAAAAAAGTCTATAATTCTATAAAGAAGAACCAGATATATACATATTATGAAAAACATGGGTCTTGCCACCTGAGAGACTGTGCGAGACTTGTTTTACGAAGTCCCAATATTCCATCCTATTTAAAATAATATTATACGTAATATTGCTTTGTAGTTGCCAATATCCTTGAAATATAAACTTGTTATTATGAAAATCTCAATGACTTTCATAGAAGTCAAACTAATAAAATATAATTTTGTTACTAGTAAACTTAATTGCGAAAAATCTGAAATTTTTGATATAAAACAATTTCGTCAAACAACTTTGAATCGGTTTTTTAAAGTATGTAAATTATTTTTAAGTTGACTATAATCGAGAATCCGATATGTCCTTAAATTCAAATCTTTTCAAATATTTAAAATCGTTAAAAACTTACTTTTTTATTAAAAATTGCGCGTTAAAATATAAGTAGCATGAAACATAATTCTCAAAGCTTAATATTTTTTCTCAGGTACACTGGTGGACCAGTTCTAGGTGCCCAGTACTTAGGAGCACCTTTGCATCGTCCACCTCTCTTTTCCGCACCTCTCTACACCAGCTCTCCCCCCTTCCATTCTTTACTGGCGGGTCTCGCAGCACCACCTCGACAATCCCCAGACCCACCTTCCGTATCCCCTCCTATATCCCCCGGAAGTGAGTCACCCCCCAACCAACCTGCGGCACCTGAAGTTGAAAGAAGAAGCTCTAGTATTGCCGCACTAAGAATGGCGGCGAGAGAACACGAACTGAGATTAGAGATTTTGAGACAACGACACCATACAGACTTGATCAGCTGAGCTCCGTTGCATTTTGAAATGCATCAGAATAATTTCATTCGATTCCGCTTTCTTATTCACAAACAACTTTCACTAATATAAAAACAAGCTATTTTTTAACATTATCCGTGTTAAAAGCAAAAGAAAAGGAAGCAGCAAGCAAGCATGTTAAAATCATAACAAGTATATATCGAATAATATAACAGTTACTATATTTGTGAATAAGAGAACAGAATTGCGGAGGCATATCAGTCTTGCCGTGTAAGATAATAAAATAGTAATTAGAACATTTTGTAAAGTAAAAAATTTGGTAGAATTTTAAGATGGCAACAATTAATTAAAACCGAAGATAAGGTCGACTTATCGATATATTAAAATTGTATTTGATAAAAAATAAGAAAATCAGTTTCTTAGACTTCAAATATTTTGTTGACATAAACATATAACTATTTTTAACGAAATTCTAACGGTTATTTAGTTCCAAAACTAGCAATTAACACCAAAATAACAGTATAATTTTGTGTAATTTAAGTGACATATCTCTCTTGAAAAGTAATGATGTCGCAGATGTCACCTTATTCTTTGGATAGATCGAGCTTCTCATATTATATTTATTAGAGATGGAAGAATACGTTAGCAAATGTTGTGAAATAATACGTTGCTTCTGTAATCTCACATTTGGCTATTGATTAGGTACATACATATGGTAATGGAGAATGGGATTATGATCCTGAATCAACAAGATAACATTACATAGATAGAAGCGTAATAGAATGCAATGTTGCCACTTAAAATACTACCATAAAGTAGAATATAGTAGTTTTACTGATCCGTCCAGATATAGACCGTGTTGTTATTTATTGTAGCTTTAAGTCTGTACTTAATAGTTTATAAATAAGGTTTTTTATTAAACTAAGTTGATGAATTCTCTTGAATTGTAATGAAATTCTTTGTGCCTCTGTGGTGCCTTTCCTATAAAAACGTGACCTATTTGAAGTAATAAAAACGTATTTTATAATTATAATATTAAGAAAACATAGTAAATTAATGTGAAACTTGTTTAAAATGTTACGATTGCTCTCTTTACTGCTGCGTTAATGCACTTCTTATTGTTCTGTTAAAAAATCATACGGATATTTATTTTCAATAAAATGACAATATAAAACTAAAAAACAGAAACATTGTCATTCTTATTCATTATAAATTTTATTTATAAAACAAATAACTGTCATGAAAATAAATTCCAATCATTCAGCCTTATCGTTAGCAAAACTGTATAAATGAAGAATAATGTGCAATAAATAGGTTTGTTGGTTGAAAGTAAATGTAAATTATTAAAATTTTATATACATACTTTTTATTATCAATGTAGTCCAATGTTGATCATTTACTATTTATTAAATAATTGTTTTTCAAAGAAAACATTTCTGAAGTTTCAAATATAAAATAAAATTACATGTTGTACTAAATACAAATTGGTGTACTTATCAAATTCCTTTGCATCACAAAATAATAAACTAAAGGACCAAAGAAAATTATTGATTATGGAAATTTAAATTTAATTGAGACTACACCAAAAATTTTCCTGAAACAATAATATTCACAGCGATCAAAAAATCAAATTTTTCATATTCCAATAAAATGGTTTAATTATATTATGACGTTTCATTTCAATCCCTTATAATTCCACAAAAAAAAAATTCTTTAAACTAGAAAAGGCTAGATTCCGCGACTTTGCTCACCTAATTTATAGCCTATATCACCCCGTACAATGTAGTTTCCCGTTACAAAGCCTATTCAATGCAAACAAACATACCAATGAACAAACAAACCATTTTTCTTTATAATATTATATAATAGTAGACCTTTGGTATAAAAAATCCTACCGAAACATTTCCATATAAAATGATGCCAAGACGACATCATATGGTTCGCACTGTCAAAAAGTTTTCAGATCTCGTATAGAGCCAAGCTTCTAGCTCTACATGCTCTATCTCTACAAGCCTTAACTTTACAAATTCTACAACCTAGTCAAAACATGTGATGTTTGTGAAGTGTAACGATTGTAACCAGTATTACCAACCGTACCCTGTTTTGACAGTTGATTTGCTGTTTTTACATTGATGTTCCTGTTTTCTATTTTATTCCTAATTTTTACTGCTTTTCAATTAGCGTTCAGTGACACCACTTGCAAATATAATCCGAAATTAACAAACAAACAACATACAAAAGCACATGAAGATATTCAACAAAAGCTATGTTTCTTTTAAAAAAGAAAAATGAATCAGAAAATACGGAAGATAAGGTAGGTAATTGAGGATGAAAGTGGAAAATAATTAAGTTTTTTATTTTGTGATCAATATTACAATATATCAATGAATGTAAATGAAAGTATGTGATTTTAATTTTAATTATATGTGTACAGTATGGAATATGCCTTTTTTTACTTAACTCCTATTTTATCCTAAATTATAATTGGTAAGCTGACGTTTTCTAGTTTCTTAGGGCTGGCAGCACTGACTGTACTCGACATATCGATATTTTTATTGAACCCTGCACCTCGTAGGTCTACATTGCGGAACTTAAGCTACTTTCCCAAGGTATGATCATAGAATGGCAGACCAAAAAGTTTGCAGCTGCACTTGCAGTCGTTGACACCACTAATTGGACCTGCGTGATGGGTTGTAACTCTTTCTCCTTGTTCGTTAAAATTAAAAAAAAATACAAAAAATATTACAAAAAAAAGCGAAAGTCAATCATAGTCATATGAAATACAATAGGTTCATATTATAATAAAAGCATTCATACAAATAATATTTTTTATTCGTTAAAATTTAAGTTAATGGCATTTAAACTTAATTATATTATTAATATTTTAATATCGTTTTGCGTTTTGGTAATTTATTATAAAGTTAGTTAGCTTCGATATTCACGGCGCATCCCTTGTAGGGTAGGCAAAAAGGACCAAACGCCACAACGACCTTACATACATCTTTCGCTTTGTCCAGTATCATTACTCTTTTCATACATAGGTTTACAACACGTGATTGATTTGATCGTGAAATATATGTAGTGGCCTGCCTCGGCTTCTGCATCCTACTACTTTCGTCTGTATATCAGTTTTGTCATACTTTCTACATGTCCGAACCGTCGGAGCATGTTTCTGTTAATTTGTACAACGCTGTCTTTCGATTCAACTTTTATGGAGGCAATCCCAAAACTTTTCAGCTATAATAAATAAACACAACAGATAACATCTCTCGTATTCAATACACTCTTCGCGGGACTAAACGTTTAACGTTATTAAAGAAACCAATGAGATATAATAAGATTCGGCTTTCAACAATCGACAGATATTAATCACGAGGTTATTACACGTCATAAGTTAAGAATATGGCAGCTCGCCGACGGCAGCAGTCCATCCATCAAGGTCCACCGAAACAATACTCCGTGTTCATCAATTACATCTTCTTATCTAATTAAAATGTAATTCAATAAGTACGTAAGAACATCCGTTTGTATCGAGATATGGTTAACGATCATTTCTTGCAATTTCATTAGTAAGACGCAGTATTATATTTCACTAGCAGTTCTCCCGCGACTTTGCTAGAGTAGGTAAATAGGAATGATGACTAATTTTTGTTTGTTTGTCCGTCAAGTAGAGTGTTAAAAAATATTAAACACGTATTTTTTTATTTTTTTCGTAATCATAAAATTACGGCGTTACATTGAGTTCAAATTTCGCATGACGTCACGTTAGAGTACGTTTTCTACTCAACTGTGACGTAGCGAGCCCCCACTCCTCAACTTGAATGCCTGTTATCTAAGCTATTTCTTGTTAAATTGAAGTAAAAAAAAATACGTATCATTTTTTTTACCCAGTCATCATCCCTATTACATAGTATATCACCCGCGTATGTGCCCGCGTATAATTTAAAGAACTTTTAAAATCGGTCTGGTACACAGAACATAGAGAGACTATGTTCTGTGGTCTGGTAGTTTTGAAACTCATTGCAAACAAACAATCAAATTTTACCTGCTCGTTATTTAAGCTTACTTATAATATTTAAAAAGACGTGGATATACATAAACTAAATACTACTCGTACAAATTAACATGACACCTGAAGGCTTATTCTTTTTCTCGGAAAACGAAATGTAGTATATTTTCGAAATGCTAATACGATTTATGACGCACGGAAGTAGGACTTCGAGGTACAGATAATCTTTACAGATATTATAAGAACGCTTCGATATTTTTCGAATTTACGTTCTTAAATAAATAAATGCCTTCAGGTAACATGTTAACTCTTCCTTGTTTATGTAAATAAATTTTACATTATTTCAAATTTCCATGACGCAAGCTTTATTTTAATTTAATGTTAATTTGAATTGTGTCCATCGAAATCATTAAAAAAGGATCATAGCTCATTAAAAAAGAAATCTCTGAGTCAAATTCTAACCACTTAGATACTGGGATATTCCCTCTCATAACCCGTCAATGCCTTCTTATGCGAAGTTTATTAGAAGCAATATCTTATCAAAACTAAGGAGCGCATTAACCAGACTAATGGATGTTTATTTTTTATACACGCAACTATCAGATGATAGTAGGATTAAATTTTCAAATGTAAGCATCATCACACGATTCGATTGTTGATTTTAAAACAATCGGTCATCTCTAACGTCCCAAATGCGTGGGCCAGCTGATTGGATTTATGATTTGGTAATAGCCATTAATCTAAAATTCAATTATAAACCGATGATTATACATCTGATGATATAAAAAGAAGGCGTGACTCACGATCGGTAGTCGTTAGTTTGCTCTTGTAGATTTTGTTAGTACATGCTATCAAACAGTTATTTATTTTCAAGAACTTTGATCTTTTATGTATAAAATGAATTGGAATTGAAATTGAAATCACAGTGAAGAGAAAAATATGACATAACAGTTATATTTATGAATAATCTATACATTTATATTTTGAAGAGATTTTTTTACACGAACCGAAAACCGATTCAAAATATTCTTTCATCTACGGAAAGCAGCACCATATGCAGGTAATATAGGCTATAAATAACGCGGACGATGTCACGGAAAATATACTTATTGATTATATAAAAATATATAATGTGACAGTGTTTTAAGTTCTGGTGAGTTTCTAGCGCTCATCTTTTGATAAGCCAAAATTGTTTTATTTAAATAAAGAATATATTCGTAAAGAAAAATATACTCTACTTAAATAATCGATTTTTGACCTTTACCTTTAAGGGTTGTTATAGGGTTTATGTCAATCGGATTGATTTGTTAAAATAAATCGTTAAGATCTTAAAACTTAAATACTTAGTGCTCAAAAACATTGGGACGAGCCGCTCTGTAAATTGGTACGGAATAATCTATTAAACACGTCTGCCAATTCTGCAGAGCATGCTCGTCTCTTAGCTGTCGCTGAGTGGGAATCCGGTCTTTGGCTACAAGTATTGCCGTCATCGACTGTTGGGACACTTCTAGATAATGCAACTTTTCGCCTTTCAGTTTGTCTTCGCCTGGGGGCAACCTGTAATCTCCCCCATCTTTGCCCTTGCGGTGAAACGGTGGACTCTTTAGGTCATCACGGCTTATCTTGTAGCAGAAGTGCCGGTCGTATCTCTCGACATGCAAGCATCAATGATATTATCCGTCGAGCTCTTGCTACGGCGTCAGTGCCAGCCATTCTAGAACCGAACGGGCTGACTCGCGACGACGGTAAGAGACCTGATGGGATGTCTTTGGTACCTTGGAGGATGGGTCGACCCCTAGTATGGGATGCCACCTGCGTTGATACTTTGGCGCCAACTCATCTTCCACGAACATGTCTTGAGGCGGGTGTAGCCGCCGCTGCTGCAGAAAGCCTCAAACGGCGAAAATATTCAGGTATAAGTAATACCTGCATATTTGAGCCGTTTGGGGTCGAAACGATGGGTCCGTGGGGCCCTGGAGCCCATCGTCTTTATCAAGAGTTAAAAAAGAAACTTTTTGACAGGTCAGGTGATCAGAGGGCTGGTTTGTACCTCGCCCAAAGAATTAGTTTAGCTATTCAAAGAGGTAATGCTCGCAGCCTTCTGGGTACCTTACCTGTAGGCAATGATCTGGGAGACATTTTTAATTTAGTTTAGTTATTATTTTAAGTTTAGATAAGTTTAGATAAGTAGTTTTAATTTAATATGTATTTTAGAAGATCTTAATTGAATGAGAATTAAATATCTACCTTAGTGTACTTTTTAATATAATTATATAACGTAAAGGTACATTGTGAATGTTATATCGAAAAAAATTCAATTGTAAAGACCAGTAATCAACAAATATTTGAATTGGTACGAGTATAATATAGTATTGCTCTTTGTTATAACATAATAAACAGCTGTTAATTAATCAGACGGCTATTAAACAGATATGAATAGTTGGAGGGTTAATTTAATTGTAATCGAATTTTTATCCTTCCTAGCTCATCTTCCGAACCGCCTCTCGACAGGCTTTCATTAAAAAGTGTCTCGAGGCATAAGCGACGGCGATCTGAGTTTTATTGTTATTTAAATATGGAGCCAGGGAAGAGCGATATTTTGTGTAAATAGTTATTTATTCATTTTCACTATGAGTGTGTCTCGTAGGAATTTAGTATTGAAACTATATAAAACCGTTTTATTATAAAACTGTAAGACTATCTAAAAATTCAAGACTGATTGAAGAACGCTTAAATACAGTAAACTTTTTTAGACTTTAACTTAAAATATAATTCCTAATAATTGGCTGAGCGTAAGACTTTCAAACTACATACATATATTAGGATAAAAAAAAATAGACATATTTCTCAAACTGATTTTTAAATCTTGATGTTCAAAATTTAGAGATCAAACTCGACTGATGAAATTTGGCTAACTTTATTTTGCTTCTATTTCTTATTTGACTGAATTTATGTGAATATTTTTTCCGCGTCGATTTCAATTTCAACTTACAAATACTGTAATACTTATGTTGAATGAAATAGAATTGAATTATGACATATATTTCTCATACTATGACATGATATGACATTCGGATTTCTTGCCAAAAAAAGAGTTAAATATAGAACAAAATAGAAATTATCCATTTTCTTGTCACTCGAACCACACGTTATCTGAAGGCAGTTAGTTCGCCAAATCGAATTATGAACTCACAAAAAAGAGAAACAGAAATTCTTGTATGTTTTGATATCTTATGGCAGCCAGTGACGACCCGTCTCGTTATGACGTATAATCAACTCGGAAATTTTACAAATGGCCGGTAGTTAATTAGTATTTAATTATAGGGTCCGCATATTCATAAATCGAAATCGACGATAACCCTATTTATTTTGACATATGACTTTTAAACCGGTAAGTAACGAGTTGTTTAAATAATTTTCCTCAGGGCTTAGACTTGATAATTTTCTATGACGCACTGTTTTTAGATTTATTTTGGTAATATTAACCTCGGTACTGACAAAATAATAAGAAATGTTTGTAATTCGTTTAACACAGAAAAATTAGAAACTGATATAATCATAATGATATTTCCACAACTTTAGATGTATTGAAACTATATTCTTGCTTTATAATATGAAAACGAGTATAAACAGTTTCTCGAACTTTAAGTCTCTTAAACATAGAAAATTGGCATTTTTCACATATATTACCTCGTATAATTGTATCAAGTCTGTAGCATTATAAAGCAAAATGTGAATGAAAACCTTATCTAAGTAAAAAGATTATCGAAAACTGTCTTAGTAAGAAAGATATTAAAAATCCTCATTACACAACTATAAAATAAACATAGACCAAGAAATAAACAATCGCTGCAACAGAAATTCAGAGAAATGATAGATGTTACCTAAGAATTGGCGAAAAAAAACTTAAGCAAAAAAATTGTTAGAACCGTGAATAACCTACCTAGTTTATCAGTTTTTTTTAAGCCCGATAGACGTTTTTATCTGCGTAAGCATAAAAATTATAAAGAAAGCACAGCTGGATTTGATATTTCACAGTCAGTCCACATTCAACTCGCGACTCATCAAATAGTATTTAAATTACACTTAATTAGAAAGAAACAAAGATAAATAATTTATTGTTAAACCCACATACACACAACAACGGTAAGTTGCAGCCGGGACCAAAGGCTTAACGTGCAAAGTCATAATCAAAATAATCTTTATTCAAATAGACTTCTTAAAAGTACTTTTGAATCGTCCACCATTTTTTACCCTACCGCTCGTTCAGGACGTCTTTTGGCTGATAAGAAGAACAAGCAAGAAACTCACCAGCTCTAATAGGAGTAATGACATAAAATTACATAGTAATGACAATACATTATAAATAGAGAAAGAAAAAAGCTATGGTCTTATAATGATAACATAATCATTTAATAATAATGGAAACGAGATAATTTTTGATATATAATGAGTTAAGAAGTAATCACCTATCCAGCTGCTGGATCATCTCAAGTCCGAGCATTCTCATCTGTTATATAATCGGATACCTTATACGAGGGTCAAACTGAAAGTTCTTAGAAAATCAAAAACTGATTACATTAGCCAGTTATTAGTTTTATTATATCTTTTCAAAATATTGTCCATTCACGTCAATACTCCGCTGCATGCGATGGAACCACTGGGAAAAGCACTTTGCCCACTCGTCCTTAGGGGTCTCTTCAATGGCATCGCGATACGCAGCCACCGCTTCTTCAGCATTCATAAACCGCTTTCCTTTAAGTTTTTCTTTAATTTTTGGAAATAAATAAAAATCACAAGGCGCGAGGTCGGGACTATACGGCGGGTGACCCAGTAATTCAACGTTTGATGTCGCCAAATAGTCGATCGTTCGCTTGGCGGTGTGCGACGAGGCGTTGTCGTGGTGAAGGAGGATCCTACTGCGAGGTCGTTTCTCTCGAACTTTTTCCAAGACAAGTGGCAAACAATTGGTAGTGTACCATTCTGCAGAAACTGTTTTTTGATCCTCTAACACAATTGTTGCAAAATGACCTATCCTTCCAAAGAACGAGGCCACCATTTTTTTTCCCGCACTTCGATCTCTCTTCACTTTAGTTGGCAACTCCTCGAAAGGAAACACCCACTGAGCAGATTGTCTTTTGGTTTTAGGATCATAACAGTAAATCCAGCTTTCGTCACCTGTTAGTATGTCGAACACAGCATTTGAGTCACCTCCGTTAAATCTTTCAATCATTTTACGACACCAATCCACACGATGGAGTTTTTGAGCCTCAGTCAAATTATGAGGTATCCACCGGGCGCAAAGCTTCCTGACCGCTAAATGTTCGTGGAGGATTTTGTGCACTTGACTCATACCGATGCCTAAGCTTGTCCGAATCTGTAGATAGGTCACTCTTTTGTCAGTCTCTATCATACGCCGCACAACACAGATGTTATCTTCAGTCGTCGCCGTAGAAGGCCGTCCCTCACGTAAATCATCAGTGAGATTAGTGCGACCACGTTTAAACTCATTAAACCAGTTGTAAACAGTCGCACGAGATGGGGCTTCATCGTGAAAGGCCAATCGTAGTCTATCATAACTTTCTTGTTGACTTAAATGACATCGAAAGTCATAAAAAATCATTGCACGAAAATTTTCTCGTGTTAAATTCATGATGACGTGACACAGACAATTTTCAATTTGCCGCCAAATCGTAAAACAAATGACAAATGAATGAAATATATACTCAGTAATATTGGCAAAGAGTTATATTTTCAAATTTTAGAATTATTTTTTTATTATATTGTTTATAAGTGGCCAGTTCTAAGAACTTTCAGTTTGACCCTCGTAATAAGCTTTTTTAATATGTATTTTTTAAATAGTGGATTTAAACTGCATGATATCTAATTGTTGTATTTTGCTTGGGACCTTATTGTAAAGAGTCCCTAATCCTGAGATTATATGTTGATCTAAGTGCCTTTCGAGGCACATGGGAGCTCAAGTTTTTGGTCACTGATGCTATAACCGACCCTTGCGAAAGTTTAATAAACGTATCGCAGACCGAGCGCGCTAACTACTGCTCCATTGAGCTCCTGACAAATAAGTGAGTTAAAAAAACTTTTAATATTTTATTCAAGGTTTAAGCATTGGTTTACAGAGATACCACCGCTACCGAGTACCTATATGTTGATATTTACGTCGTGTACCGCGGGGGCGGTATCAAAGGTAATTAAACAAACACGAAAACGGCAGAGCTCGTTAACAGACCACGCCTCCGCTAATCAATTCTAGTAATTAATCGCTTCTCCTGATCGGACGCTAACAGTTTCCGTGGGTAGAAAGTTCTACCTCATTCAAACAAATATGCTGGTATTTCCTGGCGAAAAAATATATGATTATAATTTGACAACTGCTGTGGTCTAGTGGCTCGTACACCGGTTTCAAAATGTCGCCGTTTTGAGGTTTCGAGTTCGTGTCAATATAGAAAATGACATTTCTCTATTACCTTCGGGTTTGGGTGTTGTGGTCCCTTCGTTGCTTTAAATTTCAATAATACAAATGATTTTGGAGATCTGTTATATGCTACATTGGAGTGTTTTGCCAAATGGATCATTTTGGACGCGAATTGAGACTATTTTCTTACATTTTAGTTTTGAGCAGCCTATGACGCTTCGCGTTGTGGAGCGCGGCTTTTATACTGACAGTTTATAGGGTTTTTTCCATAAAAGATACTACGGTTCTTTGGGTTCCGTTTATTTCGAAAACAACACTGATAAATGATGATACTTCTCTTAGCTCCCTAGGCTGCTCAAAACCAAAAAGAACATTTTCAAACAGCAAGTAAAGAGAACACGAACACGAAAACTAAACCCGAAGGCATTACAGATGTGAACAGGCCAATTGGCCTGCAGTGTTGCCCATAATCGTTGAGAGTAAATCCATAGTAATGAGTTCGAACGTTACACTACCTTCTTTGTACATAATACGTACTAATTATACGAAAGACTTTTGGCGGATCTGCCGTATATATTTGCACTGACTCTGAATCATAAATTATAAGCAGCTCATACACAACATATGGTAACTTTTTTTATAAAACAATTTATTGCTTACTCTTATCGCCGCTAGCGAAGCATCAATGAATATTCAATAGACACGGTGTGGATGTAATTTCGCCTGCATCATCATTAACATTGCGCTAACAAGATTAAATAGCCAATTCATATTATAATTACGTACGATAATTATTACTTAGAAGATGTAAGCATATTTTCTAGAGATGCGCCGAATAGTGGTTCCACCGAATACTGTATTCGGTTTAAGATTAAACGAACAGGATATTCGGTTTAACATTTCATTAGGTTTTTTTTGTGCATTTTGCCGAGTGTTTTTCAGTACTCCTGGTAGTATAGCGTGTGTATGTGCGTGTATCATGTATAGCGGACGATTCTTTTGGAAGCAAGGCAGAAATAAGTCTGTTGACTTGCCGAAGATAGTTGAGAGCTTGGTGTTTCTGCACCATTGTTTACCAAATTATTACGATATGATAGTTTCTTTTTGCTTATCTTTTATTTAATATCTGATATCTATTATATTTTTATACTCTCTGTCTGTATTTTTGACATTTACCCTATAAATGTAATCATTAACAATAAAAACGTCGATTAAATGGTTAAAAATAAATGTCTTGTTTATAAAACAAATATTTATAATTTCATAGGATTTCTTTAAATACAACATAAATCTTACGATAAGTTTTGTATTTTAGTTCTAAACCGTGTTGTGTAGCCAAGAAAGATTAATACTCGAAACCGAATAATTGGCCGAATACAAGTAGTGAGAAAGATGCCGAATACCAAACGAATATTCAGCGCATCTCTAATATTTTCTAACAGTATATGTATTTTCCCATTAATTTTATAGTAGAGCTCGCGAATTGTCGAAATTCGACCATAATGATGAAAATGTTATCAAAGACTATAGGTACTTTAACTTCTTAAATCACATGTGTAATATTTTTTTTAATTAAACTATAGTCATATTTAGGATGTAAAAGTTTCTGCCTTTGTTTGTTATATGTGGTAATCTTCAGAAACACTGATCCGGTCAAGAAATTTCTTTCACCTAGAGGAAGCTACACATACGCGGGTGACATAGGCCATATATTAAGCAGGTGAATTCGCGAAAAAACAACTAGTTTTACTAAGGAACAAGAGCGTTAATCAGCTTCTTATGTTAGACAAATTGAAAGTCGTTTATTCGGACTGTTCGTCTGACGAGGATGACGCTGAGTGTCTGTACTGTTCAGGTCTGTACTCAGAATCTAGCGGAGGTTGAGTGCAATGTCCAAGTTGTCGTTTATGGGCATGCTGCGCATGCGCAGGAGTAGAGGATGAGGATGCAGAGACAGTATTTTTAAGTGAAACATGTGAGGACTGATTAAGTCCGTTTTGCCTTCATGTATGGTCCGTTTTACCTACCATATGAAGGTAAAACGGACTAATTGAAGGTATTATAAATCATCAAATAACTTCGTATTCTGTGATTTTATCAAAGTCTGATTCTTACGGAACATAGAGTAAACAATGTTGATTAATTTTAGTAAGAAGAAGTTTAATAAAAGTAAATAGTTTCTTTCCTATACTTTTTTTTCCTTAAGTGTACCGTCTTGCCTTCCTTTCCCCTACAAATTAGTTTCTAGGTATAGTAATTTTGGCTTCGCGTTGATATATAAGTCAGCCAGGTTTGCCTTTTATATAGCGACGCTGGAAAGCAAACATGTAGTAACCTGTAAAACCAAAATGGATATTTGAGTAGATAATCTTTATACTGTCTAAAAAAAACTTGTTTCCGTATAAATTGATTAAGGAACACCTTATTTGTTACCATGGACGTTTATAGGAATTTATTACCGGAAAAAAAGAAAAGTTTTTCTGCTCTGAAGAACACTTTTGGTTTTCTTCACTTTGCTTTCCAGTGTCGACATATAGATATATCGTTGACTGTAAAAAAGTATAAAATACATAAAATCAGATTTAATTTCTTTTGTTATCACGTCATCGATGTTCCGTAAGCTTGCTCTTTCAAAATTATTCACAAGCGAAATATTATTAAAACGATATATGTCGTGACGAATCAGTAACTACGATTGCCGATTTAAAGCTATTAATTTGATTTGCGATACACAAATTTGACTCTGCTTCGTTAAAAGATCGTTACAACAACGAACCGTGGGTAATCGGTAAACATTTCAATTAGCTTTTTTGTTAAGAAAACTTTAACCATAATAATAGCAAATAACATGTAAATTGACCATTTCCCGTCACTGTTATTACCAAAATACCGACACCAATCCTTTCTAGTCTTTCAACTATATTTCTCATATTACGATAAGAAATATATGAAATTTTTACATTATAATACTTTATAATTATATGCAATCGGGTCTTGTTCGTGCATTTTTTAAAACAATTAATTTACCTCGACGTTTCGGCTACGTTACAGCAGCCGTGGTCACGAGGAGACTGGAGAACTGGCGGGTGTCGTCTTCTGATTTTAGTTGAGGGTAATCCGGTAATAATGTTTTTAACTGATTTTCAGATGTACCCTCCACTTGATTTTATTATACGTAAAGGTGGCGACACACTGCACTTACGGTATCCGAGAATATTGTTCGTGGTTGTTTGCGATCGCGACACTTATACATTTTTATAACCGGATTCCACGTTGGTGAGAGTTTATATCCACTTTCCCGGTTGAAATTGTTGTGTTTTTTGATTTCAACCGCTTCACGAACAATCCTTGGATAGTAATGTCGTTCAGTGGAAAGGACATGAGGTGTATGTAACTCGATCCAGTGGTTTGATCCAGATGATAATAAGTGCTCTGCAATCGCGGACTTCTCCACTTGACGATTTTTGACCGCTGCTATGTGTTCTCTTACACGTTCGGCGATAGTCCGCTTCGTTTGTCCGATATATGAACTACCGCAGCTGCAGTCAATTTTATAAACGCCAGGTTTTTGGTAAGGAATACTATCCTTTGGTGATCGCAATTGGTGTGACATTTTTGATAAAGGAGTAAAAATGGTGTCTATAGAAAAATTTTTCCTCAAAATGGAACCGATTTTGTCCGTTACTCCCTTAACATAGCCTAAAAATGCCCGTTGCCTGGGAACAAAAATGCACGAACAAGACCCGATTGCATATAATTATAATGTATACAAATCGTGTGAGTTTAAAAATATTATTATAATACTTGTCGGGATTATTTGGTTTTACGTCATTATTTGTACCACCATTAGCGGGTAAAAATAAGTTGTAACCAAGTTCGAATAAAAATAATCTAAAATAGTCATTTCGTCAGTATACTCGTATTTGTAAAGTGCCAACAATAAGTTCTGTCGCAGCATAACGTGGCAGAATGTGCCAGAACGCCTTAATGTCTTCGGTATTGATGAATGACAGTCGATGCCAACTTGATAACTGTTTTTCAAAATAGAAAAATCGGTGTTGTTTTAATCACATCTTTTTTAAAACTCCTCGGTATTGCTTACTCGCAAATGGATATTTAATTATATTATCAATGATATTAAAATATGCAGTTAATTATTCTGTTACATAACTAATTTAAAAGTTATGTAACATCAATCATCACTCCTACTAAATAGCTTTTGTGCATTCATATTTCATTTTAATAGTAGTTTTTCTTATCACACGACTCTAATCAAAGATCTATTTGCACAATGAAGTTTGGCTTAATATCTATTCAATCGGTATCAATCGCAAACAATGTACCTTACTATGATTTCTTTACAATAAATTGAAGCAATAGCGATATACGGTCGTGTAACGATGTCCCACTTGAGCAGTCTCTTGAATAAGGAAATGATTTAAAAAAGACTTTAAAAACGTGACCTTATTTTTTTTTTCCATCAGAAAAAAGGTCTAAAAACGTTTCGTAGATAATTTCACATTTGGTTTGTCGCAAAAATGTTTCATAGGGCCTAGCGAGCTAGCGAAATTTCTATTGATTGGTTTAATGAAATTATTTATTTGCCATATAACTCTGAACGTTAGACTTGGCAGGTATCATCTTCATCATCATCATCAGCCCTTTATTCAGTCCCCACTGCAGGGGCTCAGGCCTTTCTTATGGATGGTCAAGGAGCATGGGCCATAACCCTCCACGCTGGCCCAATGCGGATTAGCGGGTATTAACGACTACAAATGCAGCCGGGACCAACGGTTTCACGTGCCTTCCGAAGCCATTGGTTGGTCACCCATCCCGTGACCGACCCTTGCGAAAGTTGCTTAACGACAACGATCGCGTGCCGTGGCGCTTATCCACTACACACTACACCACTGGAAGGTATATTACAATTAATATTTTGAACTAAATAGAAGTCATGCAAATTAAATCTATATAACAATATTAAGTAGATTTTTTATGATTAAATTACATCACAAAGTCAAGCATATAAGATTAAAAAGTTTTTTCTCAATTAATTACATATTAATAATTCCTACAACTATTTCAACGTAGACAGATGAGGATCAAAAAAATTAAAAAGAATAATAGTCCTAGGACTTCGATAATTCTTAAAAGTTTCTGAAATTTTTATTATAAATTTATATAAGTATGTAACATAATATTTATGTTAATATTAACACTTCGTTTTGGTTCTATTTTTAAAGTTGTAGCAAATTGGTCAATAAATTTAAAATCCATACTTATTATTAGTGGCTAGCTGTTTTCGATCGATTCGAAATCGATCTAGTAGATACCGAGACTATTCAATGCAAACATACAAAAACAACTTTATCCTCCTTATAACATTAGTATAGACTATGATTATTCATGAGGATTTCCTGTCTTTTCAGTGACTGGTCATACTTTGTTGACTCTTCATTTATACAATGGTGGTACATTGTTTTGCATAGATTACTTCTTAATTGCATTTAAGAACTGATGGTAAGACTCCATCACTGTGTTACGCGGTCGGCGAGTCTCAACCGTCCACGATCTACGTCATCAATCAAAGCTACATCCAATAAGGATCAAGAAGCGCCACAATGATTTATCAGGCGTGCGCCCGCGCAGGGCTAGATCACGACCGAGGGAATTTTGATGAGAAACGATTTTTTTGTTAAATATTAATTAATTAAAAACGGACCTTGTGGGAACTTCTCAATCTTTGAACAGTGAAAGGGAAATTATTGTTTTGTGTGATATATGATTGTAGTAGGTACGTCATTAATTAGTTGTACTGATTAAATTTAAGGAACTGCTCTTCAATTTTGTGTTTTAAAATCTTATATTTATTAATTAATATCTTTAATGATTTATGCTAATCGAATAACATAAGTTATTTAACATACAAACTTTCAAACCCTTATAGATAGAATTTCCACAGTCGAAAATGGTAAGTATTTGTAATTTGTAAATTAGTAATTTTCTAATAGTAATTTTAACTTAAAAATTACAGACTTCAATACACATTGTTTCATTGGCTCACGTTTTTATAAATGTTAATATTAATACATGCGCTTTGCATTTTTGCAGTTTCAGACTAATCACAGTTCGATATGAGCCTAAGGGCAAAAATTCATAAACAAGAGTTTTCAAAAAAAGCTGCTAAGATTTAGATAGATAGATAAAAAGTTTCTTTCTAATAGCAACACACAATTACATCACATACTAGACATTTTAAATGTGTAATTGTAGTTTCAATGTGGTATATTTTTAAAAGTATTATAAAGTTTTTTTTTTTACTGAGACGCGATTAATTGGCGCAGTAAGGAGCTCGATGGCGCAGTGGTTAGCGCGCTCCGTCTGCAATACGTGTGTTAAGCAACTTCCACAAAGGCCAGTCACAGAATGGGTGGCCATTAATTTACTATCTCAAGCTCTTCAGTGCTCCGGAAGGCACGTTAAGCCATTGTCCCGACTGCGTCCGCAGTCGGCCGCCTACCAATCCACAGAGAACCCGTGTGGTAGGTCATGGCCCATTCTCTATATTTCGAGTCTCTTAATATTATTATTATTTATTCATAAACTGGTGATGAATAAGAAGTTAATGATTTACTTTAATATTCATATTGCTCATTATCTACTTCAATGAACTATCGAAACACATTTAAGTTTTTTTTTAATGTCATACGTGAGCGTATATTTTAGGCCATTACACTACTGCATAAAAAAGTTATTTATGACGGTAAACTTTATGTATTTATACTTTAAGTTGACGACAGCTTTGCCAGCCCCTTTACATAAATGTTTTAATATTTATTAATTAGAATATGACATGACTTTTGTCACTTATTGTCTTTGATTGCTGTCTGTCTGTGTTACCTTGTGTTTTTGTATGTTCTCTAAAATATATTTTATTAACTACAGTCCACGTTCTTACCGTCGATTACACTTTATGTACTTGTCTTATTATATTTTAGCATCAAAAAATCAACATGACAAATATTATATTTTGTCCCATCACTATTTCAGTATCAGGAACAGAACCCATCGAAGTATTGCTGGAGATCAAACATTTCTCAATATAGACATGAAATAGTTAAATTAGTAAACAAATTCCTTGGAAGAAAGTTCCTAGCTTCAAAGCTACAAGTAAATAATAATACGCTTATGTCTGAACAACTCATTATATTAAGCGTACCCTTAGTCTCTACTTATAGGTTAAATATCTAATTATTATCTCCGAATTATCGTTGATAGTTTTATATAGGTTCAAAACAGAACTCACTTGATACCCAGACTATAACTCAAAAATAGATTTTATTACTTTTAATCAAGAAAATACTAATCATCCAAAAACAAATTCGTTAATTAATTTAATTTTAACTGATTCTTTGCTACAGTCAGAAAAAACAATACAGCCTCTATTCAAACATTAATATACCAAAGCCGTAAATTAGAATAATAAATTGTTTAACATATCTCATATAAAAAGGCTACGGGGCAGACTATCACGGAGGAACCTTACGCAGACAAACATAATAACAAATGAGCCAACTCGAAATTGAATGGTCCATTCTTGTTTTAATAACGTTGTATTTTTGTTGTAATATCCAATTATGGGAGCTCGAAATTATTTAGACTCTTTCATTCTTTTAGGGGTAACTCTCTTGAACTAATTAATGATTCTCTCGCAGTTGGGGTTCAGGGTTGTCAAACATTAAAATGTTTTGACCGATATAGATTTGATAACTGATAATTTAATACATCGTTTTACAAAACAATTTAATACTCGCACCCTCGAATTCAAATAACTAAAATTTTGGAAAATCAAATGATATTTTAGTCTGTGAATAAACGATTAATATCCTCGATTAGATAAGGATATAAATAATATGACGTCATAACTTATCCAACAAAAACCTTCATGCTCACATGAAGTTCCGAAACTACTAGACTGATTTTAAAAGTTCTTTTCCCTAAGAAAGGTACATTATGGTATATAAGGGAAGGCTATATCTTACACGGATAGCAAGTAATAAGCAATAATAGTTCATAAAATAAATTAATTCATCCACATTTTTATTTAATTTCATGAAAACTGCTAAGCATTTTGTTTCGTCCTATAGTAAGTATTGGCATCCTGTTATTTCCTGAAGAAAACTAAAATAAGTATTTTATTCTAAGGGCGCTTGTGCACACTGAATTTTCAGATACGGCGGTCCGTTTTTTTCCTGATCGGAGCGGCGCAGTGAAGGGCAGCTCTCTTTGAAGCTACACGTCACTTACGCTAGGTACGATGAGATTTTTGGAACGTCGGTAATTCCGTTCGAAGACGTAGAAAGGTACCTAAATAATGATCTGATCGTTTTACATAAACCATGATAAATTATAGCAAGACGAAAGCATTTTTTTACTACTATCGGATGACTACTATCAGATGTAAAAACTTATATCCTTACTAATATAGGAACAGCATTATTCACATAAAATAGCTAAAAATATCTGTGACGTTAGAATAAAATTACTGATAATGGTCTAGTACTTGATGTTTAAATTTTTAAACGTGCTATTTTTTTTCGAAGTTTTGTAAAAATAACTTTCTGCGATTACAGAGATAGACCAATCGGTGGCGCCATTTCGTAAACAAATCGAAATTAGTGCCGTGTAAGCGGAGAATTAATATGCTAAATGAACTTTACGAGATCAGTTGACTGTATTATATATAGGCATAATTTTATACGCGTGGTGTAGTTTCTTTGAGCAGAAATATTATTTCCTTAGAATACTTCTTTTTTTTTAAATTTATTAATGACACAAATATACATTTAAATTTTTATTATATGCGACAAAGACATTGAGTGTCACTTAATTACTATTGTTAATCTTCTGTTTATTCTTTATTATTACTTCTGTTGTCAAATATTTATCTATACTTATCAATTGTCTAAAAAAAATTTGATAATGACAAATTTCCAGGCAAACTTTCATCCCCTATTTTTCGCGATAAAATGTAGCCTATGTCCTTCCTTAAAGTTAAGTCTATTTACTATATTAATTTCCATTTAGATGGGTTCAGTTGTTTAGGCGTCTAAGCGTAACAACACTTATTTATCTTACCTTAAGCAATCCGATACTTTTAATACGATTCTAAAATCTAGCTAAGTATCGATACTAGAACCATACGCTGACCGAGTTTGCCAAAGCATATGCAGTGATATATACCAACTATATTAAATCATCATATAAAATATAGCATTTTATAATCAACAATAAATATCGATTATAAGTTTATTGAAAATTAACAATAATGCCGAAATAAATATCGATTCAAATCGATTATTTTTTCCCAAGCCTATTCCTTATGAATTTTCCAGATCTCGTACACAGCAGTGCACAAGCGTAAACACGTTTTTCATTGCCGCCATCACGGACCTGAAAAAACCGGTCCGGATTAGAGAAAAGTAAAATTCCGGACGGTAAAATTCCTGACAGTGCACAAGCGCGCATTATTTACATATGGCCTGACATATCGGACCTAAAAAAATCGGACCGCCGGACATGAAAATTCAGTGTAGTGCACAAGCGCCCTATGGAGATTCCAAACTGAGTGATTAAAGTCGCGCAGGTCAGAAATGCGCAATTTCTGTTTAAACATCTAAAAATTAGAAAACAATATAAGAAATCTGAGTCAGATTAGCAAATTATTAAGGGCACTCGGACGTATGTGCCGGTAACTGGTTGAAGATCCAGACTTCAAAAAATAAGAAAGTACTAGTTATGCGGACACTTACCCCCTGCAAATACTTTACCAACAATAGAATATATTTAACTTTTTTATATACAAAATAAAATAACCAAGACGCTCGAGAAAAGTGATACGAACAGTTATAAGTATCTATAACCTGATATAGTTACATTTTATTTAGTTTCAATTATACTATAACACTTATTCGATTAAAAAACAATATTAATAACTTTTTAATATTTAGTATGTATTACTTTGTGTGACAACCCTACAGGAGGCGCTCGCGCAGCGGGAGCTAAAGGCATTAGTTGGCGGATCAGAGCGCGCCACGCCCACCGCTTGCTCGTGCGACCCTGCCGAATTGTGCACTATTTATGTTAATTACTTTTACTCAACTCAATCATAATCTCGTTTAATTTTGATTGCTTTGTTATCCGACATTGAATATTATTAAATTTGTGAGTTTAATAAATGAATGAATACTATTGAAGACAATTGTTTTTCAAACGATTGTTACGTGTAAAGCTTTTGAATTCGCCTAGCGCTTGTAATTAAGCTGTCATATTTTTATTTATGTATACATGTATGTATGAATATATATATTTATTTATGTTATGGAATATGTTTGGTATAATCTATTATATGCAATTCTATCTCAATTTTTTTTGTGTTGTATAATGTCTATATTGACTTTATTTGATTTTTGTGCAGCATCGCCTTATTAGTCTCTATTACATAACTCTCCGGTTTACTAGTAGAAGATGCATAAATTAAGTCCGCCATACTTTATTTGTGCAAAGAAGTTTAAATAAATTGTAGTAAAGTTCAGAGGTGCAATTCTTCTAAAAAAAAACTTCATCCGGGCAACCGCAGTTCAGTTATTATGGATTGTAGCCCTAAACACTCTGGCTTAACCTTCTTATGTACTAAATTTAGTACATACTTGGTTTTCAACCATTGGCAAACTGTCAATAACAAAAGAGAAAATGTCAAATTGAGACATTTTGAAAATCTAAGTAGTCAGACATAGTTTAAATTTTTATACTTTTTCATGAGAATCTGGATTGCGCAATGGCAAGCGCGCTCGGTTGCGATATGGTTGTTTAGAAACTTTCGCAATGGGCTGTCATAGGATGGGTGACCAAAAACTTATTATCTAGAGCTTCTCGGTGCTTCGGAAGGCACGTAAGCCGTTGTTCATTGATTAAAATCAATCCGTATTGGGCCTGCGTCGTGGGGGCCCATTCTCTCTATTCGATTTCATCTATAGGGAAGGCCTGAGCCCCAGCAGTGGGGAGATTAACAGGCTGGTCATACTTTTACTTACACATACATTTAAAAACATTATTTTTGCTGCAATCTTTTTAACACGGGTATACTAAATTATTATACTTATTTCCGTTTTGTGAACCTACTACCCGACCTGACTTTGAGCACCGTGTTTTCACTCAACCATCGGATAGTAACATTTTCCCACGTAATCTGCTTATAGCTATTATTACTTCGCGTTGATACATCATTATTTAAATAAAAATGTCATTAGAATAACTCGCAACCGGGACATTTACGCAAGCGACAAAAACGTGAGGATTCACATTCAATGCGTGTTTTGTTATAAATTACTCTAGTACCTACATATTACCGGCATTACTATTATGGCAGGATAGCAAAAAGTTTTTGATGTTATTATGTATGATGAAGCCTATTAATGTATTGACAAATAGGGGAACCAAATATTTAGAAGCAGTTAGGAAACGTGTTTGTGACAAATTAAATCTGTTACTGAAGGATAGATGGCGCAGTGATTAGAAAATTCTCTCTGCGATGTGGAAATTAAGCACCTTTCACAAAGGCGTGTTAACAATAGCAAACACGTGGACTGTAGAATATCAAATAAAAGGGATAAATCAGCGAGAAAAAGTTATAATTTTGGAAATACGTGAAAACACAAGATACACAGCAAGACAACAATAAGCTAAAGTCATATAAAATTCTAATTAATAAAATAAAAAAAACACTTATATAAAGAGGTTGGCAAAGCTCTCGTCTACAGCCCCCTTACTCTCTTAATTGGTTCACTAGCAATTGCAACGTCGATCGGTCGCGATTGCGTTCGAGGGCAGGTCGGTTATAAGATGGGTGACCAAAAATTTATTATATCGAGCTCCTCTGTACTTCAGTAGGTACGATAAGCCATATGCAGTCACTGCAGGTTACGGTTCCATCTGCAGTCACTGGGCGCGTGGTGGATCATAGCCCATTCTTCGTTTTCGTTTCAATTTAATCCATAGAGAAGACCTGTATCCTAGCATGAGTGCATTAATAGGCTGTTGATGTTGACTAAAAGCTTATTACCATATTAATAACTATTATTCTATCCTATCAAAATTTTAATATGGACTATAGTAACCAAAACTATGAGAAAAAACAAAGCGAATGAACCATTTCGAATTTCATAACCAACATGATTACTCAAACATTAGAGAAAACCAGCCATGCTTTACATAAATTAGCACTAAACCGTCCTAAACTACACAAAATAATCATAAATTTAAAATGTAAATATAAATAACACAACAAATTAGGTACAATCAACTAATATTATGACTTACAATTCAACATAACGTTATGCTTGAGAAGTCACAAGAATTCAATTAACAAATAATTTTCTTGATGTTCACATTTTTTAAATTTAAGAGGAAAGGTAATCAACGCTTTTACATTCTAAAAAAATAAACATAAGCTTATTATAAAAAATAAAAAAAACAAGCAAATGAGTTTGATTAAGTCCGATGTCACGCCGATAAAAGGCTGTAAAGCTGAAAATTGAAAAGGCCGCTTTATAAAAAATACTATATTTTACGATTCATAAAAAGAACAGGTGATTCCTATCATACCCTATGGTGTTTTGTAGGGTGACCATAACATTGCAAGATACACTAATAATTTTTTATTTTGATATTTTTTCATTCAACAATGTTTCAGCAGCAGTTTTGTTATTTCAATACAAAAATAAGTCTGCAATTTGACGCCAATTATAGAAACTCATAATGAGGGCAGTTTCGTCTAATACTTATAAGAAAATATAAGTATTAGACGAAAATATATATATATCGCGATCTAGCATTATCACGTTTTTTAGCCTTGAAAGTAAAATGGCAAAAGATAAGTCTTATGCCGAAGCATATAAACTAAATATTCAGGGTATGCTTAACAAGGGTTACGCAGAGCCATGTTCAGATCAAACTTGTGGTAGAATTTTGTGGTATCTTCCACATTTTGGTGTCGTACACCCACAAAAGAAGAAGTTGCGCGTCGTACACGATGCAGCAGCGAAGTGTGCCGGGCTGAGCCTGAACTCTTTTATAGTTTATGTGTAATAAAAAATAATAGTGATTGTTATAGTGTATTCATATCAAATGTCTCATTTAATTAATACCTACATTAAATATTTACATATATACTGCTAAATGCTAATTACTGTCGTTATTGAAAGCTAAAAATAGTTACAAGGCCGAATCCTATATATTTCGATACGGGTGTGTTTCATCAGGTAGGCCAACCGCACTTTGACCTTTCTCCTCGGAACAAGTCCTAGTGGTTGCAGGTGAATTTCACAAGGTAATATGAAATTCACCTGCAACCATTATAAGGTAAATTTCGCCTGCTTTAACAAAAAAAGTTCCGCTTAAGTTTGGTTTAATTTAAAGACATTCTCTGAAATAATCTGTCAAAATCCAGATATATTAATTGGAAATTATGTGTGAAATCGACACTAAAATCTACAATATAATCATATATTTTATTGATTATGCAATTTAATATATTACATAGATAATGATAAGTACAAGATGTGATGTGACCTCACCCTACTGGCGGCTCTGCGTCCGCGCACCCCACTGCGCCAATCTAATGAAATAAACTGAAAGTCAACACCGCCCGCCTCTGACCTGCCGCCCTCACGAAATAATTAACGCCCATATTTATTGGACTACAGACACAGGCCAGTATTCTTAAACGATCAACCGACACGCCATTGTTTTTATTGACTTCATCATGACTTTTTCAAAAAAACATTGATAAAAAATAAAATCATCAAATTAGAACGCCATCTATTGAGTGAAACGAATAAAAAATCACGATACGTCAACTTAATCAAACTTTTTGGTTTATCATCTATAAAGCGTTCGAAATTTTAAAATTCACTTTTAACTTTTTTACATTCTCTCCGGCCAGCTTTTACACTTAACCTGTGCACCATCGGCGCGGGATCATCAAATGATGAATCTAAACCCCACATTGTATTAGCCGATGTAATAAGTGCAATAGATCACGCTCCTGGCGGTCAAACGGCTACCAACATAAGATCCCCAGATGATTAAATTAGACGCATTCATCATTTAAATACAGTCTGACCTTCTGTCTTTATGGGAGCCTTATTCTGATGCACGTATCTATTATGAATTTTATGATACCACATCTAGATACACTTCAATGTTTTTCAATTTATCTTTAACAGTATCGAATCAATTTTTAGAATGACTGAAAAATAACAATATTCATAGGCAATATGGATGGATTTGAATAAATACTCGTATATAGTTATTTTATTAAAAAAAGAGAATGTCACTTTCCAATTACATAGTGTAGCAAATACGCGACGGCGAAAACTTATTTCTTAATTTAAAAAACACTTTGGTTGTGGTAAAAAATGCTATGTTTTTTACATAGCATTTAAAAAAAAAAACATAGCATTTTTTGTAATTATAATGTGAACAAAATATTCTTGAGAACATGTTTAGTAATATAATGAATAGAATATTATCGCAACGGATGGGGCGTGCGCAGCGTGTCGTCTCAGCCGCCAACATCTAAGAGAAATGCACGGAAATAGATTACGATTCGCAGGTGCAAATAATGTTTTTCAATTTAAAAAAAAAAGCCAAGCAGGTGCCTTTCTTCAGACTGACGATTTTATTACTAACATAAACCGCTAAGATCACGTAATGCTTGGATTATTTGAATCAACCAATGGAATAATTCAGAGTCGATTATTTCCTGCGCGCACTTTTAATTAAAATGTAAAGAACTTTATAGTAAAATTAAATGCTATAATAAAAGTTGACTCGTATCAAATGTTACATAAAATAAACTGTAGTGAGTTTGCAATTTAGAAATTTAGCATGATACACGTGCCTAGGATGAATAATGAATTTGAAATAACTCCTCGTTCGTATAATAGCTGCCTTTTAAACATATTACATAAATTATTAAAGGCGTAAAACCTATTACAATCATAACTGTGTGGTTGGAAATATGAAACAGAACATTTATTTTTGATTTCATTATAATAATTGATTTGAAATAAATGCATGGAATAGCATATTTTCACCAGATAAATAAATATTTAATAAAGGCAGTACAAGTAATTAATTTTTCTTTGAGTATAAAGTTTTTTATTTTATTTATTCAACCTCAATCAAACTTAAAATAGTATACTTTTGTACACAACACTCTTCTTCTTATTTCCTAATAACAATGTTTAGTTACCTATTGGATTATGACAACTAAGCCTCCTCAAATGTGAATCAAGACCAAGAAAAAGATCAAGTCCATGTACGCATTTGTATATTTATTAATTAATTAAAACAGATCGATGGCGTTCAGTCTGCATGTTTTACGAGTTTTCTTTCTTTCATAGGATGGATGATCTATATTTTATTAACTTGAACTCCTTGCGCGTTAAGCCATTGATCTCGGCATAATCACTACCAACCCATTAACTGCTGGGGACAAGGCCTTCACTATGGTTGAAATCGAATTAAACCGAATAGGGAACGGGCCATAACCCACCACGGGCAAAGTGTGAATACCAATTCACATTAACGACTGAAGAGACAGCCGGGACCAACGGTTTAAAGGTCTTCCGAAGCATGGAGAAACACGAAATAATTCATTGTTGATAATCCTGTGACTGCGCATTGCGAAAGTTGATTAACAACCGTATTGCAGACCGAGCGCACTAGACACAGCGCCACCGAGTCGGTTTCAAAGTGTCGCCATCTCTGAGGATCAATTCAATTCCCGTTCGCGTCAATACAGAAAATTTACTTTTCTATATTGTTTCGTATCTGGGTGTTAGAACTTACAGTGTCTCAGATACAGATAATATGTCATTTTAACAACTCGTCTTAGAATCTGAGCAATTTTCTTTCCAATTGGATTTTGTGATGTAATTTAAATTACATCACAAAATCGCAAATCCAATAGGAAAGAAAATCATTGCGAAAAAAATTTTTGTAATTCCTGCTCCAACAAAATGGCGCCAAAGAGTTAAATGATAGTAATCCGACTAAGAAATGATGGTCAGAACTGTTAGACATTATGTTAATACAACTTTATTTTTCATTAGCGGCATTATCATATCAGCGGTGGTTATCTGCGGCCCGCGCGCGGCAGCACACTTCATTTACTATTCTAATGAGACGAGAGATCCCGAATTATACGGACGACATGAAATATGGCCGGCCAATGATTTATTATAACAAATTATCTTTTTTCTCGGACGCCGACCGAATCTGTAAATGTAAATAAAGTGTCTGGGATTTGATTTAATAACATTGAGGCATTGAGACCGATTGGATTTTGGTTTTGTTTGAATATTTAATAAACTCGCACTCGGATTATAGGTTGTGTTTATGTTCGGGCTTACTCTGTTTGCTATGTGAAGAATAATAATCATAGCATTACACAAACTACCTAATTAGGACCAACTCCTTCCATTTTGCACGATCCTGACATACCTCTCTCTCTTCCACACGCATCAACCTTTTCATACAACAACACCGGTTTAGAATACTCTTGACCTGACCTTTCTTTAATCTATATATATAAAAATGAATCGCAAAATGTGTTGGTAAGCGCATAACTCAACAACGCCTCGACCAATTTGGCCAAATCTTTTTTTAAAATGTTCGTTGAAGTTCAAGGATGGTTTTTACGAAAAATTAGAATTATTGCTGGAAAAACCCTAAAAATAGCCCTTTTCTTTTTCCCATACAAATGATTTGTAACTAAAACGTAGTCAATTTGAGCTTTATTGCTATGGTATAAAGTTCATATTAAATTACAAGCACTCACTGTTGTCTAAGCAATGTAGGTGTGTTCCTAACGTCAAAGATCATATCTATCAAAACAATGTGCGTGTGTGCGTTGGAGCACAGAATACATAGTTGGAGGAGTTTAATGTCGCGTTCCGAAACTCGCGTTTCTTTTGTATTAGTTTCGGCACGCGAGATAAAATGCATCAGTTTCCACGTCATTACATCAGTCAAACAAAAATCGCGTTACCAACAGTGTTTTATTATTTTTAATATCCAAATTTTAAATCAATAAAACAACATGGTCAATTGTATGTTGCCTGTTCCCGTGTTGGAAAACCATCAGATTTGTTTATCTATGCGCCAGGTAATCAAACAAAAAACATCGTATACCACAAAGCACTACAATGATAATAATAATAATTATGATTCACATGATTAACAATAAAGCGATTACTTACTTTTAAATCCTTATATATGTTTTATTTAATTATTTTTTATTCACAACGCCCTATCACCAGGGTGACGGTTCTGTTCAGGAGAATTTTTTTAAATACGTAGGCAAAAAAACTGCGACATTACAAATCTTTTTGACAGGACGAAGTCTGTCGGGTCAGCTAGTATATTATATATACGTTTTCGATTTGGCCGTGCATATCCCGCCGGGAAAAGGCGTGACATTATAGATAGACCTAATTAGGAATAATAAAGCAATAAAAATGCAATCAAGAGCTAATAATTAGTACCTATGACTACCGTGTCTGGTAGGTACCTAATTCATACATAACATTTAGGGTCAAATTTTATTATCTAGATCACCAGTTTCTATCCGAGATTTGTTTGAAGCAAATTAATGAATGTCCCTAGGTCTTGGACTAAAACGTACTTTAGTAATGGAACAGAGTTTTTCGTATCATGTGTATGGATAAATTAGTAAAAAAAACAATGATGGAAGCATTTTATTTTATTAAAATATTGTATACACCGAGATACCTATACAAATACCATATGGCAAACTTGCAACGGTAAAGTAAGAAAATCTCTCAAGAATTACATCAATGTATATCCATTAGAAAAGTTCCAACGAACGTGGCAATAAAAATTATAGTTCATCAATACACTTAACACAGCATTGGCCGCGACTTTCTAACGATCGTGTACAATTTCCAAGCTAGTTTGTTTTCTAGGAAAGGTAATATGGCGTCCGTTCACGTTTCCATGTTTTCACGTCCACAGGCGATAAGTGGCTCAATTCCACACCAGAGTATAATCGCACAACGCTTGTTAACAAACGTTACGAACACCAATTTATTACGGAATTCTACGCGTGCCCAAAGCGTCGTTTCAGTAATGAGTTTACCAGACAATTAGTACTGTCCGGTATTAAAGTATATTAATATGAACGTGAGCGATAGCACGCCGCGGGCATCCGTCAAACAACGACCAATTTACACGATCCCGACGATGCTCACATTAAACAAACAGAAAGCCTCTCCGAGGGATCTAACTAAATCGGTCGTTAAATCTCTAAGCCCTATTCATTTGCGTTGTTAAAATGATTGACACATTCAATTAGCTAGGTGACCGGTGGACCTCCCAACTGGGTTGTAGCTATTAAACACACCATTTACTCCCGACCTCCTTCAGCTAATACAGTACTCCTTTTGTCTCCTACTTTATTTGCGAGTTAGAGAGGTGTGGGAGATCAGAATTAATTGGTGTTTAGAAATAAAGGGTTACAGTTTTGTCTTGCGGTTTCTCTGCTTTCTGCAATTATTGTAGATAGCGCGTCTCTGATATAATGAGCCTTTCAACGAAGCTTTCAGGTTGGGTAGTCGCGGAGAAATTTATATTACCTAATTAATTAGACGTAGGAATCGTTGGGAATTATTAATTTACACAAATCTCAATGAAAAAAAGAGGAGAAGTTTACTTTTGTAATGGTTCTTTTTTTAATATTGATACAGTATCGTAAAAACGAAACTAATTAAAAAAATCAAGTAAGCGTTTTGGGAAATGTATTTAATATAAATAAATTACGACGCTCTAGGATTATTTATGAGTAGAATTTTTAACACACAAATCAGTAGCTTCATCTAATTTAACATTAACACTAGATATTTCAACATTTTTTCCTGTCACTCAAAGCTGTAAATAGTGATCATGTGGCAGTATTTTTCTAAGTATATTAAAGTTAGAGGATTACCTCTTATTCAGCCAAATTTTCTTACTTGAGATGAGATTGACAAATAACTAATGAGTAGAATATTTGTGGGCTAAGAACCATTAGCCTAATCTAATTTTTTAGTCTAATTTTAGAATCTACCGCAATACTTTTCAATTCGACATTTGAAAAATATCCACGAACTTCACGCTTCAATTATTTAATATAGGAGAGACCGGGTCAAAACCGTATAGCTAAGGACATACCTATATAAATTGGAAATAAATAAAAGTTATGTATTAGTAATCAACACGTTTATTGAAGACTCTCATTGACTACAGGAATTAACAAAAAATAATACTTCAATCCTCTTGATAACAAAAATAAATCAACAAATACGCACCCTCGACGAATTCCGATTTTGCCCCGAAGTGTGGACAAAACCGTATACTACGAGGGTCAAACTGAAAGTTCTTAGAAAATCAAAAACTGATTACATTAGCCAGTTATTAGTTTTATTATATCTTTTCAAAATATTGTCCATTCACGTCAATACACCGCTGCATGCGATGGAACCACTGGGAAAAGCACTTTGCCCACTCGTCCTTAGGGGTCTCTTCAATGGCATCGCGATACGCAGCCACCGCTTCTTCAGCATTCATAAACCGCTTTCCTTTAAGTTTTTCTTTAATTTTTGGAAATAAATAAAAATCACAAGGCGCGAGGTCGGGGCTATACGGCGGGTGACCCAGTAATTCAACGTTTGATGTCGCCAAATAGTCGATCGTTCGCTTGGCGGTGTGCGACGAGGCGTTGTCGTGGTGAAGGAGGATCCTACTGCGAGGTCGTTTCTCTCGAACTTTTTCCAAGACAAGTGGCAAACAATTGGTAGTGTACCATTCTGCAGAAACTGTTTTTTGATCCTCTAACACAATTGTTGCAAAATGACCTATCCTTCCAAAGAACGAGGCCACCATTTTTTTTTCCCGCACTTCGATCTCTCTTCACTTTAGTTGGCAACTCCTCGAAAGGAAACACCCACTGAGCAGATTGTCTTTTGGTTTTAGGATCATAACAGTAAATCCAGCTTTCGTCACCTGTTAGTATGTCGAACACAGCATTTGAGTCACCTCCGTTAAATCTTTCAATCATTTTACGACACCAATCCACACGATGGAGTTTTTGAGCCTCAGTCAAATTATGAGGTATCCACCGGGCGCAAAGCTTCCTGACCGCTAAATGTTCGTGGAGGATTTTGTGCACTTGACTCATACCGATGCCTAAGCTTGTCCGAATCTGTTGATAGGTCACTCTTTTGTCAGTCTCTATCATACGCCGCACAACACAGATGTTATCTTCAGTCGTCGCCGTAGAAGGCCGTCCCTCACGTAAATCATCAGTGAGATTAGTGCGACCACGTTTAAACTCATTAAACCAGTTGTAAACAGTCGCACGAGATGGGGCTTCATCGTGAAAGGCCAATCGTAGTCTATCATAACTTTCTTGTTGACTTAAATGACATCGAAAGTCATAAAAAATCATTGCACGAAAATTTTCTCGTGTTAAATTCATGATGACGTGACACAGACAATTTTCAATTTGCCGCCAAATCGTAAAACAAATGACAAATGAATGAAATATATACTCAGTAATATTGGCAAAGAGTTATATTTTCAAATTTTAGAATTATTTTTTTATTATATTGTTTATAAGTGGCCAGTTCTAAGAACTTTCAGTTTGACCCTCGTATATACAAATTTGCCCCAAAATGAACGTGATGCTACGCAACCATAAAAGATGAAAGAACCATATCGCCAGATGATTTAAATTTATTTACACGGTCCTGTAAAGTAGACTTGGGGACACCGTAAGTGATCGATGCTCTTAGATATCTCATTTCTCCTTCAATAACACTTTGCATAGCCTTTTTCATTATTTATGGGTTCCAAATTTGTTGGGTAGTAGTTCAATTATAATTTCGTGGCATTTTAAAGAAAAATATATATATAATTAATTAACATGGTATCGGGTCAAAATAGTGTACTCTCCGGTTTTACCCCGTACAGTTTTGACCAATTTAACATAACCAATACATTCATCATCTACTACTTTATAGAGTCACATTCATTGTTAAAACATTGCACATCCTATTAATATTATAAAGGCGAAAGTTTGTAAGTATGGATGTATGGATGTTTGTTACTCTTTCACGAAAAAACTACTGGACGGATTTGGATAAAACTTTACAGCAATATAGGTTATACATCAGAATAACACATAGGGTACTTTTTACTGGGAAAACTTCTCACTCCCACGGGATACCGACTTCCACGCGGACGAAGTCGCGGGCGTCCACTAGTGATTAAATAAATATACACAGTTTAACGTAATTATTGTTGTACTTACTTATATATTACTAGTGGACGCCCGCGACTTCGTCCGCGTGGAAGTCGGTATCCCGTGGGAGTGAGAAGTTTTCCCAGTAAAAAGTACCCTATGTGTTATTCTGATGTATAACCTATATTGCTGTAAAGTTTTATCCAAATCCGTCCAGTAGTTTTTTCGTGAAAGAGTAACAAACATCCATACATCCATACTTACAAACTTTCGCCTTTATAATATTAATAGGATAATACTAGCTGTGCCCGCAACTTCGTCTGCGTGGGAAGTATTTTGGTAGAATTTTTTTATTCCTATGGATGGAGTCGAATCAAATAAGATCAATGGGCCATAACTTAATGCGGATCGGTGGGTGTTAACGTTGCTGATGCAGCCAGGACTAACGGCTTAACGTACATTGTGCCAGTGTTGTACACAGTGCTCAGGATAATAATGTTTTGGTCACCCATCCTGTCCTTACGAATGTAATTGTCTATCATTTTCTTGTTTCTCGCGCTCTGGTTGTCGCTTGTGTTTGAGAATTTTATTCGTACCTTGAAACTGTCCTTCTTTTGTTTTTGATCTTTTTATTATTTATCTAGTTATATGCACAATCGGCTATTTATTGTTCTTTTTTCCATGTAATGCTAGGTTGCCTGGAAGAAATCGCTTGCTAGCGATGAGTTTGTCGTTTGTACTTAGTTACGTAAAATAAGTTTTCATGTATATCCTTGTTGTGCAGTATTTTACTCATTTATTTCACTGCAATTTAAATCGAATGCGCAAGTGCAATTTAACCCACTACGCCATCGGACCTCTTATACCTAAGATATACTAATAATAACAAACAACCAAATCTTTCCTCTTTATAAAAAGAGGAAAGATTTGGTTGTTTGTTTGTTTGCATCGAATTTGCTCCAAAACTACTGGACCGATAGTTTCAGAGCGATTCCGACCTACGGGAAGCTACATCAGACGCGGATGTCATAGGCTATAATTTTGCGGTAAAGTCGCGGGAAAACAGCTAGTTCATTACATCCTGTCAAAACTTATCTGCGGTACGCCTGTGGAGTATGAAGGCAACATAGGTTGGCGATAATCGAAATTATTTTCTCGATCTCTATTGTGCAAACTGCGAGCTCTTTTAGAGACCAAGCGCATTTCTCTATCAAAGGAAGTTTCATACTCATACCATACTGCATGTATGTTACGATCAGCAGTTAGACGCACTATGCGATCTTCAGAAGTTTCCTGAGGTCAAACGCTTGTTGTATGAGTTCTCCGAGAGCTCAAGAGATTGTCCCTGACGGTAAATGCTTCAGATTCAACTTTTTAGTGCATGAGCCTGGCGTATGAACGTATGAAATACGTTTCGCGTTTTTCAGGTGTCTCCCGAGACCGAGCGCTTTCCGTCCGATCTCTTTCTTTGTCAATAAAAGTCGGTCGGTACATGTATGACGGAAGATACGTGGAGTTTTATTTATTGATATAAAAAAATATATACATATTTTAATTTCGAATTTCCACAATCGAAAGAAATCGTCTACTAACACATACTTCCGAGAGGTGCTTAACTGAGCTTCCGTCAGATTTGAACGGCCCTCATCATCATCATCATCAGCTCTGTTACGTCACCAACTGCAGGAGCCTTATGGATTAAGGAGGATGGGCCACGACCCTCCATGTTGGCCCAATGCAAATTGGAGGATATTAACGACTGCAAATTCAACCGGGACCAATCACTTTACGTGCCTTCCAAAGCTTGGAGTTACTTGAGAAATTATTCTTTGGTCACCCATCCTGTGAACGACCTTTGCGAAAGTTGCGTAACAACTACAATCGTGAGCCTTGGCGTTTATTCACTACGCCACCAAGCTACTCTGAACCGATCCTCAGACTCACGTAATATTATATGTGTTGTGACCAATGAATAAACCATTGTTTCCGGCGAAGACTGAAAATACCAACTTTGAAGTACGTATCTTCAGCAATTTGTATGTAAAAAAAAGAGTATTAACATAAAAAATAGTAATAAGAGAAAAAAATATATAACTCAAGTTGTCTTTACGTTCTTATCTTCAATTGACGTGAATCTAAGTTTTTTAACGTCGTGGAAAACTTCTGACATTGTCTCTGTTACCTGGCAAGCAACAGGGATGAGTAGGATTCTCCTCCGTGAACCCGACAGTGAGCTGCCCGGTGGGTCCCCGGAGGCCTACCCACCAAAAACCGTACTCTACACCTTCTCATGGGAAATGAAAACCGGCAAGCTATGGCCGAATCACCAGGACACTCAAGTATTGGATCATTGGTCCCCTTGCAGATAGAAAATTGGAGAGACTCGGCTAAATCGAGTGCCTCTCCCAGACAGACGAAATCGTGCAATGCGGGAGCGGCTGCCAACCACCTCCGCTGGCTCCGACGACGACGTGAACCTAATCTGATAAAAATATGCGTTCACTGTAAACTACTCGAGGCTTAATTGCATCATCGGAAGACTCTTTCCGCTTGTTCTCCTACTCGCGTGATCGTATACCAGATGTCCATTATAAGCTGAACCCTATTTAATATGATTGGCCATATATAAATGAGGTCAACTCACTTCAGAGTCTCAAAATTTTGGAATCTTATTTTTTTATTTGTCATCATACAAATTATCATTTCATAGATAATATTAATTCACAGCTCGGTGGCGCTACGGATATGCGCCGCTGCGCACGATCGCTATTGCTAAGCAATTATCGCAAGAGTTGTTCACGGGATGGGTGACCAAAAATTATTAAACAAAGGCCTGAGGCCCTGTAGTTTGGCTGTGAAAGAGTTAATGATGATGATCAACATATCAAAGACGAAAATTTTATAAAACAGTAAATATTTCATAGCAATTTTGGCGACCACGTCACTTCAAATTGACACAACTTTTTTATTTGTGAACCGATTGTAATAAATCTTACACTAAATGTTAACGGAAGAATGCCGCAACATAATAGTGAAAACTGCATTTAAATAGGTTTAGCCGTTTCTGAGATTATCGTGCACAAACGCACAGACAAACAGACAAACCGACAAACAGACAAACAGACAAAAAATTTAAAAATCATTGTTTTGTATTCTATTACGCTTATAAATGTCCCTTATAACAATTTTTTTCATATATCTTCAATGTACAGACATCGATCGGTTACGTTTTTATTATAGTATAGATGTCCACTAATCAAACGTTTAAACCCATAAAAATAAGATCAAAACACCTAAAAACATTGTTTTCCTTATAACTTGTTAACACTTGCGCTGGTAGCGACAAGTGCCTGTTGACAGATTGATCCTATTGACTACTTGCAGTGACCGGCATATGCGTGCGAAATTTTAAATAATAACGAACACAGCTACACTATACGGTTTTACCTCGATGTACGGTTTTGGACGGGTCTCCCCTATATACTGTCATCACAACTTTTGACGTTGACAGTTCACGCGTTGTTTCATCACACTGGCTAGAAACATTCTTTTTACTTCGGAAATCTAGCTCTTGGTCTGAATGTTGTATCGGTATTGATAGTATGGTAAACTTTACATAATATACATTTATTCGATATTTTTATATTTATTTTTTAACACTTTTTTATGTTACTCAATAATATTGTATAATATTTAATTGTATTGTCTTTTTTCAATACTTAATTGCAAAATCCCGTGAAACAAGCTTATTATACGACACTTAAAAGGTCTCAACCTTCGTTCTCAGAATGTAAACATTTAGAGGCTGTTGTCGACCTTTTTCGTTTGTTTAACTTTTTTATATTCTTGTTTTTTAATATTTGTCATTTTCATAATCTTTAAAATTATAAAACAAAAAATTAACATTCTCACCTTTCAGTTGTACTTACCTATGTTTTTCTGTTCTGAGTTATACCAAAAATCCTTTGATCTGTATATTTATTTGCTTGTGCTTGTTATAGTTCAATTTCATAGACCTTTTCCACTAGCACCCTGCTTAAGAGACAATAAATACTATTATTATTCTTTAGATAAATTCAAACCAAAATCCAATGGTAGTTATTAATTATTAAAAAAAAATCAAATCATCAATACAGTTAGGAAATCAAATTACATATCACAGTAGTCAATGTTTTATTAAAAAACAAATTGCTAGCAATCAACGGTTAAATTAGAAACGTACATCCAACACCTAATTGTACACATTTGAATCCATTACAACATGTGGTAAACTATTAGTACGTAATAACATATGTAAATATCGCCGCGGTAGGTCCGTCTGTCCGTCCATTCTGTAATATTATTAACTGGAACGAATGTCTATGTAGATACCTATCCTGTTACCTCAACAGCTATTGCCGAAATCAATTAATTTTTATTAAAAAAAAAGATATGTGAGCGCTATTTCGTTGCTTTGAAATTGAATAATTTTGACGTATAATATTGAAATCATTAGACAATTCGAAATGCTTTTACCATAATTTTAATAAGGGATTGGTACACAATTTTATCTTTAACAATTAATTTTATAGACAACCAGATTTCTGCCAGCGGCTTCCTCAGCATTGTCTCTAGGGAACCGTTTAGTGGGATAAATTGAGAATTATCCATATACCAAATTTCATCAAAATCTGTTCAGTAGTTTTTACGTGAATCCATACACCGTTACAAACTTTCGCATAGGATTAGATGAATAAACGTATTGTAAGTAGGGTTGCCAGATAGTAACTTATCAAATCCGGGACAATTCTACAAAAAAAATGTTGACTCGTGGTTATAATAGAAAATATCAAAAATAAATATTTTTCGTATTTGTATTTATATATAATAATGCCATTTATTTTCAAATACATACTTTTATTAGATATAGGTATGTACTTAGTAGATAATTAACTCCAGTTATAATTCTGAGATGAAACACTGTGGTAGTAAATCACACGTTAAACTAATTGAGCACTTCGTTTATTTTGTAAAAAAAATAATTACTTTCCAAAATCCGGGACAATAAGCGCTAATTACTGGACACGGGACAAGAGGCAAGATTCCGGGACAATCCCGGATTTCCCGGCGGTCTGGGAAGCCTAATTGTAAGCCTAATAAATAACTGCTATAAAGGCTTTAATAGTTAAACCAATTAACTATTCTTTAACCTATAAAAAATATATATGCAATTTAAGTATCATAACAAGTTTTGGCATAATTACCTACATCATAAGCGCTATTTGATATTCTCAGATTTATAACATCAGATAACGTACCTTTATAGCTTAAGTCAGTAAAATGGAGAATTAGAGTTACCTAGAAAACTGTATACGATTTGCTTTTTAATTGTTCTAGAAAATATGTTACGTTGAAAAATCTAAATCGCTCATTAAGTGAAAAAATTTTACGCAACGCGTTGGTGAAAGTAAAATATAAACATAGCGAAATTCGTGTTATAGTATTAAGCCTAAGATTGAATAAAAGTTTTCATAAGCTTGTGTACGGTTAATATGGGAGACCTCTTAATTATTTACAACCTAGTGACAGACGGATGGACGGCGACCCTAAATACAAATCAACATAGAATCGGTTACATTTTCAAATATGAAAAACCGTAGATTATAAAATAACTTTCTATTTGATGCGGATCGAAATTTTACTGCGTTTCATAAGCAACAATACCATCCATTACAATATAGGTGATTGCGTCGTAACATCTCTATAAAATTTGATCATGAGTTTTCGTCTATCATTGTATTTTTTTTTATTTGATTTGTGACGACAAAGGAATCGTGGGGCGAATAATCTGGTGATGGTTTTTTCCAGTGGTTGTAATGGAGTCATATCTAGTTCTTTGGCACTTTTTATATCACATTTCATTTATAGATTATAATAGTAAAGGGTAGCTTGCCGCTATTATCAAAGACTAAATTATAAAGCAGATAGGTGATTTCAAATACGTTACAACTGTTTTGTAAAGAAGTTTTCTTATCAAGTATGCAACCGCTTAACTCTAGCATATATTATAGACGATTACTTAGTGATTTTATGATGATATTTTGTTTCATGTTACTACTTTGACATGCCTTGTGACAATGTAGAAAATAGATTTTTCTATAATGTTCCGATCTGGGTGACAACGAAGGTAAATGAAGTATCTGAGTTGCTACTCATCTTGGAATCTAAACAATGTATGTAATCTCTTCGCCTAATAGTAATAATACCCACTTTAAATAGATATCAAATAATCGTATATTTTGCTTATAAATAATGTTTATTATAAAATATTTATTAACCTTTAATGTTTTTTAAAACAAACTTTAATTGTGCCTATGTTTATATTTTCCAACTTCACAAGTTGATGGTATGTGATCTACATAATATTCATTCATTATTCAGAAGTAAGTACGAAATGCAATACTTTAGATAAAGTTAATTAATGTGAACGTTTACCGAAGAGTTGTATAATTAACCTAAATAGCTTTTAACGATGCTTTATGACTATATTAGCAAATCGTGTTGATTCTAAGAGCAAAAGCTGTCCTCTCGCCGTCTTGAAGCAATCATGACTAACTCACCTTGACCATCCCTTACCTATATCCAGAGAGGTAATAAAATAATGCTATTTTTAGATACTGTTTTATAATCGGTTACAATTTATAACGATAAATGAGTTGTTTTCTATTTTGTTTTTCAATTCGAGTGTTAAAACATCATGTATGTACCTAGTTCTTTTTGTATGAAATTCAAAAAAAACATTGTTCAAAGAATAAATTAATTGTCTATTACTAGAATTTACTGAAATAAATTATAAATCTATGATTTCGTAGATATATATTCTTAATGAAAATTCCTTAAAAATTCCACTTTGTCCTTGGCACACTGAGATGGGACACGAACCGCAATCCGGGCGACTGCTCTATACACTGAGCTACAGGACAGGACTGACACGACTACAGACTAAGAAGAAGATACTAGGTATGACACGAGTGACGAACCTTTCAAGCACTTATTACTTTTTCGATACTACAGAGCGAATACAGAATACAGCCAAAAGAAATATTTATACAAATATTTTAAAACAAATAAATAAAACGCTTAAAAAAACCACTTTGACCCTGGCACTCTTGAGATGGGACTGGGCTTCCATTAAGAATATTTTTCAGTATAGCATTATGAATGCAAAATTGATCAAATATAATAACCGTGGGTATACTCAAATTTTTACAACAAATCTATTTTGAGCAACTAATTTAAACGGTTTTATGGCATATACTTTTGAAAATTAATATTTCTTTTTTGTTAAATTTTACATAAACATTTTAATGAAAAATGTAATAATTTCAATTCAAAATTAAAAAAAAAAAAGATTTATTTGTCATTATCTTTAACGAATAGTATGCCTCAAAATACGTACTTTTTATTTCATACCTCTAGTACAATAACATAACATAAAATGTGGTCCCTGGAATAATCCCAAGTGATCCGCTATTATTTATCTTCTATATGAATGTAATAAATTATATATAATAATAATATGCGTATTTTGTATAAAGATACATAAAAAGTATAATTATACTATATTTATATACTACTAGACTTACACATGCCATATTTTACCAAGTGGGCACTTCGTGTTTTATACCTGAGAAAATACTTAATAGCTATATTGGTTTAGGCCCTTCTGTATCTCTTCCCATAATCTTTGATAAGGGAGTGAGACGTCAGTGCGCAAGCACAGCGGGGGCAGATTGCGCGCGCATGACGCAGCGCCACCCGCACGACGCGGGCGCACGCAGAAACTTATACCGTTTTATTCGCTCGTGCTGCTAAACCAATCATATCGGTTTTATTTAGGACACGAATGTATTCCATTTGAGTATGAAAACTTACGCGCCGCCATTATTCCCTTTTTTGTGTTCTACCAGTTTTAAAATCATAATAAAGTTCAACAATTATATATTTCAATAATCAAACTAATTTGAAATAACATAAATATTGAGCAGAAATCTTGTATTTTTTATTTCTGATATCCCATATAAACGCGTTTATACGTCTATGGTAAATATTTGTTATTTTAATTGCTCTGGTCGAACTGTCATTAGTTTTATGTGTGTTTTAAAAACACATGGTATGATTAATCAATCATACCATGTGTTTTTGATTCAATGATTGCATTGCTTGCATTGCGAGTTCCAAGCAAGCTCGCAATGCAAGCTTTATACCAAAAAATATCTTAAAAATTATAAACATGTAAAAAACTTCAAAAGTGCTATTTCTCAATAACGAATTGTGGTACATATTATTTTACTTGCAAATTAATCACAAAGTAAAGTATTAATTAAATAAACGTTGCACGTGAAGTTTATCGCTTGTACAAACTCATTTTTTAAAATATAGGTTATATAGATAGTACAAAAGTAATATCATGCCCCTAATTAGCAATTCACGTAACAAACTCTTAATCTATCCAACGTCTTCAAACAAACATCAAACTATTTCAATAAAGACTCTAATTAGATATTAATGCAAGAAAGGTTTACATTTCATAAATAACTTCCTTCATTGGTGAAAACCTCATGAAACTCGCACATACGGACGAATTTTCTGGTCGAGCAAATATGCAGTGATAAATCGTTGAGCATTTAAATATCAATTTTAATAAATTATTAGTAACTTTCACTTATTTTCTAAAAACGACCATTCAGAAAGATATATTTATTTATAAAAACATGCTTCTTGACTACTTTTTTATTAGAACGTCACGATTGATTTCAAATATTTATTTGCGAAGTTTTTGTTATCAAAAGAATAAAGAGCATTGACAATAGAGCCTGAAATAGGAAAATCAATTTCACAATTTGCTGAAATTCAATATTAAAATGTGTATAAGAAAATTAATTCTACGCATCAGTGGGTAATATTTTGTACATACATTTTTTTCTCTAATTATGAATTAGATTATTCTCATTTTAAAATGACAGCTAGAAAACTGTATTCGAATGGCACTAACGTATAATGGAGTTCCAATTTAACAAATAAGAATCCTCTCGAATTGGAACTGACATTTCATATTTATATTCTCGAAAAGATGACATATGGCTAACTAAAAGCTAAAATATATAATATACAGGACTTTGTACACGTAAAGATTTTTTTTTAAATCGGTCCAGTAGCTTCGGGGCATAGCTCTCAAGTTCGATTCCCATCGTTTCAATAAAGAAAATGAACTATATTAGAACCGGTATTGTTCTAATATTTATTTTTGTTTGATCTAATCGATTACTTTCATATATTTTTAAGGTAAGTTATTAATAACCGAAGTATATTAATCATCACTTATGAAAAAAGTATCAAACACAAAATCGGTAATCAAGGACGCATATATTTCATATCGTATAGTCAACATAGCTTAGCTCTACTCCGAACAAGCGGTGTTTTAATAATCTCATTGAAAAGTTTGATTAAAGCGAGAAGACGCCTCCAAAGCGACTTTATTAATAGGCTTATGATTGCGACCTCTATTAAAAGTTATCATAACACCGCTTGAGATGAAAGCAGTTTGCTATATCAAAGATTGATCGTCCAACAGACGGTGCAATTGCTACTGAAAATATACGACTAATTAATCATGTTCATCATGATGTTGAGAAAGTACTTCCTTCCTGTACCAGATTTTTAATAGATTTATTGAACACTAGCTTTTGCCCGCGACTTCGTCCGCGTGGTAAAGTTACTTTGAGCAGCATTTCTAACGAATACTTAATTCATTATATCGTGTAAAATACCTGAAATAAATGTTTCATCCAAACTGTCATCCCCTATTTTATCCCCTTGGGGTTAAATTTGATCAAAATCCTTTCATAGCGGATGCCTACGTCATGACATCTACCTGCATGCCAAATTTCAGCCCGATCGGTCCTGTGGTTTGGGCTGTGCGTTGATAGATCACTATGTCAGTCAGTCACCTTTGAGTTATATATATTTAGATTGTTTTGAGAATTGTGTGGCTTAAGGCTTGAACACATCGCATTTTAAAATGATGAAGCTTATTTATTAATTTGGTTTTTATATTTTTATTCCTACAAGTTTTGACAGACTTAGAAACGTGTTAGATTTTGTCACTTGAACTGACTACATTGTTCATGTGACAAAATCAATAATTTCATGGATTTATATATAATAAAAATGAATATATATTTATCATATTTTTGCTGTTATTATTTCATTTAAAAGAAAAGATATTCCTATAGAAGATATCAACGAGCTCGGTTCCTTATAGCAATCATAATTAGCTTTCTGATATGAAAACTCAAACACAGCAATATTGCAGCATTAAAGATTCGATCTAATTAAACCTTTATTATCTTTTGAAGTGGGTTAAATTTTATTGATAGCGCACGCACTGCAACTTAGATAAAGTTAAATGATCTAAAGCACTTCACATACGTAGAATTACATTGTCTATTATGTTTTATAGTATGTTCAATGGGACATTATAAGTTAATAAGGCAATCAGTAATATAATTTCAAAAATACACCATTCTATGATCGTACATAGGGTATGTGGAACTTACCATCGTTTACCGACCTACCTAAAGACGGGGGGGGGCTACCCACTAAAAACCCTATGCATATTCTCATGTGAGGTGGTACCCGGGAACTCGTAGATACATACTTCATGAAGAGCTGATAAAAATTTAGTACTCTCCTTTTCACTTAGACTCGCAAATACTGGTAGTATACTCAACAATAATTTCGTATATATTTTATTTATTAAATCATCGCCAACATAAGGCTGAATTTTTTTTTAGAATTGCTGTCTTGTCGCCATCTGACGTGCTCAGATTCTTTCATTTCAAAATATTTAAACACACAATTGCAGTCCATTATTTGTCTTCTTCTTCTTTTTATTTAATGGCGTTGCCCTTGTGGATTTCGCCGAATCCAGTATTTCGTTCAGATTACTTCATATTTTAGTATTTTATAAACTCTGCTTTTTGTATGTTGGCAGTGAAAGCTCAAGTTAAAATTTAGAATTTTGTTGAAGAATATCCCACACACTTTACGCTGTCAAAGGGTTGACATCTCGTATAATATCGAGTCTATGGTACGACGCCCGTAGTGTAGTCGAGTGATTGAATGCGAGAGCAAATTATAGGCTGTATGGACACCTTATTACTGCTCTCGGTCTGTTAAAGCAATTTATCTGACATTTAAATAATTCTCAGGCAATGGGAGCGCGGGTAATGACGGTATGCTTAAAGCTGCCGCCGTCAGGGAGTAAGCCAGGACTTGTCACGTGCTGTGCTTCTTGCATGGTTAATTTGCCAATTGAAAGAATGCGACCTACTTCAGAAAACGCGAAGGTTTAATCTAGACACCTACATTATCTTGATTACCAATTTATATCCTAAAGTATTGTTAAATATAATTTCCATATTTTGGATGGAAAAAATTTACTTTAGCCTAAAATTAAAACAAAACCCGGTTTTTTGAAATACGTCGTTATAAGCAAAATTTTTATTAGAGTTTTAAAATCTTGTTTAACAGAAAATAATTTATAATGGGAACTTCAATATAAAAATTACAAAATACTTTATTTACGTCGGCTCCATCAACAGTATAAACTGATAAAAAAATTTCGACAACAGAATAACTTCGTCATTACCTTCACAAGACATTAATTTTATTATCCTTTACAGCTCAGTTCCAAAAACAAATCTCCAAATTAAACAAATCCCAACGCAATTACAAGAGTCACCCGCATATTAGCAACAAAATGGAGTTGGCCTTAATAATAGTGTTCGACGTGTTATGAAACGTAATTGCCATTGAGTAGTGCTACAAAATCCGGTAGTTAATTATCCCAAATTGTATAATGGCGGTGCGGCTGTTCGCGACGTAATTGACGGCCCTAAGGCAGCGCATCCCGGCCGCACCCTCACTACCTTTTCGATCTTGATACTTCAGCTACCATTCAACAAAGATTTCAACTGCAAAATGTCTTGTGTAAATCACGAACGAATAAGGTCACTCTCCCATGGACGATTATTTGTCTCACCAAAAACATCCTGTAAAAAGTTTCCAAAAAATTAAACCGATTGCAAAATGTCTTGATAAAGATAAACAACTGAAAAGAGAGAAATAATACCACGAAATTTTTATATTTACTGATATTATTACGAGGAAAGCTTTGTTTGTTTGCATCGTAAGGCTACTTTTTATCCCACTAAACAGGGACCCTAGGGACCACCGATTTTATATAAAATCGAAATTTAAAAAGTGGATTACACCTTCATATTGGCAACATATTTCTACTATCTAGTTGAGGTGACATTTGCATGCTAGTGATATAATCATCATCATCATCAGCTCTTTTACGTCCCCACTGCAGGGTCTCAGGCCTTCCTTATCATTAAGGAGGATGGGCCATGATCCTCCACGCTGGCCCAATGCGGATTAGAGGGTATTAAGGATTGCAAATGCAGCCGGAACCAGCGGCTTAACGTGCCTTCCGAAGCACGAAGTAGCTCGAGATAATAATTTTTTGGTCATCCAATTAGCAAATAGGTCTTAGTACGTTATTGAAGACAACTATCCACTTCATTGTATAGCAAATAAAGAATTATTATTATTCTGATACAAAGACGAGACGTAATCAAACCACACTTACTTTTTATACATAACTAGAGACCACCTACTGTTTTATGTTCCTTTGCTCATTCATGAACTATCATATATCTATATATAACATAAGACTCTGAAAATTTCCATACATGCATCTTCCTCCCAGTCTAAATGGCTGTTTTAAGCCTTTCACTAACTAGGCTTATATACTATTTCTTATAATAATATCTTTAATTTTATGTTCTCCGTGGTTATCATTTTATATAAAATAGGGATACATGTCTCCATCTTTTGAAAAGCCCTAATTTGGCTCTTCACTAGCATTTACTTTGCGTTATACAAAAAAAAGTATATTTGAAAGGCAAAATATTCTAGAGATTTAAAGGGCGAAGTTTGGCCCTTTCAACTTACTATTTTCATTAATACGCAATGCATATATACCAGTGTTGCTAACTTAGATTTTCCACTAAAACTGTTGATTTCGATCCCCGTTTTAGTAACGAAATATTGCTCTCGGTGGCTAGTGGTTTGTTTAAAAGGCTAGTTTTGTGGCTAGTCGTTTTGTGCAAAAAACATATTTTCAATAAGTTAATTTAACTATTCGGCATTTTTTCAAGCTTACATTTTTAATTTTATTTTTTTAATTCGATGGAAGGGCAAGGGTATCCACATTAATTGAGTAAGCTACACCGACGAGACATGTGTAGTGTAGTATGTAGTCGATTTTTATTTAGTAGTTTTGGAAGTCTAGTCTGGTGGAAAGCTAGGTTAACCATTGTCAACATTGATATCTACAATCATAAGAAATTAACATACTACTTGCACAATAAAACAGACTACAGAAAAAAATCACGGAATGACATTTTTACCAATCTTTATTTATTTAAGTAAGGGCCCAAGGATATCTCTAATTAGAACTGGCCGTTAGTTACTAATACTTGCAAGATCATTTGTAGCACTCAGTGTAATGTGTTAATTTGCATACTAATCAGTATATGAGAAGAGTGCATGCGCATGTTATAGCGACAACCAGCTACTAGCAGGAAATCACATATGAACGATATTAATGAATCCAGCTCAGTGTAACGTTGCCGTTTTAATACAGAATTAGGCATTATGGATATTGTCTTGTTTTGAATGTAACATTTTAATAGGAACAAACATAGAGAAAACTCAATTAGAATAGGTACGAAACGGCACAATTGCAATGTCCATCGGTCACGATTGCGTTAGAAAGTAAGTGGGCTTACTTATAACAATCTTATTTTATAATACTTTACCATTTTTTTATAGTCATATGTGATTTAAGAAAAATAATTACACATGTACTCATTATAGCATATGTCAACCCCGCATGATGTATCTACCCGTAGGTATTTTTAAAATCGGTCAAAATAGTTTCGGAGCCTATTCTATGCAAGCAAGAGATATAGATCATTATTTTAGAGATATAGATTACTACTTTAATCTCGGTTTTTATTATATTGAAGCTCTATCCCCTGACAGTGCTGAGCTTAACGTTAAGTTTGTGGTTATTTTTAACATAAGTAGGGGAAAGGAGGGCAAGATAGAAGGGCTATCTTTATGTAGTAATAAATAGAAATACACTTGGTCTTATTTAAGTGTGTCTTATTGAATTTCTAATGAACAATAACTTTATTCAAGTCGAAAATGAGTTACAATACGTAAAGTAAAACTCTATGAAGTTCGATTTGCCCTAGTCTAGAAGGCAAAATGGAAAGGTTAAAGGCAATTTGAAATATATAATACAAATTTGAGTTTTGCAATTAATATATAAAATACCACCATATTCTAGCTAACGTAGCTAATACACATATTTGTTTATTATAAAAAGTGTAAATTTTACCCAGTCCTTTCATCTTGCCTAGTGTCTCCTAATAGCCAAAACTTCTATGGATATACATAAAAGGCTTTGATAATAGCACAGCTGTATACTTTATTAAATAAACTCCTTAATCTTAACTGAAAATGCAGTTGAATAGAATCGAGACTAAATTTAGTCTAGTTTTTGCAACAGACTTGCCACCAACAAGTTTCTATATAAAGTTAGTTTTACAAATCTCGTGATACATACCTGGTGCAACCGGTACCAACCAGTAGGGCAATCAAATCAGTTCGGTAATTGTGGAGTTCGCACGTCGTACCTCAACCTCGGGCCGCGCACTCTCTATTAATTGACACTTTACTACTCAGTTGCCAATCAACTTGTGACACTGTGGAGTGCAACATACATCTATAAATATTTTTATGTAAGACAACGGTACAGAAAGTTTGAATGGGCCAAATGGAGATCGAAATGAAAAAATATGTAATTAACATATTTTTAACATCTCTTTTTTTATATGCAAAAGTATTCATGACAGTATAAAGCCCATTCATGAATTACAATTGCGCTATGTTTTGTGCAGCTTTTCAAAATTATTTTTCTTTTAATAATAATAATAATAATAACTTTATTTACAAAAAAAAAAGACAATCCTTAATTATTTTATTACAGTCATTTCAAAAATGTCCTACCACTATTTGGAATTTAAATTTAAAAGAAAGACGAGAAAGAGGTTAAATTTAAAAATTCAATTTTCCTAATTGTAGAGATTAAAAACTTAAGTTCTAATGCATGACTATTCGTGCCAGTATAAAGCCCATTAATGAATTACAATTATGCAAGTTTTTGTGCAGTTTTTCAAATTTTTTTTTCTTTTAATCTTTTATTATTTTATTACAGTAATTTTCAAAAATGTCCAACCACTATTTGGAATTAAGAAGAAAGACGAGGAAGAGGTTAATTTTAAAAATTCAATTTTCATAATTGTAGAGATTAAAAACTTAAATTCTAATTTTAAAATGGATAATAAAATCTATAATGATTTCATTGACCATTTTGAAATTGACAGTATTGTCACTCCATTTTTATCCTTTCGTATAAAAACAATAAGCTATTATAAACATTTTCATACGCATTTTTATTCCAGTCACATTTCACAATTTGAATATCTCTCTTTCGTGCCGTCATTCAGTTTGTGGACATTCACAAATTACTGGGCATACATAATTACACCGCACTTAATTTGATCTTGTTAACAACAAATACCTTACAGTTCTATTATATGCCATTAGTAATACAATAATTATTGATCAAAAGCTTGTTTACAAGCTACCGATGGATTTTTTCTTTGGCATTCTACAATTATTTTAATGGCTTACCGGCTAATGGTTCATTGTGTGTGTGCACCTCGCCAGCAAACCTCTAATTAAGCTTTTGCCTTAATAGCTCAAGTCACAACAATGATAGGAACTGATTATATAAACTAAAGACACATTAACTGTTTCTATGTACAGAACTGTCGACATAGTATTTCAATTTAATAACACCTTTATAGTTCCTTTGTAAGGAAAAAATACTGGCAAAAAATAAACGAGTTAAATAAAAATCGTATAAAAATAACGTTTAAAACATCTTTCTTTATCAGTATTTAATCTAATCGACAAGCGAATTATTTGAGGCATTCAGTAACTAAAATAATACAAACACAAAGGTTTTACTCAATTTTTAAAAATATTTCTTCAATATAGTGGTCTATACATTTTACTTGCCATAATTTCAAAATCGAGAGAAAAGCAGTAGTCTATACCAATCTAAAATAATTTTTTATAAAGAGGAAAGATTTGATTGTTTGTTTGTTTGCATCGAATAGGCTGGACGACTGGACCGATTTTAAAAATTCTTTCACCTACGGGTAGTAACATCATGCGGGGTTGACATATGCTATAATTTATGCGAGCGAAGTCGCGGGACAACAGCTAGTAATATTATAAAGAGAAAAGATTTTATTATTTGTTTATTTACTTGGAATAGTTTCACCTAAGGGCTACATCATATGGGATGAACATAGGCTATATTTTACTCAAAAACAGAAAATAAAAAAATCCTATCCTATTAATATTATAAAGGCGAAAGTTTGTAAGTATGGATGTATGGATGTTTGTTACTCTTTCACGAAAAAACTACTGGACGGATTTGGATAAAACTTTACAGCAATATAGGTTATACATCAAAATAACACATAGGGTACTTTTTACTGGGAAAACTTCTCACTCCCACGGGATACCGACTTCCACGCGGACGAAGTCGCGGGCGTCCACTAGTGTCTTATAAAGGGAAAATGGGAGTGGAAGTTTGTATAGGGAATTAAAACGTTACTATAGTAACCATTGTAATTATATCCTTGATATGACTGCCACTGTCGGAAAGCTAATAAGTAAATAATATTTTATCAACACCTGCTTAACCTACGACTGATATTCCTAAGTTCATGGATACAAATTGGACTTGAATATAAACTTAAAACAACTGAAGATCTGAAGGTTGTAGTTATTTATCTAAAAATCAGTTTGGCGATTAAATGAGAAAATGTCTTGGCAAAACATTGAACATCTTGTCGCTGAGAGAAATATGATCGACCAATTTTAAAAGTAGGTACGTATGTAAAAGTAGTACTCATGTACTATTTTAATGAAAACAGTGGACTATTCCTTACTGTAATTAACTGCTCTATCAAGGGGTGACTTCTTGCATCGGTTACTTATCCATGTTTAACATGCAAAGTGCATTCCGCATTTGTAGATAATAGTACAAATAGATGTACATGTAAATTTGAAAAATTATACCTTAACCGTATTCAGGACAGTTTGAAATCGTTTGAAGGCTGCTTTCGTTTCCCCGAAGCAACGTGTTGAATTACGACGTGCGAACACAGCATTAAAGGAACAATTACACGGCCAAAGAAATAATAAGCGGGCACGATTAGAGCAGCTCGAATCGGAAACTGCATTCGACGCTCCGATTGCTAATCGAGTAATGTAATGTAATTATATTACCGGACAGGTTTGATCCCTAATCAATGAAGATTGAAAGTATAACTCGTACGAATTAACATGACACTTGATGACCAAATTCTATTTGTCCTTGAACGAAAATTCGGAAAATTTTCCAATCACAGGCAGTGCCAGGACCTACCGCCGTTGGAACAAAAATTATCAAAACATGTGTTTCTTTGGAATCGTATTAGCATACAATAAACCAACCTAATTTCAAAAAGATGAGCTTAATATAGGAGCTGGTGGCCCAGTGGTGGAGCAGTTAGCGCCTGCAAAAAGATAAGCAACTTTCATAAAGGCTAGTCATAAGATGGGTGACCAAAACTTTATTATCTTGAGACACCATAAGCTGCCCAAATCTAGATATAATCTTGTCCAGTTCGCAATTTCTACATGGCTGCCTGAAAAATATTAAGTACTCTTTAGTATTTAGTATTAAGGTCCACATGTTCAGTTTAGTTTATTGTATCTATATATTTTTGTCCAATTCTTCATAATAATTAATCCTGGCTCTATTTGCAGTTGTTAATACACATCAATCCGCAATGTGGCCCACCCGGTGGGTCATGGCCCATTCTTATTAAAACCCTTTACCCGGCATTAGGAACATTAATAGACTCACAAGGTAATTGCGAAATATTTAATGTTAATAATAAGTATAACCTATAGATATTCGTAATTCAACGTTTTCATTATAACAACCACAACTAATAACTTCAGGTTATAAATAATAAAACATTGCCTTCTTTAATACCGGCTGCATTACTATACCAACGTCTTACCTATGAATTACGGCCCTCAGATAATGGAAAACTTTTTAGTATTAACCAACACTGGCCGAACACAAATTTCATTATCTTGCAACGAATAAAAATCGTCTACTTGAAGAGAAAAAAAAAAATTAACCAACATAGTAACGAAATTGCTCTTAACACACTCAGTATTACCGGGCTCATAAAATGTTATGGCAGGCACTTCCATTATACTTCATAAGAGGGAGTCCTTATAAAGAATCGCGTAAGTTATCAGCAACGCGGACCCATCTTTACGACCATTTACGGCGACGAAAGGCAATACGGATAAATTGGAAATACTCTATGTAACATATCAATATCAATAATAGATGATTGGAATCTATTAGTACTCATAATAGTTTAAGTGTTTGCGCGTAAAGGTGTGGAGAAAACATGATCGAAATCACGAATACATGAATCTGTTGATGTCATAATACACAATATATATAACTAGCTTTCCGCCAGCGACTAAGCTCACGTGATCCCTAAGGAACTGCTCAGTGGGATAAAAAGTATACCCAAATAGTGGTATTCCAAATTTTATCAAATCCGTTCAGAAGTTCTTGTGTGAAGAAGTAACATTAATAACTCACAAGTTTTCGCCTTTATAATATTAGATATTAGTGACACCAATAATTTTATTAGTATAAAAAATTAAAATGTTTGTAGTTAATAATTGTTTTAAAATTAATGAGTAGAAAACCATTGCATTATTGCAAAATCACTCAACATCAGGCAGGCTTCAATAGAACTTTTACAGTGAAACATAAAATATAGACGACAATACAGTCATGACATGTAAACAATTCTGCAAGGTTCCACATACTTTAATTCTATAGATGAATGTAACATCAAAATTTTTTTTAAATTACTGCCAGAATCGATCGTTCTGCAGCACATTTTTAATCTAAAAAGTCCCTGAGTGCAATGAGAATTTTGTTTCAGTGTAACGCGGAACGTCCGCGCTGATAACTACGCGCGTAGCTTTCAGCGCAAGCTGTCAGCGCATCGGCATCAGTGACCATTTGTGGCAGATTTCTGTCACTTGGGCAGATTTTAGACCAAAATTTTCACTTTGGCAGATCAAAGGCGTATTAGGTACGCCTTTTTATTTGACATTAGTGTCATACGCCATTCAAACCCAATGCATCAATTATCGTAATCGATTGATTACGAAAAAAATACGTGTTTAATCTTCAATAAATCTACCTAACGGATAGACGACACAAAATTGTCATCATCCCTGCTCAAAACACCAAAGTAATGACAAAAAACTATGGCAATGTAATAGATAGGGACAAAAGATGGTGGTGTGGTGTGGCCTATATATAACCCTCGACTACATAATTTCAGTTTATATTAAATTCTAAGTCTATGCGTTAAATAAAGTTTATGTTGATAATAGAAATTATATTAACAGCAGCAAGCACCGTGAGTTATGTGATTATGTCGCAGCGCGAGGAGTTTATCTGCTAATGTCATAGCGCAACGAATTTATGCAGTGTCAACTGAACGCTTCAGATAGGATGGAGTGGATGGAACTATTTTGGTCTTACAATGGGAATTAATATTTCAAGTGAAAATATATCTCCATTTAATATTGAAGGACGGGTCGCTGGCCCATTCGATATAATTAACATTTTTTTTAAGCCAACTAATGAATTTTCATACGGTTTTCGAAAATTGGCGTAATCATTTATTGCAAAGGTTCAGAGGTATAGTAATTAATTGCGTTTCGTTATACGGATAGCAACGTGTCAGATCATGTTGCATAGGCTGCTACGGCTGTAATGGCCGCAATAACTGCTGCAATGACTGTTGCAATGGCTGCAACGGCTATAAGGATCACTACTGTCTTCCTTCCTCCTTCTTTCTTATTTTCTCGATTCTGAACCATCGTTTCTGTTTCTCTTACCTAGTCAATCACCCTATTGTGACTTCAACTTGACGTCGCCGAGAAGGCTTTGATCCTTGCACAATAAGAGCTTCACCTGATTTGCATCCCGACGCACTCGGCAGGGGTCCTTGCCTTTTAACTGTACATCACGCTCAATAAATATATATTTTACTTAAAATTCTGCTGGGTGCGAATCACTAAGCTAATAAATTTTATTCGAACATTGGATCTGAGCGGACAAGGTCATATCGAGTTAAACGCCGCTCATCAACTTTACAGCATCTGGCTCGTAATTCAATTAAAAAATTCACAGAAAACGAGCCGCTGCACAGGCAATCTTCCAAATTGCTCCGCACCGGCAGCAGCCTAATTCCCTTAAATATTATTTTTGCCTCCGTCGTCGTATATTTTTAAATTAACCAGACCCGCGTAATGACTGTAATATGCCTGGTTTTGATTAAATTCACCTCAAAACCAATACTTAAACGTTATCAACGGTATCGATGGACGCCGTCCGCGAGGACAATTTGCGCGACTGTGCGATCATGACCAACGCTGGTGCAGCTACGAACACGGCACCTCCCCTTTTATGTCCATCTAACGAACTTTGACTAAATCTATCCTTTTATGCAAATCTCTAATCCTCCAATTTTGTAGGAAACAATTTACGTGTCAAACGTGATGAGTTCATTTCTTTTTTTACATTCAAAATATATTTGCTATTTTGTTTTGTTGCGGGCATAGCTTGAATATTATTTGTGTTAATATAAAATTATTCACTTATGATCTGTTCATTATTATAATAACCTTTATAAAAAAGAAATTCTGATCCAGTCAAATAATTACATATAACAAGTATTACGTTCGAGTGGTGAGTAAAACGTGATCGCAACTACTTACTCGCTATTACACAGTCCGCCATCTTAAACTTTTTTCATAACGCCATTTTCCAGTGTACTTGTCTCTCGCTCTGGGTAATGGCAATTTGAGCCATTATGTCCGGCAACACTTTATACTGCATTTGCATAATAAAATTACCGACACCCGTCAGTGTGGTATCAGACGTAGCTTGTAAAAAATGGATCGTCAACGAACGTTTATGGTAAAATCGATTCGTGGTTGATGATAAATCGTATCATCTGATGCCGTAATTGCGATGCATGACACATTATTAACAATAGGTGTATTCATAGATAAATAAGTAAACGACCAATTTGGATTATGGTCAATTTTTGCGACTTAGTAATAATATTTTAAGCTTAAAATTTAAATAATAGCAGTAAAAGTATGTTATGGGAACTATTATATTGATAGTTATAAAATGAATCTTTCCCATACGTCAACAACACGATCCCGCTGCTGAGGTTCTCATTTCGGGACTTGTTATCAATAAAATGCGGCAATAGATCTTTAACTTTTACAGTTGCCTTTAACGTAAGTCTGACACTACCTACCTTATGAATTCTGAATAAATCGAAACAGATGGAAACATGTAGATGATTTTATTAGGTACCTTCCAACCAAACTGTCTTAATTTTTACTGTCTAGCATTATCGTGAAGAAAGACGACGCCCTTTCCATTGATGAACTCTCTCGACTTCTTGCTTTAATCATATCAGTTAAACATCTGAATTGATGATTGAGCTTGGCAGTAAAAGCTCATAATAAACAGTGCCTGAATGATCCAATTCCAGCATATAACTACATAGAATGACCTCACTATGAATTCCGGGCTTCACCGCAGTCTGTAAAGCATGAACGACTTATTACCACGGCCTTTTCGCACCTTCTTGTCGTACGTGATCCACTTTCCAGCACCAGATGTCATATCTTCAAAAAACATGGTTTCGTGACTGCGACTCAATGAAAAAAAACCTACTCCAATTTTTCAAAAATGACGTCTATTTTATCCTTAGAGTATTATCCGTAACGGTGCGATCTTTCACGAAAAATCCTGGATGAGTACTATTTTTTAATAAAATTTTGTGGCATTTATCAAAAAATAAATTAATGCACAAAACATATTGCGTAGTACCCTATATCATAGAAGAAAGGTAACATGATTTACCGTTGTACAGCATGTTTTGAAATGATAATAGTTGAGTTTTTAGCAATTTTAAAAGAATATGTATTTATAATTCATAACTCTTATTTATCGTCATCTTGACTTCATTTACACCTTTTTATAGGTAGTTTAAATAAGACACTTATTTTCGAAATAGAAATATGTTTATTATTAGGTCCTTACATATGAAATTGGCGTATAGTCGTACTGGCCACTTAATTCACAAATTTCTCCGCCTTGGTTGGGAATTCCAAATTCAAATTTATACAGCCGTATACACATGTATTTGTGTTTCATTGGCGACGTTCATTCGTTTTTTTTCTTCTTCTGTTTGTCCTATTTACGTCACGCAGTATAAAAAATGGAAAACTTGAAATATCGTGTTATTTACGAGTACGAGTTCCACCGTGGTACCAGTGCTGCGGAAACGGCTCGAAGGGTTAATGATGTGTATGGCGGTTATGTCGCAAAAGAAAACACAATGCGTTTTTGATTCCAACGTTTTCGTTCTGGAAATTTCGACCTGCAAAACAAGCCCCGTGGACGGCCGGAGACCCAAGTTAATAATGAAGAATTGAAGGCTATTGTGGAAGCGGATTCATCGCATACCACGTCCGAGCTAGCTGCAGGCTGCGGTGTTAGTGATAAAACTGTTTTAATCCACTTGAGGCAAATTGGAAAGATTAAAAAACTTGAAAGGTGGGTACTTCACCAATTGAGTGAAGTAAACCAGCAAACGCGCTTCGACTGCTGCGTTATATTACTTAACCGGCACAATAATGAAGGATTTGAAATCGAATCATTACCTGTGATGAAAAGTGGATTCTCTACTATAATCGGAAGCGCTCATCGCAATGGTTGGACCCTGGCATGCCAGCCCAAGCCTGGCCCAAGCGAATATTGACCCCAAAAAAGTTACTTGTAAGCGTTTGGTGGACTAGTGCCGGTGTCGTTCATTACAGTTTTCTCAAATGTGACAAGACGATTACGGCAGACGTCTATTGTCGGCAGAAAAAATTCGCCTTCAAAGATTTTGTTGATTCCCGTCTGAAGGGTTTTTTTAGTAAGGGGATCAATGAACTACCTATGTGATGGCAAAAGTAGATGTTATAATGTAGGCATCCGCTAAGAAAGGATTTTGATCAATTCTACCCCTGAGGGGATAAAATAGGGGATGAAAGTTTGTATGAAACTTTGTCAATTTTTAAACCGATAGGGCTGAGACTTTGCATGCATAAAGCTACTATGACTTAAGCATCCTCTAAGAAAGGATATTGATCAATTCTACCCCGAAGGGGATAAAATAGGGGATGAAAGTTTGTATGAAACTTTGTCAATTTTTACCCGATCGAGCTGAGACTCCGCATGCATAAAGATACTATGACGTAGGCATCTCCTAAGAAAGGATTTTGATAAATTCCATCACTAAGGGAATAAAATAGGGTATGAAACATTATTTCAGGTATTTTACACGATATAATGAATAAATATTCGTTAGAAACGCTGCTCAAAGTAACTTTACCACGCGGACGAAGTCGCGGGCAAAAGCTAGTATATTATATTAAACAATATTTGACTTTTTGTTACTCCCATACCAAACACCAATTTCATATGTCAGGACCTAATATTATGCCTTGGATTAAAATTTAATTTAATATCTACGTTCGCTCTATAACCTGGGTTAGCGGGTTCAATCTGCGATGCGGAGCTTAAACAATCTTCACAAACGCCGTGAAAAAAGATTGGTGATCAAAATGTATTATCACATGCTCGTGGTTGATATCAGCTTATAGCTATAAATTCCTGTTTCGTCACCAGTTACTTTGTCTCATATCAATTTTGAGGCCCCTTCTTTGTATCTGGCAAGCATAACATGACACCAAGTGATGCGGTCCGTTTTTTTGGGAATCTGTGTAATAATGTGAGATCTATCAAAAACCGAACTTTCTCACAACTCGTGTGTGAATGTTTGTGTAGTATTAACTGTATTTTATTCATGCCTATGTCCGAAGAAGTTCGAATCTCATGATAGGTCACCTAGGTCATACTGCGCACAGTATCAATGTCTTTGTCATTCACAGCGGTGTATGGGCGACATTTACGAATCATCATTAAGATTATTCGACCGTGTTTGAATGCAAAACCAGATATAAATAGTCGTCTTACATGGTCCTTATTCGCCAAAGAACAAGGCTCTGCTGGGCCGTCAAATTACACTTAATATCGTAAACAATCATGAAACTATTTTTTTTCTGAATTAAGTCCAATTTATTGTAATTACGAAATGTTTAATATAATGCTCCCTTCAATGAGAAAACAATTGACAATCAGATGAAACAAATTCTATTCTACGGTTAAACAGTTTCATTTTTAAATGAAGTAATAACATTTTAAATATCAATTACGTAAGTGGCCTATTCCGGACACTTTTAGTGGGACCTACTTCATCATCATCATCATCAGCCCTTTTACGTCCCCACTGCAGGGGCTCAGGCCTTCCTTATGGATGGTTAAGGAGGATGGGCCATGTCCCTCCACGCTGGCCCAATGCAGATTGGAGGGTATTAACGACTGCAAATGTAGCCGGGACCAACGGCTTAATGTGCCTTCCGAAGCACGGAGTAGCTCGAGATAATAATATTTTGGTCACCCATCCCGTGACCGACCCTTGCGAAAGTTGCTTAACGACAACGATCGCGGGCCGCGGCGCTTATCCACTACGCCACCGAGCTCCTCAGGAACCTACTTATGAAACAAAAATATTTATGAGCGGTTTGCAATAATTATGTTGATTTTGATGATTTCTTTATCAAAAATTCATTTAGAGCTTTTTTCTCCGTCTTTGTTTACTTTGGTTAAACAAGTTGAGAAGATATTGGTATGGACTATGGGTAGCATGAAGGAAATATGACTATTTATCTTATAGAAAAATGTTTAAAAAATTCAACCGAAATCGATCGCCCCTATTGCGAAAGTTTATGGGTTGAAACCACGCCTCGGGCATCTGTGACAGTTGATTTTCTATACAACTTTCATTAAGATGGATATATGTATAAGATAAGATTATGATATTGATAAAATACATTAAATATGAGTATTTCCCAATATTTTTTTTTACTGGGGTATGTCAGGTAATTCTAACATAAGTAAGCCTATGAAGATAGCTTTTTTTCATATTTATAATTTATGATATAATTGCGTTTATACAATTCCGCCAATGTCATGTTAGTGGCCTTTACATGTAAAACCATATTAACAAAAATATGTCAAAAAAGATACACTCACTCTCAGTAATCTAAAAGATTATGACAAGAGAAAAAACAATGTTGCGACAACACAGATATATATATATTGTGACTGGTACGCATTGACATCAGATATAATTCATTTTTAACGAGCAACACACAATTAACCAACATTTACTGCCGCAATAACAATTTACAATATATAATTGATGCATCGTCCTCGGTCCAACATTGTGTCAATAATTATTAATAATATTAACGGGCGGTCGGCGCGGTCGCGTATAACAAAAGGTCAGGGGGGTAATTTTCCAATTTTTAAATTTATCCCAATCCCTTTCATTGGCATGTAATAGCGACTGCGACAGCGAAGTTTTTTAAAGATATTAAATTAACGATACGTTAATATAAATGTTAATTAGAATTACCAAGGCAAATAATAATAATAATAATAATAAGCCCATTTATTTCCAACAACCTTAAATAACATTTTTATCTTATAAACTAATTAACTAAAAACTATGTTATTGGAACCCCATGTAGGGTAAAGGCCTCCTCTAGTTTACTCCATGCTTTTCTATTTTTTGCTTTTTTCCTCCAGTCTTTACCGGCTACTTGAATTATTTCGTCGATCCATCTGTTTCTTGGGTGGCCTCTATTTCTTTTTCCCGCAGGTCCTTCCCATGTTGTGGTTTCTAATGTCCATCTGTTGTCTGTGTATCTCGCTAGGTGTCCTGCCCATCGCCATTTTTGTGTACGTGCATGATGAAGTACGTCTATTAAGTTAGTTTTGGCTCTTATATCTTTACTTCTTATTTTTTGCATTCTTCTTACTTTCAGTATGCTTCTTTCCATCGCTTTCTGACAGTTAGCTAGTTTTGTTTTTATCTTAGTGTTGTATGTCCAAGTTTGGCAGCCATAGGTCAGAGTTGGTAGAATACATGTATCCATTACAGTCTTTTTGAGATGCAGAGGGAAAGTGCCTTTTAGAATTTCCTTAAGACTTTTGGAAGAGGTACTGGACTCTTCCATCCAATGTTTACACGTCGCTCTATTTCTTCTTCCTCGTTAGTGTTACTGAATGATACTTGCTTTCCGAGATATATATAGTTGGTTACGTATTCTAATGGCTTACCATATAGGTTGATGTGAGCAGTTTTACTGTTTGTCATTAGTTTGGTTTTATCTTGGTTCATTACGAGCCCAACTTTTTCACTCTCCTCCTTCAATGTGCTTATCATTTCCCCTAGTTTGTCACTGGTTTCGGCAAAAATGACAATATCGTCAGTAGAGTAAAACTAGAAAAAAGAGGAACAGATATACCAAGGCAAATGGTAGACGCAAATATCTTTGAAAGCTATTGAGAAATGTCAGACAAAATGTTATCTGCAATCTTTCAACCGGTTTAAATAAGTTTATATCATGTATATTGATAAGTTTATATCATGTATATTGATAAGTTTATATCATGTATATTGATAAGTTTATATCATGTATAAAAAGCAATTGAGACTTTAAAACTGCATTTGATATGACATTAAAATTTGTAAAGATAAATCGCTATCACAATAACTATAGATTTGAAAGCGATTGCGTTAAATTTTAAAATTAGACAGTTATCCCATTGGAGAGTAATATTTGCTTTATGCCACTTCAATCACGGTGGTGCCACGTCAATCACGGTGCATTGGCATGATTGAGGGACGGCGCGTATGAGCAATGCTCCTGAACACAAAATATACAGCGATTAGTTTTGTGCGCTGTTTTACAGCCGATTGTAAACATTGTTAAAACAGCTATTGTGGCACTAATAGTGAGTGACCGGTGGAATTATAAAAAAACACAAGGAGCCAAGCTCAACAAGCTCAAGTAAAAATTTTACACATCCATTTTTCTAGTGGTTCTAATATGGTGGTTCTTTGTAGTCTTGGGGTCCAAGATCACAAATACCTATAAACATTCCAAGTAGTCGTCGGAAACATTAAAACTAAGTGATTTGTTAAGTTCACCCAGTCGTACAAACGATCCATAAAGCTCTAATGAATGTTCTACAAAGTTTTTTAGCAAAATAAATGTTACCCACCCGATAGAGAGGTAGTGACAGTTTAAAATAACATTTTTAAATATCCTCTAAAATCTGAAACACAAAATTCTATCGCTGGTATCGGGTATTTTTGTAAGAGATTTGGGCCATCTCCTTTAAAAATTTATATCGGTAGTGTTAGCGACAGCAAGAACGTGGATTATAGTTGATAAAAGCGATAATTTAGCAACAGAAAAAAAATATATTTTATAAACGTATAAAACACAAGATACAAGACAGAGAACAAGCAAAGATGATAAACAATAAGTGACAAAAGTCATACCAAATGCAAATTAAAAAATATTAAAACACTTATCTAAAGAGGCCGGCAAAGCTATCGTCAACAGTCTGCAACAATCTGCTTAGTGAAATCCAAAAAGCTGAAAGATGTAGACAGACTGAGATAGACAGCGATGATCTTGTAGCTTTACGCCCGTAAACCGAAAATAGTATCCCTGTCTATCTTATTCTGCCCGACACTGGGATAGAAGGGACAGAAGTTAAAAAATTCCGCCGCAGTACGGTTTTAATTTGATAATTGTAAAAATACTGTATAATTCTTTCGGCGACAGAAGTTACAGAAAAAAATGAGTTATACTTACAACTACAAACTTCATTGTACCTAAACAATTCCACTTTTTAAAGCTTTCGACTGGTAATACAAAAAAGCAATGATATTAAATTAAACTCATTGTATGACTAATTTAAAAATATAAAGATAATGAAGATATTAAAGAAACAAAATTACACTGTTTCTCGGATATTAAGCTCACGACATAATTTCGGTAGCTATTATGGGAATCGGGATAAGGGCAAACCGCAACATCTGTCCCAAATTGTTATTCTGTAAATCACCATTTCTTTTGGCTAATAATGTCATTATGGGTAGAAAATTTCAGTAATAAAACACACTTATTGGACAACATCACGACAGATTGTCCGGGTCCCAAAATTAAAGTAGCTAAAGCACATTCATTAAGTATGTAAATCTGAAAGAATACAGGTATCACAACATTCAAACCCTAGAGTCGGGACTTTTTGGCGGGCTTTTGAAAAAGAAGGGCGCGATTTTTAAAGATAAATTTAATTTGTTTAAATACTGTACATATTAAATAATATCATTTCATTTTAGTGTAATTGTGTAATTAGTGATATATAAATAATAAAAATGAATAAAACCCCGGGGGGTGACGGCCCCGGGGTCGATTCCTATCGTCCTACAAAAAGACTGAGAGAAAGTGTAGAAAATGAGACTAATATTAATTCTAAAGATATGGGCAAAGATTTTTATAAACCGTATAGTAAATCAGGTTATACGAGAGTATTTCCTGATAATGCAATTGGAAAAGAATTCTGTGTTTTTGTAGAAAAGGAGAAAATCGGCAACAGGAATCCCCTAGTATTAGCAAGCCTATTTAAGAATGAAATTAAAGGTGTAACGAATATAAGACGCATTAACGCTAATAAAGTCGGTGTAACGTTCTCACAAGCAAACAATGCAAATAATTTTCTAAAAAATGAAGGTTTTCTCAATCACCACAATTTCAGAGCATACATTCCAGCACGAGCAGTAGAGAAAATCGGTGTTCTTCGGTTTGTACCCACTAATATCTCAAATGAGGAACTCTTTAAGAAACTATCTTCGTCATATGAAATTGTAACTGTTCGTAGATTTCAAAAAATTGTTGACGGAGTTGTAAAGCCCTTCGGATCAGTGAGTATCACATTTTTGACAAACATCTTACCAGACTATGTATACCTAGATATATTTAGGTTTAAAGTTTACGAATATATAGCTCCTTTATTACAATGTTATAAATGTCTTAAATTTAATCACGGAGCTAAAGTTTGTAATTCCACTCAAAAGTGTTCTATTTGCGCAGGAGAACATCATTATTCTCAATGTAACAGTGAAGCAGTTAAAAAATGTATTAACTGTGGAGGACAACATTTGGCAATTTCGAGAGATTGTCCTGTTAAGAAACATAAAATTATGGAAAAAACTAATAAAATAACTTACGCTAACGCTACTACTAAAAACGATAATAATCTCATGAATAATTATAATTCTACATTTCCGGCATTACCCGCAAAAACTATGAAATCTACTACTTCTTATGAACCTATGTCATCTGAACAGTTACTAAATGAAGTTTTAAAAAGTGACATAATTCTTAAAGGATTAGTAGGTACACTAGTAGCATTGGGGAATGATGCAAGAAAGTTGACCTCTTCTGTTATTAAAGAAGTATTAATAGACAAACTTAAAAATGGATAAAAAATTTATTAATATATGTCAATTTAATGTACAAAGTATAAACTCTAAAAAACCTTTGCTAGTTAATTTTATTAATGAAAAGGACATAGACATTTGTCTTCTGAATGAGACATGGTTGAGAGATAGAAGTAATTTTAGTATTCAAAACTATAACTTTGTAGCTCAAAATGGACCTGATGGTCATGGTGGAGTTGGTATATTAATACGCAATAATTTAAAATATAATATTATACCAACAAAATATTATGAACATACACAAACTACAGCTATCAGTGTAGTCACATGTAGGGGTCGTTTGACCATTCTAACTGTGTATACCCCTCCACCAGGTAAAAACAATAACTTCAGGATAAATATATTACAACAAATTTTGAAAAATCTTCCTAAGCCCATAATGTTAGCAGGTGATCTGAATGCTCATCACATAGCATTTGGTTGTAATACAACTTCCACTAGAGGAAATCAAATCTATAATCTTCTTGATGAGTTCGATTTGTGTATTTTGAATAATGGTTCTCCTACTACAGTTGGTACTATTCATCACCGACAATCAGCTATTGACATCACATGTGTAAGTCCATCTTTAGCACCTCTATGTGACTGGTCAGTACATGATGATCCCATGGGTAGTTATCATTTTCCAACTATCACCAAATTGCAACTTTCAATAGATAAATACATTGTTGGCACACCATGTGAGAAGTTCTTATTTCATAAGGTAGACTGGTCTCTTTTCAAATCTGAAACAGAAAAAGAATTTTCAAATTTTTGTTATGATAATAGTAACCCTATAGAATCATACAACATATTTTATAATAAATTGATAGATCTTATGAAAAAATGTATCCCTATATTTAAAAAAGAGTCTCACTATATTAAGAGAAATCCAGTTCCATGGTGGGATAATGAGTGTTTAAATGCAGTTCGACTCAGCAAAGAAGCACTAAATAAATACAGATCTGATGGAACCATTGAGAGCTACATTATGTACAAAAAAGTTGATGCACAGAAAAAGCTTTTACTTCGTAAGAAAAAGAGAACTAGTTGGCATAAGTTGTGTGAATCATTTAACAGATATACACCTACTAGCATTATTTGGAATTATATGAAAAGATTTAAAAACATAGGTATTCAAAATAAATTTAGATTAGATGATTGGATTCCTGAATTTATAGAAAAATATGCTCCATCAGTTCCACCAGCTAATTCACAAAATAATTCAAATTTAACTAGTATCTTTAATAAAAATGATAATAATACAAATAGCTTCTTATCTGAACCATTCTCATTGCAAGAGTTGCAAAGTGCTCTAGCAAGTCGAAAAAATACTAGCCCAGGATTAGATAATGTAACTTATGAAGTATTGAAAAATATGCATCCAAATGCCCTAGAGATTTTATTGCAAATATATAACTTATTATGGAATAAACTAGAAATCCCAGACTCTTGGAAAACACAATGTATCATACCCATCTTGAAATCAGATAAACCAATAAATGATCATAATTCTTATAGACCCATAGCATTATCATCTTGCATAGGAAAAATATTTGAATATATGTTAAAAGTAAGATTGGAATGGTATCTTGAGTGTAACAATAAATTACCTGTACAACAGTCTGGTTTCCGAAAGGGTCATAGTGCAACAGAAAATTTTATTTCCCTTATAGCCGATATCAAAAACTCTTTTTTCAGTCACTCAAATACAGCTTGTGTTTTCTTAGATATTCAGGGAGCTTTTGACAATGTAGATCCTGAAATACTTGTCCATATTTTATCAGAATCTGGAATTCCTGGAAAAATATGTAAATGGATATTTAACTTTTTATTTGAGAGAACAATGTATGTTAGATATAATAACATTCTTCATGGTCCAAATTCTGTATATAAAGGCACCATGCAAGGTGCAACAATATCACCATTGTTGTATAATATATACACCAGCCAGATTACCACTTATTTAAAAAATTCAAATATCAAATTTCTTCAATTTGCAGATGATATTGTTTTATATACTATAGATCAAAATGTAAATATTGCTGTAAATAATTTAAACAAAGGCCTTATACAGATTCATAATTTTTATGAAAATAAATTGAAATTAAAAATTAACCCTAGTAAAAGTGGTGCCATGTTGTTTAGTAAAAAATCAAATATTTGTGATAACAATGTTAAATATAATAGTGTTCCCATTCCATGGCTGTCTGAAAAGAAATTTCTGGGGGTGTATGTAGATCCTAAATTAACATTTGAAAGCCATATTAAATATATTTCAAAAAATGCTAATAAAGGGTTGACCATTATTAGATCATTGGCAGGTGTTCACTGGGGTGCTGATCCTCATACACTTAGCATGTTATACAAAAGCATAGTACGTAGTCACTTTGATTACAGCTGTCTTGCCTATATGAATGCCAAATGTACACAGTTACAGAAACTTGATGTTATTCAAAATAAGGCACTAAGAATTATTACTGGTGCAATGTGTTCGACTCCTATAAATGCAATGGAATGTGAATCTTGTATTCCACCATTGAAATTGCATAGATTAAAAATTGCTGAAAAATTCTGTCTCAAATTAATAGCCACAGAAAATAAACCACTTATTAATAGAATTCTACCCCAGGAACAACTACCAGTTGGCCCATATATTAATATTAACCAATTGATAACAGGGCATTTTCCAGAGTTATTGAGGATTATCATTCACATTAAAGAAAAAGCTGTAAATATATTTACCTGTAACCCTTTAGTATTATACCAATTTAGTCTCAAACAACTTATAAATATTAAAGTAGATATAATTACTCATACAATAAATCATCAAAATGACTTATTAGATTTATTTGAGAAACAAATACCTCAATATAAAATTTATACTGATGGATCTAAAAATACAAATAATGTAACTGCAGCTTTATATGACCCTCAACTAAAACAAACTAAATGTTTTAAATTAGATAGTAGCTGCAGTATCTATACTGCTGAATGTTATGCAATATATAAAGCAATTTTATATATAGATAATATTGTAGAAAATAAGAATTTTATTATTATAACAGACTCAATGAGTGTCCTAAATAGTTTAGAAAGTAAGGTATTTAAAAATAACATTAATTATTTAATTTTGTACATAAAGAACCAACTATATATATTACAAAATAAGGGAATAAGTATCAAGTTTCTGTGGGTACCATCACACCATGGCATCACTGGGAACGAAATCGTAGATGAAGTCACCAGAAATAAGCCTGATGAAGACCACAGTCAGATATGCAAAGTACCGTACACCGACTTTAACACCTACCTAACAGAATCCCACAAACTGTTGTGGACCAACTATTGGCATGCAATTGCATTAGAAAAGGGGAAATGGTACCACGACATACAGAAGACATTGCCCGCTCGTCCGTGGTACCATCCATCAAAACTTAAAGGATCTATAAATCGCAATCTAATTACCACCATTTGCCGTATGAGATTTGGCCACTGCAAAACTCCTGCCCATCTGCACAGACTGAAAATCATCAGCAACTCTAAGTGCATTTATTGTAACGAAGAAGGTGCCGATTTAAATCATTTATTATTGAAATGCCAACAGCAAGATTTTAAAATTCATAGACTGATTTTAGCGAGTGAGGTAACAAATCTAAATAGTGACAGTGACAGTGATGTTCTTGACAATAACAGTGAAGTTTTACATACGCTCCTCAGTGATACAAGATGCTATAAAGCTTTATATGATTATATACAAAATACTAATTTAACTATTTAGTGCATGGATTTATCTTTCCTTGTTTTATAATGAACTGATTGTAAGATAATAAGTTTGGCAAAAAGGGCAAGAACCCAGTGCCGTTAAAACAATAAATAAAAAAAAAAATAAAAAAACCCTAGAGTCAATATAGAAGAGTTAATTTCCGACAATGACCCGACCGAGAATCGAACCTGGGACCTCAAAGATGGCAACACCTTGACGCTAGTGTGCAAACACTCGACGACGGAATTCATCAAAGAAAATAGGAAAAAGCATAGCACAGAAATAATATGCCTCTACCAAGAGATGGTCTAAAAATATTATTCATAGTGGCCGCCAGCGACTTCGTCCGCGTTTTCCATTATTTACTTCGCTCCTAATAGTTGCAGCGTGATGTTATATAGCCTAAAGCCTTCCTCGATAAATGGTCTATTCAACACAAAAAGAATTTTTCAATTTGAACCAGTAGTTCCTGAGATTAGCGCGTTCAAACAAACAAACAAACTCTTCAGCTGTATAATATTAGTATAGATAAATACTTAGGTATAATCCCCGCAAATTGCTTATGAGCCTGACCGCTATTTTGGTGACGTAATTATGTTCAAAAATCAGTACCATTAACAAATAAACACTGGTTGAGGTTTACACTTATAGAGTTGGGTTGTGTTGAGATGGTTAAGATCACACACAATTATTGTTATGTTTTTCTCGATTGTTATTGTAAAGTGATGTCGTTGCTTGTTATGGTTGGCTAAAATAACAACTGCTATTATGATTTCCACAACGAGTAAAGCTGATTTCATTAAAAATAAATCTCCCTAATTTCATAATTACTTTTGGAAATGTTTAAAAAAGTTTTCCGTTCCTTTTGTTATTGCGTTATCTTATTACAAAGTAAATGTTATTTTTTCTATTGTTTCTTTGTTTGTCATTTACCTCAATATTAACATACAACTTGGCCTTTTTCGAAAATCCTTGCAATAAATTAGTTACTTATAAGAGTAAAAAGTTACGATTACATGAAAAAACCCGTGTCAATTAAAAAAATGTCCTCTGTTTTTTCGTCGATTAAAAATTCTCGATTCATCCAGATCGGGCACTCAAAATAACCAAAACCTGCTTATTGGGGGCGGCAGTCATGTCTACACGGAAAGCCAGGATGAAGCAATTTGTGGCAATCGAGGGACAATCGCGAGTTATCGCTATTACCTTTGTCGGCGTCATTGTGCCGGAATTATCCTGTGCGGTCTATTCCAGGATAATTGCGAGGATAATCATATTATGTCATTAGACATTACCATGGGTAATACCTACCACCTGCCGCTAAACAAACGGAATTATGTAACGAAATGACTTGTTCGTAATAGAGCGAAGTGGATTTTTGGTAGTTAATACTTTTTACCACTTTTTACTGTTAAGTAGGTTTAGGTAATATAAAAGCAAGTAAGTAAATCCAATCTAAGCAAATAGAGAATATTTTTTCAGAGAATATTTTTTTAAATAACATGCGAGTACGCATTGTATTATATGTCACTAGTTTTTGTTTACTTTGAGCAGCATTTCTAAAACGAAAATAAAGTTTCATGATTTTATCTTTGACAGTGACGAACTTTCGTACAGTCTAACTTCCGTACAATATATTTATCACAATAATCAAAATTGCTCAGTCGACATTTAAATTCACAGCTGTTAAAATGGAAATTAAAAGTTTAAACTGTTAATATATAATGTATATGTCGTAGCCATCTGAGTAAAAGCAAAATGTCCGCAATATTCGAATAAAATTACTTTGATGTTCAACTTCAAAGACACTACAACAAAAAGCTATAGGTATAATCACAGAAATATATCTAGTGGTATAATATGTAATAATACTTAAGATACAGCATCAGCTAATGCCATATACGTAATTAACCAACTAATGTCCAATATATGACAGTACTTTATCTCTGAAAACTTTAAAGCTATTAAAGAGGATGGGCCGTGACCCTCCTCGCTGGTTTAACACGGATTGAAGGGCATTAACGATAACGTGTAGTAAAGGCATAACGTGTCTTCCGAATCATGAAAAAGTTTAAAATATTGTTTTTCTTTTTGTTACTCATCCCGTGACCGACCCTTGCGAAGTATCGTGACAATCGCGGGCCACGGCGCTTATCCGATACGTCACCGAGCTACTCATCAGTAGAGCAAAGCATAAAGTTCTTACTTTTATATGAAAACTCAACCTTGACCAAAACAGTGTGATACTTAACGCCATCTAGTATAGCACCAAAATTTTTGTTTGTGATTTATACTTGAATATTTTCAAAAATATTTATTTATAATGTTATTTTTGTTATCACAATTATGTACTCAAATATTATTTTTTATCACAATATGAGGAAATCTTTATAAATAATATTATATAGATTTATTACAATGACGAACTGTAAACAATGGTTGCTATGGTAACATTTTAATTCTCCATAAAAACTTTCACTCCCATTTTCATCCCTTTAAGTGCCAGATTTCGGGATAAAATATAACTTATGACCTCCATAACGTCTTAAACTATCCAAATACCATTTTTTACCTTTTTTGACCCCCTTCGAGGTGGAATTTCCAAAAATCCCTTCTGAGTAAATCTCTACATAAATAGATGAATGTATCCTCCAAATTTTAAGTCTCTATGACCAGCGGTTTACGCTGTGCGTTGTCTGTCAGTTAATAACTCAAGACATCTCCTTTTATATATGTATAAATTATCGTGTAGCATAACAACATGCGTTAATTTATATATCATCACATTCACCAGCATATAAATATCCTCCACAGGTCGTCCTTAAAGTCGTAATCGAATGTATATTGTTCATAATAGTGAATGGCCATCCGTGGTGCATGGTGGGTCCACGCGGGCCCAGTGAGGATGCAGCCGGGACCAAAGCTTCACGTGCCTTTCGAAGCACGGAGGAACTCGAGATAATAATATTTAAAATTTTACCGGTCCTTACAAAAGTTGTTTAACTTAAACCCTCCAATATTATTGATCACTTCTTCTCATTTCCGTTAATCGATATACTGCATACATAGTTTCCGCATGCGGAAAATATTGACTCCCCGAAGGCTTTCCGGGTCACTTACAAAAACATTCAGTGCCTAATATTAAAATCATAGCAAACACTGATCGAATTTGGCAGGCGTTAGACAATTGACTTCAATCTAATTACTCCGACTCTGGGAAAACATCATCATACATAACAGAAGAGTACCTGCCAGCTTAGCAGTGCCACAGACTCGTTTATCTCCGACACTACATAACTTGGCTATTGCCTTAGTTAGTCAAGAATTCCCCCTATTCCACATATCCCTATTGACAAATCCCCATAGGTAGAGATACTAGGATTTGTTTTTCCAATTATATCTACCGGTAGGGATATGTGGAATCTGTTACTCCACATATCTGCACCGATTTGCACTGGTTGGGATACTTGGATTTTTATTTCCATTTCTGATATTTTTTTTCCAGTAGGGATAAGTTTTCTAATATTAGATATATAGTAAAAATAAGAATGTATGAGAAGGTAAATTAGTGAGAAATACTAGTCAAATTTGCACAAAACTCATTTACTATTAAAAACATAACTTCATTTGAGACAACGTAAACATAAAATTTTACTCTGTTGCATTGTTCAATAGAATGTATTCGTTTACCTTACAATATCAAAGAAATCACCTTTTTTTTTGACGCTGAGAAATGCGTTACGCATACCCGCTTCACCCTGCGCGGGCTCCACGGGTGATGTGGGACTCCTCCTGTGGCCCCACCCCCAAAAGGGGGCTAGACAAGAAACAGAAGTTTACACACTAAAACTCAGCGATGTCCCTCTCATGGTGGGCGAGGCGCGGGATCGGCCCGGAGGCCATACACCGCGCAGTTCGCCCCCATTTCGGCCCGCCCTGAAAGGGCAGGTTCCACTCGGGTTGGGGGTACGTCTCAGAGACATTCGAGACGCATCCCCACGACGAGGCAGGAGCGTGCAATGCCGACCGGTGCGCGAACCGGCCAGCTGCCCCTGACTAGGGACCAGAGATGCGCAACTGTGCAATCTCCGGGCCCCTACCCATCGTGTTGGGAGGATCCACACAGGCATAGCCCTTATCGTGGATCCCCCCCCCCCGTAGGTCGATGCGCCACAGAAGACCAGCCTCATCACTCCCTGTATCAGCCCCGAAGGGCAGACAGGGGCGTCCAGCTAGTCGACGGGTCGCATCCCCTCTCGTCGCGCCGCGGCTACGGCCCTACCGAGGTCCCGGCGCCGCACCAGTCGTCGAGCAAGCACAGCAGGTAAGTCCCCAGGTAAGTACCCAGGTAAGTACCCACCATACTACTCCAGACTAGTACGGCGTGTAAATGTGTGTGTAAAGTGTGTGAGTGTGTGTGAGAGTGTGTGTATGTATATGTATGTGTAACTGTGAAAGTGTGACTGTATGTGTACGTGTTGTGTAGGGTAGAGTAGATGTGATCAAAGAAATCACCTACTGTAATTTCTACCGTAACAAGTTGTAATTATGTATTTTGGATAACAATATCACATAGAAAATAAAGTGCTTTCAAGTCGTGTATAATATATTGCAAGCGGTTTTTTCTAACTATAAAGTAACTATATATCTAATATTAGAAAACTTATCCCTATTGGTAGCGATATATGGAAACAAAAATCCAAGTATCCCAACCAGTGCAAATCGGTGGAGATCTGTGGAGTAACAGATTCCATGTATCCCATCCCATTATCTCTAAAAGACGCAATAATATCACGTTTGCTGTATGGAAACGCCTCAAATATTTATTTTGGGTATTCTGTTTTTAGTTATTGTTATATTTATTGTTATAATGGTAACGGATATAAATAATCTGCGATTTTAAGTCTGAAAAACAAAATATTACGGTTCACGAGATACAGTCTGGTGACGGACTGACAGCGAAGTGTTAGTAATATGGTCCCTTTTTAAACTATAGATAAAGACGACGCCTTTACAACAATATCCATTAATTTGACAAACATTATTTTGCTAATAATAAGTTCAGGTTGTTCTTAATAGCACGTATTTTTGCCAGGTCACGCGCTGATATATTTATGATGGTCCACACCTCTTACTTTCACACATATAGGCTACTGTAAAATAAAGCTGCTTAAATGTTTAATGACTGATAAAAATTACTGTGGAGATTATTAATAATAAAAAACCATAATTCATTATAACAATTTAATACGACGAAACCTTAATAAGATTACAAATTCTTAATTATTTTGTTTCGCGTCCTTTGCATTTTGCAATGCTTGAGTCAAATACAACTTCGCCAGACTCTGCGAGCAGAACTGACTAATATGCTGACTGTAAGTGTTTATTTGGCCAGCTAGGATCATTGGATTTAACCTAGGTGGGACAGGAAGGGGCTTGAAAAGCTTATTCACATCTTCTTCTGGCAGTGGAGGCTCATCTTTCAAAGCCCTAGCTGCATTTTCTTGTGCCCGCTTAGACAACCAACGATGTTTGTCTTGCTGCTGACGGACCACAAGCTGTTGATACCGGTTAAACTTGATCGCTTCCTGGTTGAGATCATCAACCCTCTCCATTAAGCTACGGAGTTGGCCTATAAAGGAGAAAACACTCTTTAAATCAATTGTTTCTACCCCAAGTGGTACGAGGAGCCTCATAAAATTATAATGACACTAGCTTTCCGCCAGCGGCTTTGCCCGCGTGATTTTGTATTATACATAAAAACCTTCATTTTGAAAAAAACCGCATCAAAATCCATTGCATAATTTTAAACTTTTAAGCGTCCATAGGGGATATAGGGACAGAGAGTGACTTAGGTATATCTATGTAGTGATAAAAACAATGAGGAAGTATTTAAAAAAAACATTCGTTCCTGAAATCAAACTAGATGTCGCTACGTTACGTTCATGCTTTCTAAAAAAAATTTATAGTATGTAAAACTCAATTAAAAACTCATATTCTATTTGTACGTTTTTTACGAAAATGACTGTCTTTAGTCCATTCGTTTCCGCAAAAATCAACTTTTGCTAGAGTCGCCATCTAGTGGAGGTGCTTTATTAGTGCTTTGTTTTTTTTAATACTTCCTCATCACAACTATGACATTTGTATATATCTCTGTGCATATTTTATTTATAATTATAATAAAAATATTTCATTCATCAAGAATTAGATACGACCTATTAAACCAAGTGGATCCTAGCTTTTGTAGCTAAAACCAAAACTTATATTTACCTTCAAGAACTGAAGATGTGCCCAGATCTAGAAATTTGCAGCCCTCCTCTTCTGGAATCATTTCTTGTAGCTCTGACATCATAATATTGGTAAGTGGTGAATTACGAATCACTATTGGAACCTCAATGAACAGGTTCTCATAGCCAATCTTAAGGTTTCGGAGGGCTTCTGGAGTGTAATCACCTTCTTTATACATTGCAATAGCCTGCAAACAAAAAATTTGAAGATACAGCATTGATACAAAAATATGTATTAGAATTTAATATTTTTAAGCATTTTGCTTTAGGATTAAAATGTGTAAATTATTTACAAACATTTGTATATAGTGCAACTGTGCTTCACACCTATTTTATTAAATTTAGACTGCCTCCAAATGAATGTTCTGGAATTAACTACAATGTTTTAAGTACCTAATTAAAACCAAAAATTATATATTTTGCAGTGACAAAATTAAATTAAATATGTTAGTGATTTCTAGATCTAGTCATTACTATAAAAGTCTACTAGGGTTTAGATAATGAAGTGGCATAATTTTGCATGACAGCAATAAGGACTCTTAAAAAAAACATCTGACCAGTACAGATTTCCCTATTTTAATGTTTCTATTAACTATTAAACTGTCTATCTTCACATACATTGATCAGATCCCCAACTAAGTAACTAAAGTCCTATAGATATTATGGAAATCTGAAACAATGAGGATACCAAAGCCAACTAAAACTAAGACAATATGTGAAGAAAAGTATATTTTCTATATTTAACCTATTATTAACAAGCAGTGTTTGTTGCCTTAGAGGTAAATCTTTTAACTATAATTATCCTGTTACAAACCTGAGGAGTTAACCGGTAGGCTTTTAGAGTGAGGAAACCTCTGGCAGACTTCTTAGTATCATAAATGACAACAACACTCTCTTCAATGGATGTCTGGTAGTGATATTGTGATTCAAGCAACGATTGGCTCAAAAAATTGCCAACATCTGCACTCTGGTACCTAGAATGTAATGAAAAAATACAGTTAATTTTTGTATATCTGCCTACAAACTATATTTTCCTAAAAAACTATCTGTGAATTGAAGTACAATCAATTTTGGTTAGGCAGTCAGGTAATGTTTAAGTCTATTATTATACCATAAATTGGTACAGGAAACATTTGTCTTTACACTAGTTTTTCAGTACAGTTTGTTATAGTAATCAGTAAATGTAATATTACAATGCCTAGGTATGTTTTATTTAGATAATTATTATTATGTCTCAAAAAACTCCCCCACTAATTAATAATAACTTATAAGATGACAGATGAATAGACTTTTGTGTTATCCTACAAAAAAAAATGTTTTAATCATGAAAGTTAATCAATTTCAACCTTTAGGTATACAAACATAACACATGATAAATTTCTAATAATATAAAACTAGAATCTATAAAAGATCTTACAAAACATTCATATTAAGGGACTTCATTATAGTCTTAAATAAAAAGAGGGCATCAATTTGTGTATTATGCATTAACAAATAGCCCATTAGGGACTACTAAATATTAGTTTCATTGAAACCATAGTTTGGGAAATACAGCGCTTTTACTTGCGCGGTCAATCTTCATTGCAATTGTGCTGCTCTGCGTTCTTGATTGGTTCTCTAGAATACTCTATAATATAATAGTAATAGAGTGTAACCAATCAAGAGCTTGAGACAGCACAATTGCAATGTCGATGGGTTGCGATTGCGTTTGAGAAGGGGCTGATCTTGGCTATAAATTATATTTAAATAAAGACTTACCATCCAACATGGAAGTGATCAACATTGACTCTACGTAGTCTCCGCATCATGTCTAATTGATACTCCTCCTCGTCCATAGTATCATCATGCTTGGGAAATGGAAAACAGTTTGTGATCTCTAAGCGGTTCTCAACAACTAGTCCGAGTAGGGCTCCTTGTGCCACTTCCATGTTACTGCATGACTCTTCATGGCAGTGCTTCACAATTTTCATCACTGCCTGTAATTTTTTTAATAAAGTTGATATAGATATATCTTTAACTAAATAAAATAACAAATGAACGTAAAAAAGTTATTGCAATTTTAAGCGTAGAGAATAAATTAAGGAATAAACTGAATTATTTCGTCGATTAATGACAACCGAACTTAATTAAAAAGTGTCACTTTTCAACATTAGTTTTTAAACTAATGACACGAATTATAATTATTCTGTTTATTATTTAATGTCATATAGTATAATTATTGGCAAAACGATTAATAAATCGTGTCATTATTTTTCTATAGGTTATGAAATTTAGTTACGTAGATGTACAAAATATACTTACCAAACCATCACATTGTACATATGTAATTGCTGCTTCATTTTCTGGAATACGCCTCGATGGACCAGCACGATTCGCCATTTCTACTAATTTCTTTCAACAGACACAACTGCATACGGAACGGAAAAGAAAGAAAGCTTTCAAAAGCTTTGGTGATTTGTTGATTTCTTGACGACTGCTAAAGAGTAAAATGCGACTGCTCTTTTAGTGATGTGTCAGCTGTCAACTGTCACTAAAACAGCAGTCACACTACTCTGAGTTCTTTTTGGTTGACCCAAACAGTACTCTGTGCAATCAACTTACTGAAACAAACTCGACTTAATTCGATTGGGTTGCAGTAGTGATTCCAATCTCGAGCAGATTTTATTGATAATCAAACAATTTTGAACTCAATCTGCGGTTTTTTTTTGCCACCCAAATCGATCTCAAGATCGTCGCCAGTATCGCAAAACGATAATTACTATTTCAATCGAAAATCAATATTTACTATTTTCTATAAATAATACGTCCTTTAGTTTCTTTCTTTTTAATTTTTCGTTCCTTTTCGGAACAAGAAAAGCCTTGTAATTTCTTTATTAGCTTAAATATCTTTACAATTTCCTCAATATAATAATTGATAGTTTTTAAAACAGGAGAACAGATTTTTGATAAAGTGATCCTTACATTTTTTTTAATATAAATTAAGTATGTAAACACTATTTGTAGTCTGCGCCTCGTGTCAAATGAAACATCAATCAAAGGTGACGTCGATTGTGGGTTAATCAGTTAATCATAGGGGTAAATTGGTAATAAAAATTATCTAGGAAAAACGTGGGAACGTTAAAATTGCAAAATAATTTCAATGTTTGTAAAAACCGGCTACTCTAGTAACATTTTAATGTTTTTTATATTTATGTTTTTGAATGAATCGAATTGAATGATATTTAAATTTTTCACTGAAAATTCAATAAATGACGCCACGTACTCTGAATCTGCGTTTACCGATTCTTTTAAGTTTATCAAAAAAAACATAGCATTAAAACACACAACTTTTATATGGTTTATTAGGTTTATCTTATATTTTAAACTAATTAAAAAAAACATTAGCTCCCGATATCTTCCGGACTTCTTTCATGTATAAAAGTAAATTAATTTTTAAAACGCAATAAACAACTCATATTCTATTTATACTTTTTCGTATTTATATTGATATCTAAGTTTCGAACTCTGCAAATTACAGTTTTGGATATGTGAGTCAAAGGGAACGGAAATTACTATCTTTGGTACATTCGTTTCCTGCAAAAATCTACTTTTGGTAAAGTAGCCATCTAGTGAGATGCTTTTAGGCTTTCTTTTTTTTTTCTTAAAATACTCCCTCATTCCAATATTGACTAATTTATTCACTATAGCAGTATATTGGCGCGAATTTCATATAAAGTCAATTTCAATGTGAAAATTACAATGAAAGCTCGAAGGCTCAAAGCTCACTGGGCTTTCAGTACCAACATACAAATAGCAGATTTTATAAAATACTAAAATATGAAGTAATCTGAGCGAAACACTGGATTCTGGCGAAATCCACAAGGCGACGCCATTAAATAAAAAGAAGAAGGAGAAGAAAAAATACTACTCTTTTGATTACAAATTAACCTTGCATCCTATTGCTAATAACCTGTCGCAAATCCTATCCTTTTTCCTACTAGTAGTATTATAATAAACCTTTTTCCTACTATCGTTTCACTACCTTTGACACTAGCAAATACACAAACCGTGTGATGCCAAAACAAAAAAAAAAATACAAATGTTCTACAGAACCACCCCTAAAGTAACTTATATAGTAGGGTACCACCATACGTAGTATCTCTTATTCGTCTGTGGTACCACCTACAGAACGGTCCACTAACTGGAATGAGAATTTTGTTTAGTTAAGCTATACCTACTAAAAAATATAGTTTATAACAATTTTGGCAGTCATGTTTTTTTTTTAGTTTAGATTGGAGTGAGGTTTGGGGTAAAATCATAACGGTAGCTGGCGACACTTATTACAAAAGTCATGTTGTTTTCAGTTTTACTTTTCTCATCTTTCAGTGAGCGTTATTCAAGGAATCCTAAATAAATATAATTTATTTCGAGTTTTTGATAAAATGTTCAGTGCAAGTGTTTGTTTGTACTATAGGCTCATACAACGGAGGCGGTACAGCTTATATAAATAATTTCAGTTCATACACAGTTGCGTTTCATATGAAGAATTTATTTATAAGAATTACCTTTTAACTAAAAGAAAGATATCGAATAATGAGTCAACATAAGTTTTGGAGAGGAATAGAACCGTTGAACATATGTTCGTCACAACAAGTACCTGAAAAAATTGTGAAACTTTGTTCATTAGGCACATCCTTCATTGTATTAGGAAATGACCATGGTCTATATGCCTGTGACATTGAAGATCATCTTGTTTTTAAAAAAATAGGTGGTATTTCCGCGATAGACATATCATATCACAATAATATCTTATATGTTATTGATGTACATGGACGTCTATATAAGACTAATGCTGGTTTTAAAAATAAAGAAGAGATTGTTGTCAGAGAAGATTCGAAGTGTTGTCCCCATGGTTTTAAAAGTTCAAGTTGTAAAGTGAGGTTTAGAAATGTTGTGTCAAGTGATTTTGGCCAATTGTTTATTAGTAGTGATGGACAGCTGTGGGGTTGTGGGTTGATGCCTCAAATTGGTTTAGAAAGTAATCATATAAAAAAAGTTTTATTTTTTGAAGGTAGAACAGTATATAGTGCTTCAATTGGGCAAAATTTTGCTGCAGTAATAGCAAGAAAAAATGTAAAACGTTCAGGAAACTGTGACACAGACAGTGACAATGATGATGAAGAAGTGTTTGCATCAAATTGCTCTCAATGCCAAACAATAATAGGCCTAGCTTCCCCTGCATCTGTGCCGTCCCTATCTGAAACTTGTCCCTTAGGTGTACAAATTAGTAAATCTAGTGAAGATTCCAGTAGTACCACCGCACCTCAAACTGATGTACATGTTGATGCCCATAGCTTTACAGAAGATTCCAGTCCTTCCTCAGAAGAATCAAAAATAGCTAAAAATATTGCTTCTCAGAAAGTTAATGCTCTTGATGAAGATATAACATCAGAAGCTAAATCACAGGATAATGAAAACACTGAAAAAGAGAGTGACATTCCAAATGCAAATACAGAAAAAGTTAATAATATATTCATTAACACAGATGCTGCAAGACAGTTTTTAAGTAGACAGCTATCTTGGGTGTCAGCCGGTGAAGACTATTTAGTTGAATACACAGAAAAACCTACAAGAATAATTAAAGAAAATGTATCTAATCTAACAAACCTTGTCTATGAAGGAGTAAAGACAGTAGGGGATAAGGTGGCAACTCTATCACGACATGTAAGTGGAAGCAGTGATAATAATGAGATTGTAGAACTTCAGATGAGAAATCATCTTGATGAATTCAACTCGCTCATGTACAGTTGCACATCTAATTGCAATTTAGAAGATTTACAATTCTCAACTAGTACTATTAGTAGTGAAAAAGAGTTTGAAGCAGCTAGAAAGAAGGAAAACCTTAAAAACATGTCTAAACTTGGTAAAAACATATTGGCAACTGAACTCTGGACTTGGGGGGACATATCATATGGGCAGTTAGGCATAGGTGATACTGTCAAAAGATTAAAACCAATGGTAGTCATGAGTTTATCAGGCTTTGGTTTACAAAAAGTTTCATGTGGTAAATGGCACTCTTCAGCACTTACTTTAGATGGAAGACTTTTCCTGTGGGGTTACAACCATTTCCATCAGGTTAGTTTTGACTCTAGAGATGATAAGAGTGGTCCTAAGCAGTTTACAGAAAATTCTGACAGTGACAGAGTGAGGGACATGATAGCGACTGATCACCACACCCTTGCTTACACACATAATGAAAACATTTTTTACATGGGTAAACATACAGAAGGTTACACTGAATCTATTGTGAATTTAAACAAGAAAGAAGACTCTGAGGCTTTTGAAAATGGTAAAGATGAAAATGTGAAAACAGTTGAACATGAAACTTATGTTAATAAATCACAACAAAATATGTGTTACCATTGGAGAATATTGTCTTCTGGTAATATTAGCTATTGCTCCCTTGAAGAATCCATAACTTGTCCAGAGTTTCAGGATCTTTCTATTGCTCAAAGGTATCTTGAAGAGATGCTGTTAATATATCATTTTTTAATCAAACCTTTTCTGAAGAAAAGTAAAATAATAACTTCACATTCCATCATATATGAAACTGTTTGTGATATTTTTAGTGACATATTAAACACTACTGCTCTGAATGTGCTCTCAATGTGGCAATATGCAGAGAAGCATATAAACGAATGTGATATTTCTTTAATTAAAAATTTAGAAGAATATATTTATTTATATAGAAAGTATTATATAGCTATAAGCAATTTAATAGTTATTGGTGGTTTTTCTCACATCAACAATGTAGTTGAAGTACCAACAAGCATCTATAACTTGTTCAGTGATCAACTACCTTCGAACAAACAAAAAAATAATAAGAAAACATCAGAAGCCATAGTTGCTCTAGCTTTTGTGCAACCGTTGACAAGATTAAGTTCCTACAAGTGTATTGCTCAGTCATTGTTGAGATACAAGTCGAAAAAAAATACAATTGATACAAAAGCAAATATTGATGACAGATTGAATAAGGTAATTTCATCTCTGGATTCATTAATAGAGGAACAAGAAAAAAAACGAAAGGAGGCAGATCTAACAAAACTCTTTTGGGAGACTTTAGGAAAAGGTTTGGAGCAATACAGAACTCCAGAGAGGAGATTGGTTAGAGAGTCAAAATCTCGCCCCCTCAATTTGGTGAATCCTGGTAGATTTTCATCACATTGGTTTATTTTATTCAATGATTTATTTTTACATGTTATTGGCAGCACACCTTATGCTCACCCACTAGACACTCTATGGGTAGAACCAATTTCTAACACTGATTCTATATTAAATGCTATACAACTAACATTTCCTGAAGAAATTATATCTGTTACTACAAATAGTGAGCATGAGAAAACAGAATGGGTTCATTCATTAAACACATCTATCCGATCTGTATTAAATAAAGATTCTATATTCAAACCACCCGCAGCAAGGACTGCAAGTTACACATTTTCAAATAAAAATGCCTTTTTTAAAGAAGCTAAATACAATGGTCGATGGTTGGATGGAAAAATTCATGGCCATGGTAAAATAGAATGGCCTGATGGTAAATTGTATGTGGGACAATTTCAACTAAATGCTCTTTGTGGACATGGAAAGATGGAGATTCCAGGAATAGGTAGGTATTCAAACACTCTGTTGCACAAACGTCCATTAAAATTCTCATTAGATTTTTTGATTCATTAGTGTTTATGTCATCATAAAACCTTAATGGATGTGTATGCAATTGTGAATATACATTACATCATATTGTTTTTAGTTAGTGACTTAATAATTATAGAAGTATTTGCCATGATACATAACAAAATTTAAATGCTGCAAGTAAATATTGTAATTCATATGTCACATTTGTCATTACGCTGATTAACATAATAGGTTTTAATAAAATAATAGGTATTTACCTCATTTCATATTCTGGTTTGACAAACATACACTTGAAGTAGTTCTTTTCAAGTCATCATTTGTCATAAACTGATAGCAGTTAGTTCTTCTTCTTAACTTGAATGGCACTTTGCGTCAACACAATACTGCCAACTTCACGTAGGAGACCATTACACGATTTAAATACATTCATTCGACCAATTATGAATTACAAACAGTTAGTTAAAGTTACTTCAAATATGTCAAGTCATGGAAACAGGTATAATTAACTAGGTAAATATCTACTATTTTATAAAACCAAACTTATGATGATGCTTCAATTAAGCCAATGACAAATGTGGAGATTTTTATGATCACTGAATATTATATGGATGAGTGTGATACGGACTTTTGGTTGTAAATTAAGACACAGAACCAGGAACTTTTAATGAAACAAGAGTATCTTAAAATATCCAATTTACAAACATTGTATGTGCTCAATTTTAACGATGTGTGTCTTGGCACCTGCTTACAGAGTTCATAGTTATCAAGATAATAATTTTGGATACTAATCAATCGATAAAAGATAGACATATGCTGTCGTGGGATATTTTTTATATAATTTTAAGGAGAACATTTCAGTCATACATGATTTCTGGGTAGCTTTAACCATCAAGGTTGCACGCGCAAGGGAAGCTTAAAAAATGGAGTAACTTCTCCCGTTTTCCCAACATTTCCCTTCACTGCTCTGCTCCTATTGATTGTATCGTGATGAAAAGTATACTATAACCAGCTCAGGAGCATGAAAAATAATTGTACTAAGTTTCGTTAAAATCCGTCGATTAGTTTTTGTTTCTATAACGGTTATACAGACAGACAGACAAAAATTTTACTGATTGCATTTTTGGCATCAGTATCGATCCCTAATCACCCCCTGATAGTTATTTTGGAAATATATTTCATGTACAGAATTGATCTCTCTACAGATTTATTATAAGTATAAAAAAAAACTAGCCTATTGCGCTTGAAAACGTAACAAACCTTATAAGACTTTCGTATTTATAATTTTAGAATCGTCATATGATAATCTCTTAATGCTAATCGGATCTAGACCGTCGTGTTGTGAAACCTTCAATGTAATAATTATTTTTCAAGGTATATACGATGGTCAGTGGAAAGACAATCTTCAGAACGGGTATGGCATATTAAAGTATACCTCAGGCGACGTGTACGAAGGATACTTCAAAGACGGGCAGCCTCACGGCCACGGTATCAAGAAGCAAGGGGACTTTACCTCTTCATCTGCCACTATTTACACAGGAGAATGGACGAACGGTGTGAAACACGGTTATGGTGTTATGGACGATATAGACAAGGGCGAGAAATATTTGGGCAATTGGAGTGATAACAAGAAGCATGGCTGCGGCCTTATCGTGACATTGGACGGTATTTATTATGAAGGATTATTCATGCAGGATGTGTTAACGGTGCGTAATTTTTGTGTAAATATACATTATGTAAATGATAAAGCATTTAGAGGCCTATTGCAAAAAGTACCGGAATTTATTTAGATAACTAGTTTGAGTATAATTCACACAACTTTGTTTGTTAACTCTTGTAAGGATTTTTCAGATTGGCAACTCTTATGACTATGTCCGATTTTTTTACAGATAAAAAAGAGGGGGTTTAATTTAGGTGTATTTTATCTTTTTTGTGTTTTAACTCGTCATCATAATCTAAATATTTCTTTTTACTCGGCCTACCGACATAAATATATTAATATATCATATAAATTTTATCGAAATTGGCTCAGCATTTTTTTCTGTAAGCCGTTTCATGGGCTATGTTAAAGTATCGAAATAACAAATAATAAAGAGTCATCCAAATAAATGATTGTGTCCTCCAAATAAAGGATTTGGTCCCTTTCTCCTTTTATTTAATTTGACAGGGGAAGCCTTTGCCTCTAGTAGTTATTTTTTTTTACCTCTACATTAATTGGTTGTTGTAAGAATGTCGAATCGAAAAACTAGCGTTCATTCATTCCTATAACTTTTGCTAAACTGAAGAGAACTACTCGGTGTGCCTGTAATTTATAGAAATGTTATATTTATTAGCTCAGTGCCGTAGTTGCGTAAGCACCGCGGACCGCGATTGTTGTGTCACGGGATGAGTGATCAAAAAAATATTATCTCGAGCTACTCTGTGCTTCGGGAGAGACAGGGGTGTGGTCAAAAGGTCATGACCAACATCCCCCCCCCCTTTCCCACCCCTGAGCTGGGTCCAAGACCTAGGTAGACTATTGATTAAAATTGTTATACATAATGTTTATTATATATCTTTGTACCCTGGCCTTAAAGCTGGATCCGCCCGTGGTTAAGCTGCTGGTCTCGGCTGCATTTGATGTCGTTAATGCCATCCTCCTTAACCATCCATAAGGAAGGCCCGAGCCCCTGCCCAAGGTCTGATGACAATGACTGTATAATGTTAAGTTTTATTGTACTAGGGCCATGGAGTAATGGTGTTTGAAGATGGTACCCATTATGAAGGGGAATTCCGAGCTGCGGGAGTATTCTCCGGCAAAGGGGTACTTACATTCTCCAGCGGTGATAAAATTGAAGGTTCCCTGAGCGGGGCATGGACGGAAGGCGTTAAGATATCGAACGCCACGATGCAACTGAACGTGTCTAACCCAGCACTGCCGTCCAATTCAAAACCTAAGTACGTTAGTTATAAGAATGAAAATATCCAATTCAAGGATTAGAATGATTGTTAATTATGGGATTGCTACCATGCACTCTTAAGTTTATCGAGTTCCAGGTAATTTCGATGGTGTTGCCAACGCCATGATCATTTAGTAAGTTTTTCCGGGTGGGTTTTATTGGCAGATATATCGATCTAACCTTCTTTCTAGTCCTCTTACGTTCGATACCCGTGTACCACTGTATACCGGCAGATACAGTGGGTTAACTTTGTCACCTCTAACTCGCACCAACCCTGCGATTCTATAAAATCCAAACCAGAATTCGAATTCACTCAGATGTCCGAATTGACTTTAAAAAGCTGCATCAGCTCAACCTTGAATTAATAATAACGTTTCATGGCATAAGTAAAGTGAGTTTAGAAATGACATAGGAATAGAATAATCTGGGACACGTATATTCAATCAATTTTAGTTTTGTATTTTTATACAAAATATGGAAACAGTAGAATTTCTACATTAAGTGACAACAATTCGGACACATGACTAAATTCTAATTTGGGTCTGGATTTTTACAGAATCGCAGGGATGTTCTAGATATAAAACTCACTGTATCGGATCGCGAAACGACATTTTTAATTTTTTTTTCTGGTTTTAAATATCAGGAGCTGCATCATAAGGTAGATGGTGGCTATAACAGATAGGTAGTAGTTATAGGAGTTGGAAGAAAAGAAAGGGCTCAAAGTCAAGGAAATAATATAATATAGATAATAATTAAAATATATACAAACTAAAATACGCAGCTCATTTTCATGACAGCAGCAAGAACAATGAAAAAAGGAAAATAAAATGTCAACAAAAAAATAGACTTGTAAAAATATCTCACCGGCCTGCTGGCCAGTTCGTAACAGTGGCAATCCCATAAAATTTGTTCAGTAGTAATTCTATTGTTAATAATCATAAAAGTTTTAAACAACTTAAAGATTGTCTATGTTTAATACAACAACTTTCTTAATTTGATTTTTCAGTTCATTTGGTAAACTCAGTGTAGCACCACATCAAAAATGGAACGCTCTATTCCGACAATGTTTTCAATGTCTCGGTGTGTCAGAGACAATACTCACTCCGACCGGAAACCATTTTGCGAACGGACCTTCCGGTCCCACCATAGACAACGCCAAAGTATGGCAAAATGTCGCGGTGGCAATATCCTGTTCCCACAAAGAGAAACATAATTCGTTGAAGAGAAGGAAAAATAGCGACATTGAGAAGTCGGTGGATTGCTTAGAAGTTATACCAAAGTTTGGACAGACAACACTATCGCTGAATGACTATATGGAACTGAAGCAGTATCTGCAAAATGTATGTTAATGCCATAAGATACTTTGACATATTTTTGAATAATTAAACTGATATTCTCCATTTTTGATACCTTAAGTTGTGGAAATAGATATCAAATTCCTTAGTATTTTTTTGAAGAGACATATGTAATGCTAGTTATAAAGCAACATACATGTAATACTAACCGATTTTAGAATAAGAGTAAAAAGGAAGAAAAACATACTCGTCGTAAAGCATGTTTGCGAATCAATGGGTATTTTATTATGGTTATCAATGGGTAATCGAATATTATAGTTGATGGTAATATTTTTTTATATTTCAGGCCTGTGAATCAAATCATCATCCCTTAGGGCAATTGGTAAAAGGATTAACAAACGCCTTTAATACAACATACGGGGGCGTTAGAGTACACCCTTTACTGCTAAGTCACGCAGTTAAAGAGCTGAAAAGTATCACGGCTAGGTTGTACCAAGTTGTAAGGTTGTTATTCCCTGCGTTACCACAAGAGGGCACTGACCTTGTAATTCCGTATATGTCGGATGGTGAAGAGCAAGAAGAACAAACCAATCCTATTGATGGGTAAGTAATTCAAGACCTATCAAGAAAGATAATACTTAGATTAACATTCAATTTTACAGTAGGTAAGAAACACTAAAAACTAACGTTACAAGTCTCAAGCCAATGAACATAAATCGGAGTGCAAAACTGACCTTGGTCGAAAACGTTTGAAATGTTTCAAATTAAAAACGCAAGATAATGCGGGCGTAGACAGTAAACGGAAAAAATCCCGGGAAAACGCCAACTTCTGTCCGTATGACGTCACGAAGCTTTGAAAGTAATATCGTTCTATGTATGCATAAGGTTTGATTCTCTAAGTTCTGATATGAGTATGAGGGGCGTGACGTCACTCGCTGTTTGCGGCCACGGACAACGACTATACAATTTTCTTTTTCATAGTTAAGCAATATCACAAATATAATAAGCATAAAAGTGTGATTATCGGTAATTGTATATTAAACACTACCAGAAAAAAAATGTATTTATTTTCGTTTACTGTCTACACCCGTATTTTTGGTCACCCATCCCGTGGCCGACCCTCGCGAAGATTGCTTAGCAACAACGGTCGCGGTCCATTACGCCACCGAGCTGCGTAGCGGGTATCAAACCGTATTGTTTGTTAGCGAGGTGGTGTCATCCGCGTCGTTGTTGCAAGCGGCGCTGTTGCCGCGCGTCCACCCGGCGCTGTTCGTGCTGTACGCGCTGCACAATAAGCGCGAGGACGACCTCTACTGGCGGCGGCTGCTCAAGTGGAACAAACAGCCAGACCTCACTCTAATGACCTTCCTCGGCATCGACCAGTGAGTTCAATCAATCTATTCACACTGTTAAGACTTAGCCCCGGTTTCAATAACCAAAATACTATCCGTTTTTGCTACCATCGTACCATCGTAGCAAAAAAGTGTTTCAATAACATACCATTGGTAGGCAAAGCTACCGACGGTGTGCTACTAACGGATTGATCTGCCCTGCCATTCTGTAAAAATCCAGACCCGATTTCGAATTCACACATGTGTCCGAATTCAAGTCGTTGATTGTAGAAATTCTATTAATTCCATTCTTTTTTTGTATAAAATTACAAAACAAATTTGATTGAATATACATGTTTCAGATATTCAATTCCTATGTCATTTCGTAACTCACTTTACTTATGCTACGAAACGTTATTACCGTTTCAAGATTGTGCGGATGAGGCTATTTGAAGTTAATTCGGACCTGACCTGAGTGAATTCGAATTCGGGTTTGGATTTTTACAGCATTACAGGGCTGATACTGATAACCGTTCGTAGGCAAAATGTATGAAAATGGCGCAAAACGGTGGTTCAATAAAAAAATCTATCTGTCGGTAGAGCTGTCAAACTTACTATGCGTAGCTTATCTGTCAAATTTGCCTAACGGCCATTTTCCGTCGGTTATCGTAGAAATATTTATAAATTACACGTTTTCCCTTGTTAATTAATAGAAAAATAACAGTTTTTCATTAAAAAAATAATATTGTAGAAGAGTTTAATGTGTTTTGTGGTTCCAATTAGAAGAATACTCATACTATCAATGAATCATTGCTCCAGATGCCAAAAACCTTGTTCTGATGAAACTGAATTTGCTACCTACTTGTTTGGTACAAGTACTTATACACGTTACATTAGTTTATACTAAGTTTATAATATACTAAGGAAATAAAATCAGTTTGGCAATAAAAAAATATTCGAGTTGATTTTTCATTACAACATGTAAGTTAAAATGTGGCATTATTGGCAAATTCGATTTTTGTATAAAAAAAATTTGATCAGTACTAAATTATTATTTGACATATCTGAGTACGACAGTAACAGGTACTTGAATAGTCAAGTTTAATTACGAAACGGATATAATATTAACTTTGTGTATGAAATTTTATTAGACTGCACATTATTTTATTGCAGAAAATTTTGGATCGGATATAAGGGTCATAATAACCCTTCTTCGCCGAGTTTCTCCCCTCTGAAGGAGCAGCTGTTCCAAGATGCAATAGAAACCCTGCAACAGCTCAAGACAACATTCTCACCCATTGAAAAGTTGCTAGTCATCCGCACCACATTCCAGAAGATGACCACGGCTGTTCAGCAGGAACTAGGTAATGTGCTGTTTCATAGATGAGCAATACGATTACATTTAGTTTCCGTATATCAAAATTGCGACTTATGAACTAATCTTCTATAATCTGTGTTGTTTCATTATAAAAACAAAGTGAGCCTTTAATCAAATTCATTAAGTAAAATTAGAATTACAAGAATTAGGTAAATTTACGAATACATTTTTCAGTTTATCCGATACAAAAATATCGACATTCCTATTAAGAATTTGTTTGAGATAGATTTTTTTTTACATAAAAAATAATAATCACATTTAACTGATTAGTATCAATAAAGTGGAGAACTCAATAGACGGGCATGCTCGTGAGCAAGTCTATAGACGTACCCGCTACACCTCACTACAATAGGTCTGTATTTATTGCAACTGTCTTAGATTAGCAAAACGTACATAGACCAATAGGTCTATGAGTACCGAGGTCTGGCAGACTTACTCGCCGGGCATGCCCGTCTAGTTAATTCCTCGCTTTATAGATGCTAATCAGTTAAATGTCTTGTTGTTCTTCTTCTCCCTGCCTGTATCTTGTGCATCGGCGCCAGATAATTCTATCCCGGGTTGTCAAAGGTGAAAGATTCTGCGGTTCGAGATCCATCTTATATGACTACCATGTAGCAATGGATCTGCCTCTTCCTTTCGGCTATGTATATATTAAGCACTGTCAACATTAATCACACCATGTACGAGTTAAAACTAAATCAATTATGAAAAAACAAACGCGTGACGACACGCATCTTTACTCATATCAGAACTTAGAAAATTAAACCCTAAGCATACATTGAACAGTGACGTCATAGCGACGCCATGACAGAAGATGCATGACAGAAGATGGCGTTTTCACAGTAAATTTTGTAATTCAAATTTATTTTTATATTTTAACTTATTATTATTAGGTTGGTAGTTTTTAATTTTTTTTTTCTATGAAATATATATATTTTTAATAGTCGTCTACACCCCTATTGCTTTTTTTTTAATCAATAGTAGCAAATTACTCCTATATCGTGCTTGGATGATTGATACAAGTGATCGGTGTGTATAATCAGGCGCCAATTACCTGTGGAGCATGGACGAGCTGTTCCCCGTGTTCCACTTCGTGGTGGTGCGCGCGCGCATCCTGCAGCTGGGCTCGGAGCTGCACTTCGTGGAGGAGTTCCTCGAGCCGGCGCTGCACCGCGGCGAGCTCGGCCTCATGTTCACCACGCTCAAGGTAGCACTGGCACTCTACTATACTCACATCTCACACGGAGCGAATTAACGAAAGGCTGATTAAGATTGACAATTGATTTATTTTATGGTAAAGAGAAAACTCTTTTTGGGTTTCCTTTAATTAACAAACTTGGACGATGTCTAAATCTATATAACTCAAAGGTGACTGACTGACATAGTGATCTATCAACGCTCAGCCCAAACCACAGGACCGATCGGGCTGAGATTTGGCATGCATAAAACTACTAGGACTTAGGCATCACCTAAGAAAGGATTTTGATGAATTCCACCCCTAAGGGGATAAAATAGGGGATGAAATTTTATTTCAAGTATTTTACACGATATAATGAATAAATATTTGTTAGAAATGCTGTTCAAAGCGGACTTTTGCACGCGGACGAAGTCGCGGGCAAAAGCTAGTTCCAAGATATAATTTTATTTTAAATAATATATAATTTCTATTTCAATTACAATATTCACACCAGCACACGTAGCATGACGAACTCGGGAGCGTTTTGTCTACACTCAAATGTCACTTTTCTCGGGTGCGCCCATACTATACCTCACTCTCGACCCGAGAAACTGACGAATGTAGACAAAGCTTTTCTCGAGTTTGTCATGCTACCCGTGCAGATCAATTTTTTTACCGAACTGACATTCATAAAGAGCATATTGGATTAGTCAAAATTTCAAATTACGAAAGGTGAATAATAAAAATAAATTATGTTGAATATCAAAGACAAAAAGGTTGGATGCTGAAACGTAGGACGAAATAAACGGTGGTACGGCGCACCGTTACACTCTTACTGGCTATACTAATATAGGGGGAACGAGGGCCACTTGCCCCGGCCTCCGAAACCATGACAGATAATACAGTTGAAAAAAATAAAGTTTCACGAAATGTCTCTTGAAAATATAGACATGGACGGTTTTGACTTTAGCAAAACGTCATCACGGAAAAATTGCAGAAAGTCAATTTCGACAATGTCATAATATTTTAAAGAAACTATTAATCCCTTATTTTTGATTTTTATATACCCAATTGGTATTTTATTTTGTTAAAGATTATAACAACCAATGTTATTTTTATGATTATTTATCTTCTAGTGAACAATTATTACACATGTGTTTGTCTACCACTGCATTTATGTGTATACTTGATTTCGTGTGACGACGTTTGTGCTTTTTTAATTATTTTTAGCCTACTGGGTTGTTAGCAATAGGACTAATAATGAAATTCTGTCGTAAGTAACGTTTTACAAAAGTGACGTTGTGCTAAGTTGACTTTTTGCTAAAATGACTTTGTGAAAATCTACAGGAGGCTGACACTTACCCCGGGTGGCAAAATCGTGATAGATAAACAGTTAAAAATTAGGCTCAGAATTGAACGGTATTATCGACTTCTAATGCAGCCGGGACCAACACCTTAATATACCTTCCGAAGCACGGAGCAGCTCGATGTAATCATTTTTTGGTCACCCATCCCGTGCCCCTTGAATATTTATTAATTATAAAAAAAAGGTATGATTACAACAAAACAGGAATAAAATGGTGAATTTCTTTGTACAAAACCAGAAAAATAAAAGCTATTATTTGTCTACGCATCTCTTAATACCTCGAACTAAATGCTACTTATTCTCCTTTTTAAATTTTACAAATCCTTGTTACAGGCATGCTACTTTCAAATACTTCAAGAAAAGATGTCCATTAACTAAATAAGGAACACCAATGGAAAGAACAATATATATGATCTCGCAATAATTATGTGCGTCAGAACGTAGTCTTTAAATTAAGTATTGTAGCTTTCGCAATAATTTTCCAAGTCCAATATGCTGGGTGTTCAATTAGATGAATATAATTTGTTGTTGTACGGTACGTTGATTGTTTTGTAATAAAATGAGTCGTTATAATCGTCTGTAGGTTTTTGAGAATACATTCCTCTTAATTTCCGTCTCCGTAGAGTCTTTCTTTTACTCGTAGTCTCTTAGTAACGCCTGTTTCGAATACTGAAGGGGTTAAAAAAACCATTTTTCGAAGTCATTTCTGATGAGCGACCTCTTATAACTCTAGCCATAGCCGTAAAAACGGTTTGTTGATGTTATTGAATCTGTTAATATTCTTTTACGGTGATATGTTTTTTATTATTTATATATTTAATCAAGCGTTTTGGTCTATTTTTAATGTTAAATAGGAGTCGTCCAAATCTGACACATAAACATTTGGGCATTGTCAAAGGTGAAAATACGTTTCACCAATGACAAGGAGACACCTAACGACTTTTTGCGACGCTCAAAGTTAGGACATGCATTATGCGGCGCCTAGCGCTGAGCATTTGTGTAATGAGACGTATACATTTATACTCTTTGGATTAAGCGGATGTGTCAAGGGATAAAATCAATTTAGTTTTTCGTTATTGTCTCTTTACATGTAAAAGCCACTAACGTGACATTGGCGGAATTGTGTAATCGCAAATATGCCATACATTAAAAAAAAGGAACTCAAGCATACAAAATGCATAGACAAATGTTGCTTAACTAAACAAGTGCTTGGTTAAGGCACGTGAAACGACAAATCTGCTTTAGCTATTCATAATAAGTGATTTCTAGTTAAGCTATGCTATGGTTAGTGAAAACAGGTATTAATTTAATTCAGAAAACTATTACAACCAAAATATTTCATTAAAATATGTACAAAATATTAAGACAACATTACAAAAGAATATAAACAGATTCATAGACAAAATAAAATAATACTTTTTAATAGCTATGGCTAGAGTCACAGCGAGGGAGTTAGATGGTCGCTATCCTAACGTCTATAACCTCTTTTAGGCTTTTAGACTTTCTGCTTTAACCTGGAAAATGGAGTCTATTAGTCATTTCGTGAATGTAATGCGAAGTATTAATTATAAAAAGCACTCGTTACTTTCTTTCACATTTCCTGCTTTAAATCGTACCGTGATTTTCATGCCTCCTCATTTGTGAACGATCTATCTCCATTCCAGTAATCCAACTAATATTATAAATGCGAAAGTACGTGAGTATGTTTGTTACACATTCATGAGAAAAACGAATAAACAGATTTTGATGAAATTTGTTATAATTCTTAGCCTGGATTAACATATAGCAGCTGACGAAAAGCTAGTGTTTAATACACACCAACAGCAATTAAAAATAATTGCATGTGAAAAATATTTACAGTTTATGTGAACTTTGATTTTAAAGTTACAATAATTTCTATACCTAGTCAGAAAAAGAATAAATAATGTCGTTTACGTTATCCAAAGCCACCCTGTAGCTTATAAACTATATATATTTAGAATTAATTTATTTTTTATCATTTCGACTTTTTGTTTTGTTATTTCCGGCCTTGACCGCGAGTTATAATTGTTATTTAGCTGTTTTAGATATAATTTGAAAATATGCTTGTGAGAATTGTAGTTAGAATTAAGTATCAAAAGGGCTATTATTCCTTGACTTTGTATTTTAAAACCTATATTATGCCCCACTATTATTATATTATTAAATATTTTTATAATACTCATGATGTGTATATAATAATATGTTATTCCTTTGTCATGAAATTATTATAGAAGAGCTGTGTATTGATTTGGCTTCTTTAATTATGTGATTTTTAATGTGCCAACATTGTATTAGATTTGGTTGGCTGCCACGTGTTTATTATTATAGTATTGTGGAATTATATTATGTGATTATAACTAGGAAAAGTCAATTTTAAAATGTGTGATCTCTAAAAATATGTAGAACATGGATCAAATTGTTTCGCGGCGTCACTCTTGTTCAATATTTTTTATTTCCAATTTATTTATTTTTTTCACTTAAAACAATACATTTAAAGAAAGTGTATGTCGAATGAATGTTAACCTCTTTTTCTATTATTAAAACCGAAATCTTTCGTCCACCAACCAATGGATGCGGTTGCTCTTCACGAGATGTGAATTTCCTGTAACATTTTGTTAATATTTAAAGTATCTCATAATATCGCTTTAATTATGCGTAAGTAAACGTGCTAATTTTGTATTATTTTTTTTTATCAAAATTAGGTTATATTTTAATCTAACCTTTATGAATGAATTTTAATATTATTTATGAATTTGAATTAATAAAATTTCTAAACACACAATCGTTATCTTGACGTAACTGGTCGTCATCTGTATCATGCGACTAAGAATTTCTAAATCAATTTGAACTTAAATCCAAACAAAATAAGGTTTAATAATTTGCAGATAGTTTTGGATGACCTAATATTTTTTGGAATGTACATTTTAATTTTTCATTTGTTACTAACTCGTTTATTCTGTTGGAGTTTTTATTTGTCATGTTAAGTTTGTTTACAAACCAAAGGTCGTAAGTACAAATCTGAATTATGTAAATTAATATAGTTAAGGCAACTATAAGACTTCTATTGAAACCACCAAAATAATAATCGTTTTATAATGAAAAAATCTACATTATATTCTGTTCTAATTATTCACCATATCAAAGTTTAAGTATACTATTTAACTCTAGTTTTTGTTAAAAACTAATTAGTGTACACATTATCGGAATGGTATATTGAGTGGGAGTTTGAAAATTTGAAATATATTATCATATTTAATAAAATTCGAAATGAAGTTGTTTTTCTTTTATTTCTTACTCTTTATGTATATTGAAGTTTTTGGATTATTCAACACCCCCCACCGAATATATGGGTAGGTATTGAGGGCTCAGCGTTGCGTTCTACGCGCGTTGGTTGCATACATAAATAGAGATGCGCCGAATATTAATTTGGTATTCGGTATTCAGCGTATTCGGCCAAATGATTCGGTTCGAGTATTTGTGTTTTCTTGGCTACACAACACGGTATAGTAGGTACTAAAAGAAAACTTCTAATGTAAGATTTATAAGTCAAACAAATCTATGAAGAATATCCTATTAATATTATAAATGTGAAAGTTTGTTTGGATGTTTGTCCGTCAATCACGCCGAAACTACTGAATGGATTTTGATGAAATTTGGTATGCAGATAGGGTATTAGCTGACTTAGATAATAGGATACTTTTTATCCCACTAAACGTTTCCCTAGGGTCCACGCGGGCGAAGCCGCTGGCGAAAGCTAGTGTTCAATAAAGCTAACAAAATAAGACAATAAAACTTCAAATCAGCATTTGTTTTTAAACGTTTTTACGCAGTAAATCAGTAAAATGGTAAATCGAATAATACGGCCGAATATCCGGTTCGACAAAAGTTAAAGCGAACAATATTCGGTTATTCATTTATCATTCATCATCTACAGAAATATACGTACTGGCGCAGTCACGCGCGGCATTGTCATCAACATAACCAGTATTATCTATGATTCACACTAATAATATAAAAACAATCCGCGTATTCGCTGGCTGCGAAGTAGGAAGTGGGGGAACCACGAACAATCGCAGCGCGCACCGCTGGACTGATATATTGTTAAAAAGTAACTGAGGTTGTACGAACTGTGACTTTTTACTAGAGAAATTATCGTATATCGTGCATTTTGAGTAAAAATAAACACGAGTCACAAAACGTATAAGAACCAATATGAACATTACTAGCGATGCGGTCACCATCACACCGAACGTTTTGTTAAAGCTGCATAATAAATGGCAAAAAGAGTGATCGATGTCGATAGGATAATGCAACGGCCCATATCAAATATTGAATAAAATTTCTCAAAACTTGTTTTACCGCATTGATAATATTTTGTATATTTACTATTTTTTTATGGTAATTAGGAAATTTGCAGTCCTAAATATTTTCTAATTAATAAGCCTTTTTTTTTGGGATTGTTTTCTACATTACCATAATAATTCCAAGAATAAAATTGACATAAAAATTTCATAATGCAGTACTTTTGTTTAAAAACAAGTCTATTATTCTAAGACATACAGTGTTATTACAAAAGAGATGTTAGACAGGGTTTTACCATGTGTTTAAGTAAACAATGTCTAAGAATATAAACCCTGTTTAAAATGATGTTTAACTTTGTCTATTACAAATCCATTTTTAGTCGTAGTCTAACTAACGCTGATTTAAACATGCAACCCGTAAAGCATTCGTTCAGTTGGCTTTCATTCGTTCATTCACGTTCCATTATATGCACATCTTATACAGACTTATGATAAATTCTAATCGTAAAAAGATATGTTCAATAACGTATTAGCTAATAACTTTCAAAAGTAAAAAAGAAAGTACAAAATTAACGTTTTTAAACTGGCACTTCTATTCATAATTCATATTAGAGTAAGGTTAAGTAAAACTATAGCGAAATAATATGAAGAAACGGAACAACGACTACCTGATGCCGAACCCAACGCCGCACATGTTCACAAGCTGTGTACTGACACAGAAGCTATGCACACATGCACATGCTACGTGTATTTATTTGCAGATCTATACTTTCATCTCGAGGATTATGTGGAATATCGCCTTAAATAATTTCATATATTTTGTCAGCAAACAATCCACTAAATATGTACTTTCTTTTATATCAAAGTTCATTGTATTGCTCAAATGGATTAATTCGCGTTCGCTTTACTTACGCGTCCTAAAAGCTTTCCATGTAATCTAAATCGACCATATCAATATAATCTTTATCTTAAAAATATGGATGAATTTTCAACAAAGCGCAACCTATTTTGAGGTTAGACACGCGTTAAACAACTCTCAACGAGTGTTTATATTTTAAACAATGTTTAAGGGATGTTTAGCCTTAACCAATGCCTAAATACGATTTTGTAATAGAATTTTTTTTAAACACGTGTTCAACGCGTGTTTATCTTTTTTGTAATAACACTGAAATAGTCTCGTTCTTGTATTTCTAGCAGTTAATTGGAATACCAAATTATCAAAATGTTTTATTCTATAATGATTGAAATGAGTTTAACACAATCTTTATACATCTTCAACAAGTTAAGAAGAAAAAAACAATTATTTACTTTTATGTTTGTCTGTGGTTGCGATGTTGTGTCATTGTTCGGTATCCAGTTTTTATAATTATTTTTTTCATGTCCAGAAAGCAAAAAGTTTGCATTGTGAACGACGCTGCAGTCATAAATGATTGTCTGCAATATATGTATATGAAATGCGTTATTCGATCTTATTCGTTTGTTTTTTATTTATTTCCCGTGAAGTGGCTACATGAGAAAGTCCGTGTGTACCAAAAATTTACTGATTATTTCATTTTAGACGGGAAATAAAAATATCGACATTATTATCGAGACTGAAGATTGAATAAAAACTGTTAGTTACGATGTTTCATTGAAATTTGCCATTTGACATTTCAAAGTCCGATATCATTGTAACCGCTAGTTGGCACCGTCATCGCGCACCCAGCGAATTGTCCATAACAATTCTGTTTATGGTGTCTGTGCGGCTATGTTACCATAGATATTAATACATTGATTACTTAGATCACAGGGTAATTACATAATAGCGACTATAAGAGAATATTAATTTGTCTGTGCCAGCACACATTGATCCGTCCATAGATGAAACGAAAACAATACGATCGAGTGCAGATACATTTCCAATGGGGTTTTCTGAAAAAAATACTTCTCTCGTAGAGATTATATAATCAAGAAGTTCCAGAACAATCTAAAATTCGAAATTAATGGAGGTCACCATCATAAAATAATACAACACAAATATTTATTAAGGCTATTTATTTCATTCCTATAAAATAACATACCAAAGGTCTCTTTTGTACAACATCATATCAAAAATGTACACCATATATAAATTTCGTCACAGGTAAATGTTACCTAGCTACTCTCATGATTTTTTTTTCCTTGTTTCATGGCTATTACACATAAATATATTAATTATAGTCCTCTCACTTGCCTATTATCTGATAGGTATAAAATGTCCACAATATCGTTCTGTCACATAATGCTGTACAATATATCTACAATAACCGGAGTTCTTAATGTTAAAATTCCTTGTTTATTTGAAATTGAACGGTAAAAACACATACAGAATAAATTTGAAGATCAAACAAATATTGCACATATAATTCTTAAGAGTCTTAAAGACTACACTGAATATTCGGAATTTCATTATTCAAAAAGTATTCAACTATTAATTATGCCCTAATGCATAGAGGCACTGTCATGTATAAGTTTATTTTTCATTAAAAAAAAAGACAATTTATCAACATTCTTTTTTCTACATCGATGGGTCCTATGTATAGGCCTATACAGCATTTTGATCATTTTAAGTTTTTGTTGATGGTCAATGATCGTTTTTAATATAATAAATGACATGCATTAAAATTTAAAGCGTTAAGATAAAAATTACACTACTTTAAAACATGTACAGTATTATTATTAAACGAGGACTAACTGAAGTTAATACTTGGTTTAAACCATAAGCCACCTAAAGCAAACTGACAATGACAGAAGAGAAAACGTCAAATTGAGACGAGTTGACTTATTTTGATCGAATGATGTTTTAAACCTACTTAAGATAATCCTTCTTCAATAATAGACGGTATGAGCCTCTCAGTAAGTCACGATTTTGCACGTCATCTCTTACACATAGAACGTATCGATATATAAGTAGAACAAAATCTTTCTGTTTGGGGATTTATTTTTTCATAAAGTAGTGGCTTAGGTTATGGCTAAGGGTATTTTATTAAAGCACTGTCTATTAAGAGTATTCACCATTATATTTACAGGCAAGAAATCCGCTTAACACATTCATGTAGCGTCGAAATTAAAGATATGTAGTACAGCATAGGCACAAACTTTACAATTAAAACTCGGTAATTGAATTAAAACAAACATTTGTTCGAGTTAATATAAACCTTTCTTCTCTATTGTATTTTGTACTTTGTTTTTCCAAGCAAAAAAAAAGGAATAGGAGCACAGGAGACTCATAAAACGTAAACAATTAGACTTACACTCTTATTACACGTCGAGAGAAGTAATTACATAAGAAAATGGCATAACTTCAGCAGATATTTTTAACCAATAGACGAGAATTTGAATGTAATAGTATTCTTACTATTAACAGTTCTTTCTTCGTTCAAATTCTTGTTTATTTGTTTAAAAATATTTTCTTAAGTAATTTCTTTTACTCGACCATAGATACGGGTGTTAGTGATGCAAAATGAATCACCACAATATTAGTCAACAGTTAGTGTTTTTTTTTTAAAAAAGACAAGCGGACAACCGCTTTAATATCAATCTTGATTATAAAGGAAGATAGTTGCGCAAAAATAAAGTGTACCAATCATGCACGAATGTTCGATCACCGCTTCCTCGCGGCTACCAAATGTCCAATACTTCCTGCCAAATTTACCAAAAACTTAACTTATTCAAAAATACCACTCATGGATCTACCCTCAATAAAATGAAATAGCATTCTACAGAAATGATTATTTTATCAAAACCTATGTGATAAGATTCAGATTGCACTACTAACACTCATATCTATAATCGAGAGAAATAATTACATGAGAATATGTCATATTTTAAGGAAATATTTTTATTAATAAAAAATAGTCACAATACTAATTATAATTAGCTATTAACAATTCTTAATTCATTCAAATTCTCGCCTATTGGTTAACAATAGTTGCTTAAGTTATAACATTTTCTCAAATAATTACTTTTCTCGACTACAGATACGAGTTTATGTCTAATAGTCATTTATAATACAAAAGTAATACATAAGCAGTTCTTCGATTACATAGTTAATTCATAAAAACAAGACCATTAATATTACGTCCAAATAGTGTAACGTATCTCAGCATTATTCAAACATCGAATACCAGTGTTATTGCAATTTCAACTTTAATGCTGTAACATTTAATTGTTAATCAATCATAAAGCACCGCAATTATAAAATATTCTCATCGATACACTTAAAATCTCATCCAAAATAATAATTTCATAATTATTGCATATACAATAGTGTGGTTACCAAATATTAGATTTATTTACAACAATGTTAAATTACGGTACAAAAATATTTTGAAAATAATGATACTAGGTCAACTTATACCCAAATCACTCTAATGTTAGACATAAAAAACAACTTTATTACACTTCATTAATATAATACGACATTAATAGCAAATATCAACCAATATTTATTGCATGCATTTAATTTTAAATAGAAAAATTAACAAATATTACTTTTTCCTAATTAACACTGTTGGACGATTTAAAGTCAAAATTTTATATTTAAAAGTAGATAAAACTCTAAAGTCACATGGGGAGATGTCCAAGTAAGCCTAAGTTTAATAATTGTTTAAACAAAAAAAAACACGTCATTTAAACAACAGAATACTTACAACTAGAGAAATCAACGTATATATTACTATAACATACTAAGACTATGTGTTAATGCTTACAAATAAATGCTGTCTACAGTGGTCTATAGGTGAACTGCGGTAGTAATCCACAGAAAAATAACGGGCGACCTACCTTATATGAGGACTTACAATCTCGACATAGATAGCGATCGTTAAGTAGCGATCGAAGAGTTCAATGACCGAGCTGTCAAATCTGATCGCTAGGAAATTAAAGAATATCGCGATTTTGACAGTTGACGGTGCATGCATAACAAATGACAATATACTTGACTGTAGTATACTTAACTGTAGTAGATATTTAGATATAATCGTTAAATTACGATCGCTATGAGTTAGCGACCGAAGAAGTTAAGATTGCGATCGCAAACTCTGTCGAGACTGTAGGCCCTGTTCAGTGAAGCTAATTTTGAGTATAGTATAATCTCTTTCCCTCTATATGGATAAAAAAATTCCAAAATAGTATCCACAGATATTTTGAGCACATTCAATACTAGCGATTGCATCGTAAAATAATGTTATTTTTTTGTTTACAACGTTTGCTATCCGTAATTTAGATGATAAAAGATATATACTATACTTAAAACTATTTTTAAAGCAACTTAGTGCACTAATTAGCTAGCTTATATCGGAAAACTGTATGAAAATGAAGTTTATAAAGATTTTTATTTTTTAAATATTTATGGCATATGAATGTACTGCACTTCTAAAGCGTCACAAAATTCTGCCACAACAACAAAAGTTTACAAACAGTTAATGATATAATTACAATATTTTAACGACCCACATCTAAACAAATACAATTAATAAAGCTTTCTTCTCATAGATTCTTCTCATTACGTAATCTACCATCGTCGCTTTACCGACCAACGGCAGAGCCAGCCAGACATAGTCTATGTCTTCGTGACCGCCTGATTTCAGGAGAGTTTTTTAAATTTACTTATTGGCATATGGTTTATGACAAATATTCATTAACGTAGATCAGATCTACCAATTTAGGACTAAGCCACATCAGTTTTATCTTACTGTACCTTCTTAGAAACATCATTGTTATACTTCACCATCTGTAAACTTTTGCTGCTAAATATACAATAATTATGGCAAACAAAATTTAATTTATTCTCAGTAATATGAGTAGTTACGCGAACGAAAACTGACAAATAAGTAGCCTTTATAATAAATAGAAAAAAATAAACCCAATAGCCCAAAACAAGACGAAATCTTAGATAACAATCTAATAAGCTGCAAAAGTAAGCTCGTGGATTACTGTCCTCTTGTTCACAAGCACTTGAAATCATAACCAATAATTTCTCACTGGATAATAACTTTAATTGATTGCCACTTCTAAATAATATTCGGTGAGTTGCACAAACGTCCATTAAGGTTTAATGACGCTTTTAAGCTCTAATGGATGTCAAATTTGTATGGGTAATGTCGCTTTAAACTAATGATAATTTTAATGGACGTTTATGCAACTGGCTGATTGTTCCATAAACATATTTGGTTAGTTGAAGCTAGTATTAAGAGTTCGTGAATAATGATATTGGACGGTGGAGAAACGTTATTTATATAATAGCTAGGACAGAACTAGCGTTCGCGTATAACTAATAAAAATATACGTATTACGGCATATACATACCTGAGTAGCCACTAAATAACAAACTAACATGTGCACACATACAGCACATAAAGTTACTACAAAAGTTACCGTAACCAATTCTGAACTTAATTATCAACACATTAAGACTCACAATGGATTAGAGGAATCTCACCTTTTATAGTAATTTCAAGTGTTGTCAAGTGTACAATTAAAAATAATGAATCGAAGCCGAATGAATATGGATTAGATACAATTGGAGAGTTCCTTTGTCTCATTAAAAATTAATAAAAATCTTATTTACAAGTGTAATACCAAAACAATAACAGATTTTGATATTGCCTAAAAATATTATATATAAAATAATAATTAAAAAAAAAAAAACAATAAAAATCATTTTGCTAAGCAATCAAAACAATAAATAGATGGCATCACCTCAGGCAAGGTAAAATATTTTCCCAGATTTGTTTCGCCACGTAACGGTTTGCAATATATTCACTCATAGATATCAATTAGTCGCCAATGTGCGTTTTAAAGTGCTATTTAGTTACATACAGTCATTTCCGAGTTGCTTAAACGACTAATACTGAAAGCACCATTTTGTATTTTACCTAATTAATCAATTATCACTTAATTCATTAGGTGTAAATTTTGAATTTTGTATGCTTACACGGTCGACCGCAGAAAGGCGAAAGTTTAAAATTATAACTTATCACTAATAAGTTAAGTTCAAAGTTGAATTTAATGTTGCCATCGCCTAACTGTAGTCGGCCCCGAATAGGACATGACGTCACAAAAGTTGTATAATAAAATATTTTAGAATTACGTCATCTAATTACAATCCCGTGTAGAATGGCATCGAATACTACAAAACTAATTTAATACTGAGATGATTAATCATAAGTTATATGCGGAAGTTATATTGTATTGTGATAGAAGAAAACTGATATTATTTTTAGGAACTCTTTAATCTTTTTCATTTGGACTTTGGGGATTTTTTTATTTATTAGATATTTCTACTAAAACGCATCATAGTGGAGACATTTCAGTCTTCTTTATTTTTATATAATTAAAGAAACTTTAACATGATTTATTCACGTCAAATATTAATTGTATCCTATTTAATATTGAAAGGTTATAAGTTTTATTGTTCGTCATCGAATAATACAACCCTGTTCCTTTTTAATAAGGATCAATATTGACTTTTAATCCGGAGTAGATAGTATACCAGCATTCTTCCACGCAATAATCACATTATACACTAGATGCCAAGTTGTTCGGATACTACATTCACCCGTGTTTTGTTATAATTAAAACATATATTTAAAATTTATTACATCAGTAAAAAATCATATGACACTTACGCGATTGACTTGTTTATTGTCACCAATATGCAATGGATAAAGGAAAATATGTATGGTACTCAATCTCTGTACACTAGATTTTTATACAAGATACATATTATCTAATGTGTACAAACCTTAAAAGTAACACTGTTTCAAAATATACTGTCAGCTTTTACGTTGACCTTTTAAATATCATTTTTAATAATGAAAAACTTCAGATTAAGATATGTCACGGCTAGGTTATTTTTCAGCGTTAATAGATGGCGCTGATATACGTTTTTTTATCAAAGAAAAGTTCCCTTAGTAATAAATAATTAGTTTTAAAATGCCTAATCTATTGTGATAATTTACCTAACTCATAACTCATTTTCATTGGTCGGTCATCGGTTAACATTATTTATTTATTTATTTCATTGTACCACAGTAACTGCCACACTCCGCATGTCTTATCGATAAATAAATAAAATTAGTGGCATTCGACGAAAAGTTATATAAACAAATAAACCTTTTAACGATAAATAAACAGAGTCCATAGATGGATACGCTCATAATATTGCGCTATAAGCGTGAAACAATATCACTGTGAAACATTTTCGTTGATAAAAAAAAAATCGTATGCTTTTAAATTTTTAAGGGCGCTGCATGACGTTCAAGTTCAAATGATAAATATTTAAAAAAGAACTGATCAACATATTAAAACTTACTTAATATTTAAGCTTTAACTGCAAATAAAGTATGCATTTATTTTGAAACAATGCTACGTCATCGTTAGCTCATAGTGCGCGATTCTAAAAACCTTACCTTCTAGATTCCATCATGATTTTACACCATTTTTATAATACATAATATTTTATGTACAACGTATATATTCACATTAGTCAAATTCCTAGACGATTCAAGCGTCGCACTTTCGAAATATAAAAAAAAAAAAAACAAAATAAAATATTTACATAATATAGAGCTGGAAAACTCCACTCGTACTTTAAAATACCAGTCGAATATTTCTCGAATGTTACACAAATCGATCGATTTATTTATAAACTCGATAACTGTTTAGTAACTGGGGCACGGCGGAAGCGGACAGAGTCCTAAACACTTGCGGCTCAACACTGGAAAGTCTAACGAACAACATTCATCACAAACGGACGAACGAGTCGACTATGTACCCTAACTTATTCATATTTGTTCCCAAGCATGATATAAAGTGACATTTATAATCTGTCAATTCTATTAAGCGCTTTAAGATCAAATTCATTAGTTTCAATTATCGATTTTATTAAGTGACAGTGACAGTATCTAAACAATCAAAAAGCGCTCAAAAAAACCGTCAAATTATACAATAAAATGTACGTTATAAAACCGAACATTTCGCCCGCAATCAAGCGGACACCGCAAGCGAACCGGGGAAGCAATAAACGTATAGAGAAAAAGGAGGCCCGGATCTACTATTTTTTTAACCAGGACAAAATCTTCGTATAGCGCCCTTACTTTACCCCTCCCCCACACGCTCCATGAGGCCGGGATTATGAGCCTTTATATGTATACAAAGATTTGTGAGTGCCCTTCCCCACCCCCTAGATCCGGGCCTGGGAGACATCACCAAAATCATACGGACCTCTTACGCACTAAGAAATACCTAAATCGTATAATAGGTATGAGTAAAGTCCTCACTATCGAGAAGGCAAAATTGGCACTTATGACGAAGTACGATAAGTTGGGCGTGACCCTCGGGGCGTGCGGCTATGTGGGCGAGCCCTGAGCGGGGTGATACGGATGGTTACAGTTGCGTAACACTGTATACACACTGTCCACCTTGCTTAGTTTCTCGAAAAACGGTATCAAGTCTAACAATTCCGAGTCTGTCATGTCGTCGAACCATGATGCAACTGGCACCTGAAGGTAAAAGCGTCTTGTTATACAGGATCAACTAATAGGAACACGGAGTACATGCTCTAGAGTTCAAAAGGAGACGGAAACTGGTAGGCCAAAATGTATTAAGTAACTCAGCTCCCAAATTGTAAGAACGCTCACGCTTGACCGCCAAACCAATTTCGGTGATCGAAAGTAAAATTAAGATTTACAATCAGTTTTATTTCAATAAGCATAAGGTGTAAAACACATAGCATATAGCACAGTGGGAGACAATCATTGTGATTTACCGCGCTTTGAAAAAAAAAACATTCCAAGCATTGGAGGAGGACCGCGTCACTGAGAGATTTCGTCGTCTGGGATATTTTTGGGCGAGGCCTTTGTCCAGCACTAGGGTGCGACCACCTAACTCTCTAGCCTCGATACTAGCTATAGGATACGACATCCTAGCGATGTTGTGACGATATTTCGTTTTATGTTACTGCTTTGAAATTTTTGTTGGTCTTTTGGTGGATAAAAGTAAGTAATTTTATTATGCACGCATTTACACTGATTTCAATCCATATCCACCGTTCTTTGTGATTCGTTTTTTTGCTATTAAAGTAATAGTCAAATAATGTAAAAGTAGTAGTCAAATCCATTTCATTTTCAAATATCGTGGCTTTTTATTTATTTCTTGTTATAAAATATAAGAGAGGTGTATATTAATATACTTACATTTTTGTTATTACGGTACTGTATATTTATATATTCTTTTATTTATTGTTTCTAATGCGAAATTAATTTTAATTTAATTTTAATATACGGCGGTTTGACGTCTCATGCTCCTTAGGATAATGGCAGAATATCAGGGATTTTCCTCCTTGTAGGCAAATCGTATCCTGAGCCTTGACCCTTTTGCATTGCTGCAGCACGCAACCCGATATATTTCTTGTTTTTCATCTTATTTATGTTTATTTGTTTTGTTTGTTTTAGTTTATTTTAATCTTAAACAGTTATAAATGAGAATGTCTTGGTGGAAATGCAAATAAAGTTTATTATATTAGTAAAATGAAACAAAATATTGATGTCCTATGGCTAGTTTCATGGCTAGAAAATTAGGTGTTCGCACCCTTGGACGCTGATATTGTTGACGCAGGTACATTAACAGTTAGTTGCACAAATGACCATTAAGGTTTAATGACGCCTTTAAGCTTTAATAAATGTCAAATTTAAATGGGTAATGTCGCTTTAAACTAATGACAATTTTAATGGACGTTTGTGCAACTAGCTGTAAATGTATTAATTTATCAAGTACGTATATGACACTTACAGCGTTGTCTGGATGGAATATGTATGAAGCGGGCGAATTGTCAACGATGATGACGCGACGCAAGTCCCGCCCGAGACTGTTGAGGTCCTTCACGTAGTTGCCGCGGTGGAACACGCAACTGTCGCGGAACAACCGCGCCCGGAACACGCCCCATCTGTGAACAAACAAACGTCCACGTGAACGTTAAGGACATCTTGTGCCTCCGCTTACGTTCCCATACAGATACGCATCGAGAGTAGACGCGCGCTTGATTTCATACATTTTTGATCAAAGAAAAAAACAAATACATTTTACTTAAGATTATATTCGTTCTATCAGTTTTGTCCTTTATATAGCCAATAATGATTTTTATTATCATATTATTATAATAAATATGATCGATGGTTTAATAATATCAAAACCTATTTTTAAATATTTTTTTATATAGTTAAGATGATATATATTAGTTGCAAAATCGATCCAAAAACCTGTTTAGAGTCATCCTCGCATTTTTTTTTGAGCCAGTTGTTGAAAATTCTGTTTCTGTTTTTAACTGATTTAACCCCGGCTGTTTTTGCCAGTATTTTTTTTAATCCCTTTACAGGTCATTTTTTAGAAATTGAAGGGACGGAACTAAAAATCTACATCAATGCCGTCTACCTAAAGCCCTATTATAATCATGATGCTTCCGGCAGATTTCGACCATGGCAACTGCTTTGACTCCTAATCCGGTTGGCGTAGATGGCTAATATAGCCCATCTTATTTAAAAACGTCCGTGAGCATAGAGGACACGTTAGGGCCCTATTATATAGTACATTACCTGTCTAGAAGGTCGGCCACAGGGTCCGCGTACTTGGCGAGCGAAGCAGTGAACAGCACGCACTCGTAAAGCTCGCCGCAACGTCGCAGGAACTCGTCCACGTGCGGCCTCTTCAGAACATAAACCTGGTGCACAGCGCCGTCAATCTCCACAGGGACCACGAAGTCGGCGTTGTTTATAGGCTGCAAGAAAGATACGGTATAATTTAACATTTTACAAGTTATGTGTAGGAGTTAAAAGAAAACGAATAAGGAAGGCAGTAGTGGGATACTTTTTAGTGTAGTAATAAGCAAAGAACTATCAGAAGTAGAGGGGTCTAATTTCAATTCCGATAGTAAATTTTATTATTGAATAAAAACGTACATATTATGCTACTCTAAAACTTAGGTCTTATGTGTGAAATTAGTTGAAAAAAAAAACTTTATTTGGTCGCACTGAATTTTATTTCAAAATATTTTCGTTTACTCACTCGGTCTCATACCCGTTTATATATATTTTAAACTACAAGGTTCTAAGGTTATCCGATAGAGGCTTTATATATTTTTCAGATTCTTTGCCAAGTAAGCCAAAAAATTTGTAATTAAGCAGAAGATCCAGAATCAGAACAGAAAATAACTGGCACTGTACTGTGTATAAATTATTAAAAATAACAGACTTTATAAACAAATATTGCACATATCAAAACCTAAATGCATTATACATAATAATACATAAAATTGTCAATTCTTCAGTTTATGCAAGTGTGAAAGAGGATTGCGTGAATAGAAATAAGCCACTTTTAAAATGCGATGCCACCCGACGAATCGCGACTGTGGACGGACTTCTCTGCGAGTCCACCACGTAACTGATGAAATTTCATACAACTGTCATTGAATTTAAATTTAATACTAGAGCTACATCGTAAAATTGGTGCGCATGGAATTGATTGCGCTTGAATTATGAACTTACCTAATCGCGTTGCGTACAATTTAAAAAAGGCTTTCAAACTTCATTAACAACCTAAAATTCATAGCAAAGAAGTTACGCGGTAGAACTCCCTTAACAGTTTATTAATTTAATCAATTTAAACGCCTCTGATCATTAATGTAATTTATTTAAAGGCAAATGACAGGTGTCTACTTAATGGTTAGTCTAACGTCAATATAAAATATCGACCTATTGATTCCTGTCGTATCGACATATCAACCAAACAAGCCAAGGTTGGAACCTTGACACGAAGGTAACTATCCAAAATGATCATACAATAGCATGTTTTAACATACGGCTCTGTTGCATGGCCAATCATGTGACATTGTATGCAGAAAACGTTATAGCAATTAACGTTATAACTGAAGAATGCCATTAAAGGTGTTCCGCGACCAGGGACGTCTTTGTTTTATAATGAATTAGATCACGCTAATGTTTCATAAGTCCTTCGTGACATTCTTTACGGTATTATTATGCATTAAAATCGTAAAGTAGTATTTAACTGAAATAAATTTATTATTTTAAAAAGAAAAATACAATGATTCACATAACACTGTAAAGTATGGTTACTTATATCTTCCTGTTTAAAACAAAACTCCGAGAAAAAGCGTATACCGGCAACACCGGCATAAATCTATTTGCGTGCGTGTCAGAGTTCAATCTAAATTAAAAATAACCTTTCACCTTTGTAAAATACAACGTACACCACGTTATAAATGAAAACGCATGAGGCGGCTCGCTAACTAAACGAGAAAAAAATGATTTTACATTTGCACAAGATATTAATCTGTAAAATAAGTGAAAAGGAACGGTTGAAAATGTTAATGGATGTCACAAGTCACTTCAAAGAAGTTTGGAGATTCCAGTCTTTTTTAATATTTAAATAATTACGAAATGATGAATGCGGTGTCACAAAGGCCTCGACTATACAAATTTAAAGATTTTTTTTTAAATATTGTTATAGAAACGGACGAAAGGGATATACATAGTATAAAACAAAGTCGCTTCCTGCTGTCTAGGCTGAGACACAGTAAAATTCTTTTTAATTACACAACTGATTTTAATGCGGTATTCATTAATATACGGAGTAATCCAAAAGAAAGATTCGATTCTACAATTCATTCAGGACCACGCGGACGGAGCCGCTGTCGGAAAGCTATGCTAAAATGGATCACGACAACATTAGTTAAAAGCAAACAGCGCTAGATAAAAGCGTCGTTATAATCTTTAAGACATTTGAAAGAGAAAGTGGTGTGTGCCAACTGACCAGAAATATCTGTAATTATTTAACATATTATGTGAAACACTTAAAATCCTTCTTATTCATTTTCCAACTACAAATCAATGCAAGCTAAAAATTTTACAATCAAAAGTTCACGTTATACACGCACTGTTAAGTTGTAAAGCTTATAAACGAACGGAAAGCATTATCTATTATTTAAACGTATTGTTTATATTCCCGTCCCAGTTCGGTATTTATTACTGCATACGCAAGGAAAGCCAGGAAATATCGGCTAACCGCTATCATAACTCGTATCAGGGTTGGTATGATATTTTTAGCGGTTAGCAAGCGAAGCAAGCAGATAGCGCGGCATTCGAAGGGCTTCAATGAAGGGAAGGCGATCGGGCAAGTTACTGTTAAATTACACTTGGTAGGATAACTTTATTAATATGCACATGAAGGTTATTTGATACTTGTTATATTTAAACAATATAAATTGACTATGGGCCATGCCAACTGTCAAAAAATATGTCAAAGATCAGTTTTGTTCTAATATTATTATGTTGAAAGTTTGGGACTTGGATATCCATTACCTACTCATTTGCATGCCGACTACATAAACAAAAACGAATGAGTATAGCCAATGGGCTACTGTCTCTTTCAACAATCTTTTTATAAAACATCATGTGGTAACTACTGTTTTAAACTGGTATCATTCTAACTTACTAATGCAAAAAAGTGAATGTGGTCACTAATTAAGATTACATACAATATTTTATCTTCTATGAATATTTCAAAAATTAAAGTATCGTTTAAGTAATTTTAAGAAAGAAACATAAAGATAACTATAAAAGATGAATACGTTGTGTGAAGAACAAGATAAACGCAATCGTAATGAATTGTGGGGAGAGTAAGGGGCCATCCATAAATTACGTCACACGTTAAGGGGGAGGGAGGGAGTCGACGAAGTGTGACATTTTGTGACAAGGGGGTGGGAGGGTCCTAAATTTCGTGACGTCACATTTCAAAATCTATTATAATCTAAATGTTAAAACACGAACTTTAAACTATTACTTACAAAAACTTTGCAAAATATGTGACGTCACACTAGGAGGGGGAAGTCTTACAAATGTGACCAGCTGTGACTAGGACGGGGGGAGGGACAAAAAGATCATGAAAATCGTGTGACGTAATTTATGGATGACCCCTAATAGAGAGAATAGACTGTTCCAACCACAAATAATAAGAGACTAGGTTTTCTTTCAAGAAAAAAATAATAATAGCAGAAAGGAGTCATGATAAAGAACAAATTTTTATATAGGTAGTTTTAAGAGAAGACTTTGTATTTACGTAAAATTTGGATGAACCTAAATCATAGAGCATATGCCGCCATATTTGACAACGGTTCCGATTCTGTTATACTACTCCTTAAACTAAATTCAATAATAATATTATTTGTTTTAACTTTATTCCGTAGTCACATGCAAATCGAACTATTATACTCCTTTAAAGTGTAATATGTTCACTTCTGTTACATCAGTTATTTGTATAATGGAAAATACAGTTTTGCAGGATTAAAACTTAATTGAATCTAGTTAGAGCAACAGAATTATAAACAAATAAATTTTATACAAAACAAAATAGAAAAGTTCATATTCAATAATGAATCCGAAACCTCATAGGAGGCGACATTTTACTATCTTTTCGATTTAACCAAGGCAAACATTTATCGTAATCATATCTGTTTGCATTAGAAAATCTAAAATGGGCTTTAACTTTGTATTACGCATTATTCGGATATTTCTTGTGACCATTATGTAAAATGAGAAGCCCTTTGAGCTGAAGTAGCTCTCGCTCGGCTTCTGCACGCTCTAATTCCCATACTGAAAAGTTAAAAAGAACAAGTCTTCCAAACCGGAAATGCGTCCACATTTAGCATGAAGTTAATATATCAATAGAAGACTATATTGTTTATTAAAATATAAACCAAACCCAAATGTTCTTCACCGAAACGACTGGTTCAATTATAGACACTATTTGTTTAGTACCTGTATTTACGTTAGCACAGGGATCTATAACCATAGCTGCTGTAATTTACATAAATTCCCAGTTTTCAAATAGTTATTGTAAGAGTTCTTTACAATATTATTAATTTTATATTTGACATTTTACTTAGAATATCTATCTCTCAGTTATAGTCAGTCTACCGAATTATATAAATCATATTATAGAATGGATACTCAACTATGAATCGAATTATATACGCTTTAAAGGGTTTTGACAGCAAAATAATTATTAAATGCAAACGGAACTTGAGAGCCGCTATCGAAACAGCCGCATACGGTTCACGAGCCACAGGTTTCCGACCCCTGTGTTAATAATTTCTATAATAAATACTGGTTTATTGAAAACGTATATGTACTTAACATCAGTATACTGCTCCAAAATATACGTAGATAACCAACAATTCAACATCAAATAAAAGCAGCCCTCAAATATCACTAGGCGTCTAAAAAACATCGAAAATATATTCGCACATAGCAAAGACAGATTGAAAACAATTATAGGGTTTGGAAAAATACTGAATTTTATTGATTCAACTTACTGCCCCTGCTACTAATCTAATTCTCATTTCTTTTTTGTTTGACTGCACAAAAGCAATATTTTTCTATAAATTAAATGGCAATTTTTTTATTCATTCTAAATGGCGCCAATTAATTTGACACATGATTTTTAATTATAGTAGTGCTATGTAGAGGGAGCAAAATTGAATCTTAATGCCATCGAGATATAGTTAAATTTCTCAATCTCATCTACTTTTACTAATCGATTTCTATTACATTTCAAAATCATGACAAATAAGTTAGCACAACCAAAACAACAAATATGGAGATTTCAAACCTCTAGCTATTATAGTCCAACACACAGGGCCAACAAATGGAAGTCTGTGACAAGTTTATACACAAAAAAAAACGGGATTGAATGTGGTCCTGTAAGCACACTTTGAGTATATATGCCACCTACCTATGTATTTTTTAACTGTGATCACAAATTTATTTATGGAATAAAGCAATATTATTTCAATCTAAAACAATAAACTCTTAAACATTGAATTCTGTTTGTTCCAGTTGTAAATATCAACTAGAAGAGAGCATTGCGAGTAGGGTTGTCATATTTAGATAGGGTCTCGTCGAGATGTTCTAGGGGCACAGAGGTTCATGAAGAGAAGAAATACCTTCACAATTTTGAGAAAGTATGTTAGTCTTTTCTTTTAATAAGTATTTTGAGCATACTCTTCAGAGGTATTGTCTTTTTTAGAAATTCTAGGTGCTTTTACACAGAACGGTAGGATTCTGGGCAGGTCATATTAAAGTTTATGTAACACTGTAAAATTGACTCCACAATCTCAAGAAGCAATTCGGGACATAAAACTTAATAGCGGTGACAATGTTGTTATATTGGACCATATGGCAACCCTAATTTTGAGTCCTCTTAGTGACAATCAAATGCAACTCTGAAGGTTATCAAGATAGCAATGGTATCACAATACTGATAATATGATTATGTATATGTAGCACTGATAGCACAATAAAATATACCAGTTCCAATTGATACTAATCATATAATGTGTGGTTGTTTACATTCAATTCACTACTAATAATTATTACAGTGAAGGACTGAGTTCATTCATTAAATATCTATATACCTAAGGATTGTTAAATCAATTAGCTAATGAAATACAAACACAGTAGTAAAATTCAAATTGGATGCAATTTTAAAATTGCAGATCCAATGTGACTTATTCCATATAATTTTTATTTTATACCTTGCATATACATAGGTATATTAATTTCATTAATGTTTTAATCATAAAAATAATACAGAAACAACCATACTATTATCACTTGAAATATGTAAATATGCCTATACAACTCCTAATACTAGTGTAAATGCAAAACTTGTCCAATAAGATTTATAATGCAACTTTCAACATAGAAGAAACATTTCCTCTACTAACCATAATATGTTATTATGATCAATTAACTAATAAGATGCAGTTACTTTTGCCCAGGTCTGTATTTAATAGCATCTGAAATTCAATGTAAAAAACAAATTGCTTCTATTCAATGGATAATCATCTCATATATAAAAAGTCAACAATTATTCATTAATTATTATAATCACATGAGACATGCATATTAGAAAAAAATACCAACTGTAATTTAATATTTAAATATACAATTTTAATACATTATTTATTCAATAGTTCCAATATACCTAACAATCAAGTTTTAATATAATCTATTAATTATTTTCAGATTTAAAACTAAATTTAGGCAATGGTTAAAACATTAAAAAAAGAATCAATTTTACCAATAAGATTTATAAATAAGAAGTTTAATTCATAATCATTACTAAGAAGTGATATTATGAATAAGGAAAATAAACAAATAACAGCATTGTTTTATAACTTATAAATTTTAATGACTTTACTAATGAGCACATTTTCCTTTATAGAAACTTACAAAATTTATATAGAAATTAATGATTCAGTCAGAAAAACTCAAATTGCTTATTAGAAGTTCTTTTTGCTAATAAAATAAAAATTAGGTCTCTCATAATCTAGAAATGTGTGTCAAAGGTATAATTCACACATTCAATTTAATTAAAAAAATTGTGATTCACAATATCTATAACAAAAAAACTAACTGATGACGATTATGATAGTTATTATACCTGGACATAAATGTTATAGTCTTGTAAATGATACGACTATAAAAATCTTCATAAGTAAGATGACTCATTATTTATGATAATAACATTAAAAACATTTTGTTATTGTGTCATAAACAAACTAATAGGCCGTTGTTATAAATGTATTCTAATAGTGATAGTAAATAAAAATAGGTAATATTTAATAACTTACCTTAAAAGAGCTGTGTACTAAAGTCTCGTCAAGATCAATAACCATACACTTTTTATGCATATCCTGATGTCTTACTGGTGGCAATAAGGGCCTGGGGGCATGGTCTGCCATGACCAGGAGAGGAGGGGAGGCCCTGCCGTCGATGCTGTTCGTCCCATTTCCTCCAGGAGGACCTTTTCCTCGACCGCCCCGCCAGCAACATAGTAATGATCGAAGGAAGCCACCACCACCACTGGATTTTTTACTTCCCAAAGGGGTAGACCCAGAAACAGGCGTTCCATCCCCATCATTATTTTGACTGCCAGGGGATGGTCCTAAAACGATAATTTACCATTTAATTTCAACTCTTTTTACACGCGTCAAGTCGAATGAACACTATGTAGGTTTGATGTAAGGAAAGACAAGCTTTCAAGGTTGTCCCTAAGAATGTTATCGCGTTCATACGTTCCAACTGTTTACTTTAAGCCCCGCTTGAAACGCAGATACATTAAATGTAATAACTTACAAATAACACTGCACAACTTTCAAAACAGATCACCAACAACAAATATTTACGAATCGTGAGGAGGTAACACTATACGCTCTAATTTGATGCCAATAGGTAACAGGTGTAATTCGTTTTTGATTTACCTCTGTCGGAGCCATAATTATTTAATTGTTCGTCATCCCGTGACACCTGAGTTATAATGGACGATGCGTCCATTTAAACATTTGTTTTGGGCCCTAACACAAATGGCAACTGAGTTTTTGTAGAATTTTAAGACCATAAAACTATTTTTTATCTCCCTTCTGTGTTACAAAATGGCAGGCTCTTGGCAAATACGAAAATCAGTTGAACCAACATGAGGAAACCTTAAAAGTCTATCTCATTCTTTATGTATAAAAGTGACAGAAATAGTAAGCTATGATTTTTATTTATTGGTTGTTGATACTGTCAACAGCCAAATGTGCTAAAAATAAAAATAGACAATTAAAAACTACATAAGTACATATTCCATAGAGAAAATGAAATAAAAACAAAATGCGTTTTTAATTAAAATTATACCGCCTAATTTTGACTCTTCGTGTTTCTTTTCTAAGTTCCTTATTTATATTAGTTTTCTATTTTAAATTACTCTCTTGTCCAGCTCCTAAGTCAGTTTTTGCCCTAGACCAACTATACAACTAGATAACGCCTCGCATACTAAAACAATACTCAAATACAGCACCATACACTACGACAACCAAGGAACATAATACCTAGGAATTAAACAATACAAGTACTTACTTGATACTTTAGTTTAGCACCGAGTAAGAAGTAGTATCGTAAAGTAAGTATTTGTATCGGTGCTTGGTCAGTCACTCGCTGAGAAAAAATCAAAAAACTCTCATGTGTATGACTGTCTTTTTTTTGGGAAGGTGTCTTAAGTTAGTCTCATGAAAAAAATCCCAAAAGCGTGGCGTCCCTATCATATGACAAAGCATTGCTAGCCTCTATTACTAATTTTATGTAGTTAGAGATCTGTCTACAGAGGTTACTGCCAACAAATATGCATTTGATACTAGTAAGAATCGATACTTTTCATTCAAAATGTAGGCGACTTTGATTAGTTTATGTCATATTTTTATTTTGTCCTTTTTTTTACTCTTTGTTTTTGCTCAGGTCGGATTTATTTGTCGATTTATTTGTATTTATTTGTCGTGATTTGTGATTTATTATTATTACATTTAATTATACATCTATTACTCTTAATTTACAGTCCTTATCACCACTAGAGCTATATATTAGATCTTACCGCATACGAGGGGGCGCGTGCCTAAAACCCACAGCACACCAAGGGTAGCAGAGAACAAATATTATATTTTTCAAAAGGTATCATTATAATATACAATACAATAAATATAATACAATAAATAAATAAAAATAGCTTTATGCCATACGTATGCATATGTACACATCCATCTACGAACACGTAAATATAGCTTTATATGCGTTAGCAATAAAATGTAAAATATTTTTGAGTGAATTTGCTAATCTTTAAATAAAAATAAATAAATTCGTGCAAATTCAAGTAAAGGACATCGTCGAAAATGGCCCCAATATGAACAGGCATGAATATTTTACAATAAATCGCAGACATCTTTACTGTCATGTCGTACATGAAGCTGTTAAGGATGTTCTACTTGTAATGTATATAATAATCGATAACTTGATTACACTTTAATTTTTACACTACGAACGATTTTTTTCATTCGTTATAAATTGACTTATTAATAAATGGCGAAATATAAAAAAAAACTTTTTAAAACTGAATACAATATTCGTATACTGATTTAATCAAATACTATTTATTAGCACATAATCGTATGCTAATATTTGGTTAAGCATTTGAGAGTATTGCATGTTTTAATGTAGTTATGTTTTAATTGCATGTTACATGTTTGATATACATTACCAATCATATTATAAAAAAAATCTGTTGAAGTACCTACTGTAGGTACTTAAACATAATTATAATTGAATAGTATTTCTTCTTCTATTTTTATTTACTTAATTCTTTATATAAGTTTATTTTTACAAAGAAACAAATATGGGTAGAATAAATAAATGTAGGGTGCTTTGTTAAAAGCAAAAACGCACTGCAAAAGTTTTCAACCGAATTTTATCGAATCCCATCTTAGTGTATCTGGAACTGGTGAATTTTTTAAATATCAACAATAATGTTGATTTAAGAAATATAAATATATTAGGCATTTTAAATACATTCGTAAAACTAAAATTATGTTGCCTATATTAAATCAAACAATTGCTAAAATATTATTAGTTAATTCATGTTAAATAATTTCATATTATAGAAGATTGTTTACTAGAGTCGACAAAACTATACGATGAAAATCAAACTAAAACTCTTTTAATTTTTTATCAATTTTTTTTATTGTCTATGGTCCACGTAAACTCACGGTAAACTTGTCTTTTATTTGTCTGTGGTTTTGGTCTATTGGTCTGGCAGTTCCTTATTTCTCTCTTTGGTCTGTGTCCTGTATTTTTATAGTGTTGTTACAATAGTAATAAATTCACTATCGATCAGCATATACAGCTTGACGAACTCGAGAAACACTTATTCTACACTAAATATCACTTTTCTCGGGCAGACAGCGAGAAATCTTAAGGGTGCTTCCGAGAAAATTGACATTTGGATGTAGACAAAGCGTTTCTCGAGTTTGTCGTTCTACACATGCTGAAAGTATTTTAATGCCCATGTTGTTTTTTTTTGGGCAATTTGGTAGTCGAGTGACTGTGAAAAAATAATAAATATTTTTTAAATAGATTGATAGCAAACATATATAATTATATTACAAAAAAAAAATCTTGTGTTACGATTGATTGTCTAGATTTTAATTGTTCGAGCGCCTAAGGACAACAATTAGTCCAAACAGAAGAGTTTCAACTGTATTTTATTTATTTAACTTTTTCATATAGATTTGTCTGTATAAATAAATTTTTTTAATTATATTGAACATACGATACTTAATTCAGAAAATCACACCAGCCAAAACAAGTTAAATATAAAAATAATAAAGCAAGAACAAAAATAATACGTGTAAATATATATATTCATTGATAAAATTAATAATCAATTGCTCCCCAGATCGTTTCGGGGTTGGCAGAAAAGATCAAGCGCAACTAAACAAAAACCCCGAAATTTCTAATAATAACATAGTAACAAGTTTTTATTGTTCCTATGTTGACGGGTATTATTTATAAACATCGACATTTCCTATGAATATCGAGCACCCCTAGCTCATTCATGTTTGGCCTGTGTGTGTGGTGCTTTGATTCCGTTCTCTTTTCTTTTCTATTTTTTTTTTGTAGTAAAGAAAGTTAGAGGTGCATTTTAATGAAATTTTAAATTAAGACTTTTATAAAAAACCATCGCGTAAGCAACTACCAGACAATATGTCGCACAGGGATTCGGGACCCGTCCCCAGTCGGTGGCTGAAATGCCCACGAAAAGCCACCGGACTTGTAGCTGGAAAATTTCTAGCTTTCAAAACTCCTTTGGGATCACAATTTAATGATAAAGTGCCAGAGGAAAACCGTTTCACACCTTCGATGCTATTTGTATATATGAAAGCCTTGAAAGTACGTATTTTGTTTAGCTGTTCTAGGTGTCAATAAATATTGTAATTATTCAGAAAATTAATGAATATTAGTACCTACTTATCTACAGATGTATCTCTTGGGAGTACTTTAAACGTATAATTCTAATAATAATAGTCAAAACCTAAGTAGTTTAAATTATTTTGCAAATAAGTATTTGAAACCAAAAAAAAAATAGAAGACATGTTTTTGATATCCTTTTTACAATATCTATCTATCAGTGTTGAAAATTGTAATAGCCTACATAAGAATTTTGTCTTTGCCCATTAGGTAAAACTCGGATTATGGGTGGACCTAACAAACACCAATAGATTTTACAACAAACAAGAAATTGAGAATATGGATTGTAAATATGTGAAATTACAATGTCGTGGGCATGGGGAAACACCGTCTCCTGACCAAATTAAGTAATATATCTTTTATTATAATGCCATAAACATACAAATATTCCAAAATAATAAGTCTGAAAAATTTATATTACTTTTTTATTTTTGATATTATTTAGAGCTAATTCATTTTCTGCACATGATTTTGTCACACACTTACACTTTTAAAAATAATTGATTGGCTGAAATTCTTTAGTAAAATTAACTATAAATATGTTCAGAATGATAGCAGATTTAAATACAAATAAAAATATATAATTACAAATAGCAATTGGTATGAATTTCAGGTTGTTTATTGAGCTTGTAAGTAGATTTCTAAGTAAAAATCCTTTGGAAGTGATAGGTGTCCATTGCACACATGGCTTTAATAGAACTGGATTCTTGTTAGTTTGTTATATGGTGGAACAGCTGGACTGCAGTGTGGAAGCTGCATTGAGTGAATTTGCTAGGCTAAGGTAAGTTTCTAATCTTATAAATGAAATCATATTTTTTATTATTTCCATAGATGAGAGGTTTCTATTTGATCAAAAGTAGAAAGGATCAATGTAGAAAATTTACTTTTTTAAATTGTCTCGGGCTTGGGTGTTGTGGTACCTTTGTTGACTCAAATACTCCATAATACTTTCTATATCTTAGGCGTGTAGGCAATATATGTGATGTTGTCTAATAAAATATTAATTTCTTTGAGGTTCATGCAGAGTCAATTGAATATCACTAAACACATAGATCTGGTCCCAAGATATCTAGATAAAATATTGTTTATTGTGAAAATTCAAATGGCGGCATACAAAGACAAGTTTACAGAGTGGCCTTCAAAAGGATTTCTATACAAATTTATTTATCCAGTGCCTCAGTAGGCTTTTTTTTATTTAACAAGCTGCTCACCAGCATAAATTATAGCATATATCACCCGCATGTGATATAGCTTCTCATAGGTGAAATTATTTTTTAGTTGTATCAGTAGTACAGAAGATTACCCTCTATAAACCAACAAAGTTAAAAACTTTAGGCCTTTCTTATATTAGTATAGATAGAGAGCATGATTTGTTACCATAAAGAGCCTGTTTTTGCATGCAACACAATGAAACTTTTATAATCTTTAGTTGAATACACTTTCTTTCTTTCACTTTCATATGAATATTAAAAATAAGTAAATAATAAACACATGCACTTACAGCAAATAAAAATGTCTTACAGGCCTCCAGGAATATACAAGCAGGATTATTTAGAGGAACTATACCGACGTTATGACGATGCTGAATTTACACCTGCCGCTCCACTGAGACCTGATTGGTGTAACGGTAATTTGATTTGACATCTTTTTCTCAATTATTATTAATCCATGAATTGGGTAATCGTATAGATACAATACTGATTGCTGACTACACGCCGTATTACTTCCACTCTGGTTTCACCCACTTGGTCTTGTATTATATCTGTTGTTGAAAACCCCATGAAAGTCTGTTGTGTAATTTAAAAGATCTCAACATGCAGACAGTGGGAAGTGACTTTGTTTATATTATGTATAGATGATGATTGTCTTTTGATTTTAATTATTATTACTTAACAGTATTTATTGTATGTATGCATACTCAAGTAAATTTTTAATAAGTTCCTTGGAAACTGAGATCAAGGCTGAAACTCCAGTTTCGGCTGAAAGACTTTTGGCTTGGACATTTTGAAATCCTAAAATATGTACATAATAAGGTCCAGCTTCCTCACCCATTAACTTGGCTTTAGTTTGATTAGCATCAGATCTGTACAATAACTCAATATCAATCCACAACTGATCGCTTACAGGTAGTTCCAATTGTATTTATTGTATTGCCAGTCAAATCAAAACCAATCGAGTTATGCGACAGACTTGTGGGTGAGTGGTGTTATTGTACTACAGAACAGCAGAGGAGATTTACAAAAAAAATTAACAATTGACTAATTGATTGTTTTTGGGTTTTTTATTAACTAATTTTAAATGTCCCGTAAAATGAATCACGTATCATTACGGGTTGTGACGTCTAGGTCCGGATCAGTTAAAAAAAGAAAGAGCTCATACACTGCATAGATAAAAACATGGTAATATAAAATTTCGGCCACATAGAGGACCTGGTGACCTCACATTTCAATAAACATTTGGTTGCATACGAAGCTACGTCCTGACCCCGTTTCGGTTCTGGTAATACACATATTATAAATCGTCGTTAATTTTGCAAAAATTAAATGCATTTACAATTTATTTTAAAACAAAAAATGGTACATGGATGTTGTTTACATATACGTTACCGTTTTAGACATATTTCATATTTTTTTGTTAGAAGTAACAAACACTAAGTGCAGTATATTCATCACTTGTTATCAAATATCAAAAAATGTATAATGGAGTTTCTTTCAGAGGAAGAAGAAATTGATTATGATGACGATGATGACAAACCGTGCAATTCACAAAGTGAAAGTAACTCGTCTCAGGGTTCATCAAAATCGAAGAAAGGAAGGCGGGAAACTACTCACAAAAAGGCCACATTCATGCCTGGAGTCCGGGGTGTAATGCCTTTTGATACTCAGCCAAGACTCAGTGAAATACAAAAGAAAACACAAGAGTACTGCGAATGGGAAACGACTGGATTTCCTGGCTCACAGCCTGTGTCTATGAATATGGCGAATTTGAAAAAGTTACACCAGAAACCTTACCGAGTATCATGGAAAGCGGATGGTGTGAGGTATTTTCTTATGTCTAGTTTTTTGTTAGCTTTGTATATTTGTTTCAATAGTTGGTAAAAAAATGTAAAAACGCCTGAATGACAAGATAATATAATAAAGTTACAAGAAATAGCTCATATGATTCAATTTATAAATAAGTATACAAAATTGAATAAGGTAGAGTGACCATTTCTCGCACTTTTCGTTTCGTCACATCACTCTAATAATTGGTTTGAAAAATGGTTTCATGCTGAAAATTGGCCAATGATTGACTTAGTAAATAAATATAGATCTGATATATAGTTGTGGGGCGCTGTAGACTGAACGATATTTTAATTTAAACTATTTTAAGGGTGCAAATAAATAAAAGTTTAAATTTCAGATATATGATGTTAATTGACGGCGAAGGGGAAGTGTATATGCTAGACAGAGATAACTGTGTATTTAAAGTGTTTGGCTTAAAGTTCCTATACAAAAAAGACCTTAGAAAACATCTAAGGAATACTCTATTAGACGGGGTAAGTAGGTTAAATATGATAAAAAACACAAAATGTCTAAGATAAGTTTATGTAAAATTATCATTGATAAAAATATATTTTTTTTAGGAGATGGTAATAGACAAAGTAGGGGATAAAGAAATACCAAGATATTTATGTTACGACATAATAAAGTTTGAAGGTCAAGATGTTGGTAAAATGGCTTTTTTCCCTGTCAGACTTAATTGCATAGAAAATGAAATCGTCAATCCCAGGTTAGCATTGTATACTAAGTAATTAAATTAATATTTAGTTAACTCGCAAGTTGTTTATGAGAATAATTTTGGTTTTTGATTGATTCAGACATCAAGCTATGAAGGAAGGCATTATAAAAAAGGAACGCGAACCTTTCAGTGTTAGACTGAAACAATTCTGGGAGTTACCAATGGCACACCAGTTGCTCGGTGAAAAATTTGCCAAAACACTATCTCATGAACCTGACGGACTTATATTCCAGCCTTCTAAAGAGGTAGGTTTACGTGTCTGTTAACTCGTCAGCGTGATTAGCCTTTTTTATTTTATGGATACTCTCCCGGACTTGCTTGTCTTGTGTGTGACTTGCCGGACTTGCTTCCTAAGAGGCTATTCAAAATGTAGGGCCACCTAAATCGATGTCCTTTTCTATGGGTCTGTGTCAGGCTGGTAGCGCCACATTCTTCTATATTGAAATTATATGTTGATTTATCAGTCCATTACGAAATAATGACAAAAAGCTAAGTTACATAGTTTCAGCTATAAACGAGTTTCTTTGTGGGCTGGGCTGACATCAGTCTAGCAGCGCCACAGCTAGAACTTCGAACGTTCTACAGACCAATTCCGTATTGTTTATGTAATGATAGAATCTCAATAGAATCTCAACTATTTTTATTTTGCCATTGTACAATCTGCATGAAGTCCAATATTATATCTGTCACTATTTATGTATTAGGACTACTAATATTGGACTTTAGGTAAATCGTTGAGATTCCATTGAATGAATAACCACTTTATTGTACTTAAAAAGAAAAATCATCATAACAATAAATGTATTAACAGTACAATCGGCAGCCTTATCGCTAAAAAGCAATATCGTCTAGGCAACCGAAAGTTAGGCTGGACAGTTACATAAAATGATGGGTAGTAAATGGTGTCCTACGGAGTCAAAATAAAAGTTTTCTATACTAATACACATATATATCGATAAAAAAATAAATAAATATACAATAGTCTAATTTAATATTCATGAAGTGGCAGATAAGTAATGCTCTTTACTTTATTTTTAAAGACTTTTTGGTGCACGCTTTATGTCATCTGGAAATTTATTCCATAAGCAGACAGCCTGAACTGCAAACGACTTGTCGGAAAACTTTGTTGATTGGATTGGCGTCTGCTGTTTTCGCTCGAACTGAGATTATTACTTATTGACCAGAAAAGAAATGGTACAAATGGCGCACTTTTAGTTTTTTAGAAAAAACGATAAACGGGATGGCGGCATAAAGTAAAGATTAACTATGCGTAGACATGCATAGCTGACGAAAAAAATATATTAATATACAATATATATATACATACAATAACACAAATATAGTTACATAATATTGATGATGATTTTCACATATTTTTCATAAGAAAGGAATTTTACGATTAAAAAATAAATTTATTGGGAGATATTCTGATGGGGTCAGAGAGGCTATTCCACAGTCGTGTGGCTTGAAGGGTAAAAGAGTCGAACATAAAGCCAGAATGAAAAAAAGGAGTAGAATGTGAGAGTGTGTTAGAAGAAAGAAGTAGTCGATCATGCGAATCTCAATGATACTGGGATTTATTATTACGTAAATATTATTAGAATTGGTTTGCTGGTCTCATATCATTGAGATGAAACACATGCTGGATACCTCTATCGGCCTGTTACACACTGGGTAGGTGATGACCAGAAACAACGCCAAGGGAAAGGACCTCTTCCCATGCTGTTCGTTGACGGTAAAACTCAAGATGGAAGTTGTACTCAAGGGCCTCTCCAAGCGATCCCCCCCACGGGCCGTCTGCCCTAGAGATTCTAAATAAGTTACCTAATGTCACGAAAGTCGCTTGAACGATCATTTCCGTACGTCGAAACTCGAGTGATCGTGCCAATTCTATTCCTACAATCAACTACACTCTGCTTCTATGCTATTGTTAAAATTGGAGAACATTCGAAATCCCATTTTTATTCTATTTTTCTGATAAGTGTAATATTTTTTTACAAGTTTCGTTTATTCTACGGTCAAGGCCTCGTGTAACTTTAAAAGTTGGGCGTAGTATGTACAGCTTGACATGACATTATTGCCGTAAGATGTCAAGTGCTCACATTACTAGACTTTAGTTACAAGTCATACTTATCGCATACGCCATAATGAACTTCCCCACACGTCCCATGAGCGCTAACGTTCCGACCTCTTCCTGTCAACTAACCTAGGGCAAACCCTGGCCATTTTATAAAATGTGTATTTTTTTTGTAATTTTACAGCCATATGTAGCGGGTAGATGTGACGACGTTTTAAAATGGAAGCCTAGCAACATGAACAGTGTAGATTTTAAGCTGAAGATAGTAATGGAGGATGGGCGAGGGTATGTTTAACATTTTCCATCTGATTTAATGCCCTTATATAGAGATATATAGTCAATATTGAAATTATCTTTTTTTTAAATTTCAAGTATTAATTATTTCGATAATAAATAATATTTTAAAATAATAAATAATCTGCATCTTCATCATATTAAATAATGTTTTCTTTTTCAGAATATTGCCTAAAAAAGTAGGGCATCTCTTTGTTGGGAAATATAATCTTCCTTTTGCTTCTATGAAAGTTACAAAAGACATAAAAGACCTTAACAACAAGATAATAGAGTGCACATTTAAGAACAACGAATGGGTGTTTATGAGGGAAAGGACAGATAAATCGTACCCTAACAGTTACACTACAGCTGTGGGTGAGTGAGGATAAATTATACACAATATTAATTCAATAAGGTTCATTTACATTGGTAAATGGATATTAGTTGTTAGACCAATCGATCTTAAGATTAAATAAAATTAACTAAACACTTTGAGTATGTAGAATTACATTGTTATTATATTCTGTTCAACATATTAAATTTACAACTGGATAAAATTGTTTGGAACTAGAGGTCATTCAAAATGCGTATTTTTTTTTCAGCTGTGTGCAACAGTATAAAGGAACCGGTGACTAAAGAAATTCTATTTGATTTCATTGATAACCACAGATTCCATGACGATTCAGATATAATGCCTCCTCCAAAGCGCATGCGTCGATAACTTCTATAATAATAGTACATAGCTAATGTAAGTTGAAATTAAGTTGAAGTATCACCTCAATTATATTATGAATTAGTCTTATTTATACCATTTTCTAACCCATGACGAAAAGAGGTGTGTTATAAGTTTTCAGTTCTCACTTAAAAATAAAGTGTTTCGGAACTTATTCATACTTATTGTGTTAGGTAATTTAACTATTCACAGAATAAATAAATATGAAGATGACTAAAAATTATTAAACTTATGAAATTGTATTATTCAAATTGAAAAAAGTTCTGCATAATTAATTTCGTGTCATATTTCCTAAATCAGATGTCAACGGTCAGTGCAAATCTAACGGAAGAATTCTTTAAACGCCTTACAGAAGTATGCGTTACGTGACTGATCTTACGTCGTGTGTGGAAAGTTGAATCTCATTTCATATATTTGTTAGTTCTGACGTTCCGTGACCGACAACGCAACGGGTGTATTACGCAAAGCTCGGTGTAGATGGCAGCACCAGCACACATAGTAATAAACAAACATTTTGTCATTTGGAAATTGATTAACAAATGTTCCTTTTTCTTCTTGCATCCAAATATACAATCTTTAATTAATTTCACTTGAAAAGAAGACTTTCATGTAATAAATTAAATTAAATGTAAAATTCTTACTGTGCGTATTATAACTATACTCTTTGCTCACTAGTCTGTAAATAACATTTGATTTTTATAAAAAATAATATTACATGTGCTAATGCTGCAATCTGCCCACTGGAAGGTGCAGTAATACATCCTTTTACACTAAGCATTGTGTAGCGTCCGGAAGATCCGTCAAGTTTCGACGGCATAGATATTTGTTAGTTCTGACATGTTCCACGACCGATGAGATGCCTCATATCTTCCGTCAGATATGCAACTACCTAGACTTAGTATGCAAGGTACAATGTACTTCAACATATTATTAGTTACATTAATTTAACTGTTTTCAATAAAATACTTTGTAAATAATTAGTGTTTTATTTACAAAAAATACATAAAGAACTAGTTACGACCACAGACCAGAAATAAATAATTGACATACATTTTCAAATTATAACCATACCAACAATTAAATAAAACAGTTTGCTAGAAATCATACATAAAACTTTGGTTAAACTAACCTGCAATAGTAATTTATTCTTCAATACTCCATATGAAATTCCAAGATAGTACAAGAATGTTCTCCACAACTAGTCCATCTAAGTCTGCAAAATTATTATAAGTTACAATTAAATGATGAGCCATATTGCCACCTATTTTCTCCATTGATATTGACATTTTTTATTATATTCTCCTTTGTTAGTTTAATAAGATGATGATTGACATTATAGGCTGCTGCTGACCACAAGTGTTCAGGAGTTTCAGTGTATATTATTCTCACTAAATCCATCTCTGTCATCTGTTTATCAGGATTGGTCCTTAGTGCTTCTAATATTTGTTCTTCTCTTTGTTTCCTGTGTTCAATATAGTATTCAATCTTTGGTATTGGGTCCTAAAATTAAAATTAGCAATATTGGTTAACATGAGATTTATCCAAAAATGTTATATTTAGGAATTCACTTGTTACAGTCAGGCAGTGGGGGAATCTGCCCATTAAGATTGAATGTAATAAAACTACTGAAAGTTTTTAATGCTTAAAATGCTTTGCTTTTTAACTTTTTAATAAGATTTGCCCTTTGATTAATTAATAACTTATAAATATTATTGTGTGGAATTATCAAAACTCCTGAGGATATGTCATATAATTACCCACCTCCACAATATTTCCATGTCCTGGGTAAATAGAGTTTGGTTTTAGATCCAATATCTTTTGAAGACTTATCATATAGGTATACAGATCTTCGAATACTGCAGTACCTTCTCCTAATATACAATCACCACTGAAGAGTATGTTCTCATCTAATAAAGTCAGCACTATGTGGTCAGTTGTGTGGCCAGGAGTGTGATGTACTTTCACTGTTGCACCTTCCACCTTGATCTCTTGACCGTCCATCAGCCAGCACATTGGAATTGATTCGGGCACATCATTATCGGGCGCATCTGTTTCATGCTTTTTATGTTTCCATACCTTTGGATGTTCTGAAAATTAGAGCATTTTTTTATTCATTAATATTTATATCAAATAATAACATTAGCAGGGCATTCTAAGATTACTTATATATTTCAAAAATTAATCAAGGCACAATGTTAAAAATATAATTGCACAAATTAAACAATGTTATGGTCATCAAAAAATAGTATTTTATACTTCACTTTAATTTACAATACATTAAATTATTGGTACTGGCCACTTCTGCAGTTTCTAAATCACACAGCATAACCCACTTGTGGGATTATTATGATGGCTAATAATGAACAAAACAGTAGCCATGAAACATGATTATTTAAATAAACATTATGTTCTATTCAATATCAGTGCAGTTATTTAAAAAAAACAGATACCCAACAAACATCTCAAATAGTTAAGATTTACTACTTGCAATGGTGCCATAAATATTCTCTACTCCGCCAATGTGGTCGTGATGCCAATGGGTGACAACAATGTGCTCTATGTTGATTTGTTCAGATTGTACTACTTTTGCCAGGTTCTGTTGGTATTCATTTACATCTTTATCACCAGTATCAATTAATATTCGGCTGTAATTTTAAAGTAAAAGATATTGGTATATTTAATAATACACTTTTTATAAATAATTTGCCCAAAAGCACTAGTACTTACTTTTTTCCAGTACCAATCAGATACGTATTTGTTCCTTGCAATGTCATGGGACCTGGATTACATCCAAGGATTCTAATAATACGTGTAGATAGTTTTGAAATAGCAGGTATAGTGGCTGCCATTTGATTAGTTTTATTTCATTTAAATATTAATATGCTTTTATCAATATAAGTCTTTAAATTACTATTTATTACAGGATCAAAGTTCAAAGATAAACAAGTGCCTAGAAATTAACAAAAGCTGTAGTTTATATACTACAACGATAGATAAAATGCTTAAAAATGCAATTAATCCTAACTCAGTAATATTTAAAAGATGAATTTTATAACAATTTAAGCATTTATTATTTACTACCAAAAATTCAAAAAATAATTCTTTCTCAATGTCAAATTGTCAAAAAAAAAAATTGTGAAACTGTCATTTTTTATTATTTTAACGGCACCGGTTTCTTGCCCTTTTTGCCCTTATTTTCTTACAATCACTTCATTATAAAAAGGCTTAAGATAAATCCATGCACTAAATACTGGGTGGAACAGAACGACCGACACTCCCGAGGTTCCTGGAGAGTATTATTTGTCTTTAATATGCTGTAAAAAGATTATATGTCTAGGTCAAATAGTTTCAGAGCTATTAAATTACAAATTTTTTGGAAAAAATGAGTGTTTTCAACCCTGAGTCAGCTGTTTTTGGGACGTACTAAGGAAAAGTTTTTAATCGGTCATTGACTTCTTCATTTCTAAAAACGAAATAAACTAGATTGTGATTTATAAGACCGCTTTCATGCAAATTCTACCAGACAATCAATAAACAAGACAGTCAAAATGCTTAAATCAATTTACAGACTAACAGCCTTAGTAAAGATTGTGTTTAGTTTTGTGTGAAATGTGATGTGTTTTGTGCATGCATGCAAAAGATCGTGCTTAGCTCAGTCTTCAGAGAGGAAATGGATATTATCAGCATCGACTATCATCAAGATATTGGTAAATAATTCAATTAAATTAATGTATTTCGTGGTGTTATCTGCGCACAATCGATATTGCGCATACGCGTTATACACATCTCTCAACACTCTCTCAACACATAGAAATTAGAAAATTAGAAACTCCATTTTTAAACCTTTTTTATTTTGAAATATTTGTCAAATAAAATGATGTTTGAAACTTTCGGCTTTGTCGGTCATTTTGTGGCTCCCCGTAGTTTAATGAGGAAGTATTTAAAAAAAACCGAAAGCACTAAAAAAGCACTGCCACTAGATGCCGACTCTAGTAAAAGTTGATTTTTGCAGGAAATGAATGTACAAAGACAGTCATTTCCGTTCCTTCTAACTAACATATAAAAATACTGAAATTTGCAAAGTTTGATACTTAGATATCTAATTCTAATTTACTTTAGAATTAAGTGTTAAGAGTGCTAATTTACTTTTAAACATTAAAGAAAATCGGAAAGGTTGTCATGGAGAAATCAAGAAACTACCGTAGTGACATCTAGTTTGTCTTCATGGCTTATTGGTTGTTCAAACTTTCCATTATTTCGGTTGTACATTTTGTGAAAATTAAGAATACCAATATCAAGCAAAAGGACGAAAAATGGCTGGTGCCAATATTTTACAATAAAGAACAAAAGTGGAAAGTTTCTTTGTGTCGAAATTACTTCCCAAAAATTATTACCATTTTTTTATGTGTAAACTCAGAACGTGACTGGAAACATTATTTATTTTTGTACTTTTACAGTCCAACTTATAATCTTTCGTTGAATGAGTAAGGTGCAAATAAATATTTTTTATGTTTATTTTTCATGATAGTTAGTTTTATACTTAAAAGTCACATCCCCAATAGTTCCTTAATTATTTTACTATTTGGTTACCCAAAGATTCTCCATTTTCGTGGGATTCTTTCTGCAGATTCTGCACCGAGTACGAGTAAGGAACTTAAACCTATATACCGCACCTAGTTTGTGATAAACACTAAACTGTATTCGTGTAGCGTAATAGCGTTCTGAAGAGTGCCGTCTGATATAATATATTTATATTTATTTACTCAATGTCAATTAAATTAGTTACATTCACAGAAACAATAAAACTTACACCTTTGTTTTTTTTTTTGTTATAAACATCCTAATAGTACATTACGGAATGCAATAAAAAATAAATAATCTTTAAAAATACTTATACATATCTGTATATTTTCATTATTAATCAAAACAATAATATTTAATAATAATAATAGACATGCATATATCAATAATATAATAATAATAATATAATATAATAATATAATAATATAAATAATATAATAATATAAGTATACATTAAAATAATACAAAATATTATCAAACCTAAGCTATAAAACGCATATTATTAACCACGCCAAGTATAGCTTACACGCTGTACTAGCTACTTGCCATCCTATTGTTTGCTAGTTTTTCATACTTTCTCGATCGCTAGTGTGAGTCGTAGTATCTTCTTCTTGGTTTGTGTGTGACTAACCACGACGCGAAGCGCACATCGTTTGCTTGTTCCATACGATTGTCTGTTTTTAAAAGTACAACAACTGGAAGTAATACTTTGTTGAATGCTCAACAACCAAAGGAACTTGGAATAAATGGATAGTTTTATGTGCATCCTCGAATATTATGTGTCAGTAATTGTAATTTAAGCAGACAGGATATTCTAGTTAGACGTGAACACTATCTGACTAAAAATTTAGTTTCTTAATGAAAAAATCAAATTTTCCTAATTGTGATACTTGTCGAATAATTGAGGACTGAAAACACTTGTTGTTGGAGTGTCGCAGAAATATATAATAAATCGAATTGACTAAGGCATTTTCCAAAGCTTACTGAGTGAACCAATGGCAAACACAGCAATACTTATATGCGACGTGGTAAATCGTCGATGATAGTTGGTCTCTCAATTATTATTTTATGTATATTAAGGATATGATAGGATTGTCAAAGAAAAAAAATCCTTCAGCATAGAGTTAATCAAACATAGATCAAAGCAATGAGGAAGTATTTTAAAAAAATACGAAAGCACTAAAAAAGCACCTCCACTAGATGGCGACTCTAGCAAAAGTTGATTTTTTCAGGAAACGATTGACTTAAAGATAGTCATTTCCGTTCCTTTTAACTAACATATAAAGTAACTGAAATTTGCATAGTTCGAAACTTACATATCAATACAAATGCGAAAAAGTACAAATAGAATATGAGTTGTTTATTGAGTTTTGAAAACTAATTTACTTTTATACATGAAAGAAAAACGGAAGAGTTGTCATGGAGATATCAAGAAAGTACTGTAGTGACATTTAGTTTGAGTTCGGGAACTAATAGATTTTTTTTTAATACTTCCTCATTATTTGACAGTGACAGCTACTGACATTGACAGTTTGACAATTAGCAGTTTGACGTTTTAATAAAAAATGGCTGGTGCGCTGGTTAGAGTTATTCAAAGGACAAAAACAAATCTGGGTAAATATAATATTTTCGCAATTATTATTTTGGTAACAATATTTGATGAAAAATTTTTCAATTCTTGTCATATGAGATAGGCAGATGTTATAGTTTTCATTTCATTGTATTGTTTGCTGCGCAGACTTACATAATTTTGACATGTCTACGTCTGGTTTCAGGCATTGTTGCGCCTCTTGCTAATGGCATTAACAATGTACCGGTACGCTATCAGCAGACACAAGCGCCTCCAACTAAGTCCAAGTTCGGGCCTTTGGCAGACAGTGATAGGGTCTTCACAAACTTATACGGCCGACATGATTGGCGTTTGAAGGGTGCCTTGGCTCGAGGAGATTGGTACATGACCAAGGAAATTCTTCTGAAAGGGACAGACTGGATAGTCAGTGAGTATTCTTTATAAAAGCATTATGCATATGTAAAGTTGAATTTCTATCACATTCAATATGTTGACTTAAAAGTAATTTCTCAAATCATAGCTCACATAATAAACATAAATGATAAGGACATTTACAGGCCTCTTAAATGACTACACATATTAAATTTAACCAGAACTAAATTTGTTAAATAAATGTTTAGATGAACTAAAAACATCTGGTCTTCGTGGGCGTGGTGGTGCCGGTTTTCCCACTGGCATGAAATGGTCCTTCATGAACAAACCTTCCGATGGTCGCCCAAAATATTTAGTGGTGAACGCTGATGAAGGAGAGCCTGGCACTTGCAAGGACCGTGAAATAATGCGTCATGACCCTCACAAGCTGGTTGAAGGTTGCCTTATTGCTGGACGTGCTATGGGTGCCCAAGCTGCTTATATTTACATCAGAGGCGAGTTTTATAATGAAGCCAGCAATTTGCAAGTTGCTATTGCAGAGGTAAATAACTGATTGCAGCAGCAATGATTGCTTGCGAAATATCAGAAATATTTTTGTTGTTATGGTATTTGATTATTGAATTGATAATTAAAAATTAGTTTTTCTAGTGATAACAATTACAAGTTTCATCATTACTCAAATCCAACTTGTAGTACAGGTATTAGGGTATTAAATAATGATTGTAAATGTCATTGCTTTTTTAATTAAAACAGATATAGTGTAATTATAATAGAAATGATTGTTACTAAATATTGTAAAATATTTGACAGGCAGAGTGAGTAATCACAAAATATGTCTTGAAATTTTGCATGAAGATTCTTAATAAGGTGTCAAGAGTTATAATTCCACCCCCCTTTTTGTAAAATATTGTGCATTTAAAATATTGATAAATGGTCATTGGTTAGAGCAGTATTTTGTGTTGCTGAATATTATGGATTCTATGCCTTTTTAGAGATTTGGGTTTAGTGAATTTTTCATGAAGTGATGTGAAGCATTTACTTTAAAATTATAGAGCATAGTGAATACAAAACTGATCAAATATTGTAATATATAAATAATATTGTGTGGACATTATTTATATAGACAGACAGACAGACAGTGGGGACGAAATAAAAGGCTGATGATGATGATGATGATTTCTAATAATATTATTAATTCTCTAGGCATACCAAGCTGGACTGATTGGTAAGAATGCCTGTGGTTCTGGTTATGACTTTGATGTGTATGTACACCGAGGAGCAGGTGCTTATATCTGTGGTGAAGAGACTGCCCTCATTGAATCCATAGAAGGGAAGCAGGGCAAGCCACGACTAAAGCCTCCATTCCCTGCTGATGTGGGACTATTTGGTTGCCCGACTACGGTCAACAATGTGGAGACTATTGCTGTTGCTCCGGTAAGTTATGTGATATTGTTATTTCTGTAGACAGCTTTACTATACAGGATCATTTTCAATGTATAAACTATTTTATATAGAATAGATAGAGATAATTCTTTAAATATTGGTTATTTAAACTGCAAAAAAGGAGTTTATCTATTCAACTGTATAATTTGAAGAATTAAAGGTAAACAAAGTTTTTTTTTTTTCATTATTTAACATAAATCTTTGTGAATGTATTAATCAGTACATATTTTAAAATACTGAAATTTTGACAACACAATAAGAGTAGTAAACATCTAAGAAGCCAGGGGCGTATTTCCGTATCAGCCATATGAATGATACGAACCCCAACTAATGATACAGGGCCCATCCAAGGCATGCTATGCCACTGAAAAATGTGTAAAGACTGACCCTCATGGTACTCAGTTGTCACCTGTAATGGATTTATTATATTTTAATATGGTTGTAGACAATTTTTTATATATTTTTATTTTATAGATATACTTGAAATATATTTTAAAATACATATAAAAAAAATATCTCTCACATATTAATTTAAAATCTAAAAATATAATTCATGTTCAAAATTTTCTGCTTAAAAGCTAACCTCTGTCATGGCTTCGATTTGATGTCACAGCCCTCTGAAAGGAACAAACAAAAACAACAACAAACATCCTTCTATGCATAGTCAAAAATAATATTGTTTCCTTTTCAGACTATCTGTCGTCGCGGTGGTAAATGGTTCGCGTCGTTTGGACGACCTCGTAACTCTGGCACCAAACTCTTCAATATCTCCGGGCACGTGAACACGCCGTGCACTGTCGAAGAGGAGATGAGTATACCCCTCAAGGAGCTGATAGAGAGACACGCGGGCGGAGTCTGCGGCGGCTGGGATAATCTACTGGCTATCATACCAGGGGGCTCCTCCACACCTTTAATACCTAAAGAGTAAGAAAGAAACATTCTTATTGATTCTTCGCAAGCTTTATAATTAGTCTTTATTGCACAAAAAACAAAGTGAACATTACAATAGTAGGTAGATCACAAGCAAGGGTGGGCTTATCTCTATAAGAGATCTCTTCCAGCAAACCAGGCGGTGTGGGAAATCAAGCAGTAACGGGAGCCTGACAAGTGCATTTTGTAAAATTTTATGTGAATTGATAACTTTACACTTTACACTGGGGTTTGCAAAAATATAAAAATATCTGTTATTTATCATGCATATGAAAAGCTGTGATTTTAAAGACCAACCAACATGATGGGTGACCTAAATTTCCTATATAAAACGCCACCGCGCTATGGAAGGCGTTGCCCAAAACCCAAAACGGTTGTGATGTTCATGTGTACTCCACATGCATTAATAGGCAGATGACGAAGGATTTAAGTCGGAATTGGCTTCTAATGGGAATGACCATCAAATTATTTAAAACTGTTAATATTTCAATTAACTTAAACAACCTTTATTTTTTATTGACAATTAATTTCAAAGCTGATTGCACATTTTGTGGTCACATGGCATGTCATTGTATGTTTAATATTACATTCTTTTACGTAATAAATTGAATTTAATCTGTTTTAATGGACTCATTAACATAGTTCGGCTCTGACTTCATTTATTTAGTTTCGATTATGAAAGAACAATATTTACTCAAGAACGATCCATTTGGAATTTCCTCTTCATACATTGGTTTTCTCAATAGCGTAGTGGTTACCGCGCTCGATCTGCGATACGGTTGTTAAGCAACTTCCTTAATGGCCGATCATAGGATGGGTGACCAAAAATTTACTATATCGAACTCCTCCGTGCCGTTGGTCCCGGTTGCATGTGCAGTCATAAATACCCACCAATCTGGACTGGGCCCGCTTCATGACCGATTCGCCCTATGCTATTCCACTTGATTCCTTCCACAGGGAAGGTCCCCAGCATTGGGTACAATAAAAGATGGGTGATGTGCCGCTAATTTTATATAAACTGTTTTCAGTGTATGTGAGACAGTGCTAATGGACTTTGATGGGTTAGTTGCGGCTCAGACATCTCTCGGGACTGCCGCTATTATAGTTATGGACAAATCTACCGACATAGTGAAGGCGATCGCGCGTCTCATTATGTTCTATAAGCACGAATCATGTGGTCAGTGCACCCCTTGTAGGGAGGGAGTATCTTGGATGAACAAAATCATGTATAGGTAAGTTCTATTAACCCTTAAAAATTGAATACGGCTGTAGACAGTAAACCGAAAGTAAATACATTTTTTTTTCTGGTAGTGTTTACTATTACCGATAATCACACTTTTATGCTTATTATATTTATAATAAATAAATTGTGAAAAACGAATATTTTATACTCGTTATCACGTGATCGCAAACAGCGCGTGACGTCACGCCCCTCTTATTCATCTCAGAACATAGAGAATTCAACCTTATATTTACATAGAACGATATAATAGGGATGATGACTGGGTAAAAAAAAATGCAATTCTATTTAGTCCGTCAGTCAGATAATAGAAAAATATTACATACGTATTTTTTTTTACTTCAATTTAACAAGAAATAGCTTAAGATAACAGGCCTTAAAGTTGAGGAGTGGGGGCTCGCTACGTCACAGTTGAGTAGAAAACGTACCCTAACGTAACGTCATGCGAAATTTCAACCAATGTAACTCCGTAATTTTATGATTACGAAAAATATAAAAATACGTGTTTAATATTTTTTAACACTCTACCTGACGGACAAACAAACAAAAATTAGTCATCATCCCTATTATATTTAATTTGGTATAACATTGTTGACACCATTAACCATACTAAGTGAAATATTAAAATAATATGTTACAAATAAACGTGAACTGCTGCCGACAAACTCCTATATGGTTTGGCAGATGTATGATAAATTAACGTAATTACATAACATGGATTAAAATAAATAAAAAGATATAACTCACTTGTACATGTGATTACAAGAAAAATTCTTTAAGAAATATATTTTAATTGAAGAAATCTAAAAAGGGAAGTATAAAACTTAATAGCGTCCCGCTGTCTGTACGCTATAATGCGGTTTTCATCAATATGTACAATAATTCGCTGGCGAAGTCGCTGGAGGAATGCTAGTATTATTATATAAAAATTACTCATCGTATATTAAGTAGTAAAAACACTTGTGTTATGAATATTTGAAAGACAGAAAACACAACATCCAGACCCAAGGCCATAAAGTTCATTTTCTAAATTTACCTGAAAGGTGATAGAACTTCACACATGGTGACACTTTGATACTGACCACAGTCTACGAGTCACTCTGCCAATTGTGTTTAGTTTTATATGTTTAAAAATTAAATAGTCTGTGTTTACTGTCTATCTATACTAACAATATAGAGGTAAAATTTTAAATTTGCATTGAATAGATACGAGAACTACTGGACCGACTTAAATAATTCTTTCATCTACTGTAAGCCTACGACTATAATTAATGCGGACGAAGTCGCGACAATTTAATTTATTGTAAAAAAAGAAATATGTATTAAGATAAATTGCATATTATATATTTGCAGGTTCGTCGACGGAAATGCTTCGCCGAAAGAGATTGACATGTTATGGGAAATTTCCAAACAAATTGAAGGTGCGTACATACCTTCGTACAGGTTTAAAAATAAATTCGAAAAAAATTAAACCTAATGTGCTGATTGTACATTAGAAAATTAATTTTATTTTTATAATCTTTAAATTCAGTGATATTAAATATGACACGCCTTCATGAAAGTACTTTAATATGTGCCGAAATTAGTTTCGTAAAATTTGTTATTGGTTTCGTATTAGTTTATATTAATCCGGCTTTTTTGTTGACTTACGGCCGGTTTCTAAATTGAGTAAAGTACAAAACCTCAACTGATTATTCTCAATAACTTAAGTTTTTTACGTTTCACAAAGCAAAAAGTGCTAGTTTTATCAAACTGCTTTAAAAAAAATTTACGTTTGAAATGGTTTAAGCACGGTTTGAGACGTGCTTTACTTTAAATTCTCAATTCAGAAACCGGTACAAATAAGCAATAGCAATCTTAATATTGTGACATATTATCGTAACAATTCAACTAGTCACTGGTCAATAATAGGTGCAATTTGTGAGGTGACCGGCTAATAGGTACAATTTATTAGAAGTTTAAACGAAATTAATCACTAACGAGATATTGGTAATATACTGCAAATAATAACCGAAATCTTAATATCATCACATAATATCGTAACTGGTCAACAACTAGTGACTGGTCACTGGTCAATTATGGGTACAACTTATTGGAAGTTTGAACGAAATAAACCAATACCAAAATAGTGGCAATATATTACAAATAGACAAAGGAAATATTAATATTATGACATAATATCGTAACCAGGGGTCGGAAACCGGTATATTTTTCGAAACGTTTTCATCTTAAATACCTAAAAAACACTTTGTTTCGGTTTCGTTCGAACAGAACGATATAAAAAACGATTTTGGAAAAAAACAGAATTATATTGTTTTCGGTTAATAAAACGTTTTTAACCATTTATTTTGCGTTTTTTTGCATCGCGTACTGTAAATAACGTAATAAAATAAATGTACGCCGCCCTTACAGCCCGCGCGGCACCGTCTTGCGGATTAAACCGGTTTTTTAAAGCGTTCTCATTTCGTTTTCGTTTCGAACGCAATCTTGCCCAAAGAACCATAAGAAACGTTTTAAAAACGTTATTTTGAATAACGTTTCCGAGCCCTGATCGTAACTGGTCAAAAACTAGTGACTGGTCAATTATGGGTACAACTTATCAGTATTTATAAACGATATTGTGTAAACTGCTATTAATCCGATAATTGTTTATTTATGAACTTGCCACTGTTCCGTTGCCATTCAACAAAAGGGACATAGCAACATCGCGTAAATAAATAACTATATTTACGGAGTTGCTCCTATATACCTTATTTTTTTTATAGAGTACCCGATAAAATGTCGAAATATCGGTGACTCAAAATATATGTACATACATACGGCTGCACGTTACCACAATGATTTTGACCTCTACTGTAAACGTATTTGGGTTTAAAAATCTAGTGGGGAGATTGAATTTTTTGTATAGTCTGACGTGCTGTTGACTGTACACGGTAGTAATCCCGTAAATAACTATTTTAATGTTTATGAAAGTTTAAAACAATTAGATTGCGCTTTAATTGCAGTTAAAGTTAGGTTTTATGTCAAATTTGGCGGAAAAACGATAACTTTAACCAGCGAAACAGGGGGATTATAGTTTATAGTTACAGTTGTGACGTCATGTAACAATTGCCAAATGATAACTCATTATTATTTGCTTAACCGGTAGTTTAACATATTGGTTATTGATAAAGTCAGTTTATACAACCAACCCTAAATGATTTTTATTTAAAATTAATCATATTTATTGTTAAATGTTTGTTCATTTTTATTCCATTTATTTCATAAAAAAGCGATACCGTTTTGCCAGATTTTGTTTTATTAACCCTTAATTTTGCAATGTTTTATTTACACTAATATTAACAGGGGAAAGATTTCATTGTTTGAATGTTTGCTTGCAACGAATAGGCTCCGATCTGCTAGACCTGATTTAAAAATTGTTTCACTTTCGCAAATCTACATTATATGCAGTGAACATACGTTATATTTTATCCCGAAAAACACCAAATAAAGGGATGAAAATATGAGTGAAAGTTTGTATAGGGAATTAAAACGTTACCACAGTAACCATTGTTTAATATTTGTCTTAGAATTATATCCGTGTTATGCTACGAATCTATATCCAAATATACAGTTCCCTAGTTAGAACGCTAGTATTTAATGAATATTTAATATCTTCAGGTCACACTATATGCGCGTTGGGTGATGGAGCCGCGTGGCCAGTCCAGGGTCTGATCCGTCACTTCAGGCCGGAGCTGGAGCGGCGCATGCAAGCCTGGGCTTGTGTACACGGACCGAGCAAGGCGGAACGATTATACTAAACAAAATAACTTCACAAGAGAACATTATGCACTGAAATAAACTTTATATCTAATCTTATATTTTCACTCGTGTCTAAAAATTTATATTTTTAGTAGGGATCATGACCAGTTTTCGTTTTTCAGCCCGTCAGTTAGATTAATTATGTATTTTTTTTTTGTGAAGTCAATAAATTACGGCGGTACATTGAGTTGAAATGTCGCATGACGTCACAGCTTTGTACATTTTTGTATATAGTTGGGACGTAGCGAGTTCTCACTTCTCTAATTGGCGGACTAAATAGATTTTTTTCTACTCAGTAATTATGACTTTTACCCACTTTATACGTTATAGTCAACCAAAATATTATGTACACGCGAAAAACACTTATTTAAAGAATTTATCACTCATATGAAAATTCAATTCTATAAATTTTACCAAAATGAGTGAAACAGTAAAGTATTTGTCTATTATTGCAGTATAAAGAGGTTGCCGATGAGAAAGAATTTTGTACATGAATAATTAATTCGTCAATCAGCCCTGCGATTCGAGATTCTGTAAAAAACCGAACCCGAAATCACTTCAAAAGCTGCATCCGCTCAACCTTGATTGGTAATGAAGTTTCGTGGCAAAAAATGGAGTGAGTTTCGAAATGACCTAGTGATCGAATATCTGAGACCTATTATCAATCAATTTTGTTAAGTATTTTTATACAAAAAAATGAGTTAATTGAGTTAATAGAATTCTGGTTCAGATTTTTACGGAATAGTTCCCCAATACTAGAAAAATATTGGATACGTATTTTTTGTTGAGGATTGGGGGCTCGCTACGTCACAACTATGTAGAAAATGTACAAAGGTGTGACGTAATGCAATGCGACATTTCATCTCAATGTATCACCGTAATTTATTGATTACCCAAAAAATAAAAAAATACGTGTTTAATATTCTTTATATACCCGATGAATAGAAAAACAAAAATTAGTCGTCATCCCTATTTTATCTTACTAATGGAGAGCAAAGATAAGCGATGCCAACCCTAAAAACCTAATTGTTTACCCTAGAAAAATCAACAGCTTCTTGATTTGAAATATAATCAAGAAACTGTGGGTTGTTGTCACGAGTATTAGTAAGCGGTCTCCTTTAAAATCTAAATACGCCAATGTGTTTCAAACTTATGTTCTTTGAATCTTTCAATCTCTTAATATGTGTATGTTCTCTTCGAAGTTATTCACGTAATATCACCTCTGGATACCACTGTGATGTAAAGATTAATTTCGATTAATGTTGAATAGATCGATGTATTTATAACGCTACTATTTTGAACCTTATGTGAATCATGGATTAAATATTTAGTTACTATAAATCTGATTGATTCTTATTTTATTTATACCTTCGAAAATGGTAGTTTACGTTATGACATGGCAAGTTTAGCTTTGAAGTTAGAATGATATGACTTGAATTTAGTACAGATAATCGTTGCTAAAAAAATGAAGAAAATCTTTAAAATGTACTCTGATTACGAAATACAATTATAAAATATGTGCTACTCACATCCTTGAATATTTCATAGTAAACGATATTAATATGTTCTAGAATGTTACTGATTTGATTACAAAACTCGTTATAAAGTAATTGCTTTGTATGTATCATAAAAAATAAATATAGCGAATGGCATGATAACATAGTGTTTTTTTATTTGTAATATATTATAAGTAGAAATAAATTTCGAATATTTAATGTCGTGTTTTAATTTACTATAATTTAATACGTTTATGATAATGTCATTTGTTTGCGACTTCCGGTTCTCCCATTAAAATTCAATAGCAGCTAATTAATAATAATAATACAATGAATTAATTTAATTACATTGCTTAGATTCCGAGATGAGTAGCTAACGCCTTCGTATTATAGAGTATCTGAGATAACGAAGTTAACAGACCATTTAGAACCGAGACAATATAGAAATGTCAATTTTCTAAAATGATTCCACCGGGATCGAATCCGGAGACTCCGAGATGGCTACACCTTGAAACCGGCATGAGGGCGTCCAAATCCAGTACTAAAGGAATGACGGGGTAGGATTACAAAATTTTGTGGCCGTTTTCCATTACACTGCAACAGCACCGTTGGAACTTTTGTATGGTTTCGATCTATGGCCGTGGCGAAGACGGTATGTAGTGTTGCACAATTTGTTGTCATTTGTTCATAGTGATTAAATCTATGATTTACAATAGCCATAGATGTATACAAGTCATAATAAATGTATGATACTAAGGAATATGTATATTTTTTTATCGCCTCCATATATGCTAACGAATGAGGTAATATTAAAAAAAGAACACTAAAAAAGTACCTCCATTAGATGACGACCCAAGCAAAAGTTGATTTTTGCAGGAAACGAATGAATCAAAGATAGTCATTTCCGTTCCTTTTAACTAACATTTCAAAACTGAAGTTTGAATGGCACGAAACTTGGATATCAATACAAATTCGAAAAAGTACAAATAGAATATGTGTTGTTTATTGAGTTTTGAAAACGAATTTACTTTTATACATGAAAGAAAACCAGAAAAGTTGTCAAGGAGAAATCAAGAAAGTACCGCAGCGACATCTAGTTTGATTCATTGACATAAACTAAATTAGCAAATACAATATCAATTCGTTTCAATAAGTAATTTATTGAGGACGAACGATTAAAATCTCACATTTTAAAAATATGATCTCTTGCTGCATATGGACACCTACATATTGAATGTTTATTACTTCTTCACGCAAAAATCGGTTAGGAATTAAAATAACTTTTTCATATACGAGTATTGTAAAACATATTAAAGGCTAAATTTAGAATATAATTATAATATAAAGTTCTGACAACAGGCGAAAATTATCCATTCCTCCATTATCTTCGAAATTACTAGGTCTAAGAATTTGAGAAAGAAAGACAACAGACATTTTTTATAATAGATAACATCGAATCTTCATAAAATTCTTAACACTCATTTATGGTTTGGATTTTAATATTTGTACAGATCTCTCGGAACCCTCACAAAGTCTGTCTCACGAAAGAAGTACCGCGGCGTAACTCTTTTTCCTTCGTAATAAAAACGAAAACATTGTGATCCAACGCACTTCTCGGTCGGATCGTCGTAAGCCGAACTCTTCTCTATGATCGCCTGGTACTCAACAGACTGGTGTTTGCAGACGCAGACGCCTTTACGTTCACACCGTAATAAGCGTTATTGAGAGAAGGCGTTTTGGAATTAAAACAAAAACAATATTCACGTTTGTGTGGAGGTGATTTAATTAATCCATAATTGCCCTTTTCTTGATAATCATAATTATGTGATAAACGTGTTGGTCAGTCAATTTTCCCACCAATGACGTGTCCATTGTTGATTGATTGGAATTGACATAGTTATCAGTTTTAATCATTATTTAATTTCCTTGTCTTTATAATTTCTTATCGTCATATCCTGTAAGTTGTGTATACTGAGGTTTAAATAAATAAATATAAGATAATGTCACATACGATTACATTGCTCAAATTCCAAGATGATTAGCTTAAGCTAAGCCCCCGTATTTAACTGAATACTGTCTTTAATTGTCTGCATTTATTTGTTATAAATGAATTCAATACTAACACACTCCTTTTTGCGTCAGATTGTAACTTAACAATGTCCGTCTCTACGTATTTATATTACGTAGATACTTGTATATTATAATTGCGTGTTATTTTTAACCGACTTCAAAATCGAAAAGGAGGAGGTTAAATGTCCGACGGCAATGTATTTATTATGTACATACACCGATTTTCCTCGAATTGTTGACAGATTTTTAAAATTCTTTTCTTGTCGATTTCTTATATTTTCGCGCCCACTATCCATAAATGAAACAACTTTTTTTTTTATTAGACAGTGAATGACCAATGTGGTCCTATTTAAAATTTATGTTTGATTTTAAAACTCTACCCTTTCCCAATGTATTAGGGTTTAAAATCAAGTGTTCTTCACTTGATTTTGAAAGTTTTGTATAATCTGACGTGCTATTTTGTAAACTGCAAGCCAATTCTGCTATAATAATCACATTTCAACAGCTTGTAATCTGCCATTGTATTATCTCTCTTAAGTCCTAATAATGATTAGTGTAATGTCTTGCTTACACATCAATTGTGACAGGTATATAACAATATTGGACCTCAGGCTGTCATTGTACTATGACATAATTCTATGAAGATGCTTTTATGTAAACTTTAGCATAATTGGCATGCTGTAAGATCGTATCTTCTTCATTATTTTCTTTATTAATTATAATATTTAATCAATTTAACATTCATAATGCTATACTGCAAAATATTCTTAATAAAAAATGTTTGTGATCGCCTGAATGTTGATGAGAATACGCTTTGTATCAGCGAAAAAGTACTTGAAAAATTCGTCAGTCCTGTTAGGCCTCGTGTAGTTCAGTGGTTAGAGCAGTCGCTCGGATTACGAAAGGTCGAGGGTTCGAGTCCCATCTGTGAGTGCCAGTACAAAGAATATTCTTTATTCATATTGGCGGTTAGGGCCGCTCAGTTTTAGGGCTTTGCCAATGAGACCTAGGTAGTACGGGATTATGTCTGGATATCGATGCTGAATATGAGTACCGCACCTTTTAAATAAATAAAAAATAAATAACACTGTGAATAGGATATAGGAAGTTGGAATAATAGCACAAAATATTTTTTCTAAATTATTTATTCCCTCTATCATTCTCTTTTTTTTGATAATCTTATTATATCTTAGCTCTATTTACAGTTTTGTATAAATTAATGTAGCAGTAATTCAATTTACATAGTAGGGCTACTATTGTACAATGCTGTCTTTATGAAAGACTTGACTACTATAAACAATTATGGTGAATCAATAACATGGTCTATAATGAATATTTTGAATAGGAAAAACGCGAATATATACATCGTCGAGCACAGCGCTGTCGCATACTTTATTTTACACCATTTTACCTTTTGAAGTAGGTTTTATATGATAAAACTTCTAAGCTGAGACAGCTGCGTGCTAAACGTTGCATTCGGCACTGTTTTTTTTTTACAAAACAGCAAAACCGTTCAAAATTGTCATTATATACTAGATGTTACAAACCACCTCTAGGAATCCCAGATGATACAAAATGAAGATAAAGTGAAAAAATTAACTGATTTTCAACAGAAACTAACGAAATTTAGTAACGGTAACAATGTTGATTTAGATTTGAGAAAACAATTTAACACGATAACTAAAAAGGTAATAAAGATGGTAATTGATCGGGAATTTAATCAATCGAAATAAAAACTCAACACCAAGTACCAAATGGAAAAAATAATTTAATTCTTTTTAGGAATATTAGTGCCGCCACACACAGTCGATTATTAACAACAAATAAATTATGTTTAAATTAAATAAATGGCACAGACCAAATTCTTTGACCTTATTCGGTACGTGGTGATGTGTATATATTTATTTATAATATAAATTTGGTTGATACAACAATATAAAAAAAAATAATTTCGTTCGTCGATTTGCCAAATAATCACGATTTAATATAACCAAACAAATATAATCATAATAACTCTGATGGAAGCAACTGATTGTTGTGGAACAAAAGAAATTAACACTTCTGCTTAACAACGTAATGGCAATCAAATATATCGCTAAATAACATCGGTGGAGATCACATTTACACGATAAATCTTTAATTTTATATAAATACAAAATATACACAGGTAATTTACCTAAGTCTATAGCAACAACTTCAATACAATATATCCATTTATATATTGATGTGAAATTGATACGGTTACAATAGGCTTAAGAGGAATAAACGTACTATTAAAAACAGAATGTCTCACATAAATAAACTGTTACCGGAAAACGTACGGGCCATGAAACTAATCGCTGTACTGTTATAAGACCGCAGCGATGTGTAAGCTCAGAGTCCCGCGCGCCATACTCACGACGGATCGGTCACCGCTCTGACAGATCAAGATCGCGATATCAGTCTCACTTATTCTGTCATTATAACGTTATGTCTACACCACAGCTCGTAAAAGCAAGAACGTAATACCATCAATAAAAATCGCATAAAACGTAATATAACAGCATAAAAACGCACGCGCGGATCGTGTTATGCGGCTCTTATTGTGTAGTTCGAGCTTCTAACATTTATAAATTAGTTACGGAAGAATCGCGGGCCAGCCGCTTTCGACCGTTCGATCCCATCGGACCTTAAAATCACTAGAAATCTCGGCAGAGACCTACATACGGCTCGTGGTACTACTACTGAAATTTGTGAACACGTGGTGTTAGTAATAAAACCTATTTCAGTGTGCGCAACCGCAAGCTCAGGGCTTAGGCCGGAATAACTTATAATTAAATCATAAATAAATCTGACATTGCATCGACGGACTTCCACTACGTTCTGGTCCAGCGGCGGTGTCAGAACGAAGCTTCTGAACCATCGTAAGAACTGAATGTGACCGATGCCAGCACCGGTGCGTGGTGTGAGATAACTGTGGCAGCATGCGACCCAGGCAAGAAAGAATCGTACTACTGGAGGATGTCCATATTCTAGTTGTGTCTCAGACTTGCTAACTGCTAGATTGTGAAGCAGATCTATAACGATCTGTTGAGTCCTCGGCATTTTCTTGTTTCTGGTCGCGAGTTGCCGTACGCCTCGTTTACACGCAGTCTAGGATCCTGTCTACGTCGGGCACGAGGCGGTCGTGCGAGGCAGACGCTCTCGGAGGCAGCTCATTACGCGGGTCTCGCGCGAGCCACGGATGCCGCAGCACGTCGCGTGCACTCAAACGCTCGCACGCCTCGCGTCGCAGCAGCGATCGGATTAAACATTTCCCCCTCGACGGTAAACACTCCGGCACTACGAAATATCCTCGAGATATTTTTGCGAACAGCGACGCGTGCTCCGAATCGTTGAAAGGATACCTGCAACAAAAGATTATTACGTTTAAAAACGACAAATGTCAAATGGTACGCTAATCAGTACTATCTATTTTTTGTCCAACGCTCACTAATTTGACGAAAGAGAAGATAAAAACAAAACGAAATCTTGGCAAAGAAAAAGGAACAAAAAACGGTTATCGCATTTTAAGAGAGATAAGCGTGCATCATTAACATTGCCCGTCGTTGGGTTCGGGATTCGTGACTCGTAAGGAGTTTTTACAAAGCACGGCACCTATTAATGATGGAGAACCGATTGTCATTTCCAAAGGGCAGATGCGTTCGAAAACAAAAACTCAGGTATACTGGAACCCTTCCGGCGACAGGTGATGCGGCGATTGCGGCGAAATCTCGAAATTCGAATATAAATTACGGGTGCAGGGGCAAAAAAAAGTAGAAAACAAAGGATCGCGAACGGCAGGTGCGCGGAGGAGGTAGCGGGCGGGGGACGCAACGTCTTCACCACATGACTGCGGCACACGGCAGGTGCGGCGAAGATTTCACTAGTCTTATTTATATGTGGGTGATATAATTGTTAGCCGTTGGCGCGTAACGGTCGACAGGTGACCATCCCCCGTCTCCAACGGTCGAAGCGACCCTTTTGCGATCTCGAAAAACGGTAAGTCCCACGCTCGCAGGTGAAGGCGTTACTCTATGGAATAACCCAGTATTCGAGTTCAAATAATAAGATACGTACCTTCCGACAAGCATTGTGTATAATATGACGCCGAGCGACCACATGTCAGCAGCTCGTCCCGAGTAAGTCTGGTGAGCCCTCAGGATCTCGGGCGATACGTAAGCTGGACATCCCCGCTTGTCTTGAAGTAAATCTTCTTCGGGATCATCTAGTACCACGGCGTCTTCTAACGACTCGAGTTTTAATGTCGTCCTGCAACAAAAGAAAAAATATTTAAAGTTTGGGTTTCCTGAGTCATCTTTTGAATGATTTTATGATAGTAGGGAACCTGTTTCAAAAATAATCAGACCAAAATTGTTTTTAACGCGGATTGATCAATGACCCGAAATATCGTGTTCCACCTATAATACCATTCGCCGTTGTGGTGTGCGTTCAGCCGTTATTGGATCCCTTTGAGCACAAAGCTTTATTCGGACACTATTAACCAATCGTGCTATAACTAATTAGCGTTAAAACAGCACATATAGGCACATGTGGTGCGGATGATATTGCGAAAGGATATAGGCAGGGTGCGGGCGAGCTACCCGCAGCCACCGGCAGATTTTCATGCGACAATAATGTCATGCAAATAATTACAAGCGAACCATAAAGCTGTTTGGTGACGCAATAGGTTTTGTTTCATCACTAGCGGGCTTTGGGCGCACCGTGCGCGACCTCGTGTTTCACAGCCGCCGCGCCGCATATAGTTTCGAAATGCATTAAATGCAATGTTCGAAATAGTACACCGTTGTATATGCGATTGAATGTAAATAAAACTACTTGATTATAGAGATAAACGGGAATCTAGCCTATCCGATTTTCATGTTTTGTGTACTGTATACCAAATGTGACTTAGACGAGAGTAGAGAGTCGTTGCAATAAGGCAAAGTTGCAGCTGACAAAATAAAATTAAAACACGTTCAATGCATAATCGGCAGGCTATTTTTTTTTAATAAATAATCGTTTCGAACGCAAGGCAGGTGCATAGGTACCGGGCGTTTCGAAGGAGTATTAAATCGAAGTGCATTAAGGTTCACATGTAGACTATTTTTAGCCTGTTTAATAATACTTAAAAGAGGGGAACTTGATGAAGCAGAGTGTATCTAAAGAAGAGCTGTTGATCTATTTGAGTTCATTACTAATAATTTTGATGTTGCGCCAAAATAAATATAGTTAATTACCTATATGAAGAAATTTTTACGTTTTGATTGCTAACATGTATTCCGAAAGATAGAGGCAATCAGTATCAAGTTTGCTCAGAGAGTTGTTGCAAAACCCGTAAGTTGTGGTATCGGCCGTTTGACAAATAGTCTGCCGACGCGAAACTACTCACTGAAATAGACGATTGCTAACGCCACACCGCTAGCAAACTAAATAGAAGCCGTGTTATACCGTAGCCGGCTCTAATAAAATTGTGCGTGCGATAGTCACCAAGATAAACGTTGCAGTAATTTATTATTAAGTTTACAAGTGATCGGATCGTGACAATATGGAGCGGTTGGCTCCTTCTAAAGGTTACTCTCGTTATAAGTGTCGTAACCATTGCGAGTGGTCTGGCAAAATACGAGTACCTACACGAGATAGTTCAGAACTGAACTAATATAATTTTACATCTTTTACATTAGTTGACGTCATGATTAGAGATATTTTTTTTCTTTGTTGCTTTCATTGTCGGAGCTGCGCGTTCAGCCATGCGTGGCAGTGCACGTGCCTTTAATCGGTGTGTGGCAAGAGATGCTCTGTGGGAACCAGCTGACGAAACGCATGACGTCATGCTGCAACTGCACTCCGGAGCTTTTTTTTGTAATTCATCAGTGAACGGGGCTGGATCTGAGGGCGTCCTCGTATCCGTTTAGGTCTCGACGGCTGCGCAACTGATCCTAATTAAATCCCTACAGCGGCAAGGCTAAAGTGCGATGTCTGCAGTTGCAATCGATTCGGATTTCGCAACGTGTAAATAAGTTATACGGTTTCGTAACGTGGTCGGAAGGTTGGCCGGATTTCCGAACGGTGGCCTCCAAGGATTCTCGGCTGTGTCTCGGACGCGGGCTCGGGCGAAAGGACAACTCAGAATTTACGCAATTTGACATTACGCACACACTGAGCCGCGCTGTTAGTCGCGTGGCCGCAGCCGAACGATATAATCTAACTCGTGAACCCATACCCGAAACTAAACTGTATGCATTACCAAATTGACTCACGTTTACAACTTCGCAATACTGTTAACTAATATTTCGTTAAATTACATGTTTATAAATGGGTGGCTAGCAGTAACTTTATTGGTCAAGTTTGTAGTAACTTAGTCGTTAGCACATTGAAGTTTAATAAAATCATTCATTATAAATTAATAGAGGAGTAAATACAATCAATTAAGGTATTCATATGTCAATATATATTTTTTGTAGTGGTTATTTTATTTGATATGAATACTTGGTGTGGGAGATCGCCCACAATTAGCGGGATGCGCCGGCGCGTGTTTCGTAATTGTCGCTACAGTTCAACTCGACCCTGATACTTTCGTAACAAACAATGGCAGTCAGATGCGGCACACACACATGCACTTCCTGCTCGACTTAGCTTTGCATATGACGAATGCTTTGCGCAAGCGCTAGGAAACGTTTTGTGCGACCATTCACAAAACTGTCTTGATGTGTCAGCTGGTGTGATTGTGAAAGGTTATATTTTAATAGCCGTCAGCGATGCATAATTCACTGTTTACATTTTAAATCGAGTGTTTTCGTGCCCCATGGTGTATTATAGCGGTTAGTCATAGGTTTTCGTAACCCGCATTGTAGGGACATGTGGTGTCGCAAGCGGCGTTGCCTCACAGCAGAGATGCCGTCGGGATAGGTTGGGAAACCATCCCGACCATACCCAATTATACGGCGGCTCTTATTGTGCAACCATGTTTCCACGGCGGATGTATTATGAAATTTGATTGATAAGAGTATGTCATAGAACGAGACTTCATCTTATCGTTATTCTCGCACGCGAATCAATCTAATGTAATGAAATTAATGTTTGCGAAAACGCCACTCAAGTTAGACCTGCCATCATTCGGAACAATTAGTCGCTTAACAAATATTACATGTTTAATATACTTTTGAATTTAGGTCTCCAAACCGCATAAGCAGCGGCACTGTTCTCTTTATCGGAGTAGCGATAACGCAAGTCGAACTCAGTTTTGAAACCGAGCGCTGGGCCGCTTGCGAAAACACAAATGTGAACATCGGTTGCAAAATTGTTTTACTTTTAAAATCGAATGCAGCACCAATGAGGAGGTGAGATGCGGGCGGGGCTGGGGAGAGTAGCGGGTGACATTTCGATGCACGGAGGATGGATGCTGCAAGGAGATCGAATAGCGTAACCGCTGCGGGCCGTATTTGGCAGGCGGACGGGACAGGCCGCCGTGTGTCACAATGGAGCGGATTATGAGGTGCGTTGCGATATGGCATGTTGCAAGCCTGGGCGGCAGTCCAAGCGCCGCTGCCGAAATAATCCCGTGATGCAACGCACGGACTGCGGAACGGGCGCCACTCCAGCCAGAGCCTGTTGCGCAAACCACCGCGCAATTGTACAATTGCGCGGCACGACCATCTCCAGCTGCTTACGCACGCGGACACTATCAAACGAACGATACCGTTCGATGACCTCTAGCGCCTATTACGTGAATGTTGTGTAACGAAAGAAAGTGTCCGTTGTGCGTCCGCAAAAAGCCCCAAATCTCATCGGTCTCCGTCTCGAATTGTTGCAATTACACCGTTACGTGGTATCGAGTTAAATCCGGTGAATGGTCGACTTTCTAACGTGGGGTCGGTGTACTCGGCGTGTCGCAACAATTTCTCCGGGCGTCGCGAACGAAGAAAGCGCGACCTCGGCAACGTTTTGCAATCGTATGGCCGCTTCGAAGTGGAGAAAGAGCGCCGGTATAGAAAGCGTACGTCGACCCGGCCGTCCGCAATCGGCGAAACCGCAGGGAGCACTTGCGACAGCCGCGCTAACAAGATTCCCGGCTCCTGCGCGACCGCAGTGGCACGAGCCCTACGTCGTCCCCGCGTTGGGCAAGTGGGCGCGTCATGACGCAAGCGATAAACGAACGCGTGTCACAGACGCTCGAAACACTTCCGTTCATTGACTCTATCCGATATAGCAACCTTATTTTGTTGTTTCGAAATATTATCAAAGCATATTGCACACGTGTGAGTGATTACACTGTTTGTATTTATTTATTATATCCTTGATCTTTACGGGCCATTGAGAAGCCACGCTCGAAAGTCACGGATGAAAAAGTTCGCTCCAGAACTCCTATAAATGTATTAACGACTCGCGTAACTTCGTATCTAGTTTTGAGTTGGGAATTTCGGTCCGACAGGATATTACATGAAGAATTGAGGAGTAATCGACTTACTGGCACGTTTGCGTATTCTCTTTCATAACTTATTGTTACGTTTCAACCCGACTTTTCCAAGTGTTGAGAAATGTACATGTAAAAAGTCGTAACTCTCACAAAGCAGACGGGTAATCGTCGATGTTACGGCGCTACATAATGTAAAGTAAAAAATGGCATAATACGTCGTTGTGATTAATTATGAAGATTCGTTTCGCAACAACAAAGACGTGTAACCTACAGAAACTTAAAATGGACCATTTCTCATAAGTAATCATTGTTAGTGAGCATATAACACCTGGCGACAGGTGAGCATGCGCACCACGCACCGGTCCTCCCGGTCCCGAGGCTGCCATAATGACGATAACCATACAGGGCAGCTGTACACGTTTGTCGCGACAGATGTAATCTAGATCGCTTGATAAATAAATAAAAAGAGTAAATCCACATCCGTGTGCGCCCGCGCAGTTTCCGCCGCCCGTACGCAGCCGGAATAGTCGATTGTTTCGCTCTGCAATCGCTTCCTCCTCATTATGGCGGGTCGGAAGTGCGAAAGGTATGAGTATATGCCGAGCAAATCGATTATGTACCGTGCGCCACTACAAAAGTGTTAGCAAACAGAATTAGGGCAACGATTAATCATGAAAGCCGGGTTGCGAAGCAGAGCTTGCGATATGTAGCGAGCGGTGGCGCGTTATTGCGGACTGGCATTGCTAATAGTTGGTTAACAGTATTGGATCTCGTGTGTCGCAAATGTATGGAAAAATAAGAGAGACACAATGGATTTTGCAGCTGATTTATATGCATGGGAGGTCGTTGGAAGCATCCACTGAGCCCAATGGGTTTTGTAACTCTTCCGTCACATTTACAAAACGTTTCGCGTACTCGCTGCGATGTATTAATGGTCCTTACTCCTTGCGCTCCATTTCATAATGGGTTTACACAAGAGTTGAAACATTCGTTTGTAGTTGGCGGTATACTAACTTATTTCATTGACGAAACTTTTTTAAATCGACGCGCTGTCAGAATCGATTATGTTAGATCTACTTTATAGCAACATAAGTTTAATTCAGTCTTCCATTTTCATTAATTGCATTCACTATAAAAGGTAGGGTACCTTAAATAGGTACATAGTTTGTTGTGAAGGAATGATGTGACGCAGGATGGTTTCGAAAACGCGAAATAAGCGATGTTGCGATTTGTACTTGTGAAATACGTTTACCTCTCGATTGCAGAAACGCGTGGGTCGACAAATAGGATTAATCTCTGCATTTGTAACTATAGCAAGTTTAAATTATGATTCAACCGTTTGTTTTATAACACTTTAGTTATAAACTAGACTTTTATACTTATCATCGGGCACATTTACCGCAATTTCTATCTACATTTCCCTCTTATCTTATCAGTACAAAAAAATAACTTGAAAATTTCACCAGATATTTATTTGCGTGCCACGATCGATAACGAATGTAAATATTTTGTAATGTAGGGAATAAGGGGACACCAACATGTCGGCCGGGTTACACAACAATTCAAATGTTTTGTGACGTTCGACTCGACTTGTTGATATTGTAGTGATTCTGTTTATATGGAAATTAGAAATAGTGCACGACACGACTCTAGATTTGCATCTTATGCATTATTGCGAAACGATTTTGAAACGTAAATCTACACAATTACAGTATATTGAGTTTCAGTATTTAGCTAAAATTATACGAATGGTATATGATTGCAAATAAAAAAAATTGTTTGTAAACAAAGCTAACCCTTCTCAAAACTACTCAGGCCCTTGACGTAAATATGCTTGTAATACCGCGTTCGTAATCAGCAACTCCATCGATTCAGGAACAAAAGTTAACTGGAGTCTAGTAACGTATTATATAGTAGCCCTGTGCTGGTAATAACAGCACAAGGCGATAAAACACGGAAAAGACCCACCATTAATTGTAATCACTATTAAAAGTATATTATGTAAGGTTTTAAATCAGTTGTTTGTGGCAGACTCCCAACAAGAAAGTCTCGAATCGCATAGAACGAAATTCGGAGTTGCTAACACAAACCCTTTTGATACCTACTACATCAAACGAGAACTTAATGTAAGCAAAATAAGAAATCGATGACTTATAAGTGTGGTTCACGATGTGGAGTATAAAATTTTTGTAAACAATTAAAAATTCCCGTCGTTTGTAAATAAAGTTTATAATTTGGCGTGAGTGAAAAAAATACGCGACCCAAACGAGTTTCTACCGTTAACTGTTGCTGAAACATCGCGTAAACATCGTCAGAGTGAGAACCAGTTTAGCGAGCTCGCATCTTATCGATTTCACGTATGAAATGCTGGTATAATTCGCTTACATTTTGTACCGATCGACGACTTAAAATGTCACGAAAATAAAAACAAACGGAGCTTGATACTTACTAGCTAACGTCCACGAAGAATTTCAAACGCAGTAACAGTACAATTGTGTGAATCGAGAACGTGGATCGAATACGAGTTAAACGATCGCGTTGATAAATAAGCAAACCAATCCCCTAGGATCCACGGCCAATGCCCTTTCATCTTTGCTAACATATACGTATAAGGAGTATTAAAACTTACTAATCAAAGTGAGATATTAAATGATTAGTTTACGGCACAGAAATGAAATGTTAACAGAGCGGTACTTTCTCATCCGTTCGGGGTAAGTACCGTTCTCTCGAGTGAAATGGTACTAGGTCGATGAAAGCACTGATAGTGACCATAGACAACGATTAAATGACACAGATTAATAATTAATCAATCAATAATAAACATTACAGAAAACGCGGGAAACAAAAACAATTTAGGTATACGAGAAACCGTAAAAGAAGTTAAGGTTAGCATAAAAAGTGTTATTTTAGTAGTCGTGTTTTTATTACATTCTCAATTGAAGAGTACGATGAGATCATAAAAGGATCAACGCTCTAACCGCGTGCCAAAGCAATGATCAATAACATCGAATTAAGGAGAGGAGGCCCAGAGATCGTTAACCTCACGTCGAGTTTTTTTTTCTGGCGTGATGTAATTTGGAAAGTGCGGAAATGGTAATTTCTAAACTAAATTCCAACTAGAATTGCGCTACGACTTATTATATCACAGTATCGGGCGTTCGATCCGCATCGCGGATGCACAGTGCGGAGGGGTCGGTGAACTCGCGAAACTCCACTTGTCATAGCCGAGGGGAGCGAAACAAAGGCGTGATGCAACTAGAAGAAAGTACACGGAAATAAATCTAGTGGACGTGAAAACGTCAATTGTCGGCGTTACAATAATCGTTACGAATAGAGATGGAGAAACAAAAGAGACAGAACATTGTCTTAATTACAATCGATGCTGTTTGCGCAATGCCATCTGGCAACCCACGACGGAAGAGAAATGTGCCGTGCTGGCGAAACGGCACATCGAGGTGATGCAATAAAGAAAGTGCGGAACTGATGTAGATTTTCTAGCGTGGTGAATGTACTGCGGGCATTAGCATTGTGTATCATGAGTCCGCAAAGCCTCTTGAGACTAGCGGGCGACGACCTCGATGATGTCAGAGGGAGTCGCTTTATAACTAGCATTTGGCCACACAAGCTTAGCTCTATTCTATTACTTTTATAATCTACCCCATTAGTGCATGTAATAAAATATAACCAAGCATTTATTAGGTCCAGAAATCCTCTACAAATATACCACGTTCCATTTTGGGGTTTTAAAATAAAGTATTTGTCCAAAAGGTATGTAATAAACATTAATAATTACTTTAACTCGATTTTTTTACATAGATTTTAACTCAAAAAAAGATAAATTCATCATAGAACATTTTACTTCGTTTTATTTTAGTCGTAACACTATTATTTTCAGTTCTGTGAGGATAACATCTATATAAAATTACTTATGTGAAGAATTATAAAATGTTTTTTGATTTATTTTGTTTTTATTGTTACTCTTTATATTTTTATAGATTGACTATATAGCTTTAGCCTCAACAGAATGAGCAAATCATGCTAGATGTATATTGAAGGGAGGTAACCTCCAACGTTATATCAAGCTTTGCTTGCAACCGTTAGGTAACTGGTGTTGTCACACTCGTTCGTTGCAATTACCGCTGATGTAACGCGTGCAAACTAAAGCGAAGACGTTAGAAATATGTTATCAGTATTCGCAAAGTAGCGAATGTAAAACGCGACCCACTGATTTCAATATTTGGTAATACAAAAGAATATGCTAAAAAGCAATATGTCAAGTTCAGCGAGTACGAGGTCGGTGCGCGGGCGCAGCGGAGGGGGCAGCGAGCGCGGTAGGGGGCGCCGGTGACAATGAATGGCAAAGCACCGTTGTACTTGACCCAGTATGCCGACCGTCACGCCCGGCCGGTGCAACACTGACGTTCAATGGATGATATGCGTGAGAACACCAGACATCTTTGCAACGGACGCCGAAGACAATTTCCAATTCAAAAAACCCTTTGCTGAAAACTTTCTTGATAACGATTATAGTTTTCATATGACGCATTAAACCCACTTGGCACAGACTGCTGATGCTTTACGTCAATCTCCACATATTTCAACAATCGAGTGTCATGTTAACGGAATGTGATGATGTCACGATGAGAAACGTGTGCCCGATCATTACTCATTTCATCGTCTTTTATTAGAGCGTACAGTTATCATAGCTTTAACACACAAAAAAGGGTGTCGAAACGTGCTCACACAGTATCTTGCAAGCGGTTTCCGATTTACATTTGTTAGCGGGCAGATATGTTCTAGTATATGTGCCATTGCGCAAGGCCACCAGCGCACCTGCGTTAGCAGGTCACTGCAGTGACCGTTGCAGCTCCCACGACATACTTCAAGCACTCATGAATAATTAATCGACAGACCTTATAGAAGGGTAACTTAAGGAATTCGGGATCATCACCTGCTTGTGTTGTTGTCGAATACATTAAATTAATTAATACAGTTTTGTATCGATTAAAAACTTGAAGCCTATTTAACACCTTTAAAAACCAAATAAGAAAAAAAGGTTTGCAAAAGAATTATAATGAAATAAAAATCAGCTACAGCGCTGGAGGCAGCGTCCGGTGGAGGCAACCGCACTCGTAATCATCCAAGTGGGTTAAGGTTCCATCAAGGATTTATTGCGGCAAGTCTCCGCTCCAAAACGCCGACCGTTTGTTACCATGAGTTAACTGCATGCTGGTTCCGCTGCATTGGCCTATTATTGAAATCTTTTGTAAAAAACGTTGTATTTTATACTGGGCTATCAATTAGTGGCGACATTTAGTCTGTGTACATTTCTTTTTTGGCGCTTACTTTACTAGTACAAGTTTAAAAGTCCTTTTCATTCAGTTATCGTTGTCAGTTTAAGCAACTAGACACAAAGAGAAGTTGGACATCTTTTGTTTAATTAATGCCCAACAAACAAAAGTAACTCGATCGTTAGTGAAGTCCCTTTGTCCAAACAATAAGACCGTAACTGTTGGAATAACGAGAATGTCCTTTGAGAAGCTTTTGTAATTTGAAGTGAGTACAACAATTAAGCGTAAAATAAACAGGTTAATAAGTTTCAAAGCGATCCAGATGTATTACAGTATTACAAAACGGTAGCACACAACTGTTTGGCAACTACATGGTCGATTCTTTCGCAATGTACACATCACATCGCAGCGTCCGGACCACTCGATTAATTGTTTTCATGGCTCAGATCGAGTATTCGATTCTATTGTTCCGTTGCATAAACAATGCACACAACATGAGGACACTTAAGTAGGACTTTATTATAAAAAATATAAGTACACATTGTCGTCATGCTTCGTGGCGGCTGGTGTGAAATTGAAAAAATACAAAACAATTATTGTTCTAGTGCCTTTGGTCTTAACCACGCAATAACGTCCTCGCACCAATTATGTAACAAGACGACCTCGCATTTAATAGGCTAACTTGAATTTGCACTACTCGATTGTAGTTAGGTGCACACGACTTGGTGCTAATTGGACAAATATTGGAACATTCGTAACATTCAATTTGGAAAGTATACTGCATGTAGTAATATATAAGTTTTATTTTGTCCAAAGATTATGTCTAACTTGTCAATGAGGTGGACAAATGCAAAAAAAGTAGTCACACTCACGTTGCCTGATAAAATGGCAGCATGTTTTTTGAAGATTTCTTTAATTTGAAAGTGCATTGTGAATTTTTGCCAAGTCGTGTATAGGTATGAATGAATGCAATGATGGATCGAGGCTTTACATACACGCAAGTTGCCTTATTGTGAGTTGGGATGGCTTCGTAGGAGAGGTGCGCAGGCGGCGGCAGATGTGCGCAAACGCATTGTCTCGGGAACAAAAGCAGGTAGACGCTGCTGCCATGTGCTACGTGTCACTTTTTCATACATTCTAACTTTATACGTGAAAATGTAAAAAAATATTAATCTGACAGCGCAGATGGCCGAGCACATGTTGCTAGGAAAAAATCCGAATAACAAATAACAAAAAAAAGTTGGGTCTGAAGTCCGATAAAGTCAACTCATAAAATTTATCTATGGAATCGTTTTGTTTTTGCTGTGTAAATACGTGGTGACTATAGTGAACTTATTAATGGTTTTCCTCTGTGACAAAAACAAGAGGAAGAATCGAATCCCAGTTATGAAAATTAATAACGGCAAAATCCAATTTACTCTGATGGTTTAATATCCTGCCAACGCCATTTGTTGAGCTCTGCAGTTTCATTGAAATTGGATGTATTAATGCGTACTGTGGTAATTAACGATTCTTAAGGTCGTGTTTGCATACGCCCATAATTACATAAAGTAACGAAAGAACAATCTGATGTGGACATCGTAGGTAGTAGGTAGATACCTTTAACGAAACTCTGTAAGGAACGGCAAATATTGACCTCGTAGTGGCAGATGTCGAAAGTCAAACTAGAAACTGGTTACAGATGCACTTGAATAAACATTGTCAGTTTATATATTTTTAATATACGGTTCGATGTATCGGATTTCGAGTGTATGCTAGGAGATAGAGTTGTCATCAGGTGTTCAAACATGGTGCAACGTCCACTATACTTATTCTGCTTTATAATATATGCAATAGCAACAATGATAACAAAATATGTGCACGTAACCATGGAATCTTGGGTAGAATGTGTTCAATACTCCAAATATTGCAGCCAAAAATAGACTTAGCGTTATAAAGACGAGAAATTGTTGAACATAAAATCTTTTACGAGATCCCAGATAGACTGGCTGGTGTGCATTTGTTTAAAGTAAAATGATCCTTTTTTTCTCCCGTTGGGGTCCACTTTCGATCAGCGACCTTACGAAACATTGGCTCATTTCATTATTGTCTGTTCGGAATGCGAATGTCTAACACGTGCGTTTCGCAGGTAGACCTTGCATGTGCAATAATTGTCGATACAAAAAGGTGTTTTCTTACGACCCGAATAAACGTATCCTTGCACAATGATCTACACTTTTTATGGTTACCCATCATCGGCTCGGTAGAGAGCAGACCGAACAATAAATCATGCGTAGGAGATGATAACAATGCCCGCGATATTTGTTTACTGGCACATCTGCTAGAGGTGACTAGAGACGAGGGTCGCTTTTGAAATTGGCAAGTTCAGTCCCAAAAAATTAAAGCATTGTCACGTCGCTCAGGTAATTGTTGGAAGATTAACCCGATATGGAGTTAACAATGAAATCGGTACACCTTGATTTTTTTTTACAATTTCTTTATATAAATTATGTGAGAGCACAAGGTTTTTTCGTCCATAAATATTGGAAAATGGTTATGCAGTATATTCAGAGACCTTAGAATCTGTTATCTGCTGCTGATAACATGTACTTTGTGACCTTTAAAACTGACTAAGTGTCTTATATTACTCTGATAACGGTTGTAGGTCCAATGACCGTGGAAATAAAAACTATAAATTAATTTAAAAAAAAAAAAACACTGAAAACTAATTTAAAGAATTGGTCTTTCAGAAATTTCCCTACATACTGCACCAGTGATGTATTCTAGTCTTGTAATCGATTTATCCGTAACGGAATAAGATTTTAAATAGAACTGGACTGTCGAGTTTTATAGCAGTTGGCCAGCATTGTATCAAAGATAGACAAAAGAAAAACTTATTAATAATCGAAAAAAAAAGGACAAAATGCACGCCGCCACATGGCGAAGGTATTAAACTTAATTATCTGAGTCAAGCTCTGTCTCGAGGATATAAATTGCTTAGTGTCTAGTTACAATGAAAATGGATGGACTGCAATTATGTAGATCCAATTTTTTACAATAACAATTTTCTTATTAAATAAACGACTATATCTTAGCGTCGCAACAAATTTCGGCAAAAATTAACAGTATGTAAACTGTTTGTGTAAATACGTAAATCATCAGAATATTAACGTTGGTGATATAATAAAGAGCTTATATTTTGAATCCACGTAATGTTATAACAGAGATTACGCGAGTATTATAACTCTTAATCTAATTGAATCATGAGAGGTGATACGTGATGTTTTCAGAGTGTTGTCTGAACTAATTTTACTAAATAAACCTCAGCTAGCGCATTAATTCACGTCGTTATAACTACTGCTGCTACTGCATTCTTGGCGGGTCACGTACTATAAAAATACCATTACAATTCCTGTCTTCAAAACTTGTAGTATTTGAAAATAATAAGCTATGAGTTTTCATACTTTAAATCTGATTTATGACAGATTATTAATATTAAATTGGAGAAATAAGGTAAATTCTTATTGATAAAGTAGTTAAAGTTTATGAATAAAAGATTCGTTAAGATATAAATTTGGATCGCCGCCGCCGTTCCTGGTTGGGCGGTGCCGCGCGAAGGCGGAAGAGTTGCGTTTGCGCAACTGACATTGAACTACGCCGTTCGATCGGAGGCCACTAGACGCCGGATTCTTAATTTGTTAAATGATATCAACATGCCTATATTCCGATACGAGTTTTCCTTAAACGTCACCGGCCAGTAACAGGAAAAATTTCCACGAAAACTTTGTATAATATCGGAGAGATTTCACGGTAACAGGATGTGATCGCATAATCGGTAATAAACAGTAATACATACGGAAATGTGCATGTAATTTATTATTTTCTTCATCATAACATCGTGTTTTCTCTAGTTATATTCAATAAACTGGATTGAAGATTTTTCTGTCCCATTTATAAAATCGCCACACAATTGAAACAGTTGCGTGTTACGTCATTTACTTACACACTTGTATATTCGCAAGTGTGGGTGATTATTTCGTCAGTAACATACAATGTCACCTTAGATATCCTTCAGTAACGTAAAGGTGAACGATGTCAATCACATTAACCATATTGATCAGTAATATTATAGGGTATCACAACATTTATGTTAATTATAATGTTCAGAGAATGTACTTAAACTCTAAAGGTAACGTCTGATTGAAATATTGCGAAGTGATTAGTTATTATGCGACAAATGATTTATAATTCATGATGAAATTCAATATGTGTATTACCAACAAAACCCTTTGAATCGATTATATAAATCAGCCCTCTAACCGTAACAGATCGTTTGGTTGGTTCTGTTTGAAGTGCATCGCAAACTAGTCTTGTAATCCACTGGCCGTGTGCGTCCTTGGCCACGACACCTGAAGGCCCATAGAGACCAAAAAACGGTACGACGACGACGACGACATCGCTGATGCGTAACCGCTTCCGCGCACTTACGTCACGCGACAAGAGAATTCACACAATCTAGTAAAATCGATATACCCTTTAAAATGAGCAGGTGCGTCACAGGGGTAATTTTCCCCTGTGACGTCAGCGTTACGACCAACGTAGCGTGGCAACAACTTCGGGTCACGTGTTACGGTATCTAAGCCGGTAACCTTCGCGTAGGCGGGGGAAGTGCGTCAAACGCGTAACTCCCGAATAACACCCACGTTTCGCGAAATTTGTACATAATCAACAAAGAGATCATTAGGGCTTCCACTTAAAGAGTGAACAAGTTGCTGAAATAATAAAATCTAAACTTCGGTACAATTAATGAGTTAACTTTGATCATATAACGTTCTTTTAGTAGGAAATTTATCGGGACAAACTGCGCAAAACGTATTTAAATCTGTTCAAATATTATCGATCGGGGAGAAAACAAGAATGGAATGTTAACAAAGCGTCGTGTTAATGACGCGGATGGATATTTACCGCCAGACTGTATTTAAATACGTCGATGACTTCATTTTCAGCTGTGATACCGGTGATATTGTCACGCACCTATCGCGATCATTAATTGTCACTTTCACAGTAAAAAGTTCATTATATGAATAACACCGTTTCATATAAGCAACCTGACAATGGAAAAGTATATTTTAAAATCTCTCAATTTGAGCAAAAAGATGCACAAAACGTAGCAGTGTTAAATTTAATAATAATTAATATAATATGCGTTACATCAACACCACGAGGGTATTGTTGTCCCGTTCGTTACGCAACCCGTGACCGCGAACTGAGGTCGGGTACGTTCTCATATTTATTATACGTATTCTTCAATATCTAACTCGGCGCGAGGCCAGAAACACGAAAAGAGTTGCGTTTCGCAACCCGCATCAATGTCATTACATTACCCGCTCACGAACAAGATAAGCGTGTCTTCAAAAATCCATTAAAACCTCTTCTGTTTCATGTTTGTGTAATTTACGAAATGTTAAAGTTCCGATAAATCATAACTTTACGAAAAGAAGTCCTGATTCAGTTGGAAAATCACGATCTCGCGTCAGAGAAAACTTTTGAGGCTTCAGAATTTCGTTCTTATTAATGAAAACACGTCACGATGGCAATGGCGTCAAGTCCGTCGGATGCGAACTTGAAGTTATTTGACTGCATTGGTCACAAAGAGTTTTGGCAAGCTTGTGTTCGTCGATGTTGTAACGTTGGCGGTGTGTGCAACATTTCGGCTGCGCTTGCGTCATTTCCTTTTGCTGACCGTGAACCGGGTTACGTCAGCGTTGTTTAGGAACGAGATTAGGATGCGCCTACACTTCAGATTGCTAGAGGACAGTCGCCTCTGAATGAAATGCTAGCTTCCTCCTTGTAATAAATTATTTATGATAAAAACACATTTTACTAACCAATTTTCATATAAACTTTAATAGAAAAACAAATTATTTTAGATTGCTTATTATTGGGGAACACACCTTATAAGTCATGTGATTATCTAAATCATATCGAGATAAACAAAAGACGAGGGAAATTGTTCGGGGATTTTACTCAATGACATCATGTTAACTAATTACTTATTTTAATTTCATTTAACTTAACAAGGCAAATTCCAGAACCGATAATTATATGATCTGTTCTGTCAAAGCAGTATTTTATAATATTAGTAAGATTCCAACTGGAAACTAATATTAATTTAATAGGGAATCATTAACTCCAGATAAAAGAGACAAAAGATTGTTGTTTTTCAATACGATCGGTCACGTCAAATTCAAATGTAAGATCACACATTGAACTCTAATTATACCGATAACAAAAACAGGAAGCCTTACGATAAACAGCCGTGACTAAGCATAATAACTATTGTCTCTGTGGAATAAGATCGAGAGACGTGTCCAACCTTATAAATCACAATATACAATCGAATGTAATATCGTTCGGTTGGTTCATTCGTGTACTTACAAAACCAGTAGCATTTAGCGGACAGCCACCATATAATACGTATATGAGACACGATGCTATCAAAGGCAGATTGAGGTTTAATCGCAATTCTGGCCACTGTCTGACCGGTTTTCTTTTGCGTTTAGTGCACACGCGAGCCTCCACGGAGAAATCAGTAGAGTATTAAATTCAGTAGATATGTTTGCGTTTAATATATTATATGAATTCCGCTGATATACATTTTAATAACACAGTTCTATTTCAGTCATGTGTGGGCGGTTACTTTCAAGTTTCATGAAGGTCGTGTTTTTAAGGGCATATTTCCCAGTATTTGATTATATTTGAATACCGCCTCCGCTGAAGATTATTTTTCGTTTTTCCGGGACATTTGACGACGCCAGAAGACATTAAAATCTATAAATTTACTCGAATAACTTTGGGTACAAACATATTCAATTTCAGATACCTTTATACTACAGTTATCTGTTCAAAATTATTATGTAGGTAGATACTTCGTATAAAAATTAGTGTGGGAAGATAAAAGAGTTAAGCGTTATTCACCTACACTAATTTTTATACGTAACTATCGCCGAATTAAAATGTGACTTCAGAATAATACCGACGTCACAATCTTAGGTCGCAAGAGGCTGTCGTCTGCAGAATATTGAATGTTGTTGAACTCAGAGATGAAACAGGAAAACGCTGATAGTAAAGAGCAAGAACGTCTCGGAAGATTTACGATATTGGATCGGTAGCTCGTTCACTCCCCTGTACCACAAAACTCTGAACATTAAAATTAAACACGCCGTGTCTTTGTTAAATATTATCCTGGTTTCATAAAATCATCTTCGAATAAAACTTAATATTTTTTATTCGAGTGTTGTTCATTTGCATGCATAAATAAAAAGTGTGGGGCGACGCTCGCGTACGTTTCTTTTTTTTATATTTTTGCGTCGCTCGAAGTGTAAACAGAGCTTGGCAATTAATGGATACAGGTTTTCTGCTCTTCGCAGTGAGCTTTCGAATATTCAAAGATGTTGAAAAAAGCATTAACTGTTGACAAACAAACAAATAAAAATATGATGTTCGGTCTCTAATCCCTAAAAATATTTACGGAACATAGGATAAGCGTAAGGAGCCTTTGTTGTTTGGAATAGGGACTATTTTGGGAGAGACATAAATAGCTGTTACTTAGGGGCTTGGTGGTATTGACCTGAGAGAAATTTCCTATGATTCATCCCCGTGCTGAGGGTGTCGCCCTTTGAGTATTTAGACCTTCCCTCATGGGTGACGTCATTGAAGGCGACGATGACGCACACACTGAAAGGAATGACATTCATCATAAACCTGTCATGACTGGTTCATTGTTACTTTGAATGGTTTTATTTTTATGGTGAAATACGTACCGCAGAACTTAATGTTTTCGGTTTATAGTTGTGGTTGGAACAAAACTTATTTACTGTTTTACCGAAACGTTCGACATTTTCGACTCGGTAGTGTTTACAGTCTGGGGGCGGGTGGGTTTTGGCGGTCAGCGACCTTCGTGACGCGGATGCAGGCGCGGAGGCGACGCGGGCAGCGCGAAACCTTGCTACCTCCCGTCCCGAGGCAGGTTTTAAAATGCATCGCAATAAAAATAAAAGCCCCGCACACACAACAGCAGCAGCTTGGATATCTTACGACCTAACTCTGTTGCTAAGCAAAAGGTTCATCGCAACTCGCACGGAACGGCGTAAAATGAAATTGTTTAAGGAATAGACGGCGTGTGTCGTGGGGGCGGTCAGTGATTCTCAGGCGTCGTTCTTGGTGAGTGGCCATGTGAGACGGCTTCACCGGCGGCCGTAATTACGCCGCGTCTCGTCCCCAGCTAATAGCTGGCACGTGCATATTTTTTTCCTCACGGGGCGATATGAATGCACCCAACGCAGGGATATAAGGTCGCGTGCGCTCACCGAGTGTAAAAACTTTTTGCGATTGTTTAATGAGCGTAGCTTATGCTCTAGACCTCGCCACGAAGGTTATGCAGCCGGTTCGAGACGCCATTATTCGACGTTCACGGCGTCTTCGTAGTCACGACTACTCACGACTAATGCAATGACTAACACGTCGATATCATGACACTATATAGCGGCTCATTGTTTTTCATGAGGTTCATGCTGTTGGAAATTTTTGTATAAGATTTTTTTTAATGAAAAAACTTTATATTTTTTATTAAGACCAAAATAACCAAATGCTCCGTATTGATTTTTGTTGAATGTATCAATGTCAAATCATATGATGCACCCTCTTGAAAGACAAGCAATTTATAGTTACGGTGTTCTACCAGTTTTGTTTTTGATATACACATAATATTTTGATTTAGATGAAGGGAATGGGTTTACGATTTCAAATGTGAGTGGAACACAGATGTAGGCAATCGGAGCGTGTCACAACACACGGGCGTCGTATCGGCGGATAAGTGCGCGGTTACGCAAATCCGCAGATATGTCGGCGCTGCGCGGGCGCGCCGAGCCGCTTGCACAAGGTTTCGCAGACCTTTGTTTTACGCAACCCGATCGATTTAATAGCTACCTAGTCGTGCGTTTTCTCAGCTGTGCACCCGAGAACTGTATTAATGACATCTAAATTGAAATGTTAAGCCAGCATTTTTCAGTACACACAAATTTGCAGTTACAAACTGTGTTCATGTTACAGAAGTTCTTATTTTTTTTGTAACAACTAAATTGTTTTGTAACCCACTCTCATGTGATAAACTTAGACATCAGCACAAAACTATTATTATATTTGGGTTTCTGTTACCGTAGGAATAACTTTTGTGCGAATGACACCTATGTCCGGCATTTATAAGCGCATTGTCAGTTTGTAGGACGACAATCATTCGAGAGCATTGCACGTAACGTCCGGTAGCAGCGTCCGGTCTTTTCGTACAACCAAAAAAGGTGCGAACATACGTTATTTATAGTCGTGACGAATGCTTGCGTCGTCCACAGTCGATTCATTTATTTACAGAATGAGGGAGACGCGTAGGCGGCGAAGGCGAAAGCATTTCGGGTCATTTTACGGTTGAATTTAGACTCCTGTTTTGACGTAAAAAATATAATCGTGTTTATAACTTGGGTTCGGTGCGTTGGTTCCGTGTTAAGTAGGCGTCATCGGGTCTGTTTAAAGTGGTGGTTCCGCACGATTGCCGAGGCGGTGTGGCAGCGGTGTCGGCGTCGGCCGTGCGACATTGGCACAGTTGCGCGCGACCTCACTATACCACGCGATCGAGGTCGCGAACAAATGCCCCAAAACAAGAATCATCTCGTCCGAATTCCGGCACGCTTGATTCACACCATTATATCAGTACTATGCGCCATCATTTCTCTAAATCGAGCGGCCACACCCGCGCGAGTTATGCTGATCTTACGTGCCAACTACGCAAATACATACAGAAAAATTACTAGTTCACCACTGTAAGTACCTACTTTACGTAAAATAATTCTCGCGACCGTCCCTATGTTTCAAACTTTAACGTTGTAAACAATTGGAGAAAATGAAAACTAAACGCCCAGTATTATGCAAATACACCACTGTAATGTAGTATCTTGCACCACGAAGCTTTAGCAATTTTATTTCAAAATGTTTTCAAAATACTTCGACGTAGGTAGACTTCTGATCGACGTCTGGGCATTAGATATTACCTCGAGCTATGTTTTAGTGCACGATATGCCATCGCGTGTTGTTCCACAACGGCGCATGAGTGGCTCATAAAGGGTGTCTCGACTTAATAGAGTTCAAATTCTGAAATAAACAAGATGGTGGCCGGTGGCCGTGTTGGAAACGTTGGAATGCGCCACGGCGGCGTCTGCCGGGTGGCGAGTCGACTGTCTATCGCGGACCAATTTGGCACATCCGCTGGCGAGCGCCAGCTCAGGACTGTAAATATCCCGTTAACTTTGTATATTTGCGAATACACCATGGTTGATAACTTCTTCTGTTAACAAGCTATATTCGTATTTTTCTGCTCTTTGGTTACAGTTTAATAAACACTAATTACGTTACTCAAATGGAATATTTGGATTATAATGATCATGTTCCTGTTGTCTAAACTACTGTAAATATCAGATTGTGTAATGGAACGCCCGTTGTATCATCGTCATTGTTTGCAGTATATTTGATCATTCTATCCGGCTCCTCACACCGTATTACGCAAAAATTCTTGGGTTTTGTTTTGTTACCTGGAACGTTGGTCGCGTTCGTGTATTATATTGTTTTGTTAAGTCTGAACAATGCAACGAGGACAAATTTATACCTGAGAATGTTTACAAAGGATACGTCTATCTGCAACTCAGGAGAGAGACTACGATTGGGCACCGCACTGTCTGGTGTTACTTTACTATCCGTCTGTGACCATTGAAAAACTAGCAAACCAATTAATTGTTCGTGAATTTTTTGTGGAAACTTCTTATTCTGGATGTGAATATATTTCCGCTTCATAGTATCCTGTCGGACGGATCTAAATTAAGGATGTATTATTCGAATAATACTAGTTTGTACTCAAACATCCGGCTTTCATAGGGAAATGTAACGACGTTACAATATTGCTTTTTTTCTACAATATTTGAATGCAGAGGAAGTTATTATGTAAAAACGTTTGGTCTAACATGTGATATTTTTTATTTGATTTGATCACATTGCAGGGTGCAAGGATCAAGCTACCTGCGTTATCGGCAGCCTCGATTTCCTCCCCCAAGGTCTGCGCCCGGATATGCTCGAGATTTCTCTTGATAGTTTCGAATTTGATATAAAACTCAATTTGTATCATGCTTCAATATATAAATAGAATCGGTGAAAGTTACTTGGGATTTTAGATGTCTAAACTGTTCTTTGAATTGTGGACTCAACCAAAATTGAATTGAGTCATAGATAAATAAGCAATGAATAGTAAGATTATAACAAAGTTGTTTTAATCCAGAGGTAATTAGACACTGGAATAACAATTAAACAGTAGTAGTAACATAGTATAAATTTAAAAAATTTTTTGGTCTAGAAATATTTATTTGTAAACGCCATCGAATCTGTCATATTAGATAATTGACATAATTAATCATCATGAAAAGATTATCATGAAAAAAAGAAAACTACGATGTTAATAATCTCAAAGCATCAAAGGCAACGTGGAATCAATATTAATGTTTTGTTTACCTTTGAGCTGGGGACCGCGAGATGTTGATCGGGGCGTCTCGCCGGATGACTCGAATTTATAATCAGAGGGTGCCTTTATAACGCGACCCGAGACGTGAGAACGGAGGTCAAAGGGCGGGACACTTGCTGGAATTGCACCTTAACCAACAATCACAATAGCATTCTCACGATTGCAAAGAACAGCTGAAGATGACCAGTGCACGAACATTAGAATTTATTAGGGCCGGACAAGGTCAGCTGTCCGTTTATGTAAAAGAAGGATTGTCTGTTCTCCTTTACAATAAATCTTCGGTATACAAAAAAATGCCTCTGGGATAACATAAGACACATATGGTCATTAGGTGACAAGTTTGATGGTAGTGAACAGCTATTTGATCTACTGAGGAAGGTCCGTTAATATCTTTAAAACAAAAAAAAAAACATATTTCCGTTCCGTTACAAACACATGGCCAAATTGGAAACACATCTGCAATATCCCGTTAATTTAATGACCGGACGACTTTGCAAAATCAGTTGTTTGAAAAATACTAGGTCTAGTTCTTTACTTATACTGAAGTGCTTAATATAATTGTTATTCCGTTTTAAAATAAATACAAGACGGAAGCGGTCGCAGCTGTTTATATTTTCCTTGGAGTGAAAAGTTTTTGCATAGTAACCAAATATAAAACATTCCATCTTTGAGAGCAACTTTTCGGTAAAGGCTTCTCAAGTTGAGGCTGCTTTGCTATTACGTAAAGTACGAAGCAAAAGTTTTTACATTTGAAGCACGGTCCCGGTGCTTCCTGTTCCGCGATGTGAACCGTCGCTTTTGACAAACATTCGCTTTGATGACGTGACGTTAAGATGAACAAGTAATAAACTTTTTCGAGTTTGTCTCTGTCGTCGAATTAAAACCTCTTAGCAAAATTTGTAGCTATTGTTTGATGTGATGTAAAACGAGATATAATTTTGCGAAATTTATTACTGAGGTTTTGCGTCTTAATATACTAGTCCTGTTAAGTCGTCGTGTACAGATTTGAGATATGAATGTCACCAGGGACGAGCGTCGCGACAAAGGTCAAAGAAACGATTGCGCTGAGTCAAGTCCCGAAGTGCGTGGAGGCGTACCGAATTATCTCGACAGGAGTCACTGAGGATAACTGACACAAAAGCTGTATGATGGCTCCGACATGGGACGAGAACAAACATTCACAACCAGTCATTTAAGAAATAACGATGAAAGGATTTCTAACAAAAAAAAAAAACTAATCACTCAACTGAATTAAATATACAAACAATGTTTTTTCCACCGAGATCCTAATCCAGTTAAATTAAAGTTACAATAGATTTTATAAACTCAATAATCGTTACTTTGAGATACGGGCAGGTGAAAAAATTCTAATTTGTGAGACCAAAGAAACGTTTCGTTTAAAAAACCCAGTTGGAATGTCGATGAGGGGTGCATAAGCCAGGTTTAATTTTCCATGAGGGTATTTAGAATCACCTGATAAAGTGAAGCAGGTACCCGCATAAATATTACATGGGGGATGTGAATATACACGCGTGGATGGTGCGCAAGCGCATATCAACAGCCCCTTGACCCGATTGCGGCGTAGTATTGTACGCAGCAATGACACCGTTCGCCTTGAGTCGCTAGCACTGCCGGAGATATTCGCAACAATGGAGGCCAGATAACATTTCAAAAGTTCGAAAATCCGCCGGTTCCTATCGGCTGACGGCCGCAATTAATAAAAACGTTGAGTAATCCTATCGTAAACCCTATAGCCCTGTTTTTTAACAGTTTGTTATTAATACATATTTTAAGCGTTATATCGTTTGCGATTCTGATAAGGTAGCAATTTATTCTGGCGCCGGTACTTAATGTGGAAGGTAACAATGGACCAGTTTACTAAGAACGATAACTACCACAATGGAAGTGACACGTACCTCCGCAAATTATCATAATGAATGAGTCGATAACTGTTTTATCGCGGTCGTACGGGGCGCTATTGACTCACGAAAGGAAATGACGTTCTACTAAAGAGTACCAACTTCCGTTGTACAACAAAAATATTTCTCATCAGAAACAGAGTTTACCACCACAACATCTCTCACGGCTAAAAAAACGTTCAGGAAACAATCGATCGATCATAGGCGCAGCGGGTCGATTGCCGGAGATATCAGTTTGTTTGTCGCTAAGGAACCATTGCGTCAGATATTTCATTGGCAGAATTTAGCGCACGGCGGCAATCGGAACCGCGCTTGAATGCTTCTCGGTTGGCGTCATAATGGTAAGTAACGTCATAGATATATTTTACAGTGGTTATAATTTAATCAAACGAGCATGAAACTCACCTCTGTGCGTCAGCAAACACGAATTTTCTTAGTTTGAGGTCTCTTAAAACGATTCCTTGTTCATGGCACGCTGCAACAGTTTCTGCCATTTGTCTGAAGAGCCTGCGGGCTTCAGGCTCCCTTAGTCGTTTCCGAGCCCTCACATAAGAGTGGAGGTCAGAGTGCGATCGAGGGAATATTAGATAGACCCTCTTCTGACCGACTAGAACTTCGTGTATTGGATTAACGTGCGGATGACCATCGAGACGGTAGTGAGCTTGTAGTAAACTACTGCAGTCTCGTGACACCACCTAGGAAGAAAGTAATGAGGGTTACCAATTATGTAATCTTTGTGTGTGTTTTTTTTCAATTTAAGATTCATATTTCAAAAACTTTTTTTTATTTATTATATACCCTTGTAAATATTTACGATCGTGCTTTTGGTGATTACAAATAAAACTGAAACTATCCGTATACAGCTAAATTTTGACTTTTCGAAATAGAAAATTTATTTAAAAAAAAAATTAAAAACATTTAAGATATTTGTCGTTTCTAGTTGATTATTTATTATCATCGCATTTAAGAAGGTTAAACATATTTTTGGTAACCTATTTCACGTATAATGTTAGCTAAGTAAAGCTTATCCAAGTTTCAAAGGGGTTAAATTCTAAAGCCATCTTGTATTGAAAGGAGTAAGTCTGACGTGAATAACAAGATTTTAAATATTTTTGCTAGTGAATAGAGGTGACCCTTCGCAATTTCGGACAGCTAGCTCTAAATAGAATATTTTTGAAAGACTAGTTCACTATACGCATACTTTTATACTTATAGTATATTTAACTATTCTTGGCGCTGTAACGGAACACAAACCAGGTGGAAATATGGATTTATTGCCAGTCATGGTTTATTTTCAAGCAGGCAGGCGCAACGTCAATGACATTCTTAAAGTATATTCCAAATCCGACTTCTACACTCACGAATAAAATATGAATCACGTCGCGTGTCTGGGGCCATTTCTTTTTTCATTCTTTGTTATAAATAGTTAATGTTATTTTAGTGGTAGTGATCGGTAGTTGGTGCAGATGTTCCGAAGCGTTACGTGACTACAGTGATTTATATTAAACTTTTATTGATACGTAAAAAACATGACCTATTTGTCAATTTGTTTGCGATGAGGCGGGGCGATAAGAATTTGCGATGCTAGTGTAGCATTTGATAATATTTGGTTGCATATTACGGGAGCTAACCTACTTTCTTATCATATGTGTTTAATCGTAAACTTATATTGCAAAATATTGGCTTGGGAGTATTTGTTGATTATTATAAATCACAATATTATGGTGTTAGAAAAACGTAACATTTGACTAATTTATAGTTTCTCAGTTATAATATTCCAAGTTAAAGAATATTCCTATTATTGCTATACCCACACGAGAGGTAAAAGACGTCAGTATGCGCATAATGTGTCGTTTATTGTCATCAACAACCCGCTTCGTGAGCCATTCGCTTGCCTCAAGCAATCCACATTCGAAGTTTACAGTACGAGACGATGCCTAGCGACGGTTGACTCGAATTATGTGCAGATTTACTGCAGTAACTCAATGATAAGTTCGAAGTTATTTCGCTAGACTCGCAGTATATCTCTGCTCAGCTTTAGAATAAAGTTAAATGCGGTCATTTCAAACAAGCAATGTAGTGAGGTACCGCATTCATTAAGGCGTGCGCTATGCCGTTTTAGTGGGGGGACGATCGCTAGGAGGGGGGCCCCAGCTAGCCTCGCTATGACATTCGGCGATCGGCACGTTATCAACTCGTCTATTTCACAATGTCAATGAGAAGGTCATAACTATATTGGGGGTGATCAAACGCGTCCACGTGTGACGGGCAAACATAATCGATACAGATTTTACAGATTCAAAGATTGTTACTAGATGAATAGTAGGTATGTAAAATTGCGAAGCTTTTACGTACTGTGTACGTAATGCAAAATAATAAATGCGTCGGTCGTGTCGGCAAGACTCGGGTGTGTTGTAAATACTCTACGCCGTTTAGCAATGATAACGTTGCCTCACTTAACCTTGCCAGGTTCTCACGAGGGAAGTGCCTATTCTGTGCCTTGACAATACCCATATAGACCTTTGTTAACACTAAAAACTATGTTGGTATACCACCACCACTACCACTACCAGCCCTTTTATGTCCCCACTGCAGGGGCTCAGGCCTTCCTTATGGATGGTTAAGGAGGATGGGCCATGATCCTCCACGCTGGCCCAATGCGGATTGGAGGATATTAACGACTGCAAATGCAGCCGGGACCAACGGCTTAACGTGCCTTCCGAAGCACGGAGTAGCTCGAGATAATAATTTTTTGGTCACCCATCCCGTGACCGACCCTAGCGAAAGTTGCTTAACGACTACGCTCGCGGGCCGCGGCGCTTATCCACTACGTCATGGAATGCTAATAAGGAAAGGAAAGGTTTGTCCGAGCATATTCAAAGGCTGACGAATATTCCCGAGTATTTAATGACACATAATGACATGACTGCACATGGGTATGTGAAGTATAATTAACAAATTAATTTAAAAATTAAAACCTTTAGCGGTTCGATTTTATAATTATCAATTATTGGATACCTTTAAGTTACTTCTTACTATTTTCCGCATAGTAACTTCTTAAACTCTGATAAGAGCTATAAGGAAAACTTATGTTGACATCTGATTACTACACATAATTTAAACGACATTTTGATAACTAATATTGTGTTGAATTTAATCCCGTTTTAGTACCGTATATTTAAAGTTTCGATCGAGGTTTAAGTACACATGACATTGTAAAAAAGGCAACGTCAGTGGCCTACAAGTGCGATCGAGCAGCAAAAGGCCGTGAGCCCATGACACATAAAATGTGACACCGGCGTTATACAGTAATGTAGTGAGTGAACAATACATTAGCGTTCATGAAAAACAAAAAAATAATTCTTTTAATTAGACAGACACATACCGTTTGAACCGCTAAGCAATTTTAATGATAGACTGCTTTGTTCTAAGCTAAGCCAAGGCAAACAATCGTGCGCTTCGTTTGAATTAATTAATTTAATTTAATAGATGAATTAATTGACATGAGAACTTTTCTAGTTAGATAATAATTCTCAAAAGTCATATTTGTTATTTTCACTCAAGTAACTATTGATAATTTCGATGGAAGGGTCTCTCTATGTGGGCACATTATTCGATCTAGGCTTATCTCTACATGGGGTCTGGATCCCGTGGGATAGAACGCACCCTTTGTAATCGCCAGATTTTGCGTTTCGATGTAAATTTTAATGGGTTAACATTACATTACATGTCTGTTGTAATCTTAGCAAAGGAAATGAGTATTCATAAACTCTATCCTTAAGATGTTTTAAATGACAAGTTATGGAAACGGTGTGGGCTAAATTCTAATTTCAAAATCTATCGCAACCCCTTTCAATGTTGTTTTTGATTGTAATAGCTATTTATGGAATTATGTAACATTTAAAGTCACAAGTGATCATTTGACTGATCAAGAAACATTAAAAAAAAACTTAGCTAAACCAGTCGAAAGATTGCATTTGGCATTCAACTATTTCGTCTGCCATTACTCAATTAGTATTAATTAAAAATAAAAAAAGTCACGACAGTAATCGCTATCACATGTCAAATTGAAAGGGCTTGCGATAATTTTAAAATTAGACCACAGATTTAGTGTTTTTTTCAATTTGTACTGGTATTTCAACTTTGTATGAGCAATTAACAAATGGACCAGAGGTCGCGTAGAACAAGAGATTACGCACTATATCAATCAAACGGCTCTGCGCTGCGCAAGAGTTGTTGAAATCCGTCGCAATGTCGACACGGCACACGTTATCCTAGTCGTGTCGCGCCTTGATAGATCGTTTAGTTAAACAATAGAGGTTGTCTTTTCCCAAACTAAACTTTGACACAATGTAAAATTACCTATCACATTCATACTCCATTACAATACGAGATGGCCATTAATTTATTTTGAAAAAACAATTATAAGTATTCTTAGACATAACTTTGTAGGTAATCAATTTTTAACATCTACGATAAATATCTAATCTGTGATAGGAAATGACAGATCATAGAAAATAATATTATTATCGTCCTACCTGCTTTGTTCTTATTTATTCACCTACCTACCTACATAGATTTAGTTAATAGTGGCGTAGCTCCAGCCAGTAACAGGGAAAAATATACTTATTCCGTATAGGTAGGTATCTATGTATATCAGTCTGACATTGAATTCTAGCATACATAATGATACTCGTGCGATATCTATCTACTTAGGTATTGTGTAGGTATGTATAGGTATAATACTATCGATAGGAACATTAGTCATATAAAAATATAACAGAATGTGGTCTGTACACTATTAAACTTCTGATTTGTTATTCATTTTTATTCTATACGTTATAAAATCGATCTGATTTTCTTATAAGTTATTTAGTATGAATAGTTAAAGCAAAACCTGTTGTTGACTGTACATATTTTAGAATAAGCAGATAAAATATGTGGTTTGCTTGTGTAAAGTTTTCAGACATTACAACAGATAACAATTATTATTATGCCTACCTATCTACTTATAAGAATTTTACAGTCTTTATCAAAAATTGCGAAGTACGATTACTTTTCTTTGTCCAAACTGTGTTAATTGTGATGTTTTTGAAGTTGTTTGCGGATTCGATTATTAACAAAGTTCTTTAATTAACTGATGACAGACTCACTTTACAAACGTATTCCTCTTGAGTGCGCACGTCCACACACCGGCAAAGCGAGGAGCCCTCGACTTGTTCCAACAAGAGGTACTTTTCAGCGACTAGGGCCGCTTGAAACTGGTGTTGAGGGGGCGTCGGACTAGGAGGCGCGGGGCTGGCTGGCGACGACGGCGCCGCCGCTAGCCGGTCTGCTAGCGCCGGCGACGTCGACCTTTCTTCGGCTTTACTGTGTTCTCCCGCAACCACAGCCGACATACTTCCAGTAGGCTTGCTCAGGCGCAGCGGCCATAACAACGAAGGTGATCCCGGATCCATCACTACACTCTCACTGTCACTACACAATGTCACAACACACACAAAACACTTAATAAGAAGCAGGAACTAAGATGAGATGAACATGATCTGCGAACAAAACACAACAGTAAATTAGAAACGTGAGTTTCACACTTGACCGTGTTGCGTTCGCGAATTTATTGCGGACGCCGATGTTACAAAATTTAAAAACGAAACTACGAGACAATCGACGATTTAGTAACGTTACTTTAGTAAGGGGAAATTACGAATGAAGTACGAACCTTGAAATGATTCGCCCTGAGTGGATATCGTACCAAAATTTGACTGTCCGTGGCGGCGAATACGTCGCTGTGTTGCGTTAGGAATTACAGGAAGTGTTTCCGAGTAATTCGAAGACGAATAGACAGGCCAATATTTTGGGCCGGTGTCCGCTCGGGTTGTTGCGAAACTAAACGAACACACGACCTAACCGAACCAACGCCATTGCGAGACTGGCTGACAGAACGACGGCGTTCGCTCGCTCGCCCCGCTCCCGATCGCGAAGCCTCGGGCCGGCAAGCGATCCAACGTCCAATGTCGACACAGCGTCAACTTGCGTAGTACGCAAAGCTACGCCATGCGTTTAGTAAACGAAGCAACTGTACGTTTTATGTCTCGCTCTATAATACGTTACTACCGTCCCGCAGAAAGAGACAGACTAAGACCATTCATTTACGTTTGGCAATATATCACGTCAACAAAAGTTTTTCAATTGTAATTTGTTTATCAATTTCCTCAAATCATATTCAGCTACTAGTAAAATATATTATTGTTTTGAAACACTTATTTTAAGTTATAGTAATATGTATTACCCAACAACTATTTTATTTTGTGGTCATTTACTTTTATTAGCGACCAGAAATCCGCGATAACCAAATCGATATTAATAAATTACCTATAATTTTATTGTATACTTCCTACTTATTCATTTTCAAATTATTTAAATCGCTTCTTATTATTACTCAATTATATGACACATTGTGACTAAGTTCGTAATTCTAAGTAATCTTTGCTAGGGAATCCTATTTAATTTCTCAACATTGCATTGTATGAGGAAGCAGCAAAATCTCGACAAACCAGATTAAAGACTAGTCTAGGTAGGTGTACGCAAGCACAGACGCACAGATTAATGGTGTGCACTCTGAATACTAGTTTACAATTCCATTATATCAAAATACTTGCCAAGTACGTTTGTTGTATGGGAGTCCCCCTTAAATATTTCTTTAATTTTAATTTGATTGTTTATTTTTAAAGTTACTATTGAAAGAAACATTCTATAAATATTCAAGCGTCTACCTGTTGTCGTTTTCGATATCGAGCAAAAACAAGTAGTAAAAAGAGCATGTTGGTTTGTTAGTATTTTTTCTAGATATTAGTATATTTTGTTGTTCTGACGGTAACAAAAATACTTCTTTAATTATTTTTAAAACTAATTATTTTTATTAAATTTTTATTAAAACTACCACTAATTAAATAATTATTAAAACTTCGCAGTCTGTCTGTCTTTTTTTACAAATAAAAAATGACAGAGAGACTGCGAAGTTTTAATAATAGGGTTCCCGTTTTATCCTTTGGGTACGGAATACTACAAACAGATACGTAAGTAGGTATAAATGTTATGTAATTTATTTTAGGTCCCATCTGTCTGGGACGCATATTTAGACTCTTTCTTAGCCGGAAACAAGTTCGGAGGTACATCAACCCCAAATTAATATTAGGAAAGCGGAGCGGATATAAATATATTTGACTTTGGCTGCTTCACAAGCGATTCATGTGTTAGGCGTTTTCAAAAAGACATTTAACCAACAAATGTTCAACCAGGGCTTTTAAAATTTAGATGCACATTGAAAATAAAATTATATCTACTACAAGACAGCCAAATCGACTTTAATTAATAGATAAACAGGTAGATAAATAGATAAATAATAGGTAATCTATTAATGATTAAAAGTTAATTCACATATATGCCACTATCGTAGCCTGGCATAATAGTAAAGCACATATTATAACTAATCTATTAATGTCCCCAGTCTGGGGACCAGGTCTTTTTACAGAATAGAGAGAATGGGCCATGGCCCGCCATGTAGGTCCAATGTAGATTGGTGGTTGTTAGCGACTGCAGATACAGTCCGGATCAACGTCTTAACGTGCCTTCTGAAGCACAGATGAGCTTGCCATATTAAATTTTTGGTCAACCATCCAATAATCGGCCCTCGTGAAAGTTGCATAACAAACCGTATCGCAGGCCCAGTGCGCTATCCTCTGCGCCACAGTATTCTTAATAGCGCACACGTAGCTTTTAAAGCACTACAAACTAGTTATCCCAGTTATTCTATAGATATCAATAAAGAAAACGAAGACATAAATAATATTACGAAGGTAAATTCTCAGTATTTATGTGTATAATGTTAGTTAACTACGACCTTACTAGTTTAGAGACAGTTAAGTGCTTTGTTTACTAGGAAATCGATATCCGTATATTTCGTAAATACGTATGTTTTAATATATATGTTTTTTATAAATGGTTTCCTGTACCTACGTATCTATGTTATGTAGAATTTGCTTCCGCCCTTAAGCCTTTGCATTATATTAGAGCGCATACCAAAAATGAAGACTAAGTCCAATATGGATGATGACAATTTTTTTATTTGTCTGTCAGGTAGATTATTGAATAATATTAAAATACTTAATTTTTTTTGCGTAATCTATAAATTACGACGTATATTGAGTTGAAATGTCGCATGACGTTACACTTTTATACAAAACTGTGACGTAGCGAGCCCCCACTCGTTAACTGTAATGCTTATTATCAAAGCCATTTCTTGTTTAATTGAAAATACGTATCTAATATTGATGACAGTCTAATAAATTAAAAATAATATTTATTTTTTAACTCAGTCCTCATTACTATTGTTTTATAACGTTCAAGTAAGCTGTCATTAAAATTATATTATATTTGTTAGGGTAGGTATTGGATTAAATTTATAAAAAAAACAGATAAAAAAAATAAAGTTACCCCTAAAATAATAACTTTTTGTGTAACTACAACTACTAAGTAGTTGTAGATGAGGGTTACAAAGTGAGTTATATCTTATGTTTTACAATTTTGCCCCATCCCTAAGTAAATGCCTACTAATGAAATAGATAAGAAGAGTATTTGGTCTTTACTTCCCGCCTAAGTACCTACAAATTTAAAAAGTGAGGTTATACTTCGGCACTGTTAAAAAATCGCAATGGTAGCATTCCTGTTGCACATACTGAGGGCTAATTCTACTAAATAAATATACGATACAATTCCTGTTAAAATAGAACTGGAATTGTATCGTATGTCACTTTGTAGAATAGGAAAACCATTAAAAACTGTACTTTCGTTCGGTTTCGATCCGTTTTCGATTCGATTTAAACAAAATTTATTTAGTAGAATTGGCCCCCTGGACTAAATTAATGTTAAGTGCTGTCAAACTGCGCTTCTAATTGTGAAAATAACTAAAATGACAGAACTAAACTATATATATTACGGGAGAATATAACTCGTATGAATTAACGTGACAACTGAGGGCTCTATTTGTCGCCAATCGAAAATTCGGAAAAATTTGGAGACATCATAATTTTATTAAAATCAAATCCGTGATGATTATTTGTGCATCAGAGGTCGTCTTTGGAGTGGTATTAGCATTTCGAAAAGAACTGAAATTTTCGTTTACAGCGAAATAGATTTTGGTCAGTCAGTCTTCGGGTGTCATGTTACACTAGTGGAAATTATATTTCTTTGATTACATACGACTATGGAATAACGTTAAAACAATCAGAAATAAAATTAGTTTAGAGAGTTACACAACAGATATATCGATAATAATACGAAAACGATACTAAAGACTTTAGATTTTCATGAGCAGCTAATTTATTATTATATACTATTTTGGTTTTATCTGAACAGTTTTGTTTGTGTTTGCCAATCAACAAAGTAATGTTTCTTAACAATATTAACAATACTCATAAAATAATGATGTAATGTGATCACATAGTGGACAGGAATTATATGGATATTGGGACCTGTCGCAATCGTTCAATGCTTATTAGGTACTTTTCTATAGGGTGACTGGGAAGAAAATCGTTTATTTTTTTTAAATTATTCAATAAAGTATGGTCAAAGTGAAGTCTGGTTAAGTTTTGCGAGAATGTATAATAATCTATAGTCATCATCCTAAGTAGAATAAATGAACTATATATCATGTTTAATATGCTAAAATATTGAAATGGTACAAGTAACTGGATATTTATTACCAATGATAAAAGTATAAATCAACCAAAGGTGCTCATTTGATTAATTATTATGAAGAATAATTCACTAGATGCACTCGTGACGCTCACGCCAGAATTGACACCTCGTTATTGCTAAGGGTACGCCATGCTAAAGACCTTATTAACGGTACTCACCTTTTGAACGCAAAAGAGTTAACGAAACACTCGATCAGCTGATCCAAGATACTTTTTTTTTCTTTTTTTAAATCACAAGCTGTTTACAGTGACGTTTCAATAAAACTGGCAAATAGATATTGTGATTTTCAACAAATTTATAATGTATTGCGCCACATTTTTTTTTCATTGTGCAAGTTCTTGTAATATATATTGCCTTTGTTTATTATTCTGTACATACAGACTACATAGTCATCAGTGTTTCATGATCTTCCTAATGATGACGAAGTTGATGACGAAGATGCCAATGATTAGTTAGTAAGAATCATATTGAAAATACACGATGGCCATGACACGGCGCAATTAGATATGAGAATAGCGCCATTATCAAAGTAAAGTTGCAAATGCGCAGTGGGGAATTTTTTATCAAGTTTATTAGTAAATAGTCCGTGTAATAAAACGGATAGGGAGATACCCTTTTTTAACGAGAGTTATCTTCTTAATTTCCTTTAGTGTTTTTGTACTATATTTTTGTACTATTCTCGTCACTTTACGTACGAAAGTCAGACAATAGATAGAGTTTATTAAACAGTTAGCACTTATTAGTCATTATGCAATGTCCAGTATTCAAGCTGCCCCTGTTTTATATTTATTACTTAAATACTATAGCTTTCCGTAAGCGGTTTCGCCCACGTGGTGCTGACTATAAAAAATGTATATTCCTCCTTCCTCTTGAATTACTCTGTATATTGATGAAAATCGCTAAAATGTAAAATAAATCTGCTGTGCAGTTTAAGAGATTTCAGCGAACAGCGTATTTCGTTTTATACTTATATATAGATACGACATAGCCGAACGAAATCAGTTACTTAACGTTTACGCAGATTGTTGAAGCGACGTCAGCAACGAGTTACGAGTGACATTAGGGTGACAATCAGTTGCGCTAATGGCTGTTAAAAATTTTGGCGTACAAGTATTAGATCCTTGTGATTAATTATTTCATCCATACATATATAAAAGGAGATGTTCTGACATACTGACTGATAGACAACGCACAGCCTAAACTACTGGTCGTAAAAACTTGTAATTAGATAGTTAGAGGTGTACTTAGAACAGATTTTTAAAAATTTCATCTCAAAGGGGGTAAAAAAAAGGTGACAACTTATGTATGAAACTTCTTTATATTACACCTATATCGATGAAGTCGATGAAACCAAGAAAATATCGGTATTACTTTTTCGCTACTACAGAGCGTATTCACATCAATGTTCAGGAAATCCACCCAATCAGAAAAGTTTACAATTTTTAAAAATATTTCTTGAACATTGATGAGAATATGTTCTTTAATCAATCCTAATTGGTACAGATCCAGGGAAATCACATGGTAACCCTCCAACCTAAATTAATATTGCATACTTGTCTTACAACAGCCATTTCCTTACGTAAATTTCAAAATTTTACAGGAAAAATTCTGACGGAGGTCAGTCTACGTCACATTTAGCCAAAGTTTCTGAAACGTGGTCCAGGCACGCAGTTTATTACAGCGAAATATGGGGAAAGTCAACGTCAACCGTTACGAATAGCTTTGCTACCCAGTGACGTATTATTTCTTTACAATCGTTAGGAAACGTAGGAATAATACGTTTCAAAGATGGACGTTCGATTTCATCAGGTTGGTATGTAAATGATTCATCGATGGACGATGCACACAATACTTTGTTCCTTGGCATTAGTCAGGACTCAGGGTCAGGATGTGCATTCTCTTTGTATGAAACTATATTTATTTATTACAAACAAGTCTTAAAATCTTTCCATCCAAAACGATTGTAAGATGAGACTATAAAAAAATAATTGAATTTAAATAAAGAATATTTTATTTTATTTTATTTATTATAAATTGGCCATGTTATGACATGTATGTCACATTTGGCATGTCAGAATTTCACATATATATAATATATATAAGTATAATATATACACATATATATATATAAGTTATGATGATCAAATATTATATAACAATGTCAAAAAATCTAGGTCGAATTAAATTACAATAAAAATCTAATAATAAAATTAAATGTCAGCAATACAAAAATAGGAAAAATTAAATGTCATTGTCAATCTACAAACTAATAACTGAATTTCTACAAGTGCAAATAATTAATTTTAACAAAATTCTGTGGTTTTAAGTAACATATAAAAATATATGTACGAATAAGTACCTTTGTACCCGGCAAGGAAATTTACGCGAGAGTTGGGTTTGAAACTTTATTAAAATCTTAATAAACAAAACAGTTAAACCGTTGTTTTTGAGATTTTTATCGTCTGTTTTGTATGTTTCTGTTTTTATATTTTTGGTTTCTGCGCAAAATTTACTCGAGAGAGAGACAGTGTCCATAAAAATACGATAATTTTTTTACTAGTCAATTAAGGTAAATAGTTAAACATTTAATTTAAAAAACTTTTTGTTACTATCTCATTCATCGCCTGTAGTTGTTAACTTACTTATTTCACCTACTCAAGATGCGCCCGCCATGTGCAACGTATGCAATATCATGAAAGCCAACTAAATAATCAGACTGATAATTGATTTTTGTCAATGTGTCTACCAACAGTTTGTTTGCAACTATTAAATAAACGGTAAAATCAATGTTAATGATATATAAAAATGAATTAATTAAAAAACAATCTTTCCATATGTTCTACTAGCTTTTTAATCGTGAAATTGGGTTATTTATTATCGCCTTTCGTGTAATTGGTGGCATAACCTTTTACCAATTTTGTAAAAACTGAAAAATGCCTCGTTTTTTTATTTACCCATTAAAAAACAGCATCAAAATCCGTTGCATAGTTTAAAGATTAAGCATACATAGGGACAGACAGAAGGAAAGCGACTTGTTTTATACTATGTACCGATAGTATGGATTAACGACACCGAATCTTAGAAAAAATTGGCGTACTGATGGCCAAGTTACAGTTTAAAGTACTTACATGGAAACTAGCTAATTAGTTCAAGGTCACAAATATTCCGCATTCTGCTCACGGGGCATAGATAAATCCGGTAGTGGAGGTAATCCCCGCATCGGTACCGCGAGACCGTCCGAAAAGTACCCAGATAAAGTTTATTGTACATAGTAAAAGTCCCGGCAAGGTGTACTGATTTTGTTAATATGCTGTAAAGACATGGTATGCAGCTCTAAATATAAAACGAGAATTTAAGAAAGTTCCTTTTTTTTTGTCAAAAAATGAGAATTTGTGAACTGATACTGAAAAAATTAAAAAGATATAAATATTTTTTCTTCTTATTGTATTTATTGTGATTAAATATATTACAAAAACTTTTTATAAAAAAGGAGTACCGACTTCAAACTTTAAAGAAGTAATAAATAATACTTATCTCAAAATCTATTTATTCAAGAGGTTTTCTGTAGGTTATGACTTCAGTAGTGTTTTCTTGAATAAGTCAGTTCTACTTTTGATAAAAAGTTTTTATTACGTGCTATTTAGTGATATTGATATTTTTTATATAATAGGTAATGTCATGGCAACTTCAATGGACACCTCTTTTAGTTAGGTGTCATTATAATAGCCCCTTGTGCAGAGGTTGTATGGAGGCAGAAGAAACAGTCGCTCACGTCCTGCTGAAGAGCAATGGAGTGGCCAACTACCTGGCAAAGTACCTCAGCTCGCCGGGTGACCTCCGGGAGGCCATCACAGACGTGAAGGTGTTGGGAGCGTTTCTGTCAGAGCTGGGATGGCTGGAATAAACCCCGGCCGTACACCCTCCGTACGCAAAATAGACGAATAGAATTTTATTATTTTAATTTTTTTATTTTTTAATAGAATTTTGAATAGATAGAATAGAATTTTTGACGTCAACGCCCGTAGAAAGAGGAACAAGAAGGTAACGCTAAAATATTATGTGTGAATTAAAATATTTAAAATAGTGAAAGTCTTAGAATAGGAGATTTTGTTTATTTGCTCGACATATTTTTTTAAAATAATATGTATTGATATTTTAAAGAGAAAAGATTTAATTGCTTGTTTGTTTGCATTGGATAGGCCTTGAATTATTGGACCGATTTATGAGTCTTTCATTTACGGGAAGGTACATAGATAATACGTGGCGGACATAGTCTATTATTTACGCAGGAGAAGTCGCGGGGAAACAGCTAATTTGATAGATATTACTACTTTCTATGACTTTCAAATAAAAAAAATATACATCATAGAGTAAACAATACATTTTCATTTCAGATTTTAATGAATTCTAAATACGCAATATTTTGACGAAAATAATGTTACAACCAGCTATAGAATGATTGAATGCAAAAGACAACTTATGGTAGGTTTCAACAACAATATATTTATGTCTCAGTAATTCAACTATTTATATTCGTAATTGTAAGTTACTCGTTCTTCTACAACTGTGAGTCATAAAAATATTTTTTATTCTTATTTTACAAAATGTATGAAAAAATCAACCAAAAATTGTATGCTTTTTAAATTGCTCTTCCTTTTAGTGATATAATATTTTGTTAAAAAAAAGTGTAATTGGAAAAATATTTCTTATTTGCAATTATTTATCAACAAACAAACTAGTTTACTTACTAAGACCGATTTTATTATTCGAAATTTAAAATTTAAACTGCGTCATATCGTATCATGCAAACATTCAAATTGCTTCATTAGGACAGTCATCCAAGAACAACGACCAACATTCATTTCCATTTTAAGACTTTACACTTTTATTTTGAAACTATCAATATAATACAGTATGAAAACAACTTCCTTATTTACTCGTGTTTATATCTTAAGGTCATCTTACACATGACGTCCGTTCGTGGGGACATTGTCGTTTTATAAGTGAATAACGGACTAAATTATTTATTATTTATTTTCAAAATTGTTTTCAAACGTATAAAAAAAGACTCGATCGGTTGTAATCTTAAGTAGCGTAACCTGAACCTGAACCTTCATCCATATTTTACCTAGGTAAGTTACTTATTGATTTAAAAAGAAACCTTCAATAAAGCAGTGTTTTTTAAAGCATATTTTGGGGGTCCATGAAAATATTTGTCATACCTATTCCGGCAAATTATCTTAGTTTTGTTACAAATAAAACTAGCTTTTATTTAACTTTAGAGCTCCGTGTAAATATTTGGTGTCCAAATGGGTTGTATAGCCAAAGAAGGTGGAAAACCACGGCCTGAATGAATTATATCGTCTTCATGTATTGTATTACTCCTTTCATTAATAAAAATTTAATGGAAATCTATTCAGAATTTTTTAAAATTTAGCGCATTAAACCTACAGAGGGGATTATTTATGCTAGGGGGAAAACCTTTCTAATTAATCGATAGCCGATTTATTTAATTACAACATATGGCTACATATGGCATTGTATGTGTTTAATACTAAAATATTATTATTTCCTTGAAACAAAATATGTTACATACTTTATTATTTTATATTTCCTAAAAGTTAAAATGAGTAAGGGTTTAATATAAAAAGTTTTTTAACATTGTCTTTTAACATTTAACACTGTTCTCGATCACGAATGTTGGTCTTAGGCTGATCGAATGTTTAAAGACAATTTGTTTATTTAAATATGTTAGAGGTTCAATTAAATAAAATCTACTTCAAAAGGTAATAAGGTTTTATTTAATTGAAACTCTATGCTGTCACAGTACTGTGACGAGTTCAAGTTCGAGCCGGAGCTGTTTTTTTTATAGAATAGTATAGCAGGACCGTGACATGTGACCTTAAATTAGTGTGATATTATACGTATTCACAAAATGCAAATTATTGTTATTTCAAAGGCACTCAGTTAAAATTCTTATGTGAAATTTATAATAATATAGTCTTTAAAAATTAATGCATTCAATAGGCTCCGAAACTATATCATCAGCGGAAATGGGAATGTGAATGCGCGAAAGAATTTTTAAAATCGTCCCTGTAGTAAGCGGATAACATAAGCTACTTACGCATAAGTATAATTTACCCGGGCGACGTAGCGGGAAAATGCTAGGCGTCTATATTTATAGAAGGTTTATTAAATTAAATTATATGTTTATCATTAAGCAATGGATAAATCCAAAATACTGTCAATTTATCTGACAACAGAACAAATGATAATTTGTTCTAATGGCAGATAAGTTGACAGAACTCGATTTCGAGTGTAGGTAGACCCAGCTAATATATTGTTTTTTACCCAATTGGAAAAAGGAGGTTATCAATTTGACCTGCATTTATGTTATTGTTGGAATTGCACAGTATTCGTATATGTCATACTATGTGGGCTTCTAAAACACGTGCGTCTTTCGTAACTATATGCAAGTGTGTGTAATGTATATCTGTAACTTTGTCCACGTATTTCTCGAAAACTAATGTAGTTATACCTATGACTAGACAAACTAGTGGATTAATTATCTAATTTAAAAATCTATATCAATCCCTTTATAGGTCTAGTGATTGTGGTATAGATTTATCCACCACCAGCCCTTTTACGTCCCTACTGCAGGGGCTCAGGCCTTCCTTATGGATGGTTAAGGAGGATGGGCCATGACCCTCCACGCTGGCCCAATGCGGATTGGAGGGTATTAACGACTGCAAATGCAGCCGGGACCAACGGCTTAACGTGCCTTCCGAAGCACGGAGTAGCTCGAGACAATAATTTTTGGTCACCCATCCCGTGACCGACCCTTGCGAAAGTTGCTTAACGACAACGATCGCGGGCCGCGGCGCTTATCCACTACGCCACCGAGCTACTTATGCAATAATATGGTAGCGATTTATGCAATAATATAATGTGTAAAGTCACAATCGCGCTTGGAATGAATGATGATTTTAATGATTCAGAAAAATAATGAAAACTCCGTAACTTAAAGTAATATTTGCGTGTCACTTTTGCCTTAGACAATTCAAATTAACGTCAAAATAATTATATCGTTCATTCAATAACTTTAGAAAAAGGTCGCGATCACAATTGCTATTGGATATCAAATAGTTGTAGCGTACTATATTAATTTAATTAATAAAGCGATTTATTCTTGAATATCATAATATATATGTCTTGTTGAATATAATCTATACTAATATTATAAAGCTGAAGAGTTTGTTTGTTTGTTTGATCGCGTTAATTTCGGGAACTACTGGTTCGAATTGAAAAATTATTTTTGTGTTGAATAGACCATTTATCGAGGTAGGCTTTAGGCTATATAACATCACGCTGCATTTATTAGGAGCGAATAAATAATGGAAAACGCGGACGAAGTCGCTGGCGGCCACTAGTATATATTATCAAATTATATTCAACAAGACATAGGTACTTCTAACTACATTACTTTTGTTTGTTTGCATTGATTAGGACCGATATAAAAATTCTTTCAAGAGAGAGGAAAGCGTCAAATGCGGGTGACACAGGCTTTAGTTACGAGCAACATCGCATGACAAAACACAGATATAATCGCGATAAATATTAATTTCTGTGTAGTTAATATATAATTATAAAATAATTCTGTCGACAGATTGACGATAAAATTTTAAGAACTTGCATCGGCTATGCATTTCAATGAAGGTCATCCAACAACATAGTCCAACCTAAATGGCCAAGGAAAACTGGCCGTGCGCAAATCTATACTGAAATTTATAGATCAAGTGCTTATTTTCAATGAATTATGGTATAAAATTGAATGTGAAAATCGTTTATTACGTGGATTAACATTTAGAGAGGAATTAGTTAGTTTATTTGGAAGCTAATAAGCTTGCGACAGAATAAAGTCGGGCAATGTTAAGTTTTAGAACGCCATTAGTGACGATATGATCTAAAATGTTTGCATTATTCGGATAACCAAACCTTGGTTTATAAGAAACTCTTTGGATAACTAATACTATAATGTCTTTAGTTATAAAAACAAAAAATATATGTTACACCTACAGAATATATAGAAATATGTAAAAAAGTTAACAACAACATTGTGTTGTTAACACCCGGAAAGTGCAACAATTTGCTAATTTTAACGAAATAATGGCCACTTGATTGCTATCCAATTATTTGTAGTTTGACTTGTATTTTATACCTGGGGGCCAAATTCTACTAAATAAATTTTGTTTAAATTGTATCGAAAACGGATCGATACCGAACGAAACTACAGTTTTTAATGGTTTTCCTATTTTACAAAGTGACATACGATACAATTCCAGTTCTATTTTAGCTGGAATTGTATCGTATGTCACTTAGTAGAATAGAAAAACCACTTAGTAGAATTTAAAAACTGTAGTTTCGTTCGGTGTCGATCCGTTTTCGATTCGATTTAAACAAAATTTATTTAGTAGAATTGGCCCCCTGAGCTAGGGTGAAATAAAATAGTAACAATTAGATCTCGATATGATAAATAGTGATAGATATTTTGGTTATAACAAGCTTTTATTTAACTTAAATGTTAACAATTCAATTTTAAAGCAATTATCCTCGACCTCGAATTAAGCTGAAATTGCTAGCTGTATTTCCGCGACTTCACCAGCGTAAATTATCAGAGAGTACCTACTTCGCCAATTTCTTATGAATATGTCTTATACATATATAATATTGTTTTTTTTTTTAGTTTATCGTTAGGTAACTGACGGGTGACAAAACAATTAATAGGCCTCAAAAATCAATATTGTCCTTGACAGATGGAGTGAGTTGGCATTGCAGCTTATTATGAATTTCACTGTTATGAAATGTTGCGTTTCAGAATCTTATGTTGCAAACAAACAGCCTCGCTGTGCCGATTCGAAATACTGTACGATATAGTGGTGTTGTGGTAGCGACCATTTCTATCGACGGTTGATTTTCACAAAGTTACACTGTCGATAGGAATTTATTTTTATCGATATCGATAGATTTCAAAGAAACGCATTTTTCGATAAGATTTGTGATGCAACGGTGGTAGGACGTGACACTGCTTCTAATCCACAAATAATCTTTACGGATTTGATTTTAAAGAATAATTCGAAATTTCGTACGTGGACAAACAGAGAATCCTCTGATATTTGAAATTCAATGAGGAAGTATTATAAGAAAAGAAAGAAAGCACTACCAAAGCATCTTATTAGATGGCGACAGTACCAAAAGATGATTTTTGCAAGAAACGAATGGACCAAAGATAGTCATATCCGTTCCTTTTAAATAACATATTAAAAACTGAAACTTGCAAAGTTCGATTCTTAGATATCAATATAAATATGAAAAAGTACAAATGACTTTTGAAAATTAATTTACTTTTATATATGAAAGAAAACCGGAAAGGTTGTAATAGAGAAATCAAGAAAGTACCGTAGCGACATCTAGTTTGATTTCGGGTACTTATGTTTTTTAATACTTCCTCATTCGAGTTTATTACATTCCTTATTAGTTATACACATTAAAATAAAGTAATACGAATATATTACTTTATTTTAACTATTCATAAGTTTTATTCATATTCGAAGTAATGAGGACAATCTTAAGGATAGCTTGTGGCAGTTTTAGTTTGTAATTTTGAAAATCTGGAATGGTAATGGTTGTTTTGCAATAACAGTTTTCGTAACGAAACAGTAGCTTTACTCTATTCCTCACTTAGTTATTTGCTCCTATATTTTATATTGTATTAGACTTATTTTTTCGCCGGCTAAATATAGATTAAGTGAACATTCAACCCTCCTCGGAGACACAAGTTTAACCAGCTCACTTACCTTTATACGAAACATATGATCTATTTATATTAATATTATCCAATTTTAATAGTATAGAGTTACCCACAATACCACAACACTAAGTATTGTCAAAGGCGTGACTCCAGTTTCAATGGAACAATCGCTAGGTTGATAGATTCTAGGACATGATACCATCGATATACTGCACAACACTAGACTACAATATTTCGACTTAAAACGCAATAGTATATGAAATTGCGGTGTGTAGGACTAATTATAGAAACACTCTGTAACGATTATGCTATTTAGGATTTCAAATTACGTTTATATTTTCTGAGAAGTGGTGGTATTGGGACACTTTTGGAGCTGAAAATACTTGTGGCATAGTGTTACGTCATAATTATTCTGATATCGAAATGTTCAACTTTTGTAGCAGAATCTTTGAACGGCTTCTAAAAGTCTTAAATAAACAAAAACGTATTCTGATTGGTACCTATGTTACGTACGTTTCAGTGTTGCATCGGATAAAGGCTTTCGTACATTACACCAACGGTAAGCCAACTCCAACTCTACTCAACACATAGTAGGCATTAAACACTAAATTGAAAGAAGTGTCGATGACTCGTAGTCTTTTATAACGTGGGCAGATGGACCATATTTCTCAAGTCAGGGTTGTCCGACCATTGAGCTGCCCCAAGGGGCGAAATCAAAGTATAATTGGCCTACCTGGGGTGCGAACGCCTAAATCTCTAGCCTTGATTCTAGCCATAGGATACGACATCTTATCGATGTCATGATGATATTCCGTTTCATCTTACTTCTTTGACATGTCGTTTGGTGGATAAATCTGGAATATATTACTAATTTAGTAACGATCGCTGTCAAGTCTGTAATGACCATTCTTTATCATTTGCTCATCGTTAATAAAGTACATGTTAAAGTAATAAAATGAAACGAAATATCGACACATAATAATACCAAATAATCATTACCTATATAAAGTACCTATCTACAGTTTAAAAAAGACTGCAATGGAACTGACATGCTTTTGCATGCATGAAGCATGACGTAAAAGAAGAATACACTGCAAGGATATGATAATATAAAACTCGGCTTCGTGGGGACTAATATAATAATAACATTGATAATCTTATTGGTGTTTTTCATTGAGAGGATAAAGTAAACAACGGACTTAATATTTATAAAGGTTATTTTAAGGTGATTCATTGTTGAGTTATTGTATGTAAGTTAACATAGTTACGTTTTCTTTTAAATTTTGTCGAGGAGTTGCACCATGTAAATTGTATAACGAATTTTCAAGATCGTTTTTTATATTGTGCAACTTCAAAATGAAGTGTTATAACTGTTCCTTTTTTGCTCACTAGTACCAACAAAATTTAGTTGTGAAACTTTGCAAACATTTGTTTGCTAGCTTCTCGAACGTTGCGCAATTGAAAACGGACGCATTTCTTAAATAATTCCACGTAGGTACGTCAAGAGTTCATAAAACAGTTTGTTTATTGTGATGTGATACGCATTTCGAAGAGACATTTGGATGCGATTTTCTTCGCCTGAAATAAACACCGCTGCGGAGAGCTGTTCGAACTATTGCTACATTGTATTAAACTGATGATTTAAAAATAATAAAGATTTTTTTTTTTCAGAAAATAGAACCTACTTTATACTTTTAAAAAGTGATTAATAATATTTATGTTAAAACCAATTTATTCAAGAAGCTAATATCGAGTTCGGGCGGAAGTTTTCTGTATTATTATTAATGAAGTGATAGCTGCCTGACTTCAAAAGCAGTCTCTTGAATAAATCGCTTTTAAGAACTTTTTAATATTAGAAAAAAAAACATGCTATTTATGCCCCTTTTTAAGTAACTCCTAAAGTCACTAAAATCTGTCTCCTTAATATTTAGGAATCGCCTAAGGTAAAAGTGCATTCCACCATTTACTAGGAACCACCGAACGAAATTAAGCTTATCTAAAGTTATGATATTCGTTATTCGGCGCTTTGCGCTAGGCGTTTGCGTATATGACTGGTCATAAATATTTCAAGGGATAAAAGAAAAAATATTGATTTGGTATTAAACTAATCTTCTAAGGCGATTCGTATTATTAGGCGTTTCCTAGTTAAGCTATGCCTTGTTCTAGGTTAGTGAAAATGGCTGTAATTTCCTTAGGCGAGTCGTAATATAAGGCGTTTCCTATGTAAGCTACGCCTTGTTCTAGGTTAGTGTAAATGGGTGTTAGTGATATTGATTTTTTGATAAGTAACACTAAAATTTTTAAATACCTATCTACATAAAAAAATTGACAATTGAAAGACATTTTGTTTATTTACTCTAAATTGTTTCTTCCAATACGTAAATCTATACTCACATTATAAAGATCACATTACACTCTAAGTTTTGAACTTTGCAAATTTCAGTTTTTTAATATGTTAGTTAAAAGGAACGGAAATGTCTATCTTTGGATCATTCGTTTCCTGCCAAAATCAACTTTTGCTAGAGTCGCTATCGAGTGGAGGTGCTTTTTAGTGCTTTCTTTTTTTTAATACTTCGTCATTAAAGATTTAATTTTTGGTTTTGTGTGCATTTTTGACAATCAAAAGAATATATCGTATAAAAATATAGTATAAAATCCAGAAAAAAACCAACTAAGAAGGAATTAGAAAACTAATTTTTCTATTCACGAATATTGCACTTATCTTGAGGACAGCGGAACTGCATACTCAATAGATGATTACAAAATTGAAGTCAAAAAGTATGTAATAGTGCTGCAGGGAAAACATTTTTACCCACAGACTAGTCTACTTCTATATTGTTTTCTTATATCCGATATATGTCTATATTATTATATAAATTATATTTTTAGTTCTTATCTAATTGATTTGATGAACTTCTTTTCACCTCTGACTTCACTTGCGGGGCAGAACTAGAAGGCATGATAATTACATCATTCCCACAATTAATTTTAAACGATTAGTAGATAGAGGGTATAGTGTACTATACTGCGTGTCAATTATTGTCTTTTTAACCGACTTCAAAATAGAATAGGAGGAGGTTATATGTTCGACGGCGATTTGTTTTTTATCTTTAATTACCGTTTGTTCGACGAATATTGACCGATTTTAAAAATTTTATTCGACAGCTTTATTGAATGAATTTTATCAAAATCGAATCATTAGTTTTATTTTTTATAACAAAACCAAATATGCTTTTATCAAATATCACCTATAACTATATTTAGATGATATGTTTATCAGCGAAAAAACAAAAGATTGCGTACTTTGCGTTTATTCAAAATCCGATAGGACGTATTTTCCATGTTCAACGGGTATGTATATTTTTTATGTAAGTAGATATCATCGATTTCTTCTTGAACATTCGGGAATTTAAAAGAATAAAGCAAGCATTCTTTTAAGAACCTCATTTGGGAATTTAAAAGAATAAAGCATAAAGAATTAAGATTAAAGATAGCATAAAGATTAAAAGAATAAAGTATAAAGCAAACATTTTTTTAAATTCCCGAATGAGGTTCATTGATTATTGATGCAGGAAACGAATGGACCAAAGATAGTTTTATAAAGATACTTTTAACTAACATATAATAAAACTGAAATTTGCAAAGATCTAAACTTAGATATCAATACAAATACGAAAAAGTACAAATAGAATATGAACTGTTTATTGAGTTTTGAAAATTAATTTACTTTTCACTATGAATTGTTATTATTTTCAATTGTCATTATTTTAAATTGTAATCATTTGTCTTCAAAAACTGCGATTTCGTCTGCTTAAATTATAGCCCATTTATGTAGCTTCCCGTAAATAAAAGAATTTTATAATCGGTCCAATGCTTTCGGTGCTTATTTAATGCAAACGAACAAGCAATCAAATCTTTTAGAATTTACTTAAAAAGATTTACGTATTGGAAAAAATAATGTCAAAGAAAAAGGGAAAATTCAAAGATTTCGAAATCGCGACATCGTAAATAGCGCCCTATTTCAAAATCACATCAAAATCATTAACTTAGAACTAAGTACTTGTACTAACAAGGAATTAACGTCCAACTATATAATTTATTTTATTTATAATGTTCAACTAAGCTGTTACTCTAATTAAGAAAACTACATCATATGTAGTTCTATTTTTGTAAAAACATAAATTTATAAAAATTCTTGATAGAAAAATTACAAAGTTACTCTCAAAATACGTTTATTTATATTTCTATTGTAATGATCGAAATAGTTTACGAGTAATTATTGAATAAAAAACAGTTTTCAACCTGTTTTAAGAGGAACTTCGCCATTTTCCGTCCTGTCTATTTTATTATGAGCACATTAATTAATAAAGAAATAAAGACATATGTGCTTCCACTTACAATATTATATTAAGATCATCGTTTGTCGGCAACGATGTCGGTGTATTTTCAAATTAACAATGACATACCTAGAATTCGCACGAATTAAAAATACACCGAATTAAGAATACAAAAAGTACGAATTGTTCTTATAAATTTGGTAAAATAATACTAAATATAAAATAAATATAACCGTGAAGATTATCTGTTCAGTAGACCAAATTTCCTACCTCCGTTGTATCATAGCATAACTTATCAAAAAATGAGTCTCTTTATCTCGTATCAGCGTTTCGAAAATAAAGAAAAAAACGTTTACGGAAAATTAGAATAGGCCTTTAGGTTTCATGTTGATTCGTCAGAGGAGTACCTCTATTGTAAGTAGTTTCTCGCCATGTACAGGAAAAATTAAGTCGCTAATCAGTTCTGTTTTTTACTATTTCTACACGGTCTTCTTTAAGGCGGCGAAAAACCCGTAAAATTTTGTAGAAGCTGTTTTTTCTGTGATAGTAGAACGAATCTGTAGAGAAAAAACAATGACAACGAAACGGGATGTGCTTAAAATAAAATTTGGTTTTCCAAATGAATCGTTGGCGACTTTATTTTGTTTTAGCTATTTCTGGTAAGAGGGATGATAACTCATTTTTGTTTGTCTGGCCGTCAGTTACATAATTAAAGAATATTAATCACTAATTTTTTTGCGTAGTAAATAAAATGAGGAAGTATTTAAAAAAACATTAATTCCCGAAATGAAACTAGATGTAGCTACGGTACTTTCTTGATTTCTCCATGACAACCCTTCCGGTTTGCTTTCAAGTTTAAAAGTAAATTAGTTTTCAAACTTCTATAAACAACTCATATTCTAATTGTACTTTTTCGTATTTGTATTGATATCTAAGTTTCGAAATTTTCAAATTTCAGTATTTTAATATGTTAGTTTAAAGGAACGGAAATGACTGTCTTTGGTCCATTCGTTTCCTGCAAAAATCAACTTTTGCTAGAGTCGCCATCTAGTGGAGGTGCTTTTTTATTGTTTTTGTTTTTTTTTAATACTTCCTCATTACGATACATCGAGTTGAAATATCGCATGTCGTCACACCTGTACATTTTCAACATACTTGTGATGTAGCGAGCTAACACTTCTTAACTTAAATTCCTATTATCGTTTCAAATATTTTTCTATTGTGTGACTAAATAGATTTTATTTTATCCAGTCTAATGATTTAAGAGGGATTTTGTGATCTTTTTTGTATTTAATAACCAGTCCGATGATTGGGTAAAAGAAACCGAATTTTATTTAGTCCGTTAGTCATATAGATAAATATTAGATACGTATATTTTTTGTTTTTGGAAAATTGTATTATATTTTAATACGGTTTAAGATATAAGATGACTGAGATCAAGGAAATAGGCATATTCTGCGATTTGATGTGTTATTTGACGGGTCGCCTTCCGTTATGCTATTATATTATATTTTCGAAAAATACTAATATAAATGCAAAATTAATCAAATATGTACTAAATAATTAGAATATTTTAGTCATTACGATATATTATATTTAGTTTCTCCGTGAGTTAGTATAGGTTTTCCATAATATATTATTAAGCAAATCATTAGGTGCGATACGGACGTCGAATGATTACGTCAAGATTATCATGTTATATGATAAGAATTACGCAGTTCACATTGGAAATATATGCGGAGTAGTGATTCATCTAATCCTTATTTAAGGTTGAGCGTTGAGGCAAAATAAAACGAGCCGAAATCAACGCTCCCATTAATGAGATAGATATTTTTTTATTAACATTCAGGTAAATAAACAACGACAGTAGTTGTGCCATCACATCCCTTTATCATGATTTACTTTTTAATAAGAATATTATTTATTATTTATTTATTTACTCTTTATTGCATTAAATAAAAATAATACAAATGGCGGACTTAATGCCAAGGGCATTCTCTACCAGTCAACCTGAGCGAATGTTGGATTTGCATGTTAGGCGATAAAGATTGATATATCCAGTAAAAAATAAAATTTCAAAATAAAAAAATATATAAATATAAATATTGAATAATTACATGAATACTAATTACAAATACATACACATTAATAACATACAGAATGCGAACGATACAATTACAGTCCGAGATAGTGCTCACGCACCAATTTCCTGAATATCACCTTACTCTGAGCATTTCTAATGCGAAACGGAAGAGCATTCCAAAGGCGAATAGCTGTGAGGGTAAAGGAATTAGAAATAAATGAAGTATGATGAAAGGGGGTTTGAAGAGTTAGATTGCTACTAGAGCGAAGATTACGTTCATGATCGGAACCAAGATAACGAAACCTAGATTTCAAATATCCTGGGGTACATGGATCGAATAAAATATTATAAAGCATGCACAGAATTCGTAGGTCTCTGCGTTGAAAGATAGTCAGCCAACCGAGTTGCCTCCTGAAATCAGAGATATGGTCGTATTTACGAAGGCCATATATGAAACGAATAGCACTATTGAGCAGACGATCCAATTTGTTGAGAAGATATTGATTGGTGTCAGAATAGCAGACGTCAGCGTAGTCGAGGATAGGTAAAATGAGTGTTTGCACCAGTGCGATTTTAGTGCTGAATGGGAGAAAAAATTTTAGCCTATAAAGAGATCTAAGTGTGTTGATAACTTTTCGGCACACTTCACCAATCTGCACCTCCCAGCTAAGAGTACAATCGATGTGCAGGCCCAGATTCTTTACACTGGCCTGAAACGGAATAATTTCGAAAGAATAAGAGGCTGTTAATGCAAAAGTGGCCTAACTCGCAATTTATCATATTCGTAATTATCAATTACCTACAATTTCTTTAAAACTTAATAAATTATTATCCTAAACCGGCCTGTACCTATGCGAAAATAGGGATATGGCCACTTTTGCACGTAGAAATAGGAATGGGTCGGTTTTGCATCATGCTTTACTAAGTTTCAAATGAATCACAAAGATATACAAAAAAAATGTGGCGCGTTAAAAACTATCAATTAATTTTATAGCAACAGCAAATAACACTCGCAAACCATTACGAGTCTTGTAAAAAGTTATTCGTAAATCTCTCGACTACAAATTGAGTTACGTATTTAGTAATTTATTTTCCCTGTAAAAATAAACAAGGTTTCGCATTGGAGTATCTTTACGCTGAGATTATTCATATTATTAAACAGAGACTTAACAAAGGTTAACCTAGTATGTGGTTCTACTGGAATAATATTTACTCCTAGAAGGTAGCCGGTTTGTTTATTCTTTGTATATTATTAATTTGGACTAATACTAAAATTGTAATTTTAGTGTAAATTTATTCTGACGAAACAAAATTGTTTATTAATAGCACTGAAAGAGTATAATTATTAGAAGAAATAGATAAAATGAGAATTTGAAAGTTAATTTTATAATCACGAGGTTTTTGCTACTACATGATTGTTATATGAAGTACATTATATTATTATACAGTAAATTTGATGTGTTTTTTTCATATTAATTACAGATAAATCTTTTGGACGTTATTTCTCTGTATAAAACCAATTGAAAATTATTGACAAATTCTGTACGCGACCACTTAACAGAACGCTTTTGTTGATAGCCGACGATAGGAAGTTATTACCTTGTAATACAGACGTCATTGAGATGATAATTACACAGTTTTCTAGTACTGTCAGGAAAAAACATAAATAAAATCATACAATTTCACATATTTCTTAGATTTAAAGCAATAAACGTTTAAGTATTCGGTTTACGAAAGATATACCCACCAAAGAGGACAGAATTATTAGATAGCGGCTTATAGATACCTACTTATGTTTTTTTAATGAAAACTTTGTAAGTACATTTGTATAATCAAACTTTAATAAGAGACTGCTTTTATTTAAGTGTAATTATACAAATGTGTATGACATTCATTACTTTAAACTAATTATAAAATAAAGCGATATTTGCCGATATAAATTTTATTCAAATTTAGAACATTTATTAGAACTTAAATTCGTCATAAGATCCATGACTAGTGCAAAATAAATATAACGTAGGAAATTGGGATTTCATATCAATTATTTCTAACATTATTTAGGTATGGTTTTCCCAATTTTGTGTATTAAAAGTTTTTTAATATGTCAGTAAATAGAGAACAAAGTAATAGTAGAATAGGTATATATAATAAACAAAATCTGTGATAATAGTAATTGTAAGTACCCTAATATTATTTAACCTGCATTCGCCCTCGAATTTGCAAACTGAAGTTGACACTGTAATAAAATTAATAACAAAAACCTGCTTGTACCAAGGGCGCCCGGTGGACGGGCGTATAACCGCACTTGATTATGAGAAGTTCTTATCGATCTAAATATAAGGTTGAGAGTTCAACGTCAAAGTGGGTATAATATAGTGACATTCATAGGATAATTATACCTGGCCGTTTACTAAGTTTAGGGCTTACTTTGTAGGATACCTGTGTTAATACTTAAGGTAGCCGCATTAGTGTGGATTCGAATACTGTGTGGAAACATCACAGTATTAATAATTCTGAGTTTGATTATGTGTGTAATATACGGTTCTAAATGAGGCTTCATTATGTGTTTATTTATTCTATCTTTTGTCAAACGATATTTTTTTACCTCGAATAGCAGAAATACCTACCTGTTTTCCTGCAAACTCGCCCGTTTAATCGGTCAAGTCGTTTTACGGTTATACAAAGAAATAGTATAGACTAGCTTTTGCCCGCGACTTCGTCCGCGTGAAGTCGTTACTTTGGGCAACATATATTTTCCAAAAACGCTGTTGTTTTTTGAGCTGATGATAAAATTACCTTGTTGTTTAAGTTCGAAGATAGTACAACAAAAAACCAACAAATGTCCAATATGTTTCAGCACTTTATCTTTGAAACTTGAGATATATTAATCCAATTCAATGCAATTTGAAATACAGATGAAAAAAAAAAACAGTTCTGAAGTTTACAAAAAACTTAATCGAAAACGTAATCTACGCAAAATTATTTGAAAGAAACGTTACCGCAGATTACTTACCATCTAAAACACAGCGCCATCTATTGGGTGTATTTGTAACCTAGATGTCAAACGATATTGAAGAATTTTATCTATGAATCACGGTACATCGCCATCTATGAGAACTTCATAAAACTAAACAGTAAATAAACACTTTCTTAAGAAACAATTAATTAGTACATTTTATTCGTTTACATTCACGACATATGCGAATAATAGAGATGACAACTATCCTATCCAGTAAGTTAGACCAAAATACGGGTACATGTGAAATTTGATTGAAATCGGTTCAGTAGTTTTGGAGTTTATTGGCAACATACATCGTGACACAAAATTTTTATATATATGGATTAGAACAAAAACTTAATTAAAAAGATAATAGTATAGGTTCTAAATCACTTATTTTATTGAAGTAGGATGCTAAAATAAGAAATGCTATAAGTATAAAGTTAAAGCAAAATTAAAAGAAGGTACACACGGCAGCACGTCATCGCAATATGTCAAACTGCAAATGGAGTTTGACCGCTATAGTCAATGTATTAAGGGTGAAAATAGAATGAGGAAATTGACATTATTGTATATTCTGATGACTGTACCTAAATCAAATAAGATACACCACCGCAAATCTTTCTATGGTCGGCGCCTCTATGGATGACTAGTTATTTACATGTGTGTCTTATTTTATACTTCAGTTTATTTGGAACTTATTTCTTCGTTCACAATCAATTTATTAAAAAAAAAACAGTGATTTATGGTACACAGTCTACTAGAAAAAAAAGTTATAATTCTTTATTATATAGTTCATTTTAAACAATAAAGCAAAGTCCAAATGAGCTATAATCAAATAGTCACCTTTTAGCTTATTTCTTCTAGTAACTTTACTGTTTAGTATGGGAAAATTTAAGAAAAATATAAGTCACTTTATAGGCGAGGGGTAGGAAATAGAATTGAGGAATGTTACAATACGTCAATACGACAATACGTCGTTTTTGAAATATTCACGATAAAAATAAACACAAAATTACACCTAAAACACATTTTGCAATGATTTCTTTTCAAAATTATAAATCAGTAAAATTGTTATTAGTTTAAAGCCACTTTTGGTCAGTTGCACAAATTTCCATTTAAGTTTAATAATGACTTTAAGGTCTAATGGATGTTCTTTAAAATTTGTATGAATAATGTGGCATTAAATATAAATGGACGTTTGTGTTGCTGGCTGATTAAACTCAAATTTTCAAATTTAAAACGTTCATTATAGCTATAAGGCGTCACCTTGATAGATGTTTATGCAACTGACCGTAACGTTACAGTTAATGGATTCTGAGCCCTCCGTATATTCGGGCCTTCGAAATTCACAAAAAGTTTTTAATACCTTTAAGTGTCCCTCATATGACCCTTTGGGACTATTAACTTCTCTTAATAACTTTCAAATTAGGAAACATTAAATAGAGATGATAAACTCATTGGAGATACAATGTCCTTGATAAAAAGTAGGTAAACGGTTAACTGAAACCTAAACCGTGTAAACAAACACATCAGCACAATAGTGTTTACTTAATCAAAGCGTTATTGTCAGCTTTGTCAACCCGTGCGTGGGCACGCTGTCGAATAGAACATCTAAATTGTCATATCATTATAGTTAGACAATAGGTAAGTAAACCTATATCTGTTCATGCCTTAATTTACACACGTTGTGCGCAGTGAATCACATTCTGTTATCACGTGAGCAACAAATACGCTCAAAATTATTATGAAAAGAGTAATAATAGCAGATAACTTGTACATAGATATAATTACTTTTTAGACTTCAGAGATATGAGTGCCGACTTTCAATATAATGGTTAACCTGATACCTACATTTTCTTTTAAAGAGAATGTGTCAACCTACAATTTGTAATAATGTTAATAATAATACACTTTATTGCACTCAACATAACGCAGCTTACACGAAAATTACAATAAGGACCAACAAAGAATACAAATGGCGGCATTCTCGCTAAGAAACAATCTCTTTCAGGCAACCAATAATGAGGAAAATATGATATAGATAGTCAAATTACTTTTTACTTTAAATACAAGAATAACTATATCACCTAGAGATGAAACGATGCTTGTGATCCTTATTCTTATTGAGGCCAGGGTATATGTTATTTGATTTTGTAATTAATGTATCAAATATAAAAGCTGTCAAAACTCGAGAAAAATTAAATTAGAATAAAAATTAACCCATTAATATTATATATCATGCAAATTATATGCACATTGGTTGATTCCAATGTGCAGATAAGCCAGAAAATTAATAAAAGAAGAAGAAAAGAAGCTAGCCTCGCACCACGGGTTAAGTCAAATGGATAGACGTCAAGAAAGTAGCACATTTACTTAATCATCTTTCATTCATTTCATATAGCACATTCATGACTTTTGAGATATAATATGTATGTGTGCTGCATTAATGATTTTGCACTGTAATATCATTTAAGGTCATTTTTATTGTAATATATGATTTTTCTGCTTAGAGATTTATGTAGCGGAGCGATGTGGCGACGACGCTATGTAGCGCGAGAGTTCGATTACACACGGATGCATTCGACGTCGTATTTCATGGTCACGGAAAGCTAAATATAAAAATTAAAAAGCACATGCTCAAGCAAGCTGTTGACGTCTTCCTGCATATTATATTATATAAAAGGGTATTTGACACTCTTGAAAATAATTTGCATGTTTTGTTAGATAATTTGTAGATAATAATCTAAAAAAGTTTATTTCTTAGAATCTGCAGACAAAATAAGTTTAGCTTTAGTAAAATAACGTTAAAAATGCAACATTTTTAGGAATTTAATGAACGACGAAAAGAAGTTTATAAATAGAGTTTGTTTTTAATCTCAGATACTAAATTGATACCTATTTAATATGTTCAAAAGTTTTTGCAATTCTTAACCCTACAAGGCCCCCAGTGCCACATGTGGGACAACCATTTATATCGTCCCTACAGCGATGAAAAACGTACAGCGACATCTATTATCAATCTGAACACAACCGTTAGATATTTAGCAACAAAATAATACAACGCATTGCGCATAGATGTTGCCACTGCTTCCTGTTTAGAGAGTTTGGCAAAAAAATTTAGTAAAAGTTTTACGTTAACCACTCTCGTGATTTCACCAATTTCTAAAAATTTGTAATCGCATAGTTCTGAGTCCAAAAAAATTAAGTGACAAATAAGGGAGTGTATATTATGCAGAGGTAAGTTATTTTTTTATATTACTGTAGTAATAGTATTTGAAATCGTCATTTTATCTATGTGCCACATATGGTACGTTGAGCTTTCGTGTTCGTTTTACTATTTCGTACTTACGCCAAATAATTACTATTATTTTATTTTCTTTTATAGATTATGTCGCGAAGAGGATTGTGTAGTGAAGAAATTGAAGATTTCTTGAATATCCCTTCTGGGAGTGAAGATGAGGAGGATTTTCTGACGCTGGAAGTTACAGTTATTTCAAAAGTTGATATCGAAATCACTTAGCGACGAGGAAACTTCACTACTGCCGCAAAGACCATCTTTGTCTCCTGTCAATGAGGATGTTCATGTTGTGAAGGCCTGAAATATCAGACCTGCAGCCTAGTACATCAGGGACAACTACAAGTACCATTACACAATCACAGACACTTGGGGGATCATCAACTAAAACCTTTGGTTCTACGTCTGTTGCCATAACAAATAAAAGGAGATTCATTTGGAGAAAAACAACTTTTCATTCACCTCATTCTCCGTTTACTGGAGACACAAGTTTACAGTCACCAATTATACACTTTGAAACACCCCTTCGATATTTTTTGTAGTTGAGACTATTTTATCATCTTCTTGATATTTTTTTGATCAAAAGCTGGTTATTGTACAAAAGAGTTGGAGATCAGAATAATACGCGAATTCCACTAAAACAAAAGAAGTTCAAATTTGAGGTACGCAAAAGTTTATGTATGTTTGGGCTTCTTCGTCTGAAGAAATTGAGAAGAAAAGAAAGAAGTCCAATACTGCAATCCTACCTCCTTGTGACGTCAGGCGTGAAGGGTTTGAGTATGGTCTGGGGTGAAAAAAGACAAAGATTTTTTTTCTTGTGACTGTGAAGACTTTATTTCTTGTGAGAATTGTCACGCAGAACTTTGCCTGAATAAAGATTCTTTTTTCAGGCAAAGTTCTCAAACTTTCATAAGAAGCTTTTTCAAACATAATTGTTTCTTATTTCATTTTGTTTCAGACTTTGTAATCTACATCTTTATTATGTTAATAATTATAAAATAAAAAAAGCTCGTGATAATTAATATAAGATACTGTTTCCTAATTAGTACGTTTATTGTAGTTCAGTACCAAATAGTATAGTTAAGGCTCAGTGTACCATATATGGAACTGAAATAAAAAAATGATTTTCTGGTAAAATATTGGATTATTATTTTTTTATATATTTTTTCCTAACTACTAATAACTAATTACATCATATATATTTTTTCCATAACCAAAAAAAAATTGAGCCTTGTAGGGTTAAATAGTGATGTGCCTCAACCGGACTTTGAACGAAAAAAGTAAAGTAGATTACAGTTTTTTTACAAGTTACTGATAAAATAAAGTAAATAATAGTATGGTAGAGTCTATTTAAAAAGACAATTTTCATGAATAATTTTTCTAAAATCTTGTAAACTCATGTTAGTAATCCTTTATGTTGAAGGAATCCTTTATGAGTAAGAAGTATTAAAAAAAAAGAAATCACTAAAAAAGCACCTCCACTAAATGGCGACTCTAGCAAAAGTTGATTTTTGCAGGGAACGAATGAACCAAAGACAGTCATTTCCGTTCCTTTTAACTAACATATTAAAAAACTGAAATTTAAAAAATTCTAAACTTATATATTAATACAAATACGAAAAATTACAAATAGAATATGAGTTGTTTATTGAGTTTTGAAAACTAATTTACTTTTAAACATGAAAGAAAACCGAAAAGGTTGTCATGAAATCAAGAACGTACCGTAGCGACATCTAGTTTGATTTCGGGAATTAATATTGTTTTAAATACTTCCTCATTGCCCGAGTTTCAATTTAGTCTCGTTTCAGCAACCGTTGTAGCTAATGTCATTTCACTTAAAGTTTTATGTGAAAAGTTACAGAAAATAAATTTATATATTTAAACAATGCACAAATTACACATTAACAAAGAGAAAAGCAAAACCGATATCATTTCATGCATAGGTACTTTAGTTATTTTAATAAAATAAAATAAAAACATCATTGAACGCATCGATGAGGATGTAGCAGTTGACACGTAAAGCTATGCAAGTATATTTATCTCGTTCTAACAAGAGGTATGCTGAAGTTCAGTGCTGAAGATTCTGATAGGGAGATAAATGTTTTTGATTTCTTCGTGCCTTTTGAGGTTGTATTATAATGTTACGCTACCACAATAAAGTTTACGCTGTTTCAAAACGTAATAATAAGTTTACTTATCACTAATGTTGATATACTTACAAATCAAACATCGTTCCTTTACACGTAACTTAATAAATAACTTAAACTTACGATTCAAGTTAATTCAAATTTATTTGAAAGTTAAATATTATAACAAACAGGCAACGATATCATGTTTATTAATTTTCGATATTCAGTTTAGTTTTATAATCTCAGAAAGAAAATTTTAATGAATATCATAGACTATTATCTAAAAATCGCTAGTGACATCTAGTTTGATTTCAAGTTGTAACTTTTATTTTTCAAATACTTCCTCATTTACAAAACGTCATTGCTTAAAATAGTTTTCAGAAAAGTATCAAATTCCTTAATTTACCCTAGGTTAGCAGTAACTTGCCTCGATTTCGGAGTCAGTTTACGAACTTAATACTTTATACTTTTGTTATATACAATATATAATACTTTTGCTTGCATTTCGTACTCTCGCCTTACGTAGAGATTCGCGCGAGAGTCTAAATACTTTAAAACTCAAAATGATCTGTAACCAGAGCTGTAAAAGTCAACGACTATAGAAGACAGATAGAAAAAAAACACAGTCTATACTCCTTGATAATCATGGCGAGCACGTCGAGGTCTGTTTTGTAATTTATTTTTATTCCTGATTTATACAAATCGACGTTATTTGTTTTAATATTCTGCAGAATAATATTAAATTTCAGTATGGCTTTACGTAAGTTGTTAGTAGTGGAGAATATGTTCATCGAAGTTATATTATAATCATGTTAAACATAAATGATTCGATTTCTACTTTATGAATCGACTGAATAGACCTACTTTGTGTTTTAGGATCGAGGCTAATAAAGTTGTGTGCTATTCTCATCCCGATGCACCCCTCATCGAAGACTACAGGGCTGGGGACATGATATGTTCCGAATGTGGACTCGTTGTTGGTGACAGGTATGTACTAGTTTACCAAACATTGTGTAAACCGTTTTAACACTGCCCTTGGCTGTTGCACATATTGCGCCTGATAAATAAATTATAAACTTTCTAAGTTTGCCTATCTTATACTTTACAGAGTTATAGATGTGGGTTCAGAATGGCGTACTTTCAGCAATGAGAAATCTGGGGTAGATCCATCTCGTGTTGGTGGTCCCGAAAACCCATTACTATCCGGTGGTGACTTATCAACTATGATAGGACCAGGACGAGGAGACGCCTCGTTCGACAGTTTTGGAGTATCAAAATATCAGAATAGGAGAAATATAAGCAGTACAGACAGAGCACTTATAAATGCTTTCAGAGAAATAAACACTATGGCTGATAGAATAAACTTACCCAAAACTATTGTAGACAGAGCAAATAATCTATTTAAACAGGTAATTGTTTGTATTGTTTGATTATTGACAGTGAGCGAGAATTTTACTCTTAGTCAGAAACTAGATACAAGGTGAAAAACTGTTCATCAAATGGCTATTTAATATCCGTAATAATATTACGGATGGTGTGACTGAACAATGACCAATGATTATTAGTAATACTGCTGTGTTGCTCTTTGATCTAAGTGTAAATCTGTTCACATAATGTACCTAGGTATGTTTTCTATTACTATAGATATAGAGTTGTTCTTAAGAGTGTGACCAGCGTTTGCATCCGTTCTGTGAAGGGGTTAAATACTACAACATTACAGAATTTACACAGAAATGAAATCTTTAATATAAAAATATAGCAAATAAATTTCCATCCCTACTGGAAAGCTTGCATGCAGACTCAAGATGCCAAAATCGATGTGGTCCTGGGTGTGATTTCTGGTCAGAGTTCATAATTATCAAGATAATTATATTTTTGGATAATTTATATGATGACAAAATTAGGATTTATTATAAGATAATTATCATGAAACTTTATTTTTTATAAAGTTTACTTTTATATCAATAAAAATTATACAACCAAAAAATTAACTGTGAAATCACATTTAACAAAAAGTGAAATGAGATATATAAATAAACAAAAAAAAAAAAATATGTTAATAAAATACAAAAGAATTTGTGTGGTGTTTTATAATTATCAAGACATATTTATCAAGATAATTATCATTCCAAACTCCATTTCTCATCAAGTTTATTGGCCTGATTTTACATATATAGTTGTTATTGGGGGAAAAGAACCTAAATCCTTTGCCAAGTATTGACTGCTAAACAAACATGGTTTTACTGTCTTTCAAAATTAAATCTTCAATTTTTTTAGTTTTGTAGAAGGTAAAAAATAAAATCATTTGCAATTATGATCATGATATATATCATGTATCTGCTGCACTCTGTTAAAGAGTGGGTAAATAATGTACTTTCATAGCTTACAATAATTGCATCAAATTCAGAAATGGTTTGAGAGATAAAATAATTTGTTTTCTGTTATTCTAGGTACATGATGGTAAAAATCTAAAAGGTCGAGCTAATGATGCTATAGCTTCAGCCTGTTTGTACATTGCATGCAGACAAGAAGGTGTGCCCCGAACATTTAAAGAGATCTGCGCTGTCAGTAAAATCAGTAAAAAAGAAATTGGAAGGTGTTTCAAATTAATACTCAAGGCGCTGGAAACATCTGTAGACCTTATAACTACAGCCGATTTTATGTCTCGGTTTTGTTCGAATCTTGGGCTGCCCAATTCTGTACAAAGGGCCGCTACACATATTGCAAGGAAGGCTGGCGAGCTTGATATTGTCTCTGGTCGCAGTCCTATTTCAGTTGCTGCAGCTGCAATTTACATGGCCTCTCAGGTAAATGTTCTATTACTGTGAATAATACTTGTGACTTAATTTCAAAATTTATTCTTATCCCTTTCAAAAGTATGGCTAATGTGATAGCTAAGTTGCAATTGTTTTCAGAATAAATGATGAATTGAGTGTTCAAGAGACATAAAAATTTTGTAATATGCAGCCAGTTGTACAAACATTCATTAAAATTGTCATTAGTTTAAAGCGACATTATCAGATACAAGTTTGACAATTCATTAGAGCTTCAAATCGACATTAAAATTAATGGATGTTCATGCAACTGACCGTCAAAATAATTTTTGGGTCTAACACTTGCCTTAGAGAATTCTAATTATTGTATTGTTTAATTAATCTTTCAAAATAATGTCATGATCGCAATTACTCTCACATGTCAAATATTTGTAGCATAAAGGTTGTGAATATCTTTTAAATTGAAAGGAATTATGATAGATTTTAAAATTAGACAATAAATCCTGAATTGTCTACATTATTGATTAATTTAAACCATACCTGTATTGGATATCATCATCATCGGCCCTTTTACGTCCCACTGCAGGGGCTCAGGCCTTCCTTATGGATGGTTAAGGAGGATGGGCCATGACCCTCCACGGTGGCCCAATGCGGATTGGAGGGTATTAACGACTGCAAATGTAGCCGGGACCAACGGCTTAACGTGCCTTCCGAAGCACGGAGTAGCTCGAGTTAATAGTTTTTTATTGGTCACCCATCCCGTAACCGACCCTTGCGAAAGTTGCTTAACGACAACGATCGCGGGCCGCTGCACTTATCCACTACGCCACCGAGCTACTGGATTTAGGTGAACCCATACCCGTATTGGATATGGGTTCACCTAAATCCAAACTTATTTGCTCTTGTCATTTTTACCATAATATAGAAATGGCAACATCATCATCATTCATGCCCTCGGGATGAAGCCTATTATAATTGAAATAAAAAATGAGCTACACAAAATCTCACTGTCTTTACTGTTTCGTGTTTTTTATTTATTACAAATTACATTTTTTTTTCTAGGCATCCGATGACAAACGCAGTCAGAAAGACATCGGTGATATCGCAGGAGTGGCTGACGTCACCATCCGACAGTCCTACAAGCTTATGTACCCGTTTGCAGCTAAACTATTCCCAGAAGACTTCAAGTTTGCCACACCCATAGAGTTCCTACCACAGATGTAGAATAACTCCCACAGAATATATGCCTCCATGTTGTAACTATATTTATTCTAAGATCAGATGGGTAAGAGCATTCAATGAAATACATTGTGATACATATTCAAGTTTTAGTTATGTACCTTCTGTTTTTCTTGTAACAGTTACACATTGACTGTGAACTTTATATAAATAAGCTTATTGTTGAAAATGCTTTCCATCAGATTTCTCTCCAATTACATAAAATTAACTATTCAACTCTTTTTATATTTTCACAGACAAATCTTTGTCAAAGTATTGAAATAAAATATTCATTATGATGAAGCTATTTTTTATAAACTCGATATTTAATACCTATCTTTAGGTATTCTTAAGGATTTTTTTAAAAATTAAAAAATTTCATATAAATTGACAGTGATCTCGAGAACTTTTCACTTAAAATTTCATGAACAATAGTCAATCTTATTATTCTTAATTCTTTTTTATGGTTAAATAATAGTATTTTTATAGTTACTTATTTGCAGAAATTATTGTTCCTTGTCTTCTATCCCATATGTTACATTTAACTCTTCTTGGGTCACCACAAAGATCTTAAATACCTTCCCTTTTTAGTTTTTAAGTGAATAATATATATTGTGAATGTGTGATGCCTAAGTAAGATGACAATTTTAATGAAGTTAGTACTAGCATTTAGGTTTATTAAGCATTTGTCTGTTAAGAGCGTGTTTTCAGTTGTATACAAGAACATTATAACGATTGTGACGTATGTTATGCCTTATATACAGTAATGTAGTTAATAAATAGACTTTGAAGATGTTATTAAATGAAACTGATTATGAAAGTTACATACATTATATTAATGCTGTTTTATCTCATACGTTTGAGTTAACATTGAAACTTTTTCTTAAGATTGGGAATTTATGTAACCGAATTTAATATACGAAATACCACTTGTAATCAGTAAACGGTCAATACCCGATCTATATGGTGTCAGTTCAATCTGTGACCTTGGACCAAGGTTAGTTTGTTGCAAATTGAGAGATTGGTAGCTGTCTGACAGATTCGTGATCTGACAAATCGGCATCGGTTATCTCGAAAAACATTGGTGGCAGCACGAGTGGATCGCAGATTTGGCTAAATACAATCTGACGTCAATCGTAATACTTTATCAGGGCTATTAATAAACAAGTTATAGCGTCAGTGTAAATTTACGATAAAATTTACGATAAATTTTAGTATTAGTTCAAATTCATATTTACAGAGAATAAGCAAACTTACTACAAAGTAGGGAGTAAATAATACTCCCGTAGAAACTCACACTAGGTGAACCTTTACCGAGTCTCTGTTTAATAATAATGAATTTTAACTAATACTAAGTGCAGTCTCGTCATAAACTTAATCCAACGCTAAACCTTGTTTATTAACACTGTTTATGATCAATCTGACATCAATATAAACAAAGTCAATGATTGAATTGACATCAAAATCAGTTTAAAGGCAGTCATAGGTTTGCGGCGTTTCGAAAAACTGAAAGGAGAAAACCGTAAAACTTATTCAACGTTTTTAGAGACTTGAAGAATAAGACTACATAGTAACAATTCTTTGGTGATTTATTGAAAAGTAATGGACAGTTATATATTTACATGTTACGCTACAATCGATTCATTTAATTTAAAAGGTGTTGTACACTGGACGCTTTTTTTCTTCTAAGTAACAAAACTTTGGGTTGGTTACAGGGGCAGTCTTTGCCTACACAAAATATATTAAAAACAAAATACGACTGTTTCTTGATATACAATTTCATAGCGAAAATAAGATAGCATTATTTATAATTTTTATTATGTTACATAGCAAAAATATATAAAAAATATATATTTGACAAGATAGATGCTACATAAGGTATGTAGCTAGGGTTGCCAGATGGGTAGAGTAAAATATCTGGGCTAAATTTCAAAAAGTCTGTATTACTCAGGATAAAAATATATATGTTCACCTTCAAAAAATATTGATGATTTTATCAATTATTTAACATTTAACGGGTCAATCTCTTCTTTTTCGGAACTCTGGATATCCTCCGAAAAGTAAGGACAATCCAGACCAATCCCGACCATCCGGCAACCCTACATGTTATTACTAGATAAAACTCTTCTTTAGTTCATTTAGAAAAACTTTGAACAATCCTTAAGTATGCAAGGTATTTATTTTAATGGTTCGATGTTTGATATTTTGAAAGATATTAAGGTTATTGTATGTGGAACCCCAGAACTTAAGCTCATCAGTTTATATTTTTCATTGCAAACTGCATTCCCGTTGATATATTTTTTACAACATACTATGTATTGAGGTGTATTGATTATGAATAATGTATGTAATTAGTTTTAGGGTTACTATCACGAATAAATGTGTATTTATAAGTATACTACGTGTTTCATTTTTAATCTTAGTCCATGAAGTTATTTGATATTATTTTACAGTTCGATGGTGTTGTAGTGTATATACATTAACTATGATAATAAATTCTTGGTCACCCTAAAAATGTATTAGTTATTAGCTGAGATAATGTGCTTTCGAAGACTATGGTCTCAAGATCGTTGGTACCCACCAAAATGCACTATGAACGAGTGGGGTTTTGGCTGAAGTGGCCAAAGCAATAGTGATATACATTTAAAGGTAGGTCGGCTTCGCTCTAGATCAGGGGTTCCTACATACTGCGGAAGGTTGAAACTATTGTAATATGACAACGTAAATCTGTACATTTTAAGTACTACTCATACGAAAATGACACCTGAAGGTCTATTCTATATATTTGAAAACGAAATTTTGTTTATTTTCAAAATACTAATACGACTGCAAAGAAAAACGTTTGGCGATAATTTATCATGCAACGGAGGTAGGACTTGACACTGCCGCTGAGTGGTAATGGTAACTGTAAGTGTAACGTTAACGCGTTCACCAGTGAGCGGAGGATCACTCGCGACTATCGCGCCATCTAGTGATTAAAAAACGGTAACCTTTCTTGTATCTTTAACTTAAGAATGGCACTGCTGGTTTCTACAAAAAGGCGAATTTCCCCAATAAATTATTATTAAGTTCAAAATTGTTTGCAAAGTGTTTTCGTTATAACTGTTGCTACTAATATACCTTCAGTCAACAGCACGGCAGGTTATATGAACCTGTCAATTCTCTCCATTTGATTATAAACCTTAATGTCTAATGAAAGTAGAGTTCAAAATCAATTGCGGAAATTTCAACCGAAATCCTGACTTGCAGCCGTGTGTACTATGGACTTGAATTTTTTATTTGGTCTGTGTGTAACAGAAATCATTTTTAATTTATATTCAATAATGGTTCCCGAATAAAAGCAACGATCTCGTTTCACAGGACACACTAATACGTGGGTTAAATTATAATCAGTCTGTCCTAAGACTTATTTATTTAAGTAATGAGCAATGAATGTCATGTGAATATTTTTATTTAACATACAACTATTGATACCTTTAATATTTTTTTTAAGGAAATGCATTACGAACCCGCTCCCCCCTAGAGTGGGGCCAGCGGCCACTCACTACTACTCACTAAAACTTTGCAATGCGAAGGACTCCTTAGAGGTGATGCACGGAAACTACTTACCGCGTCCTTCGCCCCCATATTCCTTTAATACCATAAATTTGATAATTACACGTAGTATTCATTTCGGTGTGTGATGTGTGTTAACAAAATAACATAATGCGTAAATTCTAAAAATTGAATTTTATTTCCATCTCATTGTTAATCTCATTTTGAAAGTCATCATCAGCAAAAAGGGTAACTGGATATTTAATACATTAAGGAAAATCATTTAAACAAAGATAAACATATGGACCTAGTATAATACCTTGGGGAACACCTTTCTCTACGTTTTTATATTCATTGATTTTTAAAATTTTCAACTCGGCGCATCGAGTTGAATCTCTTGCCACTAGACGTCACTTCACTTCTCTAATTCATATTCTATGCTTTCTTATTTTTTTATTTACTTGATTGCATAAATAAATAACACGTCGAAACTCTTATAAGCGTATTTTATTTATATATGTATGTATTTGTTTAAAATTACTTAGAGACATCTCACTAGAGTAGCTCGTTTGAAATGCTTTTACTCGAGTCACTAGAGTATGACTCGAGTGCGGTAGTTAATTGACTCGAGTCAAAAAATCCTACTCGAGTCGCATCACTACTTCCCACACTTTCAAAGTTTTTAAAAACTTATTCGACTATCCTTCACACTATGGGGAAGTCGAAAAAAATTACCATCCCCTTTTTACATTTAGAGCGTAATTAACGTGTGTCAAATAAAATGTACTAGGTAGCACACTATTATTAGTGTTTGAGTTAAACCGCGGATGGACAGACGGACATGGCGAAACTATAAAGGTTCCTTATTTACTACGGAACCCTAAAAAATTATCGACGTAAGAAGACTATAAGCGTCACGTAAATCAACATAGTCCCTTTATCATACTAATTAGTACGCATTCAGCGGTATTCTTTAGTGGGCCCTTTACCTTGTGTGACTTAGCCGAAGTCACTATTTTTACTCGGAAGTGATTCGTCACGGTTTGTCACTAGTATAGTCATAAGCCATAAAACTTTAACTCGTTCTGTTGTCGTCGTGTGTTGCCTTTATTCGTGTTATAGTGTTTTTTTATTGCCGAAAATGATTGTTGAAATTAAGATGCATTTTATGTGTTTCTTTGATTACAATGAATGATGATGTTTTGAGGCGGCTCTGCTATGATAAAATATCATATAGGTACTTGCAGTTAAAAAATAGTGGGCTATTACATATTTAACTAAGAAAAATAAAGTTTGGATTATTTGAGGAAATACTTGTACTGCCTCTGTTATTGTTCGTGTGTGGTTTTCAACGGACTTTAAGAAGGAGGTTATCAATTCAATTGAACGTTCTTTTTTAGGGTTCCGTATTAAACAAGGAACCCTTATAGTTTTTCTATGTCCGTTTATTTATTTAGTTATTTTGCTCTTTATTCCATAAAATAAAAAAAATACAAATGGCGGACTTAATGGTAAGGGCATTCTTTACCAGTACCTGAGTCTATGCGTTCCACCATCAAAGGTTTAGCTCAAAAACTATAGGTACTAGAAAATTGTAATTTGGTATGAGTATTACGCCTAAAAAGTGGTAAAGTAAAATTTCACCAAAAAAGCTTTAACGTGTAAAGTGAAAAGATGACTTTTTCGTCTTCCTTTTTTATTCATGATCATTTAGTTGTAATTTTTATTCTTATTACCGCCTTACATAAAAATCCAAATTTCGCTCAGGTTGACTGGTAGAGAATGCCCTTGGCATTAAGTCCGCCATTTGTGTTTTTAGCAATAAAAAGTAAATAAATAAATAGTGTGTAACTCTCTAGAAAATAACAAACATGATATTTTTTTACTTTCGTCAATATTGAAGCGACTTTTTTTTTGTTTAAAAGAGTGTAATATAGAACTTCATTTTCGTATTTGCCCGTAGGTAGTCGTATAAATCAAAGATGTATTTTTAAACCCAATATTCTTTATTATATCAACACCGGCAACATAGATGCAGTTGGAAAATCACAGAGGACTATACTATTTTATTCACCATAGTCTAACAAGTCGTGACAAAAATGTGTTAGAGCTTTAGAAAAATTGATATTTCAGTATGTTGAAGCAATGTATTCAGTGCTAAGTATATTGTACTACGAGAGTACAATGAGGGTAACACTAAAGTGTTGCCACTCAAAACTAATACATCACATATAGGTATAATTCAATATTTATTCACTTTGTTGATAAATAATCCCTCTCTAAGAAGTTGCAGTAAAAAATCCTCTTTATTTCTCTGTAAAGGACATTAAATGTCATCGATCAAATTTTCATCGATCGATCGAAAACAATCAAATTTTTAGCGTCCTACATTAGGAAAAAAATACAAAATTTAGATTTATAACACGACATTAAGTTTGTGATCATAAATACCAAAGCCGTTAGCGCATTAAATACTGTCTCCAGGAAAATGTTTATCACAAACGGACGCCATTAATTATCACAACGAACAAACAAAACAAAGGGTTGATTCTGAAAAGAGCGATCAATTCGCTACGCGGATTTTCCAAAAGCTACACGCTACGAATAGGGTTGTACTACAGTGACACAAGCTCGTCAGTATCCGAACTTCGGTTAAAACAAGTCAGTGTAAACGCAAACGTTGTGGGGAGCGTACGTCCGTTTATTTCCCGCGTTAAAATAACATCTACGCGTGCTTACGCTCGCAGACGTTCACCTTCCAATCCAATTATAAAGCACAATATGTAAGTGACCTCACCGATAGAATAAAAATGGGATAATCTCGTATTAGTAATCAATATGCGTTTGGTAGTTTAATATTACAAGTGAAAAATGTTTTTGGAAAATGTGAGTTCGGAAAAATGTTGAGAGCGTCTAGGGCGCGATGCACGTACCTCGGATTACTGTGGATTTTGTACGCGTACTATGTCGACGGATATATAGGTAAGAGTAAATTATTTTTATCCGTATTCATAAAAACAGGTTATCAATTCCATCCATGTTGTTTTCTGTTTGCATGTACTGCAATCTATGTCAATAGCGAACCGATTTTGTAGCTGGAGATGTTCACATATGGTTTTTTATTCAAATGAGTTTTCAATTGCATAATTCGGAGATTTATTGTTTATTACAGAAATATATTTAGGTTAGGCATTGTTAATACAGGTTGTTCATCGTCTGGAACATTCTTTTGTGATTCCATTCTTTGCTCCCTCGGGCATTTATTTTAAAATAAGATAAAACGTTTTTCGTGTTAAGTTGTAAACACGAAGAATTAAAACTATTGAAAAATTATTTGATTAATTTCTGAGTTATATTTACACATTGTTTTAAATTGTTGTTATAAAACTTGGTTTTATATTCTTAGAACTATAGTTTAGTGGATTGATGTTTCATCAGAAGCTATGCTAATCTATATTTATTGAAGAAAAGATTTTAAAATAAAGGAAAAACTATTTAGAAGACTTACAAGAAATCCTAAAATTATAGTGTAAAACCTAACGGAACCCAATTCGTTTGCAAAATTTTACGAATTAATAGTTAAATCTAACATTTTGTTATAAGATTTTCTTGTAGAATAGTAATCCTAAGCAGTGAACTAATACGAAATGGTCGATGCAAAATTTCTATTTAGGTAACAATGATGATATTTAGGTAATAAATACTGCCTAGTATTTGAATATACTTACAGAATTGGTTTAATTGTAATGCGTAGGATTTAATAAATTAATATGTAATTTTAGGATTTCTTGTAACTTTTTAAATGACTTCAAAAAAGGAGGTTATCAATTGGAGGTTTAAGTATGTAATTTTTAATGTTTTTTTTCTTTACGTGAATATCTGTAAATTAATATATACCTAATGATTATGTTACTGGGTATTATAAGACTGGGTACACTTTTAGTCATAAACGTAACACAAAATATCACTTTTCAACAGTGTTATTCTGTAAGTCGAACTCATTCTCGTTCAATCAAATAAAACCTACTTTAAGAGGTAATAAAGGTATTTTTCATTGAAGCTCTATGCAGTCACAGCGCTGCGCTCGAAATCGAGTTCAAGGCTGTTATTTAGAAGAATAGCATATTAGTAACCGTCTTAATGAAGGTCGATACATGTCTGACGGAACCTGCGTCTTTTCGGTCGCGGAATGTCAAAACTTACAAAATATATAACATGACATTCAATGCACACTTGACGGATAATCAGTCGCGTACTAACGGATATTTCCGTAAAACGCTCGATGGATGTCCCGACAGATTTACACCGACGGTTAATCAATAAAATAACACTTAGTCAATGGTTTACATTAAATTAAAATAACCTCATTTGCACAAAATTTGATTAATTTCCAATGGTTACATAATTAATTAAACCAAAGTGATGGACATGCAAAATAAAGAATATTATATTTAAATCTGTTATCTGACATTCAAAATTGCTGGGTGTTATCCTTAAAGTTATGCAAGTCATTCAATATGGGTGTAGAAAGTAAACGAAAATAATATACTATTAGCGATAATCACACTTTTATGCTAATTATATTTCTAATATTGCTTAAATTAATTATGTAAAAACAAATATCTTGTATTCGTTGTCACGTGACTGCAAATACACCACTCTTACGCATATCAGAACTTAGAGAGAATTGAACTTTTTTCGTAATAGAAGGATATTGGTTTCAGGGGCCGTGAAGTTATACCGACACCATGACAGAACTTAGCGTTTTACGGGAAATTTTGAAAGCTAAATTTATTTATAGATTTAAAACATATTAAACAAATGTTTCTTTTTAAAATATTATATATATAAATATACTCATGTATATATAAAAAAAAATAAGTCGTCTACTCCCCTATTAATGAAATTATAAAATTCAGTGTCGAAATATTAGAGATGACAGCTTTGAGAAACGGCGCCAACCCTTAATTGTGGTCCCCCACAGACTATTCTAATTTCGTGCAGATAATTGTTTTGTTACGTAAAACTGAACTCCTACTACGTGAAGGCATAATTCTATAATTCACTCGAGCGAAATAAAAATGTCCGTGTTTGTTTTAAATTACATCGATTTTCAAACTTGTCTATTGAAAGTAAATTTTAAAAGTTGAATTTTTGTGGTTATACCTTGTGTTAATGTGTATAGTTTTTAAATATTAAAAGGAATCACAGCTAAAATAAGAATTAAGAAAATTTGCAGTTTCTTTTTACAACTTTAATAAATTCAGATAAGTTCCTCTTTGTGCGTCAAATCATTCAATAATTAATATATAAAATGTAGATTCTACTACAAAGCGCCACAAAACCTGATTTTTAATCTTTAAAAATCATAAATCAATAAAAATACAAACAATATTTACAAATTATTAAAATTCGCACTGATCCCTTCAGTCGGTACTCCCTTTGGACTTGATTTTAACTCAATTCGCTTTGTAGTAGTGATGGTATAAAAATATTACTTTCGTGATAATTGTTCGAGAAATCCTAGTTAAATTTCTATAATGACATACGGCCTTAAGTCCTCGCCGAAGGGTACTTTTTTTTACAACAAGCATGAATGTAAACCGAATCACTAAGTAGCGTCGATCTTTAGAAATTGGGGAGCGATCTCTATTGTGAAGATTCGTTGAGAGATTTGCAAATTTAAAATGAATTTATTGATATCAATCGATAAATGACAGTAGCCATGATGTAGCAGTTTTATGTCATCATGGTTTTGTTTATGAATATACTTTTTTTATATATTAATATTTTTTAGGTATTTGGTGGAGGAAAGACGGAAGTGAAATACATGTGTAAAGATCTTGTTGAGCTCGGCTAGGGTTGTCAACTTTTATTAGAAAAATAGTGTAATATCATTTCAAAGCAATTAACTAAAGAGTACAGACTTCAAAAAAGAGTATTATTTATTTAACATTAAAAAAACTGTTTTAGGTTATTTTTATGTTACGATAAAAATGTACGCACCATATATGTGTGACTGGCACTAGTATAATAATCGTTGTATAAAAGATTATAATGACAGAGTACGATATTTTATTTTAGAATACAATTTCTGCCTACCCGTAGTAGAAGAGATAGCATACATTTTCCGAAAACTCGTTCAATAGAATAAAATAAAATAAAATAAAAATAAAATAGGGCTGAGATCACGTAGAAAAACAGTGAACTTTGGTAAATAATACCTTGTAAAATGACTTTAAATATAAAAGTATAAATAATACACATCGTTCACTGTTGTTTTGCGCTTCACTTCTCGTAATTTAAAAAGAATTGAGCTTACTAAAAGGTTTTTTTATTTGCTTTTCATTTGTAAGTATGGTTTTGCATGCCTATCTTTTCAATTAAACACTTAGATTCCAAAGATAAGTTCATCTATTATACCAACAAAAAAACAGAAGTACCACATTATTAAATTACCGCATCATCAGCTCGTAAATGCGATGACATGACATGTAACATGTTCCTCATCTATACATGGCCATTTATCATGTCTATGTCAATACGGGGCCATTAGTGTTACACACCTTGGTTGGTCGATCACTAGGGGTGGGTGATTAATTGTGATCATTTTTATTGATGATCGGAGCCTTTTGTATGAAGTCAACTGTCATAAACGATCATTAACGATTTTGATGCTTTAAATTTCATAGTGAACACTTTAGGCGACTTTTTCTTAGGTTGTTACATAGTCTGTGACATTAAACCTACACTGTGTTAATGTTAATAGTAAACGAGGAAACTGAATGCTTAATAAAGTAAAGTCATTGGCCGCTATAGCAAACTAGCTTAAGCCCGCGACTTCGTCCGAGTGATATAGTTACTTTAAGCAGCATTTCCGAAAAACGCTAAAACATATTTTATTTATTATATCGTGTAAAATACATGAATATAATATCAGTATGAAATAATTAAACGATTCTCTTTGTCGTTCACTCATCATAGAATAAGATATTAGTGGACAGTTACCCAAATAAATAAAGTTAGACTAATATATATCGCTTGGTGGACTTTTAAACTCACAGCTGTTTAAATTGAAGATTTTGTGTGAACTAATGAAAAAAAGCATTGAGGTTAATTTATAATGTATATGACGTAGAAAACTGGACAAAATTAGGCGGCTAAGTTGTTATAGAATTTAAAAATCCGTTCTTAGTATACCTCTACGTAATGAGACTAATGTACATACCTTCCAAGTTTTAAAGTCTCTACGACCAGCGGTTTAGGCTCTGCGTTGTCTGTCAGTCAGTATGTTAGGACATCTAAATAATGTATAATATTAACAATGACGAAGGAAAAACGTAAAATTGAGACGCGTTAATTTATTTTGGATAATAGCTTAAAACTGGTACTAAAGTTAATCCTCGTAATATATATATATATATATATATATATACATATAAGGCGGGAATGTTTTTTAATGTCAAGTTCTATGAAGAATGTGGCATATATATCCTTTTAATCAACTATTTTATAAAATGGTGTCTAATCTGTTGTGCCATTGTCTAAACGAAACTACACCACAGATTATAAATTGAATTTGGGTTGGTTTTAACTTTATTCCGCAGTTACATAATCAAATATTATTATACCTCTGCATATAAAATATAATAGGTGAGTTTAAGCCTGTTATTTTCACATTGAAAACGTAGTTTCACAAGACTGAACCTAAATTTGGTTTGTGGAAAGTATAAACGACTGCTATAAATATAAGGTATATTTAAAAAATATATTTAAAAATATATAAGTAAAACTCGTACACTTTGCATCTTTTCAATACGTGGACGTAATATAACTCTCACTGCAAAACCGCTCCAAACAACAACTAAGCTATTAATATGATCTGTGAGTTGATGTCACAGTTCTACTACTTTCGAATGTTTGTAAAAGTTTACCCCTTTATTTACATAGCCTAGACAAAATAAAATATATCGTTTATGATTTGCATCTAACAATTAACACTGTAACGGTGCATCGTACCACCGTTTATTTTGTCCTAGGTTTCCGCATGCAAGCTTTATGTCTTTAATCTTCAACATCATTTATTTTTGAATTTTCGTTTTCGTAATTTGAATTTTGAGTAATCCAATATACTCTTTATGAATTTTAGTTCGTGAAAATTAGTCGAGTTGGAAACAGTTAAATGCGTTGACATTATTTCCGAAAGACATTAATTTACACAAGTGGAAATGGTGGAGCAACGTTGAAAATCTGACTTTTGCGCTGACGCAAAAAGCAGCACTTTAGTTTGACCCGAATAAGTTAGCTAAGTTTGGAGCAGGTTCAGTTTTTAACAACGTATAAAATTAATGTGAGCACTAGCCAGATCCATTTACAGTGTACCTAAGCGATTTTACTGGCCAAGATGATTGTGAAATGTGTTTCGAATGTTTGTGAAAAAATGTGAATACTTATTTAATACAAAGTCAACAATTACAAAATCAATACGAAAAATTGAAAAAGCGTTTGGGTTTCTATTTTCAATCAAACTTTTCATAAATTTATAATTTAAGTGTAAGTGAGCCGTTTATGTGAATATTTTATGGGAATATCGGATCCGTACTATAGAGACCCAGGGGAGTCGTTTTACCGGATGAAGCGACAAATCGCAAGCGCTGGCTCCATGAAGTACATATAACTAAATGAAGTACAACATTAATAGTTAACTAAATCATGAGAAACGAATATCGATTTTTTGTCCGTTAAGACCGTGACTGTACTCTGAATACGTATTTTTCACTTATAAAGATAATTTTATTACTATTTCTGTATTTTTAACATGTTTATGACACAACCATAAAATAAACTGGTTATAAAAAATGTAAAACATCGTATAACCATTTTTCCCCCGAGACCAATGCTGCATGTTTTAAGGTATCGTCATATTTAAGGTCGATTCCCGATGTTCCCGATGGTCAAAGTAAAAAATAGGTTTTTCTATATTTTCTGTCTCGGGTCTGAGTGTCGTCTGGCTTTAGGTACTCATCTTGAAGTCTGAGCTCTATGTGTTGTTGTATAATATTTATATCTTTATCTATTGTTATTGGATCTTATGAGAGAGATGGCTTAAATGTGATCCATTAAAACATTAACAAGGGTAAATTTCGTTAAATGTCTTTTGTAGTTTTTTAGTCATTCTACTCTTACATAATTATTACTTAGTACAAATCTGTGTAGTGACGTGAGAATACTTAAGTTAATGATTGACAGTAAAAATTGGTTCTCATGAATTTGTCTCGCCTGAGGAGATTCGTGCTTATCAGCACGTCCAAGGGAAGTGGGTCAGGACATGTTTGTGTCCATTGATGATCCGGCACGACTCTGAAATGCATACACATAATATCGTGCATAAAAAACGACGCTGTTAATTATATTTTTATTTTAAAATATACAATAAAAATGACATTCTTAGACTAATCCAAGGTTACACTTGGACTAGTCAATTCCAGAGTAACAGAGTATTAACTTCGTTTTTTGATATCTACTGATTTAAGATAAGATAAGATAAAAACACTTTATTGTACAACACACAACAGAAATAAATAAAGAGAAACTTACAAACATTAAAACATTTGCGCAATAGGCGGCTTTAAATTAATAAAGTTAATCTGGGTTTAGTCCATGTTTATTAATAAGCATTGGCGTAATTACGGAATTTTCTTAGGGGGTTCCATAGCCCCAGCCATGAGTTTTGTTAATCATGAAGTTATTTTATGTAAAAGGGAGGGTATTTTTTTTATGGGCCCACAGCGTCTAGAGTGGGCCCGGCCTACCCTGGCTCCCTTCTAGCTACGCCTATATTAATAATAGTATAGATTTTTTATATTTTCACGCGCACTATCCATAAATAAAACAATTTTTAAACGGTTTCATCGTCCATGTCCAAAGACAACAACAACTTAGTCTTTAGTTAACATGGAACCTGTAAAGGGTCCGAAATGTCAATTAAACTAAATACACACGTGATGAAACGGTTTAAAAATTGTTTCATTTAAGAGTGTAGATGTTTAATGTAAATAGCAATTTAACAGTAATAGTAGTAATAATATCAATGTTACAAAGAGAAAAGATTTCATTTCTTTTTTTGTATTGAATAGGTTATTAAAACTACTGAACCGTTTTTAAAAATGCTTCATACAATGTCACCAAAATTGGCTATAAATGAACGGGGTAAAGTTGCAGGAATGCAGCTAGTTTGATATAGTTATCTGTCTTCAGTGACATTCAAGTATACTAGGGTTAATATTGCTTAGCTAAGATCTTTCTAATGATGTGTGTTTAATAGATAACTGAATTATAACAGTTAAACACAGAGAAGATTTTATTAAAACGAACAGCCCTAATTTTTTATTTTTGTTGTCTAAAGGCTAAAACCTTTTAAAAAATAAGTTTATTGTTTTTAGAATAATTGCAATTATGTAGGTAACTTGAACTAATTTTTATTTACAACCAGCTTATGCCAACGAAATCTGTTGTACCTACTGTATTTTTTTGTATCAAATACATAATATTAGTAGGACAAAGTCGTGGTACAATGAAAACAGTTTTGTTCAACCCTAAGATCAGCACCCTTGTCTACTGCTTAGGGCTGGCACCCCTTACGACCATCTGTAGTGCTGTGAATTGATTTCCACGAGCCCTCGAGGTGTTTTTCCAGGGAACAAATTGTTAAATGCAAACTTTGGCGTCTGTCTGTAGCAATTGTCTCACAGTTGATGAATTGTAGTTCGAGTCAGTCAGACGTCAAACAGAGGATTTCTCTTAGTTTAACTGAATGGCGAAATAAATGGCGAGGGAGTGACTGGTGATATAAATGACGAAAGCAAAAATTCAGCTTGATTATTTGAAGAAATAATTGGCAAATAATAATTGGTATTGGTTATTAATTTGGTAGGTTATCTAATTATGAATTAATTGCGTTGCCTTAGGCAATTTCGCGATTGTTGATGATGCGAGAAGTTGAAGTGGAGACTAGAACTAGAAACTTGTTGGCGAGTTTTATAGGCGAACACGCATTGCTAAAAAAGCTTTATAAATTTCCGAGAGAAAGAGTTCTAGTCAATAACAATTCGGATCAGTTATTAATTCATTCCATTTATTAATTTTAAAAGCAATTTTAATTTTCGAAACATATATATCGGCGGGTAGTCAGAAGGAGCTATTACGAAGCCTAAATAGATCGTTTATATCGGAGGACTATCTTTAAAATAATACTGCAGGCGTGTATATCAACGTGGATTTGTTCCATTTTATCACTTTCTTACGAAAATATAACGAGATGAGCGTGATGTCGTCCGATGTCTTTACTCCTCGGCGATCGGAAATAGAATGTGTGTCAAAAATGGCGGCAAAATGCTTTTTGTTAATGAACTGTCAAAGACAGTGTCTACATTCTAATAAAATTAAAAGTATCGATGATCACGCTCTCTCTACAATCGAGTAGCTAGCAATTAAAATAAAAGAAACTAAATCAAACGATCTTCGTAAAGATGATGCGACATATATATTTGCTGAAATATGATGTGTATTCATACACAGCCTTTGAAGAATGAAAGATATAGTTATCAATTCTCTATACTCGATTCAGTAGTTACGTAGAAAAATAATATTAACCTCCTTATGAAGACTAGGTTGTAGGCTGACCCCACTGAATTTACTTACATCTTCATCTATACCAATTACTACCAGAGGAACATAGCAAACATTTATAACAGTGCCATAAATTGACCGACCCTTGGGGTACCTTCCCCAGACGTGGGTTTGCAGATCGCACCTTCCGACATCAATTTACCCAAATTACACTTTAATCCGCCCATTTAACGTTTAATTTCTATTAAAAGAGATCTGTTAATCTCGGAGGGTTCCAAATTAGTCAGAACTTTGATTCGGAGCGTACACTGGCGTTGCATAGATCTTTTCGTGTTGGTGTGGTACAACGTTGTTTTGGTTGGTTGCTATGGTAACACTTGATCTAAATTATATTCGCGATGGGGTGAACATGCGAGAGAGAAACATGCTGGATTGTATGTGTGAAGAAAGAGACGGCAGTTGAGGGTTGAATGATGCATTACGCACTTGCTATGTGCATGGTTAAATTGCATTAGCTGCCTTTTGGGCGAACCTTTACATTTGTTCGATTTGAGATCACACGAGTTACTGAACCGAAACCGATGTACTTAAAAGTGTAACCATTTTAAGGGTACCAGATAATCATATATGTGCTTATCTGTTACTAGCTTCTATTTCTTCGCGTATGATGAACCTTCCCGTAGCTGAATTTTTTTTTTAAACCGGTACATTAGTGTCAGAGCCTATTCAATGCCAACAAACAAACGAACAAGCAATAAAATCTTTCTTTGCAAAGGGCAAACATTATTCATTTTCTATTGTTAATTTTCGATTTAGAAACCTACTTAATTTTTTTAATTTATTTATATAGGGCTCACTCTTGACCTCAATCTAGCCTAAGGACATAGATATTAATTTTTCACCCTATATTTTTTTTCTCTTTGAAAACTACCTACTTGGATAAAAGTACATATTTGAAAATGAGTATATTACTTATATTTGATTGTAAGTAATTGAGACGCAGAATTGTGTCCGTTAAAAAAGAAAAGCAAAAAATAACATTAGAAGCCTACTCTTTAAGTGATTTCAAACTGACAGACAAGAAATTTATTTTCTAAATTGAAGTTTAATTATGTTAAAAATAGTAAACGGTAGTTTTTCACATATTCTTTTTGTTTCTGAGCTCTGTTTTTTGTTTTTCTTTAACCTATGATTTAAATAAAATAGAACCATCTTAATTTACATTGTAACTAATAAAACCATGTTTTATACTTTTTTATTTACTTTTCTATTAATATAGCTAAAAAAAGATTTACAGTTCCATACTTTAGCAGTAGACGTCCAAACGATCGCAAAGGGCATAAATGTAGAAAGCTTTTAATGGCGACCACCATTTATTATCACCAATAAATATCCGATGACTAGTCAGTCCCATAGAAGAATGTAGGTCGATGTATTCTTGTATTCGTGCTGAATACTTTAATATTAATTTTCGAGAATGCTATGCTCGTTTTGTCTATGTTAATAGTATGTTTTTAAGTATCAGAGTTCATATTAAGTTGTAAAGTATACGTTGAATAATTCATTGTCATACTAACGAATAGTTTTTATATACATGTATATGTAGTCTCGACATACGTATCAATTACGCTATTTTATAAGCAGGGCTTGCGAACAGTTCTCAATAATATTAATAATTGTTAATTAGTGAGTTAATTTCAGACCTACAGTCTATTGCAATCTCTTTCAGAGGTATTAAAGGTATTTGTGGAATTATTTAACGTTTAAAGTCGCAGTCATCAAGAAACATAATTATTTATTGCTATCCTTAGATAATATTAATTAACGATATTGTTAATTTTTTTATCGTTATTACTTATATAAAAATATTTTTTTGTGTTTTTTTTAGTTTTGCAAATTCTATGTCATAAAATTATCTGACTTCTTTACTTGTCCTTTGTTTTTATTTAAAAATAATAAGTTTGCCGATGTCATTATGTATAAACGAAGTTCCGAAACAAAGACTATGCATTAATATAAGCCCCTTAAGTAGGAGCTTTTTCGTTACTTATGAAGAACCACAACGTTTCGAAATATCATATTAACAATGCCACTTGTTGCACACAAGCATGCATTTCAAACAAAATAAAAACAAGGCTGCATTTCAAACTTAATTCTGAAACTTTACATTCTCTCACGGTACATTTTTATTGTTAATTCAAATCACATTGTGATCAAAGGTTCGATTCCCGTTGCCGGCGTGGTCACGTATGCCTAGGCGGCGAGGATTAAGGAATGTTTAAAATTTTGTATTTCAATCAGTTTCCGTGACCAGAAGGTTAGAAATTTTAAGTTGAATGGACTTCTAATTGACGAAATAATACAGTCAGTTAAAGTTTTATCGAAGAGTGACCTTAGAAATATTTATTTCTAATGACATTTGTTGTAGATTCTTTTGTTTGTGGGAAATGTATTTATTTTTATTTATTAGCGGAATTTAATCTTCAAAAACATTAATTCCTTCCGTAAAACTCCGTCCAAAAGTTGCTCCATCCTTGATTTAACTCAAAATTTGAAAAATATATATTTTTAAGGCACCCCCCCTACATTTATATTTAGTGGAGGTGAACTTTACAGCGGGGAGGATATTTTTTTTCATCTTCCACATAGTGTGGGGCATCGTTCTATAGGTATTTTAAATAGTTAAAAATTCAAACGTTACGGCAAAAGTGTCTTTATATAACGAAGTTTATAGTAAAACTATCATGCTTAAGTTGGTTTCACAGGTTTACGAGTAATAAGGTAGTTTGCACTAACGTCAATTAAGGTTTAATGACGCCTTTAAGCTCTAATGAATGTCAAATTCGTATGGGTGATGCTTTAAACTAATAACTCGAAAATTACGAATAACTCCATAGAAAACAACAAACGCGAATTTTCAAATAAATAGACTTAATATAATGTCTCCATTATTCAATTATACAGGATATAGGTATTTGTGGGTGATTATTTATTCTGATCACACAATCTATCTGATTCTCGACATTGATATTAACAATGATCGATTGGTTATGAAAGATCAGGTTTTGGTCATTTAAACTCAAAATTATTGATAAAAATAAACTCTGAGCCATCTGTTCTTAAACGTTAACCGTTACATACACATTGATGGATGCATTCCCAATAAAATCACAGTTAAGAGAGTGATCAGTAACAGAACATTGGTTTTCGGACAACTCACAAAAAACTCTTTTAGGGTTCCGTATCCAAAGAGTAAACCGGCTATTACTAAGATTTCGCTGTCTATCTGTCTGTCACCAGGCTGTATCACATAAGCCGAGGAAGTATTCACAATGAATTTTGTACTTCTTCAAGTATTCACAATGAATTTTGTACTTTTCAATTTAGAAGCCTATATATACAAATATAAACAAACTCGCCACACAGCCGAGCAAACTGAACTCGGCCAGCCGGTGCAACGCATTTTATAATAAGTTTGCAGTTATATTTTATTAAAATAGGTTCATAGGATATGTGTGCTTACAAATATTGAAATATTTATTGCTTATGAGGAAGAAATAATTATTCCATTTTTCAGACCAGTAGCTCAATTCAGAAACTAAAAAAAGTGCCATCGCGCATTTAATAAAGATCTTTCTTTATAAGGTATAATTCAAAAGTTACGCATAATTTGCAAAAAGCGAAGCCGCTATGAACTGCGCTAATAGTTATTGTGCACTATTCAATAACTCGAAATTATTTATATATTTTCGATTTCAAGATCAAGAACGCCACAGTCGAGATGTAATCGGACCCTTAACATAGGCAAAGAATAGTCCGCCTGTATAACAAGTATCAAGTAGGTATCAATAACCATTTATTAATCGTTAGTTAAGTCTGTGGATTTAAAATTGGTCACGTATTGTTTGTTTCGACTTAGTTGTTAGCGAAAATTACGAAATTGAATTATCAACAGTACTATCATAACAGCAGTATTAATAAAATTCAAGTCACATCTGATAACTACTGGAAAAGTTTAAATAAAAAAGAAGCTTGAGCAATATTTGACTTTGAAAAGTGGTTCAGAATAAAATGACACTTCTATTTATAGTGAATGTGGTTTAATCTATGTATATAAAATTTTGTGTCACGATGTATGTTGCCAGTAAACTACAAAACTACTGAACCGATTTCAATCAAATTTCACATGTAGCCGTATTTTGGTCTAAATTACTGGATAGGATAGTTATCATCTCAATTATTCGCTTATGTCGTGAATGTAAACGAATAAAATGTTCTAATTAATTGTTTCTTTATGAAGTTCTCATAGATGGCGGTGTACGTTGATTCATAGATAAAATTTTTCAATATCGTTTGACATCTAGGTTGCAAATAATAGCGTTTTTGGAAAATATGATGCCCAAAGTAACTATATCACGAGGACGAAGTCGCGGGCAAAAGCTAGTTGGGTACTTCTTGGAAAAGCAATTTTTGAGTGTCACAGGGAAATATCTCCTATAAAAATAAATTATTATGATAAAAACTACTATTACATCGTTTCTTCATTTCATTAAGCATAGTGTCATATCGATTTCACGGATAAAAAACGACGTAGATCGGAGTAACTTACTCTCAACACCTCAAATCCGGTCAATTTTGCACGTTTTTACCGTGTCACACGCGCGCCGACTTTTGAGCAATCGCAAATATTTTTGAAATTACCCACGTTTTCAATCAGTTTGTTACACACATTTAAAAAAGACAAATCGGTTTACATATTGATCAAATTTCAAATTAATCGGAAGGAAACTTTTGATTTTATGGTCAGAAGTAAATGTGTCACACGCTTAGCAAAATTTCCGCCGCGCGCTTTGCGCGAGATACTGCTCTGAGCTGGCGAGGCGTAGGCGAACCCCGATTAGTGTTTGCGAATCGTCATTTACGCCGCAGCTATCAGGTGAGGTGGCCAAGTCGCTGTTTCCCGCGCTTTCGTTGCAATAATAAGTTCTTCAATTTCTTAAATTTTGGTTCTCAGTTATCCGGCTTTACCATGTCACATTTTTTCAATATAATTCTACTTCTTTTAGAAAATGGGTTTTAATGTGAAATATCTAGCTCTATAATGTAGATAAACAGTAATAAACTAGCCGGTTATATCTTTTCAATGTAGAGTAATTTCAAAATATATGATTTTTAGTAATTTCCATGGTGTAATTTCCATGGATAAAACACCATGGAAATTACGTATCACCCATGGAAATTACCTTGTTTCTTTTTGGTTGGAAAAAATCAAACGTTATGTTCAATGTTTGTTTTCAAGGAAATGCACGCCATCGCCAAATACAGACTTAAATGTTGAATGTTGGTTATTTTTTTAATTAAATCGTCTTAAATATCATTTAAAACTTTGATCATCATCTTCAAATTCTCAAATCGTGATTAAACAAATTCAAGTTTAATACATCTGTCTTTCGCTGTCGTCTGTTTGAAGTCAACAGGGTCACAAGGACATTTTTTACACCGGATTAAGTTAACATATTATTTAATTAATTTATTTATTGTAAAAACTTACTTTGATTATACACTAAATTGGTACCTGTAGGGCCAATGGTTTTCTCAAAAACGATAGATAGCCAAGGGGGTTTTCTTGACTGAAATAACCTCCTAATGTCTACGTATGACCGGTGTTCGCTATCTATCGTTTTTTAGAAAACCACTGGCTCTACAGGTACCAATTTGGTGTTAAATGAAAGCCAATTAAATTTACAATAAATTAATTACTGATATTTGACGTAGGATGCGTATTTTATAAGATAATTGACAAAATAAATAACCATTTCGAAAAAGGGTTCTCTATGTCACTTCGAAACACGTTTCTTCGATAATTGATACATCGACAACTATACGAGTACGTCTAAGCGTTCATTGTTTGAAGTTTCAATACATCGAATATCTTACTTCAACGCCCGACTTTTGTTTTTCCGATGTAACGTTACTTCGAAAAATTTGCCAGATGCTGAAATTTCAATGTTGGTCTCATAGTAAAAGTTGTTCAGTTTCATGGGCTGAGCTACCACCTGAGAGGTTTTGCGCTATTTCTATAACACGTTGTATATATTTTGTTTTTTGAGAACATGAACGTGTTTAGGTTTCGTTCCAATTTTGAGTAAGTATATCGTTTCAGTATAATGAAGGCAGATATTAATACTACCCTAACTAATATGACAGCTTAATTTCATATATGACATGGTGTTTAGCAAAATTTTATCTGCTGTGTAATTTCCATTGCCTATAATGTAATTTCCATGGTCCGCCAATTTTCTACATTTTTTTTTAGCAAAAGTATAGATCTCAGTCGTGGCCAATTTTAATATGATGTTTAAATTTGCAGAAGTTTTCGAAATATTTATATAATTCACCATAATTTTGCGATTTCAAAAATGCCCTGGAAATTACACGGAGAACACATTTCCCAAGAATCACCCAGTTATTATAATATTTTGTTTAGATTAGGCAGTATATGTATGGACACCTTTTAAACACTATAATATAAAAGCCTAAATTATAAAATTTAATCTTAAAATTAGTCTAAAGGACGGTTTATTACATCGATCGTTTAAAAACTTATTAGAAGTCTGCCTTTTGTTGTATAATCTTTTTTCAGCAGAGATATAATCAGACCTTATTAGTGTAGAAATATGCTGACATAAAAAAGGTTTAAGGTAACGACCATAGATATAAAATTTTACACGAGCGATATTATTTTTTTAATATTAAAATTTTAGCTTGCAGCTAATAGCCGTTTACTTTTTCTTAGACGGATAAAATATATGCTAATTATTGTTGCAAAATAAACCTAGTCACAATCAAGTAAGGCTTATAACGTGACCAACTGTCACATTATATGCCTTACTGTGCGTCTTATGAAATAACTAGCTTTAGCGGCTTCCCCCCCGCATGGTTTTGTATCGTAAATATAAATGTTTCTCTTGAATCACTCTCTATATTGATAATGTATTGTTTAAAAGCTCTCGCATCTTACATTAGATTTTGTAATTAAAGATCCAGATCTAGATAGCTTATTTTGTTGTAACTATTTACACGTAAGACTAAGATGTCGATTGTCTTTACACGGAGCCTATAAAGGTTCCGAAACGTTATGAAATCAAAATAGTTTTATTTAATTTGTAGTGCAGGTAAAAACATAAGAAATCAGTATTTATTTTGATTATTTTACTTAATCTTTTTTCCGCAACTACGCCCCCGCAAATTCTAGCTTATGTCGTCCACGAATGATGTAGCGTAGCTGAAAGAATTTTAAAAAACGATCCAATAGTTTTAAAGCCTATTTAGTGCAAACAAAAAAATACATTCTTTCCTCATATTAATTATCCTATTTCGAAAAAGAAACATTTCTGTTAAAGCTATTGTGTATAATAAGTGTGTATATGACAATTTAATAAATACCAGTTGAAGTCCCAAAAGTTATTAATGGAACATATTTTACATAATTTTTAAGAATACATAAACACTTTATATATCTTTTGTGAACACAGTCAATATATTGACGTACCTACCTGCCTTGTGCTTATTCTTAGGATTGAAATCTAAAACATGTATTATTTCTATAGCACTCGGTACTTCAATGTTTGCATTAAATATAAGAGCTTCCATTTATAATTTTACCTCGTGAGCTAAATTGATTGTGATTTACGCAAATTCTCGAAAGTATTATCAGCGTTCTGAGAACCAGCAGTGGGATAATGTTGTTTGCTACTATTTCTTTCAAACACACGTACAAATCTATTTAATAATAAGTAAAAATAAGTTGAGATTAGAGTTTTCTAGAGTGCTTGTAAAATCGAGAAATGAGGGTAAATAAGTAGAAAATAAAAATGATTTCTGTTTTCGGAATCACGGAAGTAACGAGATTTATCAAAATAGGTTACAACTAACAAATTTGTAGGATATACAATACAAAAATCAACTGAAAACGTATTGGAATCGCTTTCTCAGAGTTCCGCACAAATGTTTTCATTTTCTTGTAAACTTTAGGTTTAGAACTCTTTTTAACCAACTTCTAAATCGTAAAAAAGCGGGTTCTGTGTTCGACGGGTATGTATTTTTTTTTTAATTTTCATCGATTTCTCCGCAAACTGTAGACCGCATTTCATCAAATAGTTATTCGATAGCTTATGATCTGAAGGACTTTCTTTGAATTCCTTTTTTGTCTCTAATTCGTTGTTGGATTTAAAAAAATATTGTTTTATACTAGAAAGGGTATTTGATTTAATACAGAACTATAAATAACACTTCAACCTTTAGGAGTTGTCTAAAAACCAAGTAGAACTGTGGGACAAAGTAAGCGCATTTATGTAATTAAAATCTGTACGATACTATCATCCTCTTCGTGTAATTACAACAGTTATACGACTAATGTTGCCTTTTATGAATCATATAACTCTATTAGTGTTCGATCGTGTGTCTTTGTAAAGTAATAAACTCATGCCTCATTCATGGCTTGTTAGACTTCTGTAATGTTATGCCCATTAGGAACTAGTTCTTGAGCATAATGTTCTTAACCTAATATACTTTAGTATAATCGATTTGGCATAATTGTTTTATGTGTAATAATTCGATAATTAACGATAATAACTATGTTCTAATATTATTATAGAGTAAAGGTAAAATCGTAAATTATATAATCAGAAAGTTTTAAAACTGACGTTAAATCAATTATTTATAATCAAATCAAAATTGGTATCTAGACTTTAAAAGAAAAAAGAAAACTATTACTGGCCGTAGAAAAAAAATAATAAGTTAAGCTTGTAGGGTTTGAATTGGGCTTTCAAACGATATAAAAAATTCAAAAACGCAAATTTTGCCGTTACTGCGGTTTAGTCTCGGGAGGGTAGTACGTAGAGAAGACATTAATGTCTTCTTATATAAGTAAAAATTATATGGTACGAATTACTATCTCTGAAATCTTAGGTTCGTTTCTCAGTCAGTTGAATGAATTACGAGATCATGTTGTCTCATATTTTTTATTGCTATCTTTATAACCTATTGCTTTAATTTACAGAAATCGTGGAAGAGCAGCAATGTCACGACTACACATTCCGTCTCACCTGTCGCGACTTAGACTCGCATATTGCCATCTTAGAAGCTTGGTATATATCCATGGAGGATTACCACAGAGCCAACACCACCCAGCCTATAGAAAGACATAGAATAAAAACAGAAAATGATTCCGAACTGAATAGAGTGTACACGTATTCTAGTCCTAAACACAATGGCGTGTATGAGCCAACGAACTTCACGTATGAGGACATTAGTGTGAACAATTCTTTAGAGTGGAGTGATATTGTGAACGAAACTCTGGATGTGAGTGTCGAGTTTGTGAATACGAATACTTCTAGTGGTTGTGGTGTGGAGACTTTTGCTAGGAGCTACGGCAGTTGGAGGGAGGGAGATAAGAGACGGAGACCTTCGGGAAGAAACTTTTCGGTCAATTTGAGAGCCCCAGTTAGTTACAGGTAAGTTAAACGAATTCAAAAAACTAGTGGACAATCACCGATCTAAATTCGGGCATAAGCTTTAAAAATTACCATTCTTTTCTTAGTTGAGGCATCTTGTACTTTAATTATACTGTCAAATACTATACTTTTATATGATTGTTTGAAATACAGTAAAACTAAAGTGTCAAGCGTATGGTAGTTGGTGTTAAGATTTTGATGTGTAGAGAACCTTATGTTTTTTAAATATTTTTTAATTTTCTAATCATAGTAAAATGCACATGCATATTCTATCCATTTTAACTTCAACTGTGCCAAATTTCATATTCCTTTATCAAACAAACATAACATTTTGTTCCACATATAAAAATAAGTTCAATAGGTATTAATTAGACTTTGACATAGTTGTTTTACAATTATTTCGTATTCAGTATAATATTTATATCTATAGAAATAAAATACGTTAAATTATTTTCGTTATGTAGCATTCAATACTACTTATAAAAAACTCAAACAGAAATACATAAATTTAAGTGTTGATAATTAATGTTATCAATACTTAATAGGCAATTTATGCCTTCAATGATTCCCCCAGGGACTACAAATCGGAGGTTCACTTAAACGGAACCGGAGGTAATTACTGGTATTAATATAATTATGCAATCAACCACCAGTAATAGTTTTTTGTTATTACGTTCTCATTTTGTTCAGATATCCTGCAGAAAAGAAAAAAATATCTATAATTGAGGAGTCTTCATAAATGATCTCTAACATAATTTAAGTATTGTAGTCGAAACGAGATGGCGCTGCACCCGTATATAGCGGTGTCTCACTCCAACATCTGCGTTTGCATCGCATTGTGGAGCTATAGGAAACAAGACTTATTTCGTTTAGTAAATTATAAACCAATAACATACCACTGACTACTATTTGGATGTTTTATGGCTATTAAGAGTTTTAGACTACAGGCCCATGTTGAAAAAGTTATGGGTCATTTGAACCACCAGGTGACCTGTCTAGAACGATATAAGAGCATAAAAAAATAAGATTCAGTACTATGCCGTCACTTGTAAGCTGTCCAACTGAGTGCAGGTGAGAATTCGAAAGTTCAGGTAGAGTGAGTACATTTTGGTCACATATTTTTGTACGGCATTTTTACCACCGATAGATCCATTAAAAATAATAAGAAAACGCGCAGTGCCGTAAAAAAATGGTGCGCCACAAAGTCGGATTTTTTTTTTATTTTCCGACAATTACCGGGGTAAATTTGGTCATTTGATTTTGTACGGCATCTGTGTCATACTATTTCAATACTGCTTCTTATCCATTATTCCGCAACGCCGTACAAAAATCATGCGACAAGGGGAAAAAATCGAGGGCTGCAACCCCCTCTCTTTCCGTAGTCCAAGGGGTGATTTGACACAACATGAAATAAATTTATTTTGAAAGTATTTTATGTATAGATAATATTTTTTCATGTGCCGTACATTTTCGTTGGTTCAAAGGGGAAAAAACTGAAAAAGAAAAAATCCATATAACGAAATGTAAGGTGAATTTAATTTATATTGTGAAAATTTTTTTATACGGCATTTAGATAGATTATTTGTACTAATTTAAATGTGCATTCTAAACTACTGTGCGATGTTTAGCATTTGTAGGGAATATCGTATTTTATTCGGATGTACTCGGCTTGGACCCGAGTAAGGTGTTTGCGTACACTCACACATAGTTCGATTCACAGAACGCAGAAAGACGTTAGAAGGGCCTTGTGGGCGTGGCAGTGCAGCCACGATCCTAGACAAATGTACAGGATCGTGACTTCACCACGCGATCGCGATGTTTAGTCATTCACGTACGCGCGCGCTGTAAGTACTGTGAAACACGCCACTAAAAGTGTTAAAAGTGCCGACTTTCGCAGTTATTAATTGCAAAACAAGAAGCCCATCCTCAAGTAGGTCCAAAGGAAGGATTTCTTTCCATTATTAAGTAGAACACTTCTCAAATTTAGTATTTTTAGTCGAAAATCGTGAAATGTTATCAAAAGTGTGAATCACAAATAATATTTCCAAGAAAATATATCGTACATTGCTGGAGAAGTGCGCATATTTATTACATTGCGTCGTACTAAGCACGTAATGTAATGAATATCGCGAAATTACCGTTTTAAATAGCAACATAGCTGATTACGGTAGATGGGTAGTGAAGTGCCTGGAAACATAATTACAATGAAACAAATCAATTATATGTATGTATCAATAATGTTTGAAGTATATATTAAACCAAAAAGTATATAAAACTGTTGATACTGGGATTGACAGTTTCAATTCTTGGACATAATATACACCGTTTCAGTTCAGTTAGACGTCATAGTGATTTTATCATATTAACAATTGTTCTCTTCAAAAATATGTTAATGCCGCACTGTATCAGATGGCCATAAAGTACCCTTAAAATTCTAGCGTCACTTTCATTAGCCTCAAAGATATGGTCTGCATAAAAATGTACGGCATCATTTTTTCCTAATTTATCTATGTTAATATTATTTAAAACAAGGGATAAAATGTAGAAAACTGCTATATTTCATTAATCTATGATATTTAAACTTTTACAAAATTTAAGTTTTTGCATTTCTCTATAATTTTTTTTAGAACGGTTTCTTTTGAACGGCAATACTATATAATAATTGTATTTTACAATATCATGTTAAAAAAAAAGTTCCCGTACAGGATCAAATGACTTTACAGCTCTATAAATCAAGGATACGATGAAATTAAGATGATTAGTGGTATACATTCAAAGGAACAATCATTTTTTGACGGCATTACTTTTAATAGTACTTTTGAGTGCTAGATAATGTTTTGGAACCGAAGCCGTACTTTTTCAAATCACCCCCTGGACTACGGAAAGAGAGGGGGTTGCAACCCTCGATTTTTTCCCCTTGTCGCATGATTTTTGTACGGCGTTGCGGAATAATGGATAAGAAGCAGTATTGAAATAGTATGACACAGATGCCGTACAAAATCAAATGACCAAATTTACCCCGGTAATTGTCGGAAAATAAAAAAAAAATCCGACTTTGTGGCGCACCATTTTTTTACGGCACTGCGCGTTTTCTTATTATTTTTAATGGATCTATCGGTGGTAAAAATGCCGTACAAAAATATGTGACCAAAATGTACTCACTCTACCTGAACTTTCGAATTCTCACCTGCACTCAGTTGGACAGCTTACAAGTGACGGCATAGTACTGAATCTTATTTTTTTATGCTCTTATATCGTTCTAGACAGGTCACCTGGTGGTTCAAATGACCCATAACTTTTTCAACATGGGCCTGTAGTCTATTTGTTGATTGCTTTTATAGCCTGTTAGCTACCGAAGTATTTTATGAAGTCCAATATGATTGAATTTTGCTATGGAATTCAGTGTTATTACATTTTATAGATATCGGCATTTTTGTCTTGTTTTATATTTATTACTTATAGATTATTTTGTTATTTATGAAGTTTACTAGTAAAGTAAGCTTCAATGTATTTAGAAAAATGTCAATTACAGATTATTCTTTCTTTTTTGTTAAAAATCATTAGACCTTTTTTCGGTCCAATTATAAAATTCTGCAAAGAGCAAAGAAGTGTGTCTTTTTATTATTCATTTATATTTAAAGTCAACTATCTATACTTACTAATGTTATAAATAGGAAAGGATTGTTTGTTTAGATTGATAGGCGCCGAAACTACTTTACTGATTTTTAAATACTTTCACCTACGGGAACTACGGGAACTATATTCGGGTGATGTAGGCTACTATTGAAGTTATTGAAGTCGCTAGTATATTATCTATCAGATATATAAATTGAATCACGAGCAGATTAGAGACCTTCCTTATGGATGGAATGCATTCGAATCGAATAGGAAAACCGAGCCATAGCCATAGGGTGGATTGTTGGGTGTTAATAAATGCAGATGCGGCCGCTCCTTCTGAAACACGGAGGATGTCGAAATAACAAATTTTCGGTTACCAACACCACGTTAAATATGAATAGATTTATTGTGTACTAGCTTTCTCCCAGCGACTTTGTCTGCGTGATCCCGTATTATACATACAAACCTCCCACTTGAATCACTCTGTATATTAATGAAAACCATATTGAAATCCTTATAATACCGGATATTATTCGCGAGAGAGAGATCGCGATTTTACACTGACCTGCGCCGACGTTTCGTGGTCACGACGAGACCGGAGCAGCCAGCTACACCTCTGCATCCGAGGATGAATCTTCTTTCACTCTCAGATTTTTCATACAAATACCGTCACAAACAACACTAACGGTGTCCCTATTCTGCAGATGAGCCGTATTCTGGATAAAGTCGGCGCAGTTCAGTGAAAAATCGCGTCTAATACCCGGTATTATAAGTATTTAATAATGCAGCGCGATAGTTTAAAAATGAACATATTCAAATACATTGTGTAGTAAAAGATCTCAGTTTACCGACCGCGGGAACAGTTTTATACTATGTTTAGATATCAAATCATAATGATGCATTCACTATTCATTCTTTTAAAGATGCAATTATAATTTAAATAAGAGGGCTTCGTCAAAAGGTTATCAAATTGAGGGCGGATGATAGTGACAAGGTAAAAAGTTATTGTCCAAACTATTTCTATTTATCTATCTACAGTCACAAACGTTTCGTTGTGAAATTAAAATTGATTACTCAGCTGTCATGGGGCAGATATTCCATTAGTTTTAAACATAATTATTATTTTGAAAAGCAAAACCACCTAAGAATGAGTGCTCATTTCACTTTTAAAAATGTTTTTTGGTTTACTCATATGGTTTACTCGTATTCTTTTAAATAAAAAAAACCTTATGCATTTTGATATTTTATAGTTACTTAAAACCTTAGGATTAGGGTAAACAATAATAAAACTATGTACATAATATTTTTGTTAAAAGATTATTATCGCTGTTAGAACTAGAACAGTTTTTAGATTTCTGATTAGGCAGTTCCATTACACCAAAATTAAAGAAATCTATTCTTAATTAAAATGCTTAAAAAAATGCCAGTGCCAAGCGGATTTTTAAAACATTTTTAATTAAGAAAATTTTTCAGTATAGCATTATGAATGCGGAATCGATCAAATATAATTATATAAACAAAATTAGGTCACGTTTATAGAAGTATATTTTAGATACGTGTCAACCAATAGAGGCATAGTAGAAATTAAAGTGATCTCAGGTCACCCGCAATAGGGATGATGACTAATTTTTGTTTGTTTGTCCGTGTAAAGTGTTAAAAAATATTAAACATGTATTTTTTTATTTTTTTTTCGTAATCATAAAATTACGGCGTTACATAGAGTTGAAATTTCGCATGACGTCACGTTAGGGTACGTTTTCTATTCAACTGTGACGTAGCGAGCCCCCACTCCTCAACTTTAAGGCCTGTTATCTAAGTTATTTTCTTATTAAATTGAAGTAAAAAAAAATACGTATCTAATATTTTTCTATTATCGGATTAACGGATTAAATAGAATTGCATTTTTTTTACCCAGTCATCATCCCTATTTGCGACTTGAGGTTACTTAAAGGCCCCATATACAGTACGATCCGTCGTATTCATCGCGTCGTATTGCCTTTCAACATACAATACGATCGGTCGTTGTGATCAGCGATCACATTGACAAGCTCCACTTGATTATTAACCTTAACGCATTAAGAATAGAGTTCGAAATCATTGAGAAAATTTTGGCATATTATGATAACTGGACATGCATCGTCAATCGCTCATCTTCGTACCATCTTTGCGATATTTGGTCTCCATTGCAATTACGATATCTTCTTCGATCAAGTACATTGTTTACGATTTGTAACGTACACCATCCATTCGTGATTGCGATCGGTCTTAAACGAGGGTTCCGTATATGGCTTATTATAGCTTTTATCTGGCCAATTTGAAACTACTACTGTGACGAGTTCGATGCTTGGGCGAATAAAAGAAAGGTTGGCTAGCTTGAGTTTTTTTTTGGGGTAATAAAGGACAAAGAAAAGAAACTGTAACAAACAAAAATGAATATAAAACAGTTCGTATGTTTACCTAAATATAAAATTAAAATTGCTAAATAAAACAAATACATACACCTTTTTGGGTTTCTTAATAAAAACTTGGACGCTATTACAGGATATAATTTTATATATTCTATTTATAATTTTTATTTTAGACACATATCTTCATAATTATAATATTTATATTTTTAAATTTATACGATTTACATATTCACAACAGAAGAATTTTTTTACGAAATATTCATAAAGAGCATATTTGATTAATGAAAATTTCAAATTACAAAAGACGAATAATAAAAAAAATGATTTTGAATATCAAAGACAAAAAGTTTGCATGCTGACGAAATAAACGGTGGTACGGCGCACCGTTACACTATTATACAAAAGGTATTTCAGACTCTAATGTTTAGCTTATCTCAAGGTTTCAATGATATTTATTGAAAACTGAGTTAGAATTAAAGTAATATGAGATAAATAGACCAGCTAAATAATGGACGGAATGTAAAATATATAATAGTTGATTTTATTCATGAACGTATGTATTACAAGCTTGTTAGCTTCTTCCTATACACAGATTATGAATGCGTTCAAAAAAGGTAATAAACAAATGAAGCTGCGTTCACATTTTTTCAATAGTAATTGTTAAGGCTAGTTGACAACTTTTCTTTTATTTCATAAATAAATAGACCATTAACATCTGAGAAATAATGTCGAAGTAACAGCATGTCTGCGATAAATAGTTTCGTAGATACGGTGCTGTGTTTGTAGAACTGCCGCTAGTTGGCCGAAAACGCTCCCTACAAATTCAAAGCACTCAGTGACGTCACATGGTGCTACAGTAGCGAAAAATGTATGGGCGTCTGGACATTTTTTGTAATATCTTTGTTATTTGTGCGTTTATGTTTATAGCTGTTATAATGAAAGTTGTAACATTTTTTATATCTAATTTAAAGCCTTATGTATTTTAGCAGATTTTTGTAGTAGATTTTCTGTACTTTTTCAAGTTTCCAAAGCGTAATATTTTCCAAATCATTGACTTAAAATTTGTTTTGTTAAACATTTATAAGTTGAAATGGTTCATATTTTTCGAAGATATAACAAAAACCTGTATTTTCACTTGTTGGACACAAGCCTATTGTAGTGAATTTCAAGGATTGCTCGGGCAATATTTTTTTTTAAATGTAAAATCGTGAAAAAAGGTTATTCCGATTTCGCCTTTCACTTTTTTATGTTTTCGAATTAAAAAGGTTGATTGGAATTTTTTTACTCTCGTTTTCGTAGCTTTAATTGCCTTTTGTCGTGAATTAATGTTAAAAAAACGCCTTATTATAGTAAATACGAGTACATTTAAAAAATAATAAATTGTGATGTGAAACTGCAAGTTTACTTTGGTTCGACTATCGACGACGTGGTGTGCTAGGGTCTATTTGGGTTTACGCGGCAAGTCTTGACAAACTAACGATCCCTAGAAGGCCTGAGGCATCTTCGTGTTCGATCGGTGAAGCACCTTCAGCGGAACTGTCTAAGTAACCTTGTAAAAACCAGGAGTAAAAATTGTGTCGCGTTATTTCGTATTGAAATTAAAACTACAGTATTAAATATTAAACATTAATAAATTGCTAAGTACATTGCTGATATAATTGAAATATATGTATATTTCGTGCATGAAAAATCCACTTAGAGATTGAGAAGGTCAATACTGCTGAGACGGGGTCCATGTTGACCACATTGTCTTTATTTGGTTCTTTCTGTGTAATTTTGTGTACATACATAACTTTGTGGTTAATTAACTTTCTTTCTTTCTGATAAAGCAATTATAGAAAGCGAATTCTAGTGAACTTCTGTGTATAGATACTAATCTCCAGAATTTATTGTCACTAACAACTTTTATAATTTAAAACGTACTTTATTTTGGTCAGATAAAGACTACTTTTGTCCGGATCTCAGATAAAGTTATGCACAAAATTTCGTAATAAATAACAATACAATAACTTCTCACCATGACTATCAAAAAGACTAACGGAAGCAATTCCGGAGACCGCGTTCTCCACTTTTAAAGATGAAATGCTTTCCAGTAACAGAACATCATTAATTAATTCTTAAACGTCAAGACTGCTAACAGATCATTAATTGAATCGGAGTTTATCTTCAAATATTCAGTCGCGTTTCATAAAATGTAAGAGAATAAATCATTAAGATCACAAGGATTATTCTAACGATTATTTATGATCTATTGGACAGCGATCATGTCGTCAGCTAAATGGAGTGTCTCAGACATTGATCACTGATATTTATTTATAGACGTCTCCTATTTCGGTCACATTACAAGGACGCAATAGATCACTCGATATCTTTATCTGTGTTAGTGTAATTCCGTGACCGCTTCTACTAAATCAGCTGTTTCTTGGAAGCCTATTTCATATTTGTTATCATACTATCCTCCTGCCGTGACTCCACATAGGTTTTTTTCATGCGGATCCATAATTTTTTTAGAAAATATTCTACCGTCTATTTGCGTTCATCACAATCAAATATTTCCTCAAGTACAGATATGTGTGTCTGGAATAAGTACTGACAGATACTATAGAAAAATTCTCTTTCAGTCTCTATGATTTTCAAATTCGCGGTTTTCGTGTCTTTTCTTACATTGGATTACACAGAAAATATATTACATTATAATATCTGTGATAATATCTTTATCTCTTCCATTAAATAATGAGAAGTCTACTAGATCAGTAAAACATCCCGCAGAATAAATTTACTCAAAGAAAATACAAATGGATTGAGAACCTATTCTTGTTTGCGTTGGTTAAAAAGACTCATCAGTATTCCGAAGAGTCTGTCTTGATACGGAGAGACTCGATTTTACACTCAGAAAATCTTAGACGATATAAAATTCCACGAGACGATACGGGTTTGAGATACACTTGGACTCGTAAAGTAACGTTATTTGTACTGTTACAGATATATAACGTCAATCAGATAAGAAATCCGTGTTTTTCTTTAACAAAAACGTTTACTATAGGAATACCTAATAACCCAACCGATTTCAATATATATTGGACTGGTTTCTCAGTAAATATTTGCACATATCGCTGAGATAGAAGCAAACAGAAAACAGACGCCACTCGTGCGACCGATTTCGGTATTTTGTGGATTATTTTCACAAAAGACTTACCTATTAGTGGCCCTATCTAATATAGCGGATAGCGAGGATAAAATTGGGCGTATAACTTAATTTATTTTTCAAAAACTATTATTGTAAAAGTGCTGCAATACCCTAGGCTACAAAATTATTTTTTACTGTTTACTCGACTGCCAAAAAGGAGTGTTTTGTGTTAAGGGTTAATGTATGTATGTGTATATAGTTATGTGACGTCAAAGTCAAAGCCAAAATATAGTATAAAGATTTTATTCAAAAATAGAGTTCTTAAAAGTACTTTTGAATCGTCCAACATTTTTCCCTAGCACTACTTCAGGACGTCTTTTGACTGATAAGAAGAACGAGCAAGAAACTAAACGAAAACGAAAACGAAACCAGCTCATTACTAGATACTACTAGAGAAATTCACAAAAACCATATCATTACTAGATCAATACATAATAAATCTTATAATGATAACATAATAATTTAATAATAATGGCAACAAGATAATTTTTGAGATAAAATGAGTTTAGAATAAATCACCTATCCATTTGTTCGACCATCTTAAGCCCAAGCTTCTTATCTGTTATATAATCGGATGCCTTATAATAAGCTTTTTTAATAGGTATTTTTTAACGGTAGATTTAAACTGCATGATATCTAATTGTTGTATTTTGCTTAGGACCTTATTGTAGAAGCGCACACAAAGACCCTTGAATGAGTTTTATGTGTGTGTGTGTAAATGTGTGTGTGTGTGTGTGTGTGTGTGTGTGTGTGTGTGTAAATGTGTGTATGTGTGTGTGTGTGCGTGCATGTGCGTGAGTGAGTGTGGTGTGTGCACGTGCTCGCGCGTGTTGTGTATTTTGTATGTTAAAGTTAATATAAGTGAGTACCTACATCGTTGGATTACATTGTAAATGAATGTGACTAGTATTATAACTAGCTTATAAAATTGATTTTTTCTAAACCAAGACTAGTTTTTCACATTCGTGATAATCCAAATCTTTTATCCATTTAAATATTTCTGCTTTATTTATGTAATACGATTGATTAGAATGAATGAGAAAATATTTTGAAATTATTTTCAGAATATTGATACAGAGTTCGAGATCGAGCTCGCCTTCGAAGATCGACATTATTATTGAATAGACAAAATGGTCGATAAGAAGTCTAAAATAAGGAGGAGCAGTGGGATTTGACAAGATTTTAACGGCGATGATCGAATTAAGTAGTGTTTAAATACGAGATGTTTTTTAGATCTTCTGTAATCTTTGTTGAGAAACAAGGATAGGTTACATGAAAGATCATCGCTAAACAAATACGTGAATGGTAGTGGGTCAAGCAGGTTTACATTAATGTATCCACGTGGCAAACGGTCGTTAGGGCTGATAAGTTCAATGCAGCACTTAATTAATAAATAATATAATATATTTTATAATTGTAAACATAAACTTATGATCTCAGAAACGAGTGGTGGTCTCTGATTTTTGCGAATTTATTTAATATTACAAAAGAAACTCTTGACAGCTTTGAAAAATTGCTATATGTATAGCATTGTAAATGCAAAATTATTATTATTATTACTCAAGCAGGCAGTTGAAACAACTGATATACTAACGTTTAGGGTTTGATATCCCTAAGTCCTCTATTATTTCTATTATTACCTATATTTTTATTACAAGCAACCTCTGTTTGTGGCAACCCTGCACAGGTGATATAATATTGATTAAAAAGTAAACAATGTATGCAGAGCCGTGTGCTCGTATGTGGTACGAATCTTACCCAATTGCTTATTTATAGCAGAATGTTTCACTGCATCCAATTACAAGGGAGCTAAATCTAAATATTTCATCACTGCCTATTTTTATTTCAGAGTTATATTTTCCTTACTAGTGAATTTTTATTAGGATGAGTTCTTTTTTCAACAATAGTGACCGTGTGAATTAAGCAATAGGATTCTAGTTAGTAAGACGAAACAATTACGTAATATTAATTGTAATAAACCTTACACACGATATTAAATGTCAATGAATCATCACCCTGTTTTCTTTATCCTGACGCCAGCATTTAAATAAATAGTACTAGGCTAACAGAAGTCTCTAGGAAGTAGATAATATAATTCCCATTGGCATATTTTCATAAACATTCAGTGCATGTAAACGGGGAAAATTACACAACCACGAGAGTGTAAGTTGATCATAAGTTTTATTAAAATATTTTCCAACTTTCCGACAGTAATTCAACAAACTTTTAGCCTGCTTAATAACTCGACGGGAATCCTTGGCAATGGAGAGTAGGGAGAATATTTGTACTCATATATCGGATTTCAATATATATTGGATTATTACTATATATTGAAATCCGATATATGAACCGAACTATTATTATTAAAAATATCATTGAATATTGCAATTATATCATTGATATCTTCGCAAATAAAAAATATGTAATACGGTTTCTGGTTTCAGTTAACTGATACAGAAATTCTAGGTGGCTACATTTTAAGTCCGTCAGAACCTGTGTGTGATGTTGTTAGTGTTTTTGTTTTATTGAATGTTATACAAAAAATATTATACCACACATAAAGATTCTTAAAGTAGTAGAAAAATAATATTTAGTAACAGTTGAATCTTCCACGAGATGCTGAGCGTGGCCCACCCGCTGGTAATTTTAGGGTTTCATGATGAATCCACGTCAATGAAAGCGTGTCATTCACAATATAAATGTGCCCACTTTGAGTTACAAGGCAAATGCATTTTTGAGCGCTATAAGTTATTTTCACTGCAGTTGCGGACGTATGACGAGCGACACAACGAAGTTTATTTTGTTGAAACACTGCGTTTCTTTTAATACGTCTAATTGCAGATCAAACGTGATTTTTTAAAGCAACAAATTGATATAATTATATCAAATTATATAATTTATTTGCAGAATACACGTTTACATATCTTGAAATATCAAAAAAAAAATGTTCCAGTGTAATCTGCCGTTTTTAATGGCGTGCAAATATTAATATAATTATAAATATTATGTAAGACATTGTTTACGTGTTATACTATTAGGTTTATTTATCGTATAAAAGATAATTAGAAGATACTTCATTTTCGTGCCAGGCTTCCATCACGACAAATAAGTGCCAAGGAATATTTCTTGTGCAAATCTGAATCGTAGTAGATTAATTTTCTGTATATTTTATCAATTTATCTTTCCAGTAAAATTGCTAAAATTCTTTTAATTCATAAAGAGATTTACTTGGTCCTATAATGAATGTAACCTAGTATTTACATTTACTATAAGGCTAATAACATCAATTTTATTTGTTTTTATTCACCTACACGTGTCTGGACTGGTTTCAATAAAATTACTATAAACGATAATTGGACCTTTTATCCTCTTGAAAAATAATAGCTAATAAAAGTTGTTTTAGTACTACGGCCACTGGCTCATCGGCCTGTAGGAATCTGCGAAGTTTCTCTTATTTATTTTAAGTCTCAATCCATTTAAATTGAAATTCACAATCCATCCATTGTAGATACATTTTTTAAGAATAGAATCCTGATGTTCAGCGTTACAATTGTAAGATACAAATGAAGCACTCTTCACATGAGAGGAGTGTTCCCTCATTCCGTTTCGTAAGTGAGTAATGGGTATTTTAGTAAAGACAAATCTTAAGCAGTTTATTACGATAATTATTATTTTTAATGACTTCATTGCTGTTACGTAGTTCTTTTCTTAGAAAGACAAAGAACATTATGTTAATTAGACATCATCTCTTGCAATATTACTTAATTTAATTATAACTTGTAATAATTAATTTGTTTAAAGCAATTTTACTGTCTATTTCACTTGTTTCAATAAATTTTCATATATAAAAGTAGGTATTTTTCATATAAAATATTAGGTATTGTTTTTGTTAGAGCAATTCGAGTCTAAATCACTTAAATGTGTCGGTACGAACGTTTGAAATTTTCACCAACAGTATTGAAGGTGACAAGTGCTTTCGTTTCGCGGTGATATTGTTTCCGAAAATTACCCCAACATTCGGTTAAGTCAATTAAAAAAACACTATTGTTTCCGATTTGCAGGCCATATCTGATAATGTTTAGATAATAATCGTATCTGATAGAATCTCAACAACTTGCATTTTACCATGAAGTCCAATATTATTAGTGAAATGTCTTCCTAACACATTAACTATCAGAGTAAAAACTATTATAAAGTTGATTATTATTTGAAGAATCGCAATGCATGGAATTAATAGTTTCCGCTTTGTCTATAACGACTAATTATATGTACCAATCTATGTCCTAGAAGTATCAATCTATGTCCTACAGACTTTGAAAATTGTATTTATTATTGTTATAATACATACTATTTTGGTAATGACATGATTTATGTAAATGACATTACTTATGATAAAGAGCTGGTGAGTTTCTTCCGTTTGTTCTTTTTGTCAGCTAAAAGACGTCCTGAACAAATGGGGAAAACATTTTTTTTTGACGATTCAAAAGTGCTTGAAACAAGCTTACTTGGATAAAGACATTTTCATTTGATATAAAGATACGATAATTATGTAAACGTTACAATTGGCGTGCTGAGTGACGAGAGTGCTATAACAGCAGAACTCACCTTATGCACTTGTAACTTTACTAATATTAAAGCTATTGTTGCTCTTAACAATATATTAGTTAGGAGTCTATTAGAATGTAATCAGTTGTTTGGTCATCGCATGAAGTCAAATATATTTTTATTCTCGAAAAGATACGTAATAAATTTGTTAGTTCTTTGTATATGAGTCTATACGGAGTGTATCCTTTTTTATCCACTTATCCAACCTTGTTTATATTGAGGATGGTTGGGTACAACGAACTTAGCGTCAGGAGGGAGCTTGTATTGGCTTCCTATACCTTCAAAATTGTTACAGGAAATATTCATAATCCTGATATATCGGAGACAATACAGTTAGCCGCGTACTGGATAGAGATACGTGTGGCGACGCCGCAAACTACAGTTGTTGTTTTGATCGCACGCGCGTTCTAACCTGCCCTGCGATTCTGTAAAAAATCCAGACCCGAATTCGAATTTTATACAGAATCGCAGGGTTGATGATGTAACGGTCCGGATCTACCTGGGACTTATCTTATAGATAGGCCTGCTGTAGATAGGGGGTTCTTTAACCCTCCGCAGCAGGAGAGCCCGGGTTCAGTCGGCCTTTCGTTCAGGTCGACGGCATGTTAAGGTCAGTTCCCTTCGGTACAAAAAAAAAAGGGCTGATGATGTAGGCGTCTTTGACGCGGGTTTATCGCACTCTCAACCTTATCGCTGATCGAATGTAATATACATTCGTTTATTACGATTTTAATGTAATTTTACTAAGTGAATTTTTTATGATTTGATTATTGTAAATAAATAAATAAATATTAAACAACATCACATATATTGCTCAGGTTCCAAGATGAGTAGCTAAAGCTCCAGTATTATAGAGTATCTGAGACAACGAAGGTACCACAACACCCAGACCCGAGACAATAGAGTAAAGTGCATTTTCTACATTGACCCCAAATCGAACTCGGGACCGGTGACACGATGGCGATGGCGACACCTTGAAACCGGCGTGCGAACCACTCGGCTACGAAGGTCATCATATCTATCTACACACATATATATATATGACAATCATATATATTGACAATCATATATATTTTATTTGTAAACATTATTGACTATTAATTTAATGATATAATAACGGTTAAATGATGATTGGGTTTTATATGTAGTGTTGTTAATTAATTCATTAATTTTGCTTTCCGATAATTATTGTGATAGCATTGGGCTACTTTTGTAATGATAGTTGAAGTTACGAAAATAAATAAAGAAAACATTTTGTATTTTTCTTCATTTATTTTAAATATAATTTTAGCTAATTGGTATCAAAGAAATGAGTGCGACGATGTCTAATACGAATAAAACCTGTTGAGGCCTCGATATATCCAACACGGAAGCCCTTATTATTCACAATGATCAAAAACAATTAGTGAAATTAGGTCGCGTCACGCTATTCATACGGAAGTAACTAAACAGTACACTATGTCCATTTTTGGTAAAAAACCATAGAGTTACGCTCATGGTGAATTCGACTTTCTTGTTTAGGAAATAAAGTCGGTAAATCAATAGGTTGCCATTGTCACCACCTGTTTAATTAGAAAATCATTGACAGAATGTGATTACGTTCACAAAAAAATAGCTTAGTGATATTCCTTCGAGAGGTTCGCATCTTAAAAGGTAAAACTATTATTGTAGATTTTAAAGAAAATAGTTACTAAGGTACTATAAGGGGGCGTCCATAAATTACGTGAGATGTTTAAGGGGGGGAGGGGGTCGAGGCAAATCTCATCTAATCTTACGTTGGAGAGAGGGGGGGGGTCTCGGCAAATATCACGCAATTTTTTTTCTGATTGAAACAAAAAAAAATACTATTTTGGTCCATTTAATCTAGATTGTACATGCTTAAGATTTAATCTTAAGCGTAATCGTATACGATTAAGATCATTCACTAATTCGTTCGAAAGAAAATAATTTCATTCATATTTCGACGCTATACATCGAGTGAATGTCAAACCACCATATTTGTAGGGCTCGAACGATACTTTCGATACCGAGTAGGTATCGATACTTTCAAAAGCGATACTCGATACTGAGTACTCGATACTACAACAAGGCAAATACTCGCAAGTACTCATCAAATTGCATTTTGAAAAATCTCACGTGAGATTGCGGGATGGGGGAGGGGGTTGAATAAAATCTCACGACATCTTACCAGAGGGGGAGGGAGGGACAGAAAATTAAAAAAAACACCTCACGTAATTTATGGACGCCCCCTAATTTAATACTAACAACCGGGTTTCTGAATTGAGAATTTTAAGATCAACACGTCTCAATCTATACTTAAACAGGTTCTCGTATTTGATTTTATTTTTTTATCAATCAGTTTGATAAAACTAGGACCCTTTGCCTTGTGTTGCGTAAAAAAACTTAATTTATTGAGAACAATTAGTTAAGATTTTCTATTTTTTTCAATTCAGAAACCGGCCGATAGTCTCTGTAAGAATCTCAAATGTTTTTGTACTCGCATAGTTGACTTTTTATAGTTTTAAAAATAAACTTTATCAATCCCACTTAGTTATGTAGCCAATCTTTGGTCACAAAAATGTGAAAATCTTTCACTGAGTTTATCAGATGGTCGAAATTCTTAGTGAGACTCTTTCAAATTACAAGAAACATCCCTTTATCTGTAGAAAATGTCCTCTGTTTTTCTATTTCCATGTTTCTCATTTGTTGTACTCGATTGTCGCTTCTGACATTTTGGTTGTAAAATACATATGTAGTATATTGATATTTTCGCCATTGCTACTGTCTATTTCTAAGCTTCTTTTTAATTTTCCGCTTAGTTGTTAGTTGTAGAATCTGTCTCTTTTATTAGTATGTTCTCCGTACAATGCTAGGTTTCCTGTAAAAAAATAGTAGTTTATGCAACTGTCATATAAGAAGGGGTTTTAAAACACGAGAGTCTGTTTATCGATAAAGAGATAAGTTATATGCAATTTCATACACTACTTTATCTTCACTGAAAACTGAAATTAAACAAAGTACAAAGTATAGGTTACAAGGAAGTAATTTATGCGTGCGCCATTTTTTTCACAGTTTGACCTGCGCATGCGTGCGCCATTTTTTTCATATTCAGCCTAAAACCATAGACTAGTTTAATAAATAAAAAAATATAGCGGTACTATAATGCGTTTTATGATGCAGTTGGCGGTACTATAATGAATTTTGTTTTTAATTTGCGTTTATAAAGTGCGTATGTATAGAATCTTCTTTGAATTCGTAATTCGAATTTTTCGATTTGAATGTAGATAATAGTTATTTAAGGCACGAGTGCGGAAAGTAAGGTTTTACGAATAAGGGCCAAATTGAAAACACGAGCGTAGCGGGGGGGGGTTTCATTGGCACGAATGCTCGCTCAAGTTCCTTACAACATTTTTCAATGCTTTATAGGTTAATAAAACTAAGTATGTATTAAAGGTAAAAATTATTTGTTAAAATTAAACATGATATTTGAACATGTTTTCGTGTCATACATTTTTATTTGAAAATATTCTTTCTCCTTTTGCCTCGAAAGTTTGACATATTTTCATTCTTTTTTTTTTATTTTTTTGTTGGTGCTCGACAAAAAAAATTAAAAAAATATTTTGTCGTCAAAAATCGTCAAGTGGAGAAGTCCGCGATTGCAGAGCACTTATTATCATCTGGATCAAACCACTAGATCGAGTTACATACACCTCATGTCCTTTCCACTGAACGACATTACTATCCAAGGATTGTTCGTGAAGCGGTTGAAATCAAAAAACACAATAATTTCAACCGGGAAAGTGGATATAAACTCTCACCAACGTGGAATCCGGTTATAAAAATGTATAAGTGTCGCGATCGCAAACAACCACGAACAATATTCTCGGATACCGTAAGTGCAGTGTGTCGCCACCTTTACGTATAATAAAATCAAGTGGAGGGTACATCTGAAAATCAGTTAAAAACATTATTACCGGATTACCCTCAACTAAAATCAGAAGACGACACCCGCCAGTTCTCCAGTCTCCTCGTGACCACGGCTGCTGTAACGTAGCCGAAACGTCGAGGTAAATTAATTGTTTTAAAAAATGCACGAACAAGACCCGATTGCATATAATTATAATATTATAATTGTGTGATCAAATATAACGTGTTAATGTTTGGGTGCAGATATGGAACTCGATGAGCTCGAATGCAACTCGCTCTTGGACGATTTTTATAAATACCTATCAAATATTAATTCCAACATAATTTATTTGGTTTCAAAACAAATTACTGTTAAGATCAAAAGAGTCTTATCTTTGTATCTCGCGTCTATTATTTCAAGGAAATGTTAATGCTACTTCAAACTAATGGTAATTATAAAGGGAACATTGAGGCAGATTGCTTCATCGAGTAATCTCAAATAATAGTGAAGGGCCACTTGTTCTGTTTAATTAGGTAATGAGTCGAATCGAAGAAAGTTTTTATGAGAGATGAAAGGAACCGAGAAGATAAATACTTCCTAATAATAAAAAGATTTACGGTTATGGAGCATGATACCTACACAATAATTGGTTTGCTGTTAGTAAATCTATTTGTTTTCCACATTAGAGGTTTAATATTCTAAGTTTCCATACTCTTATAATTCGTATTTTATGTAAATAATTATGTCATTGTATACTTAAATTATTAACTAGCTTTTCGACAGAACCCTCTTTTATTATTAAGACTACGCTGTTGGGTTTTTAGGTTTCCAAAGTGCAAAAGGGGGGACCCTGTTATAAAGATTATGCAATCTGTCCGTCTGTTCGTCCGTCCAGCTGCCCGTCTGTGAGTCTATCCGTCTTGCCGTCTCCGGCTTAAATATTTCTTTAAGCTTTTATTATACCTAGGTGAAAATCGTCACATTTTTAAAGAAAATATCAATTGTAAGTAGGTACGTAAAACTTTATTCCATTCGGAGGGTTGTATTTTTGTAAAATGTTATTTACATTTTGTTACTTCGGTGAGAACATTCGCTCGAGTGAGGTAGTGGAGTCGTAAAGTTGTGAGATTGTTCCATTTGAAATATTGGGTGGCGTAGCACTGCCTTATCTTGTAAAATACGGCTATGTAAATTTAATAAAACGGCAAAAAATAATGTTTGTTGTATGGAAGCCCCTTATATATTTTATTCTGTTACTTATTAATAAACAACCAAGAAAACTATAACTACTAAAGTATCAATAAGGTATAGATTACACAAGTATACATCCAAAGTTTAGTCTATATCTATACTAGTTAAAGAGGAAAGATTTGATTGTTTGTTTGTTTGCAATGAATAAGCTAATAAACTACTAGTCTGATTTTAAAAATTCTTTCACCCACGGGAAGCTACATCATACACTATATTTTATCCCGAAAAACAGCAAATAAAGGGATGAAAATGTGAATGGAAGTTTGTATAGGGAATTAAAACGTTACCATTGTTTCGTATTCACTTTGTCATTGTATTTATATCTGTGATATAAATCGACATCCATATAAATATTTCTATAGGAACCACGGGGGTAAAGCTGCTGGCGGAAAGCTAGTATATTATACATATAACAAATAAAACATTTTATATGCTTGAAGTGATAATACTAATGATAAAGCGCACATATCAATGGATTTATACAACTTATAATGCTCATTACATAGTTTATTGATAGTACTATATTGGCCCATGTTTTAGGGTAAAAGGTTTAAATAATAATTCTGAAGTTGGACCGATACATCGATATTATATATATATATTTAAAGTAACGTTAAATGACAATAACGACCTTCTCTTAACAGGCCCATAACGAATCGGTATCAATAGATATTCAATAACCGACCTATCTATCTAAAGCATGGGACATTGACGCTATTGTTGTGTCCCGTCACGATATTAAGTTAACCATAACGGGAGCTCCGTTGGTATCTCCGAAGAAAGAATGGATCAGTTGCCCGAGTGGTTGTTAAGAAATCTAAGACGCTTGTTACTTTTGTGATAGTAACCTTTATGATCCCATCATCTCTCAGAACTCGTCACGTGGTGCTCTCTCAAGTGGAAACTGGGAGGTGTTGGTGAAATTACAGATGCTGTTATGTAATTCGAGTCGTTTTATCGTGGAGGTCACACGGGAGATATGGAAAAAGAATATAATGCTTGTCTTTTCTATATTTTTGCCTGAAACACTTAACGGGTTGACAATGTATATAAATATGAATGTGACATATAATACAAGGGTTAAATCATAAATATAAACGACATTCCATTCTATACTTTAACTCAAAGGAAGAAAGCATTTTATGTAACGTGAAATAACAGAATTGAAAGTACAATAGAGAGGACGTTTCAATAGAAAATAACAATACGATGACAGATATATGTATCTACTGCATGGCATTTGATCTGGATTTGATAAATGTTTTATGCTTTTCACATTTCATATTTTATATATTTTTACACACGTTACCAATGGTTGTTTTATAAAGTCGCCATTTCTTAAAATGTAGAAAATTGTCTTGTCTACATATCCCGGTTTCTTCTGATTTTGCTTTTGTGTCCTTTTCACATCACTAGCCATTGCTGGGGATCAGGCCTTTCCTATGGATGGAATCTAAGTAAAAAGGAATAGTGAAAATGGGTCATGCTACACCACGCGGACTGGTGGGTATTAACGACTGCAGATGCAGCTAGCACCAACGGCTTGACGTGCCTTCTCGTATTCCCATCAATGTTCCAACAAACTTAAAATATTTAAATTTCAGGTCGGGTTCAATCTTTATCGCGAGTTTAAATATTTGTAAAAAATAATTCTTTCGTGTAATGTGCATATAAAAGATATAAATGTGCGCAACTCCGTGTGAAAATCAGAGTCATAATGATTTCTCGCCTACGTATGCTGATTCAGGGCCTTATTGTTTGATTTTAAACTCTAATCCAAACGGTTTAAATATAATATTTGAAAGATATTCACGACGACGTTTTTTTGAAGATATTGAATGAACCATATCATTATTGTAATTGTGTAGCAAAGCGATGCTTGAGAGCTATTTAGAAAAAGAAAAAAAATAAAAGTTTTTTAAAAACAAACTTTTATTTGTATGCACTAAAATGTAAACAAATAAATTCTAAACATTTAAAGTATTTATAATCAAAATTTTCTCTAACAGTAATTGACTTGAAAAGCTTGTAGCGCTAATGAAATCGGAGACGACCCTGGAGACCTTTTGACCACTGTGTTAGTAAACAATAACATATGTTTAAATGATAAAATTACCAATCCTATACTCTGCATCAATGTGGGAAATCAATTTTTTCAAGGGGCACGAAAGCGTCCACGCCAAGTCGAGAAAAAGTGCAAAAAGGGCACGTTCGAACCATCCTTTTCTCGAAGTCCAGTAACTTCGTTGTGGAGTAAACTAGAATTTCATAACTTTTATGGCTATTTTCTTTTAGATCAATTTTGTATTCACAGTGCTATACTGAAAAATATTCATAATGAAAAATGCATTTTGTCCTTGGCACTCTAACATGGGATTCTAACCTACGACTTTCGCAATCCGGGCTGCTCTAACCACTGAGCTACCCAGGACCTAACAGGACTGACGAAATTTTCAAGCACTTGTCACTTTTTCTACAGAGCGTATTCTCATTAAGTTCAGGCAATCCACCTAAAATGCCGAAAGAATTATTTTTACAAATATTTAAACTGTCGATAAAGATTGAACCCGACTTGAAATTTAAATATTTAAAGTTTGCTTGAACATTGATGGGAATACGAGAAGGCACGTTAAGCCGTTGGTGCTAGCTGCATCTGCAGTCGTTAATACCCACCAGTCCGCGTGGTGTAGCATGACCCATTTTGCTTAGATTCCATCCATAGGAAAGGTCAGATCCCCAGAAATGGCTGGTGATCTGAAAAGGACACAAAAGCAAAATCAGAAGAAAACGGTATATGTAGATGAGACAATTTTCTACATTTTAAGAAATGGCGACTTTATAAAACTACCATTGGTAACGAGTGTAAAAATATATAAAATATGAAATGTGAAAAGCATAAACCATTTATCAAATCCAGATCAAATGCCATGCAGTAGATACATATATCTGTCATCGTATTGTTATTTTCTATTGAAACGTCCTCTCTATTGTACTTTCAATTCTGTTATTTCACGTTACATAAAGTGCTTTCTTCCTTTGAGTTAAAGTATAGAATGGAATGTCGTTTATGTTTATGATTTAACCCTTGTATTATATGTCACATTCGTATTTATATTCGTTTTTGACAAAATTAATCAATATTTCAAAATAAAAAATTTCATTTTAAGCTTATTACTTAGTTTGAGCATCGCCTAAAAGTGCCATTTTCTGAATACTTTTCATTTCTTATCGTGTTGACATTTGCCGCAATAAGAACCGATTGAAATTGAATCCGATGTCTGAAAGATAAATTGACATTCTATTATTTGAGATCACAAATTCGTTACTATACCTACTCGCTTTGAGAATTTATTAAATTGTTTCTCTCTCGTTCTTCAATTGTTTGAGTTCGTATTCGAACAAAAGGAAAGTTTAATTTTCTACTGACGCTTCAGTGTCTGTCTATTTTAATTAGTTTTCTTTCATTATAATAATTTAAGATCTGTGTTTTACGAAGTATTCTCTAAATCTAAATGACTCAAAAACTATGGCTATTCAGAAAACTTTTCTAACTCACTTTCGCATAATAATTCGTATAATAAATAAGTTTGCTTGAAAACAATTAATGTTTAATAAGTAGATATACAAAAGTTCCTTAGACTATAAATAATAATAATAGACACTGCAATGAATAAAAATCAACATAGACTTTCATCGATTAATTGTATTTATTAATCAATTTTTAGTACTAAACTCATCTTCTTTTCTTTAAATATTGGAAATATTAGTAACTTGATATTTTCTATGGGCAGCTTGCGCAACATTTGGTCTGAACAGAATTTAGTTAAATGTGTTTATCTTGCTAAATATGTTTTGCCTAAATACAATTAAAAAGGTCTTACTCACGTCCGTTTGGATGGTAATTTAACTAATCGTAGTTAGGGAGTCAATAAAGCAGTTTCTTGCGTTCCTTTCTACGTTTTCGTGCGTTGTACACTTGACTTAGAGCAAAATGGTTGCATTTCTTAAAAAAATATGCGTGAAATGGACCGACGAGCTTTCAACTGTCACATTTAGGGTATGTTCCGATATACACTGCGACCACTGAACAGTATGACGTCAATTTAGTATACTGGAAGCCCGTTCCTTTATAGCTAGTTATACTGGTGACTTTTTAAAACGGAACGCAGTCCAGTATATTGTTAATCCTATTTTTTGGCGCCATTTTCAAATTTGTTAATGCAAGGTGAATATAAATATAAAGATTCCCTCTTTTCAAAAGAAAATTGGAAAATTGTATAAAAAAATTATTTATCAATTAAATCCATCTTATAAATAAACGTAAGTATTTTTTTTTGTTTATTTAGAAACTTATCATTTTCTGATTCTGTTTCGACTGATCACGTTATCAAAAGCACTGCGAGCACCTTACCTCGAAATCACCAGTGCTCACAGTACAAATATGGCGGCAATTTATGACGTCATAAATTTTCTTAGGGTACTGTAGCAGTGTACTGTCGTCCATAACGGAACGGATTTTTCAGCAGTAAGACCACTGCGCAGTGCTCGCAGTGTATATCGGAATATACCCATTGTCAACCAAATTGTCAAGTCACACAAATTGTGTTGTTATGATATGTAAATGTGGGGCTATTTGCTGGAATAAAATTATAGTGGTTTTTTTCGTTAGACGAAACCTTCTGAAGAATTTTCCATCCGAATACATTCCAAATAAGTCTGCTCTCTCAAACAATTCTCTCGGTCTGTTGATACATTCTATAATCTCCTCATCGTCGTCAGAATACAATTCCCACAAATCCATCGTACAAACTACATAACGAACTTTTTACAATCTTTTATAAAATAATAGTAAAATTTCTATAACCTCAAAATGATGATGCGTGATTGCTACTATACGTATTTAGCGACGCTAAATAGCCATCTTTGGGTATTTAACTTTGACAGTTCCTTTAGTTTATAAGTAAATTATAATAATACTTAAATATTAGACAACATCACATACTTTGCTCAGATTATAAAATAAGTAGTTAAAGCCCCCATGTTAGGGGTATTTAAAACTACGCAGATACTACAAGACCCAGAACCAATTTAATTTAGTAGATATCCAGGATCTCAGAGATGACTTCACCTTGAAACCAGCGTACAAACCTTTTGGCAACATCAGAACAACATTAGATCAAATTACCTACGATATCTCCAGTATCAAAAAAGTCGTAATTACTCAATGCTTTAAAAAAATAATCTCAATTGGCTACAACAATTACTTCATTCTCTTAAAACACCAAAATTTGTAAATTCTCTTAAAGTAACGTTTTTGCCACGTTAATTTACCTATAGTACCTTGTTTTTATATCGACACGGGCAAATTTCCTAAATGTCAAAGCTAAAAAACAACAATACAGGTATTAAGTAAGAGTCTGGTCTCGTAATAATATTACATAGGAAAAATGCGTGATCCGAATAACAATATTGTATAGGGTATATTTCTTAAATAGTTTCAGAGACAAGTCAAGAAATGGTTCAAATTAAATTGAGTAAAAGTTCTGCTAATATGATGAAATAATTTTTTTTTATAAAACGTACTAAAAAGTGTATGCACTAAAACCAGTAAAACGCATATTTTTACTCAACATAATACTTATTTGTAATCAAATCAGTAAGTAAACTGAAGAACTGACTTACGAAATAAATTGTGTGGTGGCTATTCAATTTAACAATATTTGTAATAAACACATTACCCTCTTTGCGTCGCGCAGTCGGGTAATAAGGCGTCTTCTATACTTCGTCTTACTTAACAATCACTGAAATTCCAACAAAAAATATAGAACCGACTTCAAACTTAAAAAATGTGTAAAATAATACTTATCTCAAGTATTATTCTTCACTTTTTTAGATTTGAAGTTGGTTCTAAATTTTTAAAGATTTTATTTCATGCTTTTTAGGGATATTGAAATTTTTATTTATTAGGTAACACTAAATACTTTGCAAAAAAACGGCGTCAGAATCGGTTCAGTCAAAGCGAGATAATCACGGACAAACATATAAATATACATATATACAGGTCAAACTGAATATATGTATCCTTTTTTTCGATTAACAAATGAATAAATAAAATATATTATGATCTTGGATCATATAATAATCCAGATAAACGAAATCAAGGCTTTGAAGTGTTGTTTTGTGACGCAATGTGTGATGGGAGCACAATTCTGCGGTTAATGGTTAGTTTATGATCGTGTGATTGTTCAAACACTAAGATTAGCGGAAAATAACCATATATAATAAAGAAATTCAACGTCCATATTTTCCTTTATAATAAAGTTCATATGAAACTGGATACTTCGCGTCTTCCGCCGCGTAAATTGTAATCTATTTACGCGGGCAAAGTCGAGTTGGTTCTCCTAGGTGCAAAAATGTTTAAAACAAGTTCAGTAGTCTCGGAGCCTATTTGATGTAAGCGATTAACTCTTTCCTTTTCATAATATTAGTATAGATAAGCCAAGCGAATCCAACAAAGCAAAATACCAACAAGAAACGGAACTTACCTAGTATTATCTTTATTTATATCAAGAAGTGTGAATGGACATTCCTCATACAGCCATGACGAGTGTCGAAGCCTTACAACACACAATCAATAGTCACATGCGACTGTTTCTCATGTTACTATTGATACCACAACTAAAGTGGCACAATGAATTGATGGTCTAATAAAAAAAGATTAAATAGTTGGCCCACCGTATAAAAATTATTCTGATTATATTATAAAAATAAACTGTTTTTTTTATATATAAGAATGATAGTTAATAGTTTACGGGATTGCTATCATGTACGTTGTATTAAGGTACCGATATATCGGTGCTTTACAAGCACCATGATCTCTGTGACATCAGTTTAAGAAATTACAGATTAATATTCTTAATGAAAAATGCTTAATAATTCATTTTGTTCCTGGCACTCGAACCCATTCCGCAACACAGAGTGCTAGGGACATTTTCAGTACAGCATTGTGAATGCGAGATCAAATATAATAATTGCAGATTAAATTATCGTATTTTGTTATATAAGGTGTAATATTGTTATATGAAAGGACTTCGTGGGGAGGATTAGTTAAGCATACTGAATAACTTTTACTATGAGAGCAACACTGAATTCACGAAAAAAATATCAGCCGTTTCATACTGTTAGCGACTGTAGGGATTACAATTTTGTATGAAACAGATGATTAGATTTCGTGAATTAAGTGTTGCTCACATAGTAAAAGTTATTTAGTATACTTATCTAATCCACTCTACGAAGTATTGGCATATATTACAAACTAGCTTTTGCCCGCGACTTCGTCCGCGTGGTAAAGTTACTATTATATCGTGTAAAATACCTGAAATCAAGTTTCATACCCTATTTTATCCCTTAGGGGTGGAATTTATCAAAACTCTTTCTTTGGGGATGCCAACGTCATAGTAAAAGTAAAGTCACTTCACTTATGCCATGAAACGTTATTATCAATAGGGATGATGACTAATTTTTGTTTGTTTGTCCGTCAGGTAGAGTGTTAAAAAATATTAAATACGTATTTTTTTATTTTTTCGTAATCATAAAATTACGGCGTTACATTGAGTTGAAATTTCGCATGACGTCACGTTTTCTACTCAACTGTGACGTAGCGAGCCCCCACTCCTCAAAATTAATGCCTCTTATCTAAGCTATTTCTTGTTAAATTGAAGTAAAAAAAAATACGTATCTAATATTTTTCTATTATCTGACTGACGAACTAAATAGAATTCCTTTTTTTACCCAGTCATCATCCCTATTTAAAGTTGAACGGATGACGCTTTTGAAGTAATTCGGACACCTGAGTGGATTCGAATTTACAGAATCGCAGGGCTGAATGTGTGGTAGAGAAAATATTTTGGACGATTCAAAAGCACTCACAATGTGCAGAGGGTTGATATCAATGGCAAAAGATCACCTGGATCGAAAGTTAATATGGGTGTTCCGCAGGGCTCAATACTTGGTCCTTTCTTGTTTATAATTTGCATAAATGACTTGCCTTATTTCGTAAGGATGATCACGAAATGGTTTTGTTTACGGATGACTAAAACTTTTGTTTAAAATTAAAACAGGGTTACCTCTAAATGATCGATGTGAACAATTCTATCGCTAAAGTAGTAAGAAAATATTGAGAAATTGTCGAATAGACTTAGCTCTGCAGCATATGCCGTAATGAAGATACGTAGGTTAACTGACATAGATACTGCCAGATTAGTATACTTCAGTTACTTTCATAGTGTAATGGCGTACGGAATCCTATTGTGGGGAAATACTGTCGACATACAAACAATTTCTGTGCTTCATAAAAGAGCAATAAGGAAGAAATTTACGTTCGTAAAAATATTTGTTTGTTTTCTATAAAAAGTGATGTACACAATTTTAATACAAGAAATAAAAATATACTCCTATTAGAGCTGGTGAGTTTCTTGCTCGTTCTTCTTATCAGCCAAAAGATGTCCTAAACGAGTGATAGGGGAAAACTGTTGGACGATTCAAAAGTACTTTTAAGAAATCTATTTGAATAAAGATTATTTTTACTTTGACTTTGCACTTGTAATAAGTTACTTGAATAAAAACATTTCTCATTTTCATGTGACATTTTACTAAGTGTTATCTTAAATTTATAAGTGAGTGAATTATTTACTAGGTTCTGCTATGATTAGGTTAAAAGAAAGAAATCATATTAAGCCCGTCAGTCAGATAATAGAAATAAATAAATTATAAGATACGTATTTTTTTGCCTTAGTTTAACAAGAAATGTCTTAGGGTTGGTGGCTTTCTCTCTCTTTACGTCACAATTTTGTAGAAAATGTACAAAAGCGTGACGTCACGATACATTTTACCTCAACGATTTATTTGATTACGCAAGAAAAAAGAAATTGTTTAATATTATTCAATAATCTACCTGACGAACAAACAAAAATTACTCGTCATCCCTATTGCCTTAGCAACATTAGCTAGTACTTAATTAAAAGTAAGTAAAATACTATTTAAGGAACACGCTTTGTTTTCACGAGAAATAGTGTAAGTGAGCCGACAAGACAATGTTTGTGTTCTGCAAATTCGCGAGCAAGGAAATGAAAAATGCATAACTTGTTGGAGCCGGGTTGATTTAATGATCTCTGGACGGGATTCGTTAAATTTACTCGGAGCTTTTGTCTCTTTGAACTCAGACAATATGCTTTTGCCATGTTATTACATATGAAAATATACATATTTTAATAAAAGCTGCCTTTGACTTTCCTTTTTGTTTGAATACATTTTTTATTTAGCGTCTTCAGGGTAGGCAAAGAGGTTGGAATGCAAGAAGGCACGTTCTTAGATCAAAAACCGGCCAAGAGCAAAGCAGACACGCGCACGAAGCATTATGTACCATTATAAATCACGTTTGTTGTATGGGAAAAGAAATATTAATTATATTATGTTTTTAGAATTAGTTGTTATAGCGGTAGACAGAGGTATGGATAGCAGAGTTAGTAATAGGGTACAAAACTTTTGGATGCAAAATAACTAGCTATCACCCATACGCCTTTACAACGGTTGCTGCAATTTTACTATTTCACTGCGCCAGTATCACCATATTAATCGACAGCGAGATCAAGACTATGAGAATTACTTTACTGTCACAAGATGGTGCTGAAATAAAATGTACGATGCCTACATCGCACTAAAAATCATTTATGAGAGAGAAAAAAAATCCTTTCGTTTCCCATAATGTTGCTTCTATCAATGTGTAAACAATCATTAGTCCTACAATAATGAAATAAAGGTTGGACGATGAAGTAAAATGGCTGACAAAAGAATAATGAAAAAAAAATTTAATAAAGACAAATTGGGATCGGTTTTTGGCAATAATGAAGATGATTACCTAATATTTAGTTGATTTAAAGAGAAAATAGTATTAAAATATTTTTAATCAAAAGTGTAGCGTAAGTTTCTTCTCTGATATTCGTACTACTTCAGAACTTTGACTGCATCTCACAAACTTCGCATCTGGCGAAATGCAACTTAATTAGAAATGCTTTCTTGTACAATCTATATAACACTAGTAACGATAATTATAACCGATGGATAGCTACTTTCTTCCATTTTGCATGAACCAATTTTACGTGTAAGCAAACGCTTAAGTTGGCATGGTTTTGCTTATATATGAAGAATTTGTGAGAAATTCTCAATTTCATTTCTTATTAACGATATCCACTTCACCACGGTGAACAAGAATAGATATCGTTTATAAGAACAGAATATTGAGTACTTCTTACAAATTCTTCAAATATAAGCAAAACCATGTCAACTTAACCGTTTGCGTAAAATTCGTTCATGCAAAATCTAAGCAAGTCGCTATTGTTCCGTTTTTAATATTTACCAGCAACCTATATATTATTATTTTAAACAAGTTTATATGTTCATTAGCAAAACTTTTTTTCAGATGTATGATAAAATACATAAATATAATAGTTTCATATGATGAAACCTATAATGGAAGTAACTGGACTGATAATTATTTTTGAAATTATACTAGGTAATTTAACTATTATGAAATTTTAAAAAATAAAATATGAAAGATAAATTATTTACGTTATCTGTCTGTCTTCAAGACGACAATGTTGATTTTAGTTAATGAGATTTTGAATAAAACAATTCTTGCTCCTTCTATTTTTGTTGCCAACAAACCATTCTTATTTCAATACCACAAAAGAGGCGTCCTGCTATTTTCGAAGAATGCAAATAGATGTGTTAGCAATAACTCTCACTTTATGGAGCGTTACATAAACCGCAATGAAAATTAATTTGTGAGCAAATAAATCGATGAGTTTTTCGCCCTTGAACCGGTGGATGAGTTGGCGAGACGCCAACATGATTCACTGAAATCTATTACATTTGGGTAATATTATTTAAGTAGGGTTTTGAATGTGTTTACTTGGTGTAAATCTGATTTTATACATGTATCAATTTCAATTTAATGTATAGTAATAATTGTAATAAAACCTTTTTTGTACGACTGTTCAAAAATGGAGTGTATTTTAGGGTTAATGTATTTATGTATGTGAGTTTCTTTATTCCACCGTTACTTTTGAAAGACTTAACGGATATAAATGTTTAGGGTATCATTAGAAACCTTATGTTTTTCTAAATATTAAAGGTCTTGATGAATACATTCCTAAAATATATTCATCATCTCATCATCACTTCAGCCGAGAGACGCCCACTGCTGGGCATAGGCCTCCCCCAAAGATTTCCAAAGCGATCGGTCCTGCGCCTCCCGCATCCAGCGGCTTCCCGCGACCTTTACCAGATCGTCGGTCCACCTTGTGGGGGGCCTACCAACACTGCGTCTCCCGGTACGCGGTCGCCACTCCAGGACCTTACCGCCCCAACGGCCGTCTGTCCTGCGAGCGATGTGCCCTGCCCACTGCCACTTGAGGTTCGCAATTCTTTGGGCTATGTCGGTGACTTTCGTTCTTCTGCGGATCTCATCGTTTCTGATGCGATCTCGCAAAGAAACCCCGAGCATAGCCCTTTCCATTGCCCTCTGGGCGACTTTGAGCTTCCTTATGAGGCCCATCGTAAGCGGCCACGTCTCAGTACCGTATGTCATCACTGGCAACACGCACGAATTAAAAACTTTCGTCTTGAGACACTGCGGTAGATGTTCCGAGAATACACTGCGTAGCTTCCCGAACGCTGCCCAGCCGAGTTGGATCCGTCGATTTACCTCTCTCTGGAAGTTGGACTTACCTAATCGGACTATTTGTCCCAGGTAAACGTACTCGTCGACAACTTCCAGTGTAGAGCCTCCAACATTCACTGGAGTGGGTACGACATGGGAGTTTGACATTATTTTTGTCTTCTCCATGTTCATTTTAAGACCCACTTGCTGGGAAACTCTACAGAGATCTTCGAGCATTGTACCTAGATCTTCCATGGTCTCAGCCATGACTACGATATCATCAGCGAAACGAAGGTGCGTCATGTACTCGCCGTTTATATTGATGCCAAGTCCTCTCCAGTCCAAAAGCTTAAACACGTCCTCCAGTGCGGCAGTAAACAGTTTCGGCGATATAACGTCGCCCTGTCTCACTCCACGCTGAAGTCGTATTGCTTTCGAGTTTTGGTCCTGGAGCCGAACTGTCATGGTGGCGTTTTCATACAGTGACTGCAGCACTTGGATGTATCGATAGTCTATTTGGCACCTCTGGAGTGACCTAAGTACAGCCCAGGTCTCGACGGAGTCGAAGGCTTTCTCATAGTCCACAAACGCCAAGCACAGTGGCAGATTATACTCCTCGGTCTTCTGTATAACCTGTCGCAGCGTATGAATGTGATCCATGGTACTGTAACCTTTTCGGAAACCGGCTTGTTCAGGAGGCTGGAAGTCGTCAAATCTACGTGCGAGACGATTCGTGATGACTCTCGAAAACAGCTTGTACACATGACTCAGAAGCGTGATGGGTCTGTAATTCTTCAATTGGGTCCTGTCGCCCTTTTTGAAGAAAAGCACCACCACACCCCTGTGCCATGCTTCCGGCGTCTTGCCCTCGAGTATGGCGGAATTAAATAGCTTCTGAAGCGCTTTCCGGACTGGTAGTCCACCCGCTTTCAGAATTTCCGCTGTGATTCCATCATGCCCTGGCGCCTTGTTGTTCTTGAGCTGTTTGAGAGCCACACTAATCTCGTATAGACTGACGTCCGGGATGTCTTCGGTATAATGTCGGGTTAATTTGGCTCTAGGGTCTGTAGCCTCAATGACAGGTTTTTGTGATGTTGTGTATAACTGTCCATAGAAGCGTTCGATCTCCGCCACAAGCTCAGGACGGGATGTAACGACTCTGCCGTCCTCTGTCTTTAGCTTCGTCAGCAAGCTTTGTCCGAGAGACAGATCTCTAGTGAACACTTTGGAGCCTTTATTCCGCTCAATCGCCTCCTTAATACATTGAGTATTAAATTGGCGTATGTCGCGTGTGAGAGACTTCGAGATCTGTCTATTGAGTTGCCGACGAGTATCCTCAGAAGACTGCAGAACCATTTTACGCCTTTCTTCCATTAGCTTGCTTGTCTGCTCCGAGATCTTGCTTCTTTTTTGAATACGGCGAGGTTTGAGGAATTTTGAACCCACCGTAAGGACAGCTTCTACGATCCTGTCATTGTATTCGTCCACATCCGAGCAGCTCTCCAGGCAATCGAAGCGGTTTTGAAGTTCGAGCTGAAAGTGCTCGGGGTCCCGGATCTGGGTGGCTTCAGGACGGAGCGTAGACTTCACCAGTCGATACCGTTCAGCTTTTACATTTAGATTCAATGCGCCTCTTACCATACGGTGATCGCTTCCCGTATTAAACGAATTGATCACTGAGACGTCATTGAATATCCGAATCTTAGTCGACATGATGAAGTCGATCTCGCTTTTTGTCACACCATCCGGACTCTTCCAGGTCCACTTTCGATGCAACCGTTTTTTGAAGAAGGAGTTCATCATATAGAGTCCTTCCCTCTCCATGTAGTCGGCTAGCATTTGACCACGGTGATTCCGGATCCCAGATCCAAAATGCCCCACCTTCAACTCCTCATCGTCACGCTTGCCTAGCCTTGCGTTGAAGTCTCCCATGACAACAGTGTAGTGGGTCGTGGAACCATGTATTGCCCGGGAAATGTCCTCATACATGGCTTCCACTTCCTCGTCGGGGTGCGTCGAGGTCGGGGCGTAAACCTGTATGACCTTCAGCGAATACCGTTCGGTGATTCTGAGTATAAGGTACGCCACCCTATTCGATACACTTCCGATCTGTACAATATTGTTCACGAGAGACTTGTGGACGATAAACCCGACGCCACCTTGGGACAGATCTTCGCCCTCCCGGAAATAGAGCAGGTTACCGGATTTAAGGATCATCGTGTCCTCGCCCTCTCTTCGGACTTCGGATAATCCTACAATACTCCAACGAATCCTGCCCAATTCCTTCTCTAGTTCCAGCAGCTTCTCCTCGGTCCGCAGTGTGCGTGCGTTGTAGGTTGCCAGGGCCAAGGTCGTTTGACGGGGGATCTTTGCCGCCCGGGGATTCTTCGCACCCCTGGTGCCTTCGCCGAGTAGGCGTCCGTCCGCGCCAGCACGGCTTACGGCACCGCCGGGCACTCGGGGCCTTTCGTTTGGGTTTATTTTCTGATCTTTGAAGGGTTTTGGGCCATCTCCCACCACGCTGGCCCAATGCGGGTTGGTGGGGAGCGCCAGAGCCTCGTTGGTTAGTCGGCAGGGTGTACCGCGTGCAGGTGAGGTTGGCTTGGGATCCGTAAGATGTTGTTCGGATCCCCTTACACCCCTTGTTCGGATCCCCTTACACCCCTTAAAATATATTACTCGTATTCATTTACTGGTCACTAAAGAATATAAAAATAAATAATTAAAAATGAAAAAACCTGACCGCCAAATTGGAACTACAAAAAAGGAACACGTTGTACTATGACTTGGTTAAACAAAATTCTCTTTGCATTCGGGGGATAGTTGTGTAGAATATTTGTAATGTATGAGGTCTAAGATGTAATCTTAGAGTACTGCAATGAGAAGAATTTTGTATTATTAAAGTTGTCTCTTTTCATTTAGTCGTGTTTTTTAAGTAGGTCTTTTGAAACCCTAACAGAGCTATAAATAAACAAGGTTTAAGGTCAGAGTAAATTTACGATAAAATAGCAGTTTTAGTATCTGTCCAAAATTATATTAGAAAGATAATAAGCAAACCTACTAGGAGTAAATATAACTCCCGTAGAATCTCGTACTAGGTTAACCTTTGCTAATTCTCTGTTTAATAATATGAATTTTGATTAATAATAAGCCCTAGTGTAAATTTACTCCAACACTTAACCTTGTTTATTAATAAGACTGAAATAGTTTAGCTATGCATTTTTTTAAAACAGTTTCGTACTTGACATTACTATATCAGCACTGTCGACTGGAGTACAGTTGGAGAATATCTTTATAACAAAATAGCAGTGCAGGTTACACTGTGTTATGTACGTTGCGGTATTATCGACACCCTTCCTTTTTGTTTCCAATCTATTTTTATATCAATGGTCTAAATTGCTCAATTATGATTTCATTTTCTTCATTATTTGTAATTACGTAACAGAGTAATTGCAAATTATTCTGTTACGAATGTCAAAATAGAACTCTTATAATTAGTTTTTTTTTGTTTAGTAGAACTTTATCGTTTTCCTATTATGAAATTTAAAAATAATGAATTCTGCTATTATGATCTTTGACAGGTATATGATATATTGTTCATTGCTCTCTCGCTTTCTTTATCATCATCTTTACGTCCCTACTACAGGGACTGATGGATGGTTAAAGAAGAGGTCTCTCGCTTTAATATGTCTCATTTTCCAAAGGAAGAAGACCGCCAGTATAAATCCTCCCTGGTAAATCATAGTTCTCAAATTAACGTCCACAGTTAATTTGAAACAATGAGAGTTCGTTTAGTAATTTCGTGAATTCCAGTTTGTGTTATAATATAAATAGTCCCAGACACATTAGCGTTAATAAGTTCGTATCCCTCGAGTATTACAGTTGTTACATAGTAGCTATGTTATTAACACTGCAAATATAACGAAACTTTTTGATAGTGAACACAAAAAAGAAAAAACATATATTTGAGCACATAACTCTTTTCTAGCACGGTTTTAAGTTTGATTATTTTAAGAATTTTTCATATTTATAACCTCTTTTAGTATTCGTTTTGGTTCATGGACAGTCGAAGGGTTATTTATTGAAACAAAAATACCTACTACATTTGAACATTTAGAATACTTAAGATAGATGACTTCTTAAATGAGTTTGCTTAAAAAAATATGAAACTACGTAATGCATTTTATGCCGTTTTCATAAGTGGACGGAATAGTTCACGAGAAAGGTTCTCGTAATAATTATTTTTTTGTAGCTATGATGAATTCTGACGATGATTGTGAATTATTTCAGTTAAAATTATTCTCAGTAAGAGGTTAATTAAATAGTTACAGGTTGCCATACTTATTATGAAATTCCAAGTACTGTATAAGACAAAGACTTGAAATTTGGTACGTAGATTACATCCACGGGGGCCACGGGGGCCACGGGGGGTGAGTAATTACTAAGCATCCGCCCTGAAATGATTTCTCGGGAATGCCACGGGAAATGGAATTTTAGTCGGACGAAGTGTGAGCACTTACTTGTGTAACGGTGTGCCGTACCACCGTTTATTTCGTCCTAGGTTTTAGCATGCAAACTTTTTGTCTCTGATCTTTAACATAATTTCTTTTTATTATTCGTCTTTCGTAATTTGAAATTTTGACTAATCAAATATGCTCTTTATGAATGTCAGTTCGTTAAAAAATTATCTGGTGTTAAAATGTTATTGTAATCGTATAAATTCGCTCAAGCAACGAACCTTTCACACTTGATTACGTTGATATAACATTATGTTTCAAAGTAACACTAACAGTGCTTTTATTTATTTATTTATACAGGCACAAAAAACAGATTACAGTCATAAAAAGTAAATACATATTTGACAAACTAATTGGGTCTGGACTACAATCTAGAACTATGCGTACACAACATGGTAATAATAGTTGTCTCATAAAATTAATAAAATAAAATGTTTATATATATATACATATATTTTACAAACTATAGAAAAGAAAAGAAAATTCGTTTTAACATTGATAAGTCCCTATTTTATTTATTGTTTTATTCCTTATTTAGGTGCAAAGCTCTCTTACGCTTCTTTTAAATTTCACAAATGAAAAGTGAAAAATATCGATATCTTTGTCAAGCACAGCGATTTCGTTATAGCAGCGACACATTCGAACAAGTGGATTGAAATAGGAGGAATTATTTGTGCATACCCTCAAGGAGAACACCGAGTGACTTACATCACGAGATCTAAATTTAGTTTTGAAATTAAGATGTGATAACAAGGTTGGCGAATCAATATCAGAGTGTAATAGTTTGTGCAAACATAGTAAGTCATTACACTTGCGGCGACTCTCAAGACTCGTGAGACCAAATTTTTTTAGTCTATCTTGGTAAGATACAAGTGTCCTTTTTGACCCATACCGAAAACATAGCAACCTCGTGAATTTCTTTTGTATCCTCTCAATTCGATTACATGTACCTTGTAAATCGGATTCCAAACCACACTGCAATATTCAAGAATGCTCCTGACAAGAGCATTGTATAAATAAACAAGACTGTCTGGACGTCTAAATAATAAGCTATTAATAAACAATATATTTAATCTAAAATTTTAATATTAGTCCAAAATCATATTATACAGAGAATGAGCAAACCTATTACTTTCTTCTAGGAGTAAATAGTACTCGTGTAGAACCTCGTACTGGGTTAACCTTTGCTAAGTCTCTGTTTAATAATATGAATTTTGACTAATACTAAGTGCAGTCTCTACCTAAATTTACACAAACGCTAAAGCTTGTTTATTAATAACACAATAACTGTCTAACACTTACCTACATAATCGGTATCTATGTAGAAATAATGTAAGTAACATTTTTCATAACCTTCAGTTTGGATACGGGCTCTGCGGACTTAGCGAACTTTTTTTAAATTCATGAAGTTTTCTTGTTACTAAAATAGATAAAATGGTTCCTAAGAACGATCTTCTTATGTATTATAATGACAGACTTTCCGATAATTACCTACTTTACTGTTTTATTATATTTTATGGGTTTAATATATAACTGATTAAGACCACAACTTACTAAAGACTCCACTGTTGGGGATTAGGCCTCCTCTATGAATGGAATCGCATCAGATCAAATAGGGAGATTGGTGGGTATTAACGACTGCTGATGCAGCCGGGATTAACGGCTAAACGTGCCTTACGAAGCGCGGAGGAGTTAGAAATGATAAACTTTTGGTCACCCATCCTACGACCGGCCATTCCGAAAGTAGCTTAACAACCGTATCATAGACTAACGCGCTAACTACTGCGCCATCGAGCTCCTCGCATCAACTGATTAAAATAAATATTTTAAATACGAATACATTCCTAACAGGTTATTAATGTTACTGGCATGATTTCTACCCATGGAATCTAACGATGCGAATCTTCTAAAACTATTCTGTTTCACGGGAAGGTAAAGAATTTTAAATTCGAAACAAACTTTTATGATATAGGTAAATGCCTGATAGCGTCGGTTATACTGAAAGTTTTGATTGGCATATTGAACTGCTATAGACTAACTACGTCAGAACTTTCTGTACTTTATAATAATTTAAGGTGGAATAAAAAAAATATAATTAATATATAATAAAAAAGTCCTTATGAAAATGTTTCTGTCGATTTGAAAGTTTACAATGATTCAATGATTAATTTTCAAACCTATTAATTAATAAGCTCAATCACAAGGTTCTTTCTACAAATTACATAGAACAAACAAATAGAAATAGATTGCTTAGAAGCCTACCACGCTACAGGAGTTGTTAAAATACCGGTGAGAGGTTATGTCTTGGTACAAAAACAATAGGGTATTTGACACTATTAAAAATAAGTTGCGTATTATGGTTATCCTGTTAGATAATCTGCGTATTATGGTTATAATATGCAATTTATTTTTAATGATAAAAGATAATATTTCTTAGAATCTGCAGAAAAATATGTTCAGATTTAGTAAAATAACGTAAAGAAAATGCAACATTTTAAGAAATTATAATGCACAACGAAAACGCCCTGTTATTGGTTATCGTCGCAACCAATAACTGGTTCTGTTTACCAGCATGTGACGTCACACATAAACCGGAACAGTGTTATAAGAGATATGTATAATGTGTATTTATACATATAATTTGTAGCTCATTTTAATAAACAAAACCAAAGTAGTTACAAATAAAAACATAAAATTTAACTTTCTCTTCTGTTGATAAATAGTTTATGTTGCCTTGACATATTTACTGGCATGTGACGTCACAAAAACCACGTGATTAGCGCCATTACATAGAGCAGCGTTTTTCCCGCGATTTTGACTATTTAAACTTTAACAATTATTTTCATCGAAAGTAGATCAGATTCTCATGAAATATATTGACAGTGTGTATATGATGTATCAAACAACCATTTAAAATAGTTTTCAGAAAAGCGTCAAATACCCTATTGAAAATTAATGGTTTAATACAGCTCACGGCTAGACCCCAGGCATCTCTCGGTTTAGGTCTAGGATTTGACCTTCAGGCTATGTTCTATTTGCGGTAGACGGGTCACGTTGCGGAGGTTGTACTCTGCATTAATAACTATTGCTTGAATTAGGGTTGAATTTAACATAACTAATTAACAATAGGTTTAAATTGTTTTGAAAATGCAAAATGCTTAAAAAATCCAGACTTTAAAAATTATTTTTCGCATTTGTTATTCAACCGAGAAAAAATATATTTATTATATACCCAAAAACGTTTATTTAAGCTAAAGTCGAGAAGATCTGTTAATTTTGATTAAATTTCATTTTCTTATTTCATTTCGTACAACATCATGATTTTCTAAGAGACCGCTGGAGGTAGGGCTTTGAATTCTACGTCGTAATAGTAATACAAAATATATGAATTATTTATTCAGATCCCTTTAGTTTGTAATTTTGTGAATCATATAGGCCTAACTGGAAAATATCTCTCTATAGGCCCACCAGTACTCACTATGAAATTTTAGAAACTAAATAGGCAGCCCTAGATACTTAATAGTAAGTTTAATCAGAGTTTAAGATTTATTGTTGTATAATCTGATAAATTTAACTTTATATTCTATTTCTAAAGATTTTTTTAAGGTTTGAGTTTAAATTAATCTTACCGCTTCATTAGGGAAAAAGTCTCAACTAAATTACATTCAGGAATATTTATGTTCTTAATTAAGAAGGGGCATAATTGTGGGTTTATGCCCCTTCTTAAATGCCTGTCTCTTTTCTGAACCGACTTCAAAAAAGGAGGTTATCCATTCGAGGTGTGTGTATGTAATTTCGTTGGAATGGCGTAATATTCATATATGTTGGTCTGTATGGGCTTCTCAACACGTGTGCTAAATTTTATAGATGTATGTATGTTTGTCCACGATATCTCGCAAACTAGACGTCGAATTGCAATGTTTTTTATTTCAACTTTTTGAAGTTAAGGAACTTAGGATTTATTATCTACGTAACATTTCCTTCCATAAAACTTGAGAAACATTTAAAAATATCTCGTGTGTGTACCCTCAAACTTCCTATTTAAGCGCGTATGTATTAAGGTTTCACGTAATCGTATAAATTAATCTTAACAATTTTGTTATTGAATGTTTTCTACAGATATTCGTGAAAATATTTTCTTTGGAATGACTACAAAAATTGCCTTTGCCATTAAAAATCCGATTTATGGTATTGCTCTGTTCTAATAAAGTTGACGGAAATAGACAAATCGCATTCCTATGGTTATTCTCCTGTGACCATGTCACAGTGAATTTTTAGCAGGATCTATTTAGGTTACTTTAAGTGTAGTAAGATTGTAATTTGAAATAATAATTGCTTATTAGGCAGAAGAAAAATCAAGTAATAATAAACAAATACCTATATTGCCCTTTTATTCACTTTTGTATATTTAAACAGTACAGGACTGACGAATCTTTCAAGCACTTGTTACTTTTCGCTACTTCAGAGTGTATTCTCATCAATGTTCAGTAATCGAATTTCATCTTAGCGTGCCTTGGTCCCTAGTGGATTTTTTAAGCATTTTGTATTAAGAATATTTTTCAGTATGGCATTGTGACTGCGAAATTGATCAAATATATAAACTTTGTAGTTATTAACTTTTGTAAATGTTACTTTTATATCTACGCCACAGACTAACATTTATATATCTCATGTGAAAATGCCTTTAAAAAGGTGATCTTCAAAATTAATACTCCATTTTATCGGCAGTGTGTACTGAATTTAAAGCACAAATATTTGCCCTTTATTTTATTATTGTTATAATTATATTCATTGGTGTAGTTAATAGAACGCTTGGTCTGGAATACGGTTGTTAATCTAATCCAAGAAGCATGGAGCTTTGAAGGCACGTTAAACCATTGGTCCCGGCTGCGTGGTTGGGACTGTGGCCCATTTTCCCTATTCGATACCATCCATAAAGAAAGGTCTGAGCCCCAACAGTGGTACATTAATAGGCTGAGATCTAGGTTGCTATAAAATCTAAGTTCCCAGCAATTAGTAGCTTGATGGTGATGGTGGTGGTAGTAATAGAAATATTAACGGTTGCTCTGTGACTCTGAATGATCCTGATTAAATGAACCGAATTAATAATAATACTATCTATTTACTTTATTTTATTAATTTCTATCTCTCTAATACATTTTTTACATATTTTTGTTTGTAAGTATTTATTAGAATTATCGTATTGTCTGGTTAGTAATGTAGCGCTATTATCAATTTCTTTGTTAATTCTTCAAATTTTTATATTTACAGAGCGACCTCTAGCAATTAGGGTAAAAACTAAAAATCAGCGCTTCGCTCTTTGAGTAAATACCAACTGAGTTTTCCCCCATTTGCAACGCTGCGGTACACATACTGTTCAATTGTCTTGTTTTAGTTACATCTTGTTCTCTAGTATTAATTATTATTTATCTTTCTCAATCATTTATGGAATATTTTGTAAAATTTAAATTGTAAAATTTTGTGTGTGCATGATACAAATAAAGAATTTATCTATCTAAGTTAATTTCCAATGCTATTCTGAGTCCATGCGCATTCTCCAAATAACCGAATTTGATTTGATTATATCAACGTTATATAGTAACTTATGAATATTTACTTATTTTTAAGAGCATGATTGTTTTCTTTAATCATATGACTTCTAAGTAGGAGAGTATAAGTTATTCGATGTTTCTTAAGCACCAAAGTAAAGTCGTGACTTTACAAAATTAAATGACACTTACTTGAACATCAAAAACGTACCTACACTTATTTAATTTTTTACTGGAATGAATTTCTCATAATCGTATTCTTAAAAAAAATTGATTTAACTTTCACTGATTCATAAAAGAACGACAACTAGATTCTTTTATATATTTGATAAGTTTTTATTATAATATATAAGGTGAAATATAATGGGATAACCGATCAGCTAAAAAAGTAGAAAAGAGTCCGACTCAAACAACGAATAATGTTGTATTATTACGAAGTCTTTTCACTTTCACAAATACATTGTACTGCTATATTATAAACGAACAGTTAGGATGTTTTGAAACGTTTTTTTATTAATATTAATTTAGGCGGTCGTCATATAAATAATTTTAATGTTAGCTTTAACTAATTCGTTGTTTTAAAATACAAATAACGTCATTAACAGCACAATCACTGACAACTGACAGAATATCCCCGACAGTATTTAGAAACCTTCTTAAAAAACTTCTACGACGACATATAAGCATAAACAATTATAAACCTTTTTAAAGTGAGTGGGAGAAAACGACAGTAAAAAAGAGGCTTACCAATGATAAAAAATCTTATTTTGTTTTCAAGTTCTCCTACATTAATGCAAAATAAGTAAGTAATGCATACATGAATAAAATGTAGAGCTCGATAGCGTTGTGGCTAGCGATCATTCTCCGATACGCTTATTAAGCAACTGCAACGGCCTGTTTTAGGATAGGTGGCCAAAAATTATTATGTCGAACTCCTTCGTGCTTCGGAAGGTACATCAAGCCGTTGGTCCCGGCTGCATCTGCAATCGTTAATACCCATCAATCCGCACTAGGTCGGCGTGTTGAGTAATGGCTTATTCTCCCTATTCATAGATGATGTTTCTCGTTAGTGCTAAGAAAATATGACTAAATAATTGAGTTACCTATAACTTTTATGTCTAGTAATCTATACTAATATCACAAAGAGCAAAGATTTGATTGTTTGTTTGTATGCTGCATCGAATAGGCTTCGAAATGAGCAAATCATAAGGGGTATAATTTACGCAGGCAAAGTCCCTGATGACTGATGATTAAGAATCACAAAGCTTATACTTAATAGTCTTTTTTGCGTTAAACTACGCTCATTAATTTATACATATTATTTTCTCTTCTATGTTCGTTATACATAATTAATGTCGCTAAAGTTGACATTAATTTGCTAACGATATTAATGAATAAAAATGCTTACTCGAATAAAGTATATTTTACTTTTATTACAAAGTAGAGTATATAGAGTATTAAAGCATGAAATGACTATAGGGTGTTGCCAGAGAAGCAACTTATGTCAGGTCGTTTGTAACGATTATACCGTGCACTCCAACATGGCCCAATTTCGTTGAAATGGCGCCATTAATGCGGAAAATGATTCTCACTGTACGAGCAAAACTTCACTGCCGAACGCACATTTAATTAACTTTATTTTAATCCTGTAAATATCAGTTGATAATTCTTTGCCTTTAGAAATTGTAAAGTTTTAGATAAACTTATATTTAATTTTTTTAATATCTTATTATTGTGACATTTTGAAAATACAGAAAAAAAAAAAATAATAAAATATCTTAGTGCAATACAATATGACATAGTTAATTATATACTTTTTATTACGTATATACAACGTGTCCCAAAATTCAACGATAAGCGGGCGCCAAGAGGTACCCTTGCTCATTTGTACTTATGGAAAAATAAGAAAAAAATTATATCTTATCTTTTTTATTATAAAATTAAATTCGAAAATCTTCGAAAATTTACACCTTTTATGATATTTTCAACTACCATGACCACAAGTTCTCAATTATGTTCAATCTTTTTTTGGTATCGGATACCTAAGTAGCACTACTATTCGCTACAACTCTTTCGAAAATTTTCGAATTTTATTTTATAATAAAAAAGATTAATAAGATATAATTTTTTTCTTATTTTTCCATAAGTACACATGAGCAGGTCTACCTCTTGGCGCCCGCTTATCGTTGAATTTTGGGACATGTTGTATATGCACTTATATGTGTGTACATGTATACTCCTAGTGGGATGCACCAGTTATTATGAAAGCTATAAGATATTGCAAAATGGACTACTACCAAGAAATCTCTCTTTTTATTTAACTAAAACTATAATTAATAGCTGGTTAAAATACTAAACTAAAGTTATCTCGTAAAATAAATACACAAACTGTCATAAACATTTTAATAACAACGTAAATCGATTCGGTAGGGGAAAAATAACTTATCTTTCTTCGTTGATGTTTTACAGAGGGATTCTTATAAAATTTTCTCACCGGATGTTCTCTTTCTTTTGATAGCGTAAAAATAAATATTTCACAATTTTTCTGATAAGACATCGGTAAATTTATTCCTTTGGAATGCTAAAATAGCGTAAACCATGTCACACCAACTACAAAAGATTGAAATCATACATCGTTCTGCCTTGGCATCTGAAGACCTATTCTGTTTGTCCCAAAACTCGAAAAATTATATTTTCGAAATACTATGAGTAATATGAGTCTAAAAGACACATTTCGATAATTTATTTATGATGCAACTGATTTAGTGTCTGACACTGCCTCTAATGCACAGATAGTCTTCATAGATATGATTAAAAAAATACAATAACGATTCCAAATTTTAAGAAATTTCGGTCGTAGACAAATAGACTCCTTAGTGTTAATTTCAATTATGTTGTCATTATTTTTATGGCAAGTTAATTATAGATTATGTTATCTTTGTTTTCTGTAAATATATTAAAAAATCTAGGGAACTTATTTTATGTCATACCTCCCGACATATAGGTGTATCTTAGTAGATAACGAAGAAAAATGTTATTTCATTTTTAATTAATACAATATGGTTCTTTACAAACTATTATCTGCGGAACTTTATAACTAATATAACAAGTAATAACTTGAAAGAGTAAAAAGATCGGCACCTAAGCATTATTAAACAATTAACAATAGTCTGTTATAATGTGATGAATTTAGTATAAAATTATTATGTTAAAAGGTTGAAAAAATCTTTATATCAGATGAAAAGGCGTAAACATAAGTATCTAAATAAGTTCCCCGTCATCCATAACTGATGGAGTAAAAGGGCCGTCCATGACAAAAAGGACTGATGAAGAAAATGACCTAAGTTCAGAATAATCTTAAAGTTTATTTTGTTGTTATTTATTGTGTTTTTTTATGATTTTTATATAAAGGCTATAAAACGTTTACAATAAGGATTTTATTCTGTTCGTCGCTAGTAAATATAATCTTTGTTTTTAAAGCTGGGGTTTAACAACTGACCTCGCTACGGTTTTAAAAAGCAACAAATGTGATAGTCTCTGAATCCGATTGATGTCAATGAATCCATAGAATCCAACATAAAATTTGGTTTAAACGATACGGTTATAAAAATTTACATTTTGTTTGGTTATTTTTGGACAAAAAGCGCCATAATTTTTGTTTTTATGAAAATTTTATTCTTATAAAAAGCCGGAATCATTTATATATTTTATATATGGGATTTATATATGTTTTCTTATAATTTATTTTTCGAGATTTTATGAATAGTCATCATCATCATCATCGTCACTAGCCCTTTTACGTCCCCACTTCAGGGGCTCAGGCCTTTCTTATGGATGGTTAAGGAGGATGGGCCATGACCCTCCACGCTGGCCCAATGCGGATTGGAGGGTATTAACGACTGCAAATGCAGCCGGGACCAACGGCTTAATGTGCCTTCCGAAGCACGGAGTAGCGAGATAATAATTTTTTGGTCACCCATCCCGTGACCGACCCTTGCGAAAGTTGCTTAACGACTACGATCGCGGGCCGGGCGCTTATCCACTACGCCACCGAGCTACTTTATGAATAGTAACAAACAGAAAAAAATATAATCGTACCTTATATTTACAAGTTCGTTATTTCTAAATATAATCTGGTTACCCTACACAGAGTAAATATCAGACGCCCGGCCGTTCTGAAGTCTAGACGTATATACCTACTGTCGAATAGCTCCAGTTCAACTGTTATTGAAGCACTCACTAAAATAAATGATTTTTGTAGCTCCGCTAATGGGCTTTTAACGAATATTTTTGTATCTTTAGACAAAGAAAAGGTTTATATTTCACTAAAGATTTATGAATTTTAGCTTTTTCGCGTTGCTTTGTTCTAATTTCTTTGGAAGTTAGAGATACCTCGCACCCTATTACACTAAATGGATAAAGTTATTATTATATGAAAATTAAGTTAAATTCATTTAAGGGGCTCGATGGCGCAATGGTTAGCGCGTTCGGTCCGCAATACGGTTGTGCCTTGCCGTGCATTTTTGTGAAACATATAATTATAATTTGATGTTTATTTTATCAAAACAAAAATTTTAATGATATCTTCTCGCGCCAATAAGCTTTCGAATGGGATTTTTGTAAATCGGTCGACAATTTGTGGGGAAACCGGTAAAATACATAAAAAAAATCATATATGTTGGAGATGTAACCTTCTCTTTTTCGATTTGGAAGTCAGTTAAAAACCAAATATGCGAATATGCGAAAAGTATATAATATTAACATTCTTATTTCAACACCGACGCTAACGAGTGACAAATGATATTCAACTGTTTAAAAAAATAGTTTTTATACGATGTTTTGACGTAATTAAGCGGAAAGTTGTGGGACTTTCCTGACAAAAAATGTTGTCTTTGTTATGTCACAGCAGGGTGACAGGTGGAAACTGGATCGGTTCCAAAGGAATATTAACCTAGTTTTAAAACTTCATTTCACATTTAAATATAACTCGTCTTTAACATACGTGTTAAAAAGTGATAAAACAATAAATTGTCGTTTTAGTGATTCAGCATTTTTGGGAACAATTAATTGTTTCCAAAGAAATTTCCACTAAAATGAGGTATTTAATGACGTCTCAACCTTCGAATATCGTTTATTTCTACTAATTATGTACCACAGCGTTGAACACAGCCCTGTCATAGCGTTAAAGGTTCAATGAAATAAGATTTTTATTATTTTTTGAAGTCTGTTTTATTGAACCCCTATATTTACGACAGCGCGTATTTGTACGCTGTTTCGACTCTTTATTTTTAATAGAATAACACTTTCCTTTGATTATAAGTATGATGTCAGGGATGACGTCAAAAATAAATTATATTAAAATTTGATTATGCATTTTTATACGCAGTTGTCTGCGTCGCGATTTTTTTACCACTTTGTGTACGAGTTTCGAGTCATTGTGGGAACCGAAATATAGGGCAGGGGTCGTAATGGACCCACGTGTTCGGTTGCGCAGTTTATTTTTATGGCGTACGCACTTCTTATTGAAAATAAGCTCATTCAGTTTTTATAACAGATGCGGTGGGGATTACGTTTCGTAATAGTAATGCTGGTAAAAGTGCTTCGTAGTTATGATATCGGATGTCTTTATCGACGCGTCTCAATATTATGTATGATAAGAATAAACTTTTTTTAATGTTTGAATTTGCCATGGCACTAGCATCGACGAAAAAGGTTAGTTATTATGGACGAGTAAATAAAGTACCCTTAAATGGCGAATATTACAGAAGGTTCTCTGTTTTTACAAATTCATCTGGGGCACGGCAGTGTCCCCCAAGTCGAGCGCGAAGAGACACTGCCGTACCATCCTTTTCCGAAACCATTTCGCCGCATTTCAAGCCCCTATTTGAGAATGTCTAGATGCGACTAGAACGCGAAACTAGAAATTTTCGTCATCTAGTAAGCTATAATCACACGCTTTTAATCCAAAATTTCAAGGTGGTAGATATTATTAAGTTTCGAATCCAAGCGAAAGCAAAGTTTCGCATTTTTGACATTGACACACTGACCATCAAATTAAAACTGGAACGTCTTATTGACTTAGAGCGCTGAAATTTGGTACAAAGGTAGAGTTTAACGTCTACATAGAGGAAAAGCTATCAAAACTAGGATCATGAAAGCTCTGGATGACGGTTAGGTATTACTACAATTAGTCTAAAAAATATCATAAGTTCAGGTGTATTTAAGTATAAGTTAGGTAGGTAATATTGTAAGATATTAGTGATTTTCCAGTATTCTAGGTTTAGTTTACGGTTAGGCATTATTTAGATTCGTTTAAAAATATCTTCAAGCATCAGCGATCACCGAATAGAACCGGCTTAAGTGTAAATACCGCGCCGATCTTTCAGAAATTAAACCGTCTAAAAAAGAATAAATAATTAACGTGAATGATCAATACGGAAAACTTAATAGTGTACAAGAATCAGAACCGGAAGAAAAGAAAAGAAATATATGTAATATTTGTTATTACATATCACTAAAACTACTTCTAAAAAATAATTAAACTGTGTCTAATAAGTCAAACAGCCCTTCGAGACTTGGCAATATTTTTAAATGAATGGATAAGCGCCGCGGCCCGCGATCGTAGTCGTTAAGCAACTTTCGCAAGGGTCGGTCACGGGATGGGTGACCAAAAATATATTATCTCGAGCGTGCTTCGGAAGGCACTTTAAGCCGTTGGTCCCGGCTGCATTTGCAGTCGTTAATACCCTCCAATCCGCATTGGGCCAACGTGGAGGGTCATGGCCATGGCCATCCTCCTTAACCATCCATAAGGAAGGCCTGAGGCCCTGCAGTGGGGACGTAAAAGGGCTGGTGGTGGTGGTGGAATGTTTTTTTAGGATAATGATTTTAATTTGGGTTGCCATCTTAACTTTATCTATTCACGTTTGAAATTTTGTTGTTACAAATTTTGGGTAGCAAATCGCTAATGCGCCTGGCATTTTTATGACGTAATTGCGTTCAAAAATCAGTACCGTAAACAAATAAACTTTTTATTATGTTTTTGCAAGTTTCGATAGTTATTATGAAGTTTGGTTGTAACTTATTTTGGTTGATAAAAATAGCGACTGATATTAAGATTTTCTCAATAAGTAAACATAATTTCACTAATAATAAATATATGTAATGTTTTCATATCATTAATACTTTTGGTTGTTTCAAAAAAACTTTTGGTTGTTTTCATGTTATAACAAAGTCAATGTGATTAAATTATTATAACAATATTTTGGGGATTATTCGTAAAAATTTCAATAATTACTAAAGAATTTATCTCTTGCCTTTTGTAATATCTATATTTTCTGTTTTCATATGACGTCACGCGGTTGTTATTTAGACAAGGTTTCAGGTAAATAGCAATTAACGGGAATTATAATAATGATGTTCATTTGCTAAACGAAGTGAACATTTTATAATTAATTAAAATATCCCACCTCTTTCCTTTATAATTTTATATATTCTTAGAGTAAATAAAACGTTTTTTAATCGGTTTCATCGCATTTGTATTTAGTTTTATTGACGTTTCGGACCCTTTATAAGTTCCATGTGCACATAAGATATGTAAATTTAAAAAATTTAAACATTCTTATATTATAAAAAGTTGTTTCTTTTGTAAGAAAATTTAAGAAATCAATATGTTCCGAGGGTATTAATTTCTAACCGACCACGTCGAACACCTTTCAATGAAAATAGCAGTTACATTTACCTCGACCATGGCAGTATAGACTCGACTCTTTCCAAAACAACAAAATTTTAATTGTTAGGATTTTTATATTTGGTACAAGTATTAAATTTATCCGTGCCTTATGCTTTACATATTTCAAGTCCTTAAGTATTAAATTTCGCTAGCCATAATATCACATTTACTGCAATAAAAATATCAGAGTGGCAGCGTTCCTTAATCTGGCAGTTCGTCTTTTAGCGGAAGAAAATAAATCTGTCACAAGCAGGGTTGTCAATGTTTTTATACTGGTAATATATAAGAATATTTATACCTAAGAAATATTTCCCATTTCACAATTATTACGAAGATAAAGTTATTGTGTCTTTTGATTTTGATGTGTAAATTTTGTTTTTTCTGAGTTAGTTGTTTACTTATAATTTTTATTTATTGTTGTTTGTAAATTAATAGTTCAACCTACTACTACATTGTTATATTTAATTAGTGTTGTCAGAGTAACTGGAGTTACTCTGTACATACATTTGACAGTAAATCCGTATAAATAAATCCGAACCCATATCCATACAAAAACGATTTAAAACTGATGATTTTTTTTATTAATGTATGCATGATTGATTAATTTTTTTTTATTGGCTGACAACTGTTTCATGTGTAGTCTCTTTATCTCCTTGATCTCCTCTATAATGTCAATAATGTAACATGCTATCTTTGTCAGTCAATGAAGTGGTTATTCGCTGTCATAATTATGTGTTTTTTGTTAAAACAGTTTTTTTACCTATATATCGTAAAAAGTAAAAATCTATATATCGATGTTTTTGTCTACTGTTGTACATATATTTTAATTTATCGTTCACAATCACAACTCAATTCTTATCCGTATGTGACGATCAATGGATCTTATTTGCTGTGGTTGCTTATTTGTTGCACATAATTAATTAATATTTATTTTTGCAAATGTCATTACTTCTTTAATGATCTGCTGAAGTTCTAAATTGGTGTTAGTAAACTTACGATTCTAAAGTGGTCTCAATAAGAAGCTTATTTGATTTTTTTTTCACTTTGAATCAATATACACTATTAAGTTACATATTAAGATCGCCAACCCTATATACAATAGCCGTTGTTCTATTATTACGAGTCGTTTCCAAATGTATGTGTCGAACGTCACTGCTAACAAACGACATGTTTTCATACCACAGCTTTCACTATACCGTGTTTATCTTACGTTTTGTACTTTGGAAATTGTGATATTCACCTTCCAATAATAAAATAGGTTGACACTAAATAATTTGTGGAGAGAAATAATAATAATTATTAATTACATAATACAGATGGCGAAAAAATATTGACGAAAATAAGTTATTAATGTGATTCAATTTATCAATGTGATTGATAATAAGACCATACAAATATGAGTAATAAAATAAAGTTACTCATATTTGTCGAAGTAGAAGGCTCTATACCTTTAAATAAATAAATCTAAATTTAATAACAAATATTTTGTTAAAAATAATACTATTTTAGCATATGTTATTTTAATAGGACATTTATAAATAAGCTCATAAAGATACAAAAGTTCAGAGTATGAGTGTCAAAGAAAAGTGTCAGTAATAAAAATGAAACGTAAACCAATTCAGAATGGAGTTTAAACTATTTCGACAGTTTAATATCGATTTTATGTGAAACTGAACGTGACGTTGTAGCAAAGAACAGGATTGTGTGAAACTAAGTAAGTAAGTACGATTTTGTTTTGTAGTTTTAAAATCAACATTTCAACTATACAAATATTTTTTTTATATTCTGTGATTTCACCACGCAAGAAGTATACATTCGAAAAGGCAAATAATTTACACTGGTCAAAGAGTTTATGATTGACACTGGCTATCAATACTTTTTTTAGGAAATCAAGTATCATACTTTTGTTTTATAATATAATTTGGAGTTGAAATCACCTAAAGAGGTTGCGTTAACAGTAAGATTTGACAATCCAAAAATACTTGCGGCTGAATTAAAATTCATCCCTGATACACGAGGCTATTGAAATTTAAATACATCCGATTTTTAATAGAGATATACCATTTGCTTGGGATTCAGTAATTAGTCAAATAAAATCTCAATCCATATTACACATTGCAAAACCAAAAGAAAAATATGAAAACAAAATTGACTTTTCTCGTCGGAGTTTTTTTCGCCAGTTCTTCTAAGTGTCTTACCTCAGAAGAACTGGCGAAATTTGGAACTGTAAATAAGTCAATTTTTAAAATTATTAAATAAATGTAAACGTTGCCATAAAATATTTTATATGTCGATGATCTTAGCTTGTTCCGAAAGGAGCGAAAAAAAATGTGTCCATTAGTATTATTTTGAAAGTAGCTATACTCTTAATTAAAAGACAATCAACATCTTAGTTTGATGTGAACACGGAACCTGTAAAGGGTCCGAAACGTTAATAAAATTAAATACAAACGCGATGATGAAACCGTTTAAAAGTTTGTGACATAACATATAATAATCTCCACTGGAACGCCGTCAAGAAAACATATGTGTTGCTACTCCCCTAAAAAAAGGTTTCTTGTCGTATGGCAGTGATTTCCAACGAGTTAATGTAGGAAGTTCACACATCAATTAGGAATGCTGCAATTATAAATGGGTGTTGCCTCTTAAATTGAGCTTCGAGATTACAGCTCGTCCATCATTTCGACGCTGACGTCAGTGGCCTGCGTCAGATTATGTGAAGTGAAAAATATTTTTGATGTATTCATAAAAATATATATTGAACATATGTATTTTTATGATAGTTTTAGTAGAATAAGTTTTTAAATTCGCGATATGATTTTGTTTTGTATATTTTCTTTTTACTTTTCAATTCGACTACGTACATTGTTAGCGATATTTTCGGTTTTATAAGTGTATTTATTCCGATATGATTTCTTTGAGATATCATGACGATTTTATTTTGTTTTTTTTTTTTTTTTTTACTAAAGTTCGTGCACCAAATCATGGCAAGGGTAAGTTATCACTTACTTTTTTAAATTTTGGCTATTTTACTTATGCATTTTTATCTTACTGCATAACGGTGGCTTTTATGAACCAAGAGTCGTCTTTAATAAAAACAAAAAAGTATTAAACAAAGATATTTCTGAAGATTCTCTGTGGAGGGGTGAAACACATGTAGTAATTCGTACTTAATAAGAATATACTTTATTGCACAACAAAAGAGATCATACAAAAATTACAAAGATAGCGATGCAAATGGTGGCCTTATCGCTTAAAGCGATCTCTTCCAGGCAACCGTAAAATTAGATACGGAGAACAATTTAGGGCAGTGTTTTTGAGCAAAAGTATACTTTACATATATGAATATACAATGCAATTAATTTACACATACACACGCATACACACACAAGCACAAAAACTTAGCTTACAGAAATTTAATATTATTGTCTACAATCTATAACGACCTTAGTACGTGGATACTTAGTACGTGGTTGTGATGTTTGTCATCATGTGTATATTTGCTAAATAAATGGGCGGTGTATAGACTTTTTACTGTTACTAGATTTGATAGTTGCTAAATGATGGAGTATTATAGTAAATTCTAAAGAGACACGACAAATAAACTATCAAAGTTGGCTGGTGGCGCTACAATAAACCCCAATCCCACCATATTTGCAATATGTACATAAAAGTTTTTGTTTCAGTGTCTCTTATATTGCAATACTAATGGTAATAATGGCACACTGACATGACTTCGTCGTCTTATAAGTTTGGCTGACCTGTCTCCATTCAGTTTCGTGCCAAGTAGTCGTTAATATAAGGCTAAACGCAAGTCTGAAACTTGGCAGTTGTACAGTCTTCTATACAAGTGCATTCATCGACTTTAAACCAATGACATTTTATTAATAGACACGTCATATCCGTAGGTACATTATTGCGTTTTAAAACTGCGTATACTTTATTGTGGTAGCGTTACATTATAACATAACCAAAAAGGGCGCGAAAAAAATCAACAATAGTTTTCTCTCTCTCAGAATTATTCAGCATACCTCTTGTTAGAATGAGATAAATAAACTTGCTTAGCTTTACGTGTCAACTCCAATTTCTCCTAGTCGTATAGCACGAAGCACGAAAAAATGGCCGCGTTCAATGACTTTTTATTATTTTTGTTAAAAAAAAAAAGAGTAAATACTGTGATAGTAAATACTTACGCATGAAATGAATGAAACTTTCTCAATTGCAATGTGTAATTTTTATTTGTTTAAATATGCAGGAAGGCATTTTTTCTACAAATTCTCACAGAAAATTACGAGTGAATATGACATCAGCCACAACGCTTACTGAAACGTGACTAAAGTACAATTCGAGCAATTGCCTTGCTTTCTTGCTGTCAATGTTAAATCTGAAATGTACTGTCATCTGGTTATCTGTATAACCCATTAAAACTTTTTAATACATTATTTTGCTTGAAACGCGATAAATAAATGAAATAGTAATTATATGACAACATCAAATACACTGCTCAGGTTTCAAGATGAGTAGCTAATACTCGACTTCTGAATTGAGAATTAATAGTCAACGTGTCAAACTGTACTTAAACGTCACTTAAACAGGTTTTCGTTCCTGATTTCTTTTTTTAATAATAAATTGATAGCGGTTTGATTAAATAAGATATTTTTGACTTGTGAAAACTTAATTTATTGAGGATAATCATTTCAGATTTTCTAAGTTTCTCAATATATAGTAGAAACCGGCTGTAAAACACTCGTGGTATGAAATATCTGAGACACCGAAGCTACCTACTACAATATCTACCTAAAGTCGAACAATATAAAAAGGTTTTTTTCTACAGGAATCGCTGATCGAAAATCGAATCCGAATTGCTTCGATGAATGCGCTTTTGCGTTCTCAATTGAACCAGTTAAACCAGGAGTATTTTAGTCATATTTGATTTTATAGTTATATATTAATAATATTTTAACGAATAATTAAAAAACTAAATGATTCAACTCCCATTTAATAAAAATATATGTATTACTTGGATTACCAAGTTATCAGATGACTTATTTTATTTTTATATGAATACCCTTTATCAAAAATATTGCTGAGCCTTACATAAATGATTCTTATAATACATAATTTGTATAACATAAATTTGAAACTATTGTTTGCAATAAAATATTGAATATAGAGCCTAAAGGCGTATTTTCATAGGGGGTTAAAGATTTCTGTATATCGACCAATTGCCGAAACTAAATAAAGTTGGACGTGTACTAGTAAACTGTTAGGCTTAGTTCACTTTATATTACGAGGTTTTTTTCAGTGTGTGCCGTGTTATTCGGCTGGCGAACTGCCAAACCAATAGAGACAGTAGTTATTTAACTCAATACAATAGGGTAGTATACGTGACCGAATTAAATGGCTGCCTGCTATAATAGAATGCAGTAAACGCTAGATTTCCATTTATTATCAAGAGAGAATGTAACGGAAACTTTTTTGTACTTCAAAATATTATACAACTAAAGTAAAAGGAATTAAGGATTAGTTTAAGTGATATCACTGTTTGTTACGACTATAATTGAATGTGATCGTGGAAAACTATAACTGGCTTAGATATAAATAACACAATTGCATAAAAGCTGTTGTTATTCCTAATAAAACGTAAAAAATCTTATTTGAGTTTACGTAGGTAGTCATTTAAAACGAAATTAATAATTAAGAATGAGCCAGTCTAGTAGCCAGGTCCGGTAAATCGATGTCGTGCTTAATATGTATGCTTTCGAACATAGGCCCTCCTCAATTTTGATTGTTAACTCGGCTAAATGTAAAAGGTTCATTAAAACACAAATTTTGCCTGTATCATAGTAGAAATACTTGTGCGTCGATTGGAATCGTTTTCGCAATATTTTTATTTTATATTTTAATATGTGCGTAAAGTCACATTAGACAACAAATTTGTCAAATTCCTATACTTGATTAAAAAAAACCTTAATGTTTAGTATGTAGAGTCTAAAATCCACTGGAGAAATTTCACATATTCCAGAAACCTGACGTCTACCAGTATATTATATTCCACAAACTTCAATTGAATTGGTTTCTTGTCAGATCTCGAATAGAACACGCCTCTTTACTGATTTACTAGATCGTAACAATGTTTATTTCTAATCTTATTCTACCTTACTAGATGAAATAATTTCGATTACTTTTTTTTTTCTTTATTTCTTTGAGATTTTGTCACGCAGTGACAATGGCACCCTCATTATATATGCATGTTATTTTTACATTCTTAGTTTGTGACCTAATGACACAATTTTTAGTAGCATCTTAGCATCTCCAAAAAGAGGAGAGGTTAACATACCATTACATACACCTACTTCAAAAACATTGATATTTCTAATGTTAAAAACTGTTTCTTTTTTTCATTATCATTTCCAAATACACTCTTCATAATGTGACTTGCATCTTCATTTTTTTTACATTCAGAACAATATCGATTATTTGTTAAAGTCTATTAATATTCCAGCCGTTTGAGATTAACTTTGAAACGTATAAATCAAGTTGATTTATTTCGTCACGCTAATCCTTTAAGGCTACCCGTTATCGTTATGTAACAGATGAAACAATTTTGATTGCACTTTAACAATTCAGCTGATTTGTTACGTTAATCCCTGTTTGTAATAGGTAGGAGATCGTTTTAAAAATTGACTTTTTTAGGTTAAAACTTTTTCAGTGCTAGTAGCTAACGGTAATTAAAGTTCGAGATGCCCTGTTACCGCTGAGCCCTTTAAACGGGTTACTTTTCATAATGTATTTATATCCAAATTTACACACACTGGAATGGTGATCGATGGACGCTCACTCGTAGCAAGAAGTAATAAGTCTTGAAAAATTAGTCAGTTCTGTTGGATCTCTGGTAGGTCAATGGTTGGAGCAGTCACAGTTATTGTGAAAGGTTGTGGGTTTGAGTTTCATCTCTACCCGAGTTTGAGATACCTGAGGCTGGTATTAAATAAATATGTTTAACAATAGAATACAAAATTGATCAATTGTAATAGTTTATTTTAATTTTTACATCATATTTTATGGATTTTTCTTTATTTTTAACTACTAACGAATCTAAATCGCCAAAAAGTCTATAAACGATAAGTTGAACGACTAGTTCTTACGTAATGACTAATAGTTTAAAAAATGACACGACACCTACGTTAATCGGAATGACAGTAATATATTTTAGTGTTCAATGACTACAAATTGGTAGAACAATTAGAGATTGTAAAACACGAACATTTAAATCCCCCAAAGTTTACTCGCGTCGATACGGTGGGGTGAGTATTGTGCTTGGCAAATGTTTGAGTTACAATTATTAAAAAAAAGCTCAAATCGACTTAAACAAAAACCGAAAATATATCTCTTAAAAACTACTTCAAATGAAGGTTATTAATTTTGTGATCCGTGTTTTGTAAATGAAAAAGAAAAATATTTTGTCTAATTCTTAACATGTTTAAATGCACGTTAAGCAAAGAGGAGTTTGAGATAATAAACTTCTGTTCATCCATTCTATAACCAGCCCTTGCTAACATTGCTGAATCACAGTCACGCTTATTACTGCGCTATTAAGCGCCTCATAATATGTTAATATATGTTTATCGATGTTGCGAAAGAAAACTAAAGTCTGATTTCATTAAGTCGAGAAATGCTTCCTAGCTTTTGCTTCTGCAAAAGCTGCACTGATTATAAATTAATGTTTATAGTTCAGTGCAGTTATTTAACCTACTTGTTAATTATTGCATTTGTATTCATTAGTTGTTTCATAGTTCTATTCGCGTGAAAGTATGCAGATAGCATTCATGTTGCTCCTACACACTATAAGTAAATTGATATTAGAATTCTAATTACATATGGAAGCTCTATTACTTCCCTAATAACCCACTGGGCTACAGGTGAAGGGCATGACCGGAAGTGACGTGCGCTACACCACGGAAGGGCCGCCATGTTTAAACGACAAGTTCCGTTTGATAACGGCGCGTGCGCATTGATGACGGTGGCTGCTATCTTTTAAATTTGAATAACATATTAAGTAAACATAACTTGACAAAATTATGTTGGGTTGTTGTTATGCAGTTTTAGCCAAAACATTTTTGAGTGTCTTATTTATTTATAAAAAAGATTCACCATAGAAATCTTAATATATTTTATTTAGAATTTTTTTGTAGTCTAAAAAGTTAGATGAGGAAATTTTATTTTTATTAGATAATTGAAACTTAAAACAAACTAACGGAAAAGTGTTTTCCTAATTTCAATATCCTTGGTCAAATTCGAAACTGCGATATCGAATAATCTTACAATTACGATTACAACAAAATACTTATGTCTGTTTCTGTTGTAAACTTGTAACGGAAACCTGTGTTCTATTTGTCTTTTTACTAAAAAGGTATTTTCTCGACAATTTGTTGAACGCATGACTTGCAACTTTTTAAGTGCCGCTAAATCGATGGTTAGAAGTTGAATAATCCAATTGAGCGCCAGGTGTGTAACCCTATGAGGGTCGGGCGCTGATGTTATCATCATTATTGATTGGTAATTCATTCTGACATGCATATTCGGTATGTTGGCTTATGGAGGTTAACGTTAGGAAGTTTTTGTGGTTTCTTTATAGTTTTAGGGTATTTATTAATCTAATTTCTCTTGTAACTTTAGGCTTGAGCAAGGTGATGTAGTTGATTTTTAAAATCATATCATAGGTTAACAATTAAAGCGTTTGTGTTTTGAAACACATCCATCATAATTATTATATTGTTATTTTTTTTAATGAAAAATGCTTTCAAATTTCCTGAATATTTATGAAAATACGCTTAGTCTAGCGAAATGTATTCCATTCATAGAATAGTCGCTTAGATTGGGAAAGGATTGGTTAATTTCTTAAGCATTTCTCATAAAACGTTCATCTATCATAAATGAAACAACTTTTAAACAGTTTCATCGCGTTTGTATTTAGTTTTATTGACGTTTCGGACCCTTTACAGTTTCCGCGTTTACATAGGATCATTAAAAGTTGTGTCGTTTATGGATAGTGTGCGTGAAAATATAAGAAATCAATATTCATCAATAATGTTGCATCAAAAAGTTTTTTATATTGACTAGACCGAGAATCGAACACGGATGATCAGATACGGAAGGAGAATGGTACTCTAGTGTGTCACCAGTCTATGGATGTTCCCCACTACTGGGTCTCAGGTTTACCCCATTTATGGAATCAAATCAAATCAAATAGGGAGAATGGGCCAAGACCCACTGCGGACTGGTGGTTATTAACTACTGCAGATGCTGCCGGAATCAACGGCTTAATATGCACAGAGCACCTCGAGATAATAGTTTTTGGTCACCCATCCTATGACAGGCCACTGTGAAGGTTGGTTAATAACCGTATCGCATACCGAACGCGCCAACGACTACGCGATAGAGCTCATCACAAATGGTTAATTATTTAATCAAAATTCTATGAGCTGTTAAATAATTTTATTAAATATCATAAATTTCCTACAAATATATTAATAAAGGAATTCTAACTACTTATTGTTACAAACTCAACAGTAATATATTTTAATTAATACTCAGCCATAGATAAGACAGATAATAGATTACGTCGAGTTATATTAATTACACAATCGGATAATCAATTACAGAAAATGTAGCCTCATTTCATTTCCTTTAGATACATTTATCATAATGCTACTGCAATGTCATTTACGTGATGAAATTAACACTCAGTTCTCATACCTATGGCTAATATTTTTTTAGATTTTTGTATAAAATCGAAGAGGAAATGAGATGTAATATCGAGGTTGATTTATAAGACAAATTAGTAACATTGATGGCTATTGCATTAATTGCTAGACAACAGCTACGTACGAAGAAAAATATGAGCAATTTTATAATTTGAACATTTTGTTTTAAGAAGTACTGAAGGTTATTCAAAAATAGCGACTAGACTTCTAATTCATTTTAGTGGTTTATATCTCGGAAATGTCGCTATCTATATAATATATCTAAGGTAAAAAAAATATATCGGGTTGGCACAAAAGTAATGAGACACTTGGTTTAAGTTTTTACTTTTTTATTATTATTACAATAAAAACAGTTTAGTCAATGATGTAATTACCATTAGTATCTAAGACTTCTTGCCAACGATCCGGCAAAGTTTGGATGCCTTTTGCCCAGAACTCTGATGGCTGTGCCTCGAAAAAGTTGTTCAACTCCGCCTCTACGTCAGAGAAATCATTAAATTGTTTACCCCGCAAATGCTGTTTCAGGGCTCTAAACAAATGATAGTCTGATGGGGCGAGGTCTGGGGAATAAGGTGGGTGGGGTATCGTCTCCCAGCCCAAGTTCTCCAACTGCCGGCGAACCACAGATGCGACGTGAGGTCGAGCGTTATCGTGCAGTAAAATTTCATTGACTCGTCTTCGTCGTTTTTTCTTGATAGCGGCAAATAATTTGGTAAGCTGGGTTGAATATTTGTCAGCGTTTATAGTTTCATTGTGTAATAGCTCATAAAACAGTATGCCTTGCGCATCCCAGAAACAGCAAAGCAGAATTTTTCGGCGGTTCTTTTGACTCGGCTTCGGTTGAGTTGGTGGCGTTTCTTCTCGAGGCAGCCAAAAAGCACGAAGTGTATCGTTCTCGTAATAAATCCATGATTCATCTCCAGTAACCAGATCTGACAAAAACTCTTTACGTCGGGGTCGCAGCAAAAAGCAAAAGTGACTGACAGATAGCGACACGGACTGCACGACTGGCGTCTGTAAGGATGTGCGGTACCCACCGAGCCAAAACTTTTCGATAACCAAGCTCATGCAGATGGTGTTCCACGGCGTGGTGACTGCATTTAAGTGCTTCCGCCAATTCACAAGGGGTAGCATCCGGATTCAACTGCAGTTCGCGGCGCAAATCGTCATCATTTACTGCGGGTGGTAGCCCTGGGCGTGGCTGACTTTCAAGGCTCCTGTCTCCTGATTTAAAACGGTCAAACCATCGGGACACCGTCGCATGGCTTGTACTTTCAGCGCCTAATGCATTATTGATATTGTCAGCCGCAGCCCGCGCACTGTGGCCTAACAAGTACTCGTATAAGTATAGTGTTCGACCTTGTCGCTCGTCCATTTTTCTTCAAACTGACTAAACAAATCGCGAGCGCGGCTTTATATACCCTACACCAGAAGTACCTAGAATGTTCTACAACATTCTAGAATATTATCGAAAAAATTGATTTTAAAAAGGAAATGTTATAGATTTTTCTAGTGTGTCTCATTACTTTTGTGCCAACCCAATATAAATCTTTATATATTTCATTAGCTGTTCACGCGACTTCGCACGCTTAAATTATAATAGCCTGTGTCATCTGCGTGTGATGTAGCTTCCTGTAGATGAAAGAATTATAAAACCGGTCGGGTAGTTTCGAAGCTTTTTCGATGCAAACAAACAAACCCCCAAGGCAGAACAACGAGCGACACTGCGGCCGAGTAGGTCTGCAGACAGTTCGGCAGTCTTACATAAATAAAAAAATTACACTAGCAAAAACAGAATTTTATTTTCAGGTTTTTATAATCTGTCACAGACAGATCAAAACCCTTCTGCTATGGGGAAACAAACAATAAATATTTCCTTTTTATAATATTAGTATAGAATCCTAATCAAAATATATTGGTATATATATGTATTTTGCTATCCAAACAGTTATGATTAATAAATATTCAAATTTCCCACCGCTCACATTTACTTCAGATGTGTATTAAGATTGCTGACTGCTGGTTTCCTACACAGACATTAATCAAATTCACAAAATGTTACGTCACTTCCTACTACGTCGCTGCACTTGCGTATACAAGCAATATACCAGTGAGTGCTTCTAAATGGTTATTTTATTTTAAATATTAGTACTGTCTTGTATTTTAGTGCGACAATATACGAAACAAAAAGAATTATAAATAACAAATAAAGTTTTTCAGTATCTATTTAATTAAATATGCATATTTGAAAATCTTGTGAAAATATGAATACATCCCAACTCTACTGTTTAATTATTCTGTCTACGTATGTTTCTTTTTTTTATTTCTAAGTAATCTTTATGTCATATCAATTTAAAGAAATATATCGACAAAAATTGACATGCCCTACATCGCATTATTAGAGGTACGCCATCTAACGCAAAGCCTGTTAAACCTATATCTGTCAACGTTCTCTGCTAATTTATTATATCTTTTAACGAAGAATAACACAAAGTTAGTACTCTTAGAAACATGTAAACGATAGCTCGCAAACAATATTAGTTATCATAGGAGAAAAATTTCAAAACCTTTTGTACCTTTTGTACTCTGCATGTGTTGTAGGTTAATCATGTTGGATGACTTCAAAAGGTTTAATTCGATGCGGATTATTTTTATTTTTTTCTATTTACTTATTATTCATTTATGTAGTAGTATTATAATATTTATAGTAGCATTGAGAATCATCTTGGTAGTCAGTTTTATCCAATATATACTACTTATAAACATTTCAAGAAATACAACACTTGAATATGCCTTTAGATCTCTATCACAGTGTAGGAATTTAATGAAAACATTCACGTTGAGTCAGGGTTTGCTATTAGCATCACAAATGTGCAAGTATTTATAACCATTCTTAAAATTTGTGATTGAAACCCTATTTAGCTAATAATGAAATAAGTTAAAATATGAAAAACTTTTTATTAAAACAAGCTTTTAAATGTTTACCGCAATTTATTACGACGGCTATTTTGGATTAATAATAATACAGATTATATATAATTTCACTGACATCAGAGCTAAAGGAATATTTCAAATTTCAACTCAAACGGATACTGGGAAATGGGTGAATACAGCTGTTCACTCTATATTACCAACATCTAATATTTTGACGAGACAGCACCCAGCCCAGAAAAAAATAAAACATTATTATTTTACCTCACTCGGAATCTAACACGAATAAAAAAGAAGTTTTTACTTTATGTCTTTGTTTATTGCTAATCTCTACTAATAGTGCAACGATTGTTACGCGTAAAAACTAAATCATATCTGCTTTAGTTTATTTCTCACGGTACTTATTTTTACCCGGTGTAGAAAAATGTATTCATTATCTTCTCTTTCATTCATATTCGTTTATTTGTAGTAGTCGACATGCCAACGAATATTTACGAATTAATTCTTTATAAAAAATAAAGTATCAAGCAAGACTCGCCATTGCTAGTTTCACAGGTCACTTAATAAACACACTAAAATCAAATTATTTCATTGATCTGGCTTTTTGGGCATTTTCACAAAATAAATTAATATTTTTACAAATATTTACAACAGTTTACAATTTAACTCGAGAGTTGTCAACAGTGGACAATTTATATTGCTATATGAATATAGAGATTTTTTCTTTTATTTTATGCCATTTGATTCTGGTCTACAATATTCGAAATAGATTGTATACCTATACAGCGGGGGCATATTCTTAAAATCAATGTCGATTTCGATCAATGCATTCAATAGAATTTCAATAGCAACTCATTACTGTGATTGTTGTTCTAAAATAAAATATTTCCTAAAACTATACTGTTAAGGTTGATTTTCGATACCTATAAAAGACGAGATAATCTATATTCATTAAGTTCGGGTCGTTGGACATTTATGTATATTTACTGTTCATCGCCAATGTAAGTTGATTGGTGTTTGATTTAAAGATTAAAAAACTGAGTCGTAATGTACACAAAGGGTTCCACACAAATAGTCTTTCAATAGGTTTTGAAAATCTGGTCAATTGGTCAATTTTCGCTTATTTTCTTATATAACTTCAAAACTATTTATATTTGAAATGATATAATATGTATTTGAGATTCTTTTAATAAGCTTATTAATTTTATCTGCCACATATTATAGTTTTCGAAACTTTTTAAAATTTTCTGATTTACACCAAAATAGATCTCCATGTTGCACGAGTGCCTGGTGACCCAAAGTTGTATTTTGCTAATTACATATTTCATATAGCTTTTTACGAAATTCTGAACCGATTAAATTGGGTATGTAATTCCGGAAACGCACCTGTAGTATACGGTCAGACAGAAAACCGACTAATCTGTTTGAAGCGCGGAACCCTAATAAGAACTGACCTATGACTAACTGATCTAACGTGAACTTATGAATAACAAAATTTAAACCAATTGATTGATTGATTTTATTTGTTTGTGTTAATTAAGTTGATTTATAGAAACATTATTACTGATTAACTTGTTTATTTTATTTTTCTAACTAACGGGATGCAAAGAACTGAATTATTTGATACGAAAAGTAGTTGTGTTGTTTTACTTTATACAACGGGTGAAAAAACAGGGATTGACTTATCACGTGAACGTAATTTCTACCTTCTATTGTAGATATCTTTTTCACTTCCGCGAAGTACAGTGCACAGAGCAATATACACTGCATAATTGCATAGAGTTCATTGGTATTATAGCAAAATATTTAGATATATATCGTGCTATAATACTAAAGAAATAATACCATACAATAGCGTGTTGTTAATGTATTACGAATCAATGCACACCATTAATAAAATGGTGCGCCGGTTCTTTGTCACTTGTTGCCTCAAATAGTGACAGGTATTTTTTTAAACTTGTTTATACATATAAAATTTACAAAAGCATCTTAAGAGTACCCAATTATCACATATTTATCACGCTGTTTTCTAATCCGCGGAACGGTGACTTGGGTCGTACGTGTCGAGATACTGATCCAGACCCCGGATCGCGGCGATGAGAGAAAGTGGTAGATGACAGCTCTAGGACATCAAGTATGGAAGTAATAAGGCATAAAAAGGAGTAGGAAGAGGAAAGGGGAACAGCTGTTGTTTACATATCAGATTATATAAAATCTATTCGCCAATCTATTTTAAATTCATTGAAATAAACATCAATGTTTCTTGTTACAGATGCACAGGTGTGAATCACTGCAGTTTCGTGCTAGCTGAGGATTACCCCCCGGCAGCCGCTTGGACGCCTGGCGTGGTCTACATCAAGTACGCCTGCTTCGACGGTAAGCTATATCGATACAATATTGCACTAAACAATAATAATTGTTAGCGAACTTTCACAAAGTTTTTTATAATATACTTGTACTAGTTTTGTCTCCAACATCGTCTATTAGTATTTCCATAAGTTTATTTTTAAATAATTTGAAAAAAAGGAATATATTTTGTAGTTTATTATACTAAATTACAACAAACATCTAAAAGCCAACCTTTCGCATTTATAATATGAGTAGGATCTATATAACATTAAATGTCAATATTTACAATTCCGCCACAAGCATATCACCTGCGAGCGTCATATGCCAAGGAGCCTACTCTTGTCCAATGTAAGATTCTGACCATTATTAACAAAAAGAGGTTACCGCTGACCAGCAGATACTTGGTATAAAACTATAGGTTTATTCCCTTTGTGTTATTGTATTTGTGTTGCCGCTATGATAACAAATACTTAATAAAACAATATAAAATAAACATTTAATGGCTCTCATACAGCATATGTGACTTTGTTTAAATATTTTTCTAAAAGAATGCTAAAGTTTTTGTCATATGATTATTTAAAGCGCATGTGATGCGTGAAATTGATTATACGATATGGAGGCAGTAGACAGATGTGAATTATATGGCGCGACTGCGTAATTGCGGTGTCACAATGGCGCGAAATTTTATAATATTATTATTATTATTGATGGATGATATTGTTATTGATATAATTTGGGAGTTTATTGAAAACTTTATATATCAATTCGTTATAGAAGTGAACGTCGAAGGGGTGCCTTATATTGCCATTAAGCATATTTAACAATACATTTGTATACAACGTGTCCCAAAATTCAACGATAAGCGGGCGCCAAAAGGTAGACCTGCTCATGTATACTTATGGAAAAATAAGAAAAAAATTATATCTTATTAAGTTGTTTTTAAAATTGACTGAACTCATCAAGATTCCAAAATGGTATAATAATCTAAGATAACTAGTCACAGTAAAAAAATATGCACACCATTTGGTATCCGATACCAAAAAAAGATTGAACATAATTGAGAAGTTGTGGTCGTGGTAGTTGAAAATATCATAAAAGGTGTAAATTTTCGAATTTTATTTTATAATAAAAAAGATTAATAAGATTAATAGGTGACCTAGAAAATTTCTTGCCATTATATATTAGAGATGAAAGCTGGATAATAAAAAGAAATGCAATTTAGTCCGTTAGTCAGTTACAGAAAAAAATTAGATAGAAAAGTATTTTTTCCTTGAATTGAGGGGGGGTTTTGTTTCATCACAACTATGTAAAAAATGCACAAAAGTGTGACGCCATGCGACATTTCATTTTAATAAGACCTTAATTTATTGAGAAATAATAAAAAAATACGTGTTCAATTTCTTCAGAAATCCATCTGAAGGACAGACGTATTAAAATTATTCATTATCCCTATTGCAATTTTGCTTTACATTTGTCTTATACGAGTATATTTGAATTTGTTATTTCAAAAATATTTATTTAATTGCTTTTTTGTTGACAACGGTTCCCGCGGCAATTATAGTCTTACTTAGCTTGCTTTTGGGTTCTCCAGCGTGGTCTACTTGATAGCTTTTTTGTCCCGAGGGAATAGTTTAGTGTTAAATTATTTCAGTAAATCAAAGAAATACATATAGTAATTTTATATTTTTTTTATTATGTTTTGTAGAGTTAATAGGTAAATAAAAGACATTAAAGAAAATATATTTAGTGGGAAGAAACATATGTTTGCTCCAATGAACTTTCTTCATTAGTTTTATTTGCTTATAGGCTATATAGGCTTAATAATAATAATTAACTTTATGACATATTCTGACCAAGTTTAAATGACGCTTTGAATTTAACTAAATTCGCATGAGAGCAACAACAACAACGCGGCTGGTATTGGTCGTGTCTGAATGTTTATATAACTGCAATTACACAAATTGTCACCCAATTCCAACTAAACAATTCGCAAACAGACATTTAGTTTATAAACGTTCCGAGGCAACCCCAAACTGTAAAGTTTCTTGTCACACTAATTATTAGCACATAAGGTCCGATTTCGTTTGAACATAAAGTGAGACAGTTTATTTGGTATTTTATATTTGCGCCTATCATTTCGTGGGTTTAGGTGCATTGTTAAAGCGGTATGTAGTTCCCCTATTGGATTCCCACGTGCCTAATATCTATTGTGACATCGTCTAGTATACGAAGATCTCTGAAAACAAACGCTGAACACCCACGCTCTTCTGATATCAAACGCGCAAGAAGGGAATTGGAGGTCTATCAAAATTTGTTGATACGCCATTGACACATTTTACCCCAAAATGTTGAAATGTCCCGAAATCAAGGGGCAGCTAATGGAGTATGGTAACGAACCAGTTTCGATGTCACGTGCCCGTGATTTGGGAGACTGATGGAAATTTACGATGCGTTGTAAAATATCGGGTGACGCCCGTTTACGTGGGATAAGTGAAGGAGTTCCTGTTCTATGGGTTTAACGAGTGACGCGTGCGCAATCGATGTCTGTTGCAGCGTTACTAATTAATGGTATTTCTTAGAAAATTCCATTTGGTTTTACTTACCGCATATTTTGTTACTAAACTAAACTAATACTTGAATATATAATTTTATAGTTATTTTCGAGATAAATTTTTCAATAATTTTTCATTACTTCATTACATAATTAAAATTGCGTTTCTGGATTTTTTACGCTGAAAGTGGGTGAGGAGAAGTTCTGGCACGATCTATGAACTAAAAGACCTTAGTATATGTTTTTGTAGGATAACGTATTCGCTGGTTTTCTTTTATTATATGGATAAACCAAGAGGTATTTGCCTCGCATGTAAAAACCGCTACAGCCATAGCATAATAGAACCATTTATCACGATACTTATAATAGAAAATTGATGGTTCTACCCATTTCTGTTGCAAATGTTATTGGTGTAGTCGCATGCTCGGTGATTTTAATGGCCAATAAGTATATTATAATGTAATGGGCTATTATTAATAAAACGTAATACCTCATTATGGAGAAAATGAATGGTGAGGCAAAATGTAACCATTTATTATGCAGTATGCTGTGGATTTCTTTGAGGGATCTCTTTTTGTATTGTTTTTAATAACTACAGTTTTGTTGTCGGAAATTGAATTAATCAATTTCCGCATCAAAATTGATAAATTTTCAAAAAATCATCTTATGTAGTTCTCTTTGTTGACTGATTTCATCTTTTCTTTTGCTTTTTTAGCTTTATAATTATATAAGTAGGAACGCTAAATCTGACGTTTGGCTATGCTATGTCGATAAAAACTGCTTTTCACTCGGCGTAGAGCATAGCGCTATTACAGCGCTTAACAAAGTGTTATTAGTTGTGTGTGTACGTTCAACGTTGAATTAAATGCACTCAACATTCAATACAGTATTGTTAGATTCAGTATATAGCTTCAATACATCGGGAACTAAATTCACTCAACGTTCAAAACAGTTTAGTTAATTACAGTGTGTACGTTCAATACATCCGGTTGAATAAAAGACACTCAATATTCAATACAGTATTGAATGTTAAGTAAATTTTGGTTCAATGCGATGTGAAATAAATCGATGTAAGTGTAAGTGTAGACGAATTATGTATTTGCGTATCTATCGTGCCACGACACGAATAACGAAGTGACAGTTGAGTGTTAGCTTCTGTCCCGGCAAACACTCGACTATCACTTTCTTGACGAAGAATTCAGGAGTTCAGTTATTATTACCAATTTCTGGAATATCAACAGAGGATGATGAGAAATGTAGTCAAACGGAAACGGTATTTTATAATTATAAATTAATTTTTGATTGACGCTGGTGAAGGAGAGATTCTGAGTAAAATTGTCTAAAAAAATTTAGGTGTTCATATTCAAAAGATTCATTATTGTGCGTATCTATTTTCAACTGTCCCTAGAAAATTCTGCGACAAAACTATTAAATAGATTGTGTAATTTCCTTCCTTGTATTAAACTTGCGTTCGCCCATCACGTCCGATGGCCTTATGATGGTCTGGACAGCAGTTGAGTAATTCGTGAATGTATCGGGTTGGCACAAAAGTAATGAGACACTTGGTTTAAGTTTTTACTTTTTTATTATTATTACAATAAAAAAAGTTTAGTCAATGTTGTAATTACCATTAGTATCTAAGACTTCTTGCCAACGATCCGGCAAAGTTTGGATGCCTTTTGCCCAGAACTCTGATGGCTGAGCCTCGAAAAAGTTTTTCAACTCCGCCTCTACGTCAGAGAAATCATTAAATTGTTTACCCCGCAAATGCTGTTTCAGGGCTCTAAACAAATGATAGTCTGATGGGGTGAGGTCTGGGGAATAAGATGGGTGAGGTATCGTCTCCCAGCCCAAGTTCTCCAACTGCCGGCGAACCACAGATGCGACGTGAGGTCGAGCGTTATCGTGCAGTAAAACTACATTGACTCGTCTTCGTCGTTTTTTCTTGATAGCGGCAGATAATTTGGTAAGCTGGGTTGAATATTTGTCAGCGTTTATAGTTTCATTGTGTAATAGCTCATAAAACAGTATGCCTTGCGCATCCCAGAAACAGAAAAGCAGAATTTTTCGGCGGTTCTTTTGACTCGGCTTCGGTTGAGTTGGTGGCGTTTCTTCTCGAGGCAGCCAAAAAGCACGACGTGTATCGTTCTCGTAATAAATCCATGATTCATCTCCAGTAACCAGATCTGACAAAAACTCTTTACGTCGGGGTCGCAGCAAAAGTGACTGACAGATAGCGACACGGACTGCACGACTGGCGTCTGTAAGGATGTGCGGTACCCAGCGAGCCAAAACTTTTCGATAACCAAGCTCATGCAGATGGTGTTCCACGGCGTGGTGACTGCATTTAAGTGCTTCCGCTAATTCACGAGTGGTAGCATCCGGATTCAACTGCAGTTCGCGGCGCAAATCGTCATCATTCACTGCGGGTGGTCGCCCTGAGCGTGGCTGACTTTCAAGGCTCCTGTCTCCTGATTTAAAACGGTCAAACCATCGGGACACCGTCGCATGGCTTGTACTTCCAGCGCCTAATGCATTGTTGATATTGTCAGCCGCAGCCTGCGCACTGTGGCCTAACAAGTACTCGTATAAGTATAGTGTTCGAACTTGTCGCTCGTCCATTTTTCTTCAAACTGACTAAACAAATCGCGAGCGCGGCTTTATATACCCTACACCAGAAGTACCTAAAATGTTCTACAATAATCTAGAATATTATCGTAAAAATTGATTTTAAAAAGGAAATGTTATAGATTTTTCTAGTGTGTCTCATTACTTTTGTGCCAACCCAATAACTATAACCATTATTATAAGATAGATATAATAATTGTAAAAAATATTCTTGTAACCTCAACGATATCCATAGATTGTATAAATAAGTATAACCCGCTGTCTAAATAAACAATCTAGACTTAATTTGGATTCAATCATTTTAACAGAATTGTACTTAACTTAAAGAAAAGTATCACTTTTTATTCTGAATGAAAAAGGACAATGTCCAAATTAGCCTATGAACCTCCAAGAATATCTTGTATATCATAATTCTTTTCATATTTTATGATTAATATATCAGCTTTTAAAATCAAACAGACACTGCCCATTTTTGTAATTACATTAAAAAGTAATATCAATACATTTGATAAGCTTCAATAAATGCTGCCACCATATTTTAATAAGTTGACAAATCAGGATCTATGCACAATTTGTTGTATAATTAACCAATTAGCACTTAAAGCGCTTGACATTAAAACGAGACTCAAAATGTTCGTAGATTTTTAAGCGGCTGGAAGCGCTCATTTATTCTTTTACATACGTTTGACTTTGACAGTTTTGAACTTTTGAAGTTTTGTTTGACAACAACAACAAACAACCGACGAGGTAGTCTATTCTCGGTTCTAGCAGTGTTATTGCACTTTTCTGTTAGTAGATTCTCGTTTGCAGCATGGAGTATTGACATGCTCCCGATAAAGCAAGAAACGCCATCTATTACGTAGAACAAAAACAAAACTCGCGAAATGTGGGTGCATAAATGCATCTCGGCCTATCCTTTCGCGGATACGGGCGTGGAACTACATAGTTTCACTGCCTACTAATCTATATACATACATATATATTTAGGTAAGTAGGGAGTGCAAAAAATATTAATATTCCATTGTTTTTAGGTACCCAAGATTGTAAAATATAGATAGGTTTATAGGATTAGAAATAAACTACGAATTCACTAGACTCCGCTAGAAAGGGAACTGTCATTAATTATCATACATCTAGAATACACCAATATTATGCCAGCTTGTAATGGATAGGTACATAAACTAAAACTAGGTTATAACCGATTTTAAAAAATATCCACCCCTAAAAAGCTATGTTGCTGGCATGCAGACTTTTGTAGATTAATTTCGTAAGCAATAAGATAGTGAAGTTAACTAAATGTCTGTTATGAAATCTCGATAACAACCAGTAACCACAAACCTGGAATCTAAGCTCCGAAACTGTTTTTAAATCAAGCTAAGTAAGTGCCTACAGAACCTAGCTATATTTAAAGCAAAGTAGACATACATTTCCCTACAAAAAGCAAGTAAAACAAACATTAAAAAGAATCTATCCGCGCGCTAACATTGTCCTTTATTGAATATAATATGTAGTAACCTTATTTTAGTATCCAGGGGAATAAATAGATTTCTTTGGTTACATTATGACTACGGAATAATGTTAAACCAAACCAAACATAATGTTATGTTGATATAATTTACATTTTATCGATGCTTAACATTTTTTATAACAAAGGTTCTCAAAGGGTAAGACCTTCATATTATAAAACGAGGACTAAAGTTAGTACTTGGCCCATTGGCCGCCGAAAACAAATTGACGATGACAGAAGAGAAAACGTAAGATTGAGACGTGTTGACTTATTATTTGAACCTGGTACTCACTCAAGTTGGTAATCGTTCTAATAATAAGACGGAGAATGTTTTAAGACGAAATTGCTATGGCTAAATAAATACTATTTTAGGTAATTTCAGTAATTTGCGAAATAGACACTCAGTCCAATGATCTCAGAATCAACAGATCCCAGAATGGTATTTTAGTCTTATCGATGAAGGGGATCTGGCAGAACCGAATCTGTCTATTGTATTCGTTATCGGTTCGATTTTATTAATCCTATTATAATAACAGTTTTTGGGGTAGTCGTATAGTCTCCCTTAATGTAAGTCTGGCATATAAAATATGGGAGAATTAGGAAGGCAAAATTTTAAGATTAGAGTTTTTTAATTACATAGATAATATCACAGAACATAGAGAGAGAATAGAAGTAGTAAGTGGGCGGGGCACGCGTCGCTGGCATATGCGCTTTTACTCATATGACGCCCTTTCCTCGGTTTTATGTTTGCCAGTCGTTCGTCAATCGTCGAGTGGTGATTTTACAGATTTTTTCTATAAAAAATGCCGTTTTGTGCTATTATCACTTGCAAAAAGCAAAGCAAAGTATTCAATCTAACTAATGCAAACATTTCCTTTCACTGGTAAGTACAATTTTAGTGCTAAAATATAAAAAACGTAATAATTTGACACAATGTTAAATAAAATATACATTGATTGCTCAAACCAACATCAATGTTTCTGACCCCATTACTAAATAGCAATGTAAATCATTTTGTGCACTTTTGCAAAAAATAGTGCTGTGCCTCCATTTGTCTGAAATGTACCGATAGGCTGCTGCTGCTCGGAATCGTATTGTTAATTATATGGATCGTAATCGATAACTAAAACATATTTATTTAGAGCTTTTCTTTCATCATTTCATAACAACGTTATCGATAAATATATGCCATAATTATATAAAACTAAAAAATACTGTTTACAAGGGAAAATTATAGATGAACTGATACTGAACAAATGAAATAATGAACTGTCCAGGCACTTTTTTTACGAAGATTCGGTTAATTATTTACACGCAGATAAATATTAAAAATTACTGATGTGCTATAAATATCTAAGTTACGAAGTATATCACCGTTTTATGAACAATAGATAAATTAAACGAAACTTCGTGAAAAGCTAAGAGTTGGCCTAATAGGTCTTGTTAGAAACTGGTGAAACTGGATTTCACTTATTTTGCATTACTTATATTTCAGTTTCCCTAATAACTTTACAACGGATTGCCTTGTTTACATAATTAATTTTGCCCTATCTGTTTTAGACCTAAACCTATCAAATGAATTTCAAAACAACATAATATCTATACAAACAAAAAATTATGTTTTCAACTAACGTAATATTGTTGGTGGTGTGAATTTAATTTACAAAATTAATTTTTAGGCGTCAATTTAATTTACCTTATTATGCTGATTCATAATCGGAAACTATTATTATAGAAATCGAGTTAAGAAAGCCACTTTAAAGAACCGCCCACAGAACAGCTTTTATCAGTTTTTTGTTTCTCCATATTTGCACATAAGTTTATAGACGCATGTCTCAAACGGATGTGACTTTATATGTAGATTGACGTTTGTACGTACTTATCGCTTTTGTGTCTATCTTCAAACTTTTTTTGTCACGGCTTTCAAACTCATACTTGACCAGCAATTCCTTATTGTCCAGTCGTTGCAATTAATAATGTAGCTACTACTATTATTACAGATATAAAACTTAGAATAATAAAGTAAAACAAACATGGCTATGATCAATTTATTAGTGTAATGATCATATTAGTTATTATGAAATGAAATGAAAATATCTTTATTCAAGAAGGCTATTACAAGCACTTGGAATGGCAAGTTTATTTTTATTTCTACTTTTTTTTGTGAAGGAATCGTAATGTTTTCTTGCGTACATAATATTTTCATTGATGTATTGAGAGGCAACAGTCAAAATATTTATTTCTTTAAATATTTCTCTGAGAGATTCTCTAGACCGTAAATTATATATAGCGTGGACAGCTCTCTTTTGTAGAATAAAAATATCTTGAATGCTAGCCGCAGAACCCCATAACAATAGATTATACGTCATTCATTACACTATGAAAATAACTAAAATATACCAATCTTGCCGTTTCAACATTTGTTAAGAGTCTAATTTTCTTAACAGCAAATGCTGCAGAACTCAGTCTACTTGACAAATTATCAATATACCAAAATACCAAGGAACTTTGTCGATTCCACCATCTCAACTTTTTCACTATTTACATTTATAAGTATATTAACATGCCTCACATTAGGTAATGCAAACTTTATGTATTTCGTTTTATTTGAATAAAGCTTTAAATAATTACTATCAAACCACTGTAGAAAATTGTCGAACTGAATTACATTGAACTGTTTCATGACAAAATTTAAAGCTCTTATTTTATCAACTAATATGTCACATCACTAATATGCACAATCGGAATGATACCAGTAAGAAAAAAATACAAATTAGGCTTAATGTAATTAATACAAAAATTCTTATGTTTTCTTAATTTTTGTTTTTTTTTTACACTTTCCCTCGCTTAATTATATTACTCCACAGACATACGATAGAGTGTATCATTAAGTTTTTTTAGTTTTTGTACTGCGTTTTTTAAAAGATATTTTAATAAATTATGTAGGGAAAAGCCTTAATTTTTCAGTATTCACTTGGTTACAGCAAAATCTAATATTAATAGTTCGCACATAAAATGATGACCCCAATTTTTTTAAATGTGCATAATCTTAAAATATTTTTTTCCTTCTGGTATCCCCATATACAGCCACGTAACAGTTCAACATTCATGTTAAAGTAAATTATTTATTATCACGTTGAATTAGAGTTTGTTTTTAATCGTGTGATTTCTTAGCTTAGTATCTTTTTGGGATTTGATTTATGTTATCGCGAACCTATCGCGTGGCGGTTTTTCATGTAGTGAACAAAATGATCATTTCATCTAATCTGTATTTGTGTGCGGAGAGGCGACACTCGGTTCCCATACTAAATTAATATCATTATACTTCTAATCTCTCTCTATGTTCTGTGGATAATATCGTCAACGAAAGCAATCGTCGTTGTGTGTTTTGCATATTTTTACTTTTGTGTATTTAATACGTACCTACATTACATTAAAACTAATCCTTACTATACCGAAACTTTTTTTGTCTGTACTTTGGGATAGATATTTGCGGAGAAGCTTGTGGAGAAGCGGAGAAGGAGAAGAATCGTTTGTCCGTGCTATTAACTAGTTAGAATTACAATCTATTTTGCCTTTAGCTTTAAACTTATACAAAACACAGCATGACAATTGTCAAAGAAGGACAATTGGAAAAAAGTATGTTTAGTTACATATTGAAAAAAATTGGTAGAATTAATGCTTATTGAATACCTATGTCTAAAATTCTTTTGATATAGATGATCAAAATGTGTATCTAGAAATGTTAGATGTAGGTAACAAGAGGATAACTATAGGAATAATGAAATCAGACTTTGTTTGCTCAAAAGATTTTCCCTGTGAATAGGATATGTCGATAATATTTTATTGATGGGAACGCAAACAGTTCTTTAGTTACGTGCGGGGGTGGTTACTGATAATCCTTTGTTTGTTTTGTATTTATAGCATCTGATTTTTATGCTGTAAATTTAGAAATACTATTTATAGAAACTTTTCGTAATCCCTAAAGTGTGTTTATATTCAAATATAATATATAATATTATTGCGTTCAGTAGCAATTACTTGTTGCTCACTAGCGAAAATTTACGGTTTCGAATTTGATGCGACTCCTTGAGACGGTAGAACTTTTTATGTAAATGTCTCGGGTCTGAGCAAAGTATAATATATTGTATGGTATTTATTTATTGTTTGATTATCAATTATATTTTAAAGATTAGGGTTATATTATTCCATAATATTAGACCTTGATGGTTATTTTTATTTTTAATGTCATGAACTATTGTAGTTGTTAAGTTAAGGTTTGGTAAAATGTTTACAGACTTTTGGTGACGTAATCATTAAAGTTAAATCGACCTTGTTGTGTAACCTGGCAACGAAGCCGTCAGACAGGGTTCAAGGGCGGGCGGGCGGAGCGCATATAGGGTTGTCATCTGTTCGTGTATAATTTACTTTTTTAGATCGTATCCGGCTATTTCCGACGTCGAAGGCTTTTATTATTAGGTATTTTGTTAATGCAAGTTATACAAGACGCATTAAGGACGAGATAGTGGCGACGACTACAGTGCTATTCTTTATCATAATTATAAAAGTTATGTCTAAAATTTAAAACGTAGCTAAATTAGATAAAGTCCAAATTTTATGGCAAAATATCAGCCTTAATAATACAGACCTTTATGATAACAGCCTTCTTTAAGACAGGAAAAATGCAACCTCATGTTTCAAATCAAGAATCCAACCATCAAGATCTCAGAAGCGATATCCGAAAGTTTGGTTGTCATACCTTGTAAAATTTGCTGCTGCATACCCTCGCGTTTGGGGAAGGTTTCGAGGTCCAGATCAGAGGGTGTCCGATCCAACCAAGATGGCAACCCTAGCAGCATTGAACATTTGTTCCATTTATTATATTACCTAGATATCGTTTTAATCTACACGCTACAATCAATAGGAGTGTACCAAAGACTTGTATGTTGATTGCTAGTATACGTTTCATATTTACTAGTAGTTATTGGTTTTCTTATTGAATGTGATTATTACTCCATATGAGGTCACCATAGACGACAGTAAAATTTTTCGTACATATACTACATGTAAATGTACGTTTATATATTTCTAGAGTAGTAATCGTGACGATTTTTATATATTAGGGTGAACATTTTATTTCGTGCAAATCGGCCATTTTGGAGAACGCAAGAAAATTGTGCCGATAAACTTTCTTTCATGATTTATTTAAAAGCTGGTGAATTTTCTATTATAAAAATGTTGAAGGGATAGCAATCGGATGTTAAACTTACGAGATATTGGGTCTTAAACATTTTCAATAAATGGTAATGAGATAACACGGTAATGGTAATTAGATATTCCAGAATAGTAACGAGCTATATAGAAATGGTAATTAGAAATAAATAATGTATAAGAAAATTAGGCTTTAATTTATTTTTATATCTTTTATATTAATACAGTTATTATTCGTAGTACCCAGAACTCTTTAAGCCATTTGATCAAAGTAATTAAATGTATTTCTGTTGTTATTTAAGGTAAACTGTTAGTATGCTATCTATATAAAATAGCCTTTTTAATTTATTATTTTTGTTAAATGACTTAAATTATGTATAATTTTTAATTAACCTATTCATAATTTGTAATAATTAAATAATAAAGAAATTAATCATATCTAGATGTGAAACGTCATGATTTTTTAATTTCAAACTTTCTTTTAATGTTAATAGATGGTACTAGTGCTCTCCTTCGTTTTAATTTATTGTATGTACTTAGTTCTTCGGATAATAAATTGATACAAAGGGGATAAAGATCTGAAGGGAGTAGGCCTTTTTTGTTTCTCCACAAACAAAAATTCGGAAAATGTTGAATCGTTTTTAATACTTAATTTTGATTAAATCAAATCAGTACAGAATATTTTTGCATCAGAGGCAGTGTTAGGTACTATGGTATATCATAAATTATTGAAAAATTGGATTCTTTGAAGGCATATCAGCGTATTGAAAATAGACAATATTTCGTTTTCGGATAATTAAAGTACGCTTTCCGCTGCTGAAAATAAATATTATGTATTACTCCAGTCATTAAAATTCCAAGCAAAAAAAAATATTTGCTCTATAATATTTTTGTGGTTTGGTGGCTTTAATAATTGGATTGCGAAAATGGAGGTCGAAAGATTGGAAATAGAATTGCCATCAATATATTATTTTATAGCGGAGATTGGGGTGGTTTCATGCGGCCTTATCAAAATGCCTTTAGATAAACTGCTGGCTTGATAAATTTGCCCGCCAACATGAGGTGACTTTAGGCATTAGGTATTATTTAAGGATATTCTAACGGTATCTCTTGTTGTGTTACGTTAAAATTGATGGTCATCTCAGTATAACAATTTTACTAATATTACTATAACACGGTTATTAATAGACAAAGTTTTCGATATATATGAATATTTTCAGTAACCAATTAACATTGCATGATGTATTTTTAATACAACTTTAATACAACAATGAGACCGAATGAAAATTGTCGTTGTTTACAATTTTACGGTGACATATTACATTATTTTAACATAAGTTCGAATTATTATATTTGATCCATAATGCATTCACAATGCTATACTGGAAATATTTTAAATGAAGAATGCTTAAAAATCTACTTTGTTTCTGTCAATGCCATACCGAAGCATTTTTTACCATTAAGAATATAAGTTCTGATGTTAGAGTAACCATAAATAATACTCTAATAATATACCTAACATTTGTTATATCTAGAAACAGACGAGAAGATATTACCGCATATTTATTCTCGTATCAATAATAAATTATTAGAGAGATGGAAAATTACTAGGAGTGCGCAATAAAGTGGCTATAACAATTGCGTATTATGGAGTTGTTGACTCCTAATCTATTTGGTCGGGTTATTATGACGGATCGTCAAAGAAAAACGGATAATAGGGTGGATCCGGACAATGAGTTAGCTATGAAGGTGTCATTAAGTGCTTGCGTTTGGACGACTTTTATGGATGAAGGGAAACACATTTACCTAAGTAAGGCACTATAGCCGAGGTATAAGATAACTTGAAGTAGAAGACGTTAAGCTGTGTTCACCGACGTTCAATTTGTATTACAAATTTGCTTTTGCTTTTCGGCTGGTTCTGCTGGTCGGAAAATTTTGTTTTTTAAATCCCGAGAACAAATCAAAAAATGTTGGAACATACTGAATTTTGAAGGTTTAAAAAAATTAGAGAATATATTGCCGCTCCCCAAATATAAGCGCCTAGTTCGCTTAAATGGACGAGCCGGCCCTGCCAAAACGGTAGTTGAAAGCTAGGTAATAAATACTGTTAGGTAATCAATCTTGGCTTATAACTAAGCTTTGTTTCTAAGCAAACCTTTTTAGGGAATTAGCTTTGTTAAATTAGTTAAGCATGTTACGAATCACCACGACACAACAGTTAAGCGCGTCATAGAGCCGGCCATCGATTTTTCGACGAACAAAAAAATGCACACCTTTAATATCTATTTATGCTCTATTTATGCAATGCATTTATGTTTTTAATATATTTTTTACAGATACACTATCGGTCCACTATTGCAATAGAGAAGTGCAAGTGGCGGTATCCGGAGAGGACAGCGAGGGATATATCCGAACGCCCGGGTATCCGAACTTTTACGTTGGCGACGTGTGTCGGTGGCGCTTACGTGCGAGTCCAGAACAACATATACGCGTCACGCTCCTAGATGTTAGTTTGAGAAGTAAGTTCATAGAAAATGAGTGAAAGTTTCAATAAATAAAAAAAAAACAATCGGAGTATTCATCTCGTCTTTTGTATTATTATATAATGCAGTTCAATGCTATGTATTTTCCAATTGATTATTTTTTGCGAGGCCGGGTGAGATATACTTACCTTCTTTTTTTTTAAACAGCGATGATTTACCTGCGTCTGAAAATCAGCGTAATAACGACAAGATTTTGTCGTTGTGACATATGCTCAGCCTGAAACATTTTCCCCATTGGGGCACTGTTATTTTTTTATTCGGTCTTGCTTTGTTAAAACATTCATCCACTCTGGTTGTTAATGAATAAATTAATACCTTGCAAATAACTTTAATTGACTGATTAATTCAATATTATACTTATTATTTTATTGTTTATGTAATACAATAGTAGAAGTAAAATTAGATAAGTGCATGTCCTATATAGTAATAAATATGTAATTATCAATTGCAATGGATCACAGTAGTAGGAAATAGAATTCTCTGGCATAAATAATATTTCTAGATGATTTTTCTTCTTTTCAGTACAAAATATATGGTAAAGGTTTGGTTTTTCCTCTAATATTTAGTACTTATTACTTAAATATTCTTTTGGTCCTCACGTGAAATGTAGAGACTTTGTAATATTAAGTTTTTTTGCTCGATCTATAATCCTATTTGAAACTTATCGACGGTTGTGATAATTTGAAAAAAGTTTTTCTATTTAATTTAATTCTACGCTTTTCATTTTCTTTCAAATCGACTTTATCTTTCATAACGATTATTGTTTTAAATGTTCATGATTACATCCTTATTTGTAAAAGTGTGCTTAATGAAATTCGTTCCAATTCACAGGAACAAGGCGTGTTTTTGTTTAGATACTTACATTAATTCGACCAATTAAATTTTAACTCTACATCTACCCTTTACTACTTTTACGAATTATTTGGTGCTTTAAATTAAACCTTTATAAGGGATAAACGGGTTACGAAACCAAATAAAAAACCTTTGATGCAGATCTATACCTCAATATTGGTGGGAGGGTCGGAATTGAGGATAACTTAATCGATTATATCGTGTGTAAACATATCGAGAAGAGGTTTCAAAGGTTTATAATAAAACCAGCCAGGGTTCCGTACCATTACCTATTAAAAAAATCACGTTTGTTGATTTCTATGAAGTTGTTCGAAATTTTCGACATATACACTTGTAAAGCTTACTTTCATAAATGTGATAGTTTTCCTTTTTACTTCGTTATATATAGTTACTACTGTCATAACATTTGGATTTTTACCAAAGATCGTTTAGTTGGTTTAATAAGTCACAAACGGTGTACTAAATCGAAAAACGGCCTACCCACACCCGAAATGTTTTAGAAAGACCTATCCAAAGACGCCCCACACTATAAAGATGATGAAGAAAAATATTATATCCACTTTAATTTATTTTACCACTATTTTCGCCTGATCAACCATGCCAAATTATAACTTTCTAGTACCAATGGTTTTTGAGCTAGACCATGGACGGACGGGCGGACGAACGGACAGACAGACATGGCGAAAGAAATAACAAGGGTTTCTTGTTTACTAGGAAAACTTTTAAAAATGTGTTCTTTACATGTTTTGTAGAGATAAAAATATTTGCATATTACACTCATATAGAAAGTTTAATTTCAAAAAGAAATTATTACTACTCTTATCATCACCATCATCAGCCTATTAATATCTCAACTGCTGGAACACACCCTTTCTATGGATGTAATCGAATCAAATAATGGTCCATAACCCCCCACGCGGGCCCATTGCAGATTTATGGGCGTTAACGACGGCAGATACAGCCGAGATCAACAGCTTATGTTCGTCACTTTTGGGGGCTATGTTTCATGTGGAACTAAAAGATCTATTGTAATTCGCCAGAACTATAGCAGCTCTTTCAGATTGGTAGTCTCCAAAAAGTCTATGATATTCCTTTGCCTTTGAAAGTTTTATTTCTTCTAGGTTGATTATGTATTGTCCCAGATGTATGCTTCATTTGTTGATCAGAGCATGGAGCCTCCGAAAGCACGGAGGAGCTCCAGATAGTAAATTTTTGGCCATCCATCTCCCATTCGTTTCATTATTTTTATTTTGTTCGAATTTATTAAATATAAAGGTTTATATTATGATTTCAGTATGTAGAGTTGTTCTATCTATTTGATCCCGATCATAGGGAAGCAGTGAGTTTTGATAATATAATAGGATAATAGTCATTGGCTAATATGATTATGTAGAGTCGGTTTACTTTTTTTATTCTTTTACAGGCGTAGGGCCGTTCGAAGACTCATGCGTAGATTACGTATCGGTGCAAGATTCAAATGGTGACTCCATGCTGTCATCTTGTGAGCAAGTCGACTTGCCACTCAGATTGACAGCTGCAACAAATGTTGTGGATGTGCTAGTTGAAGCAAAATCCAAGGGTGCTTATCCTAAAAGAGGGGTGTTGCTGCATTATAAAAGTAAGTTATGAAATCTATGTAATTTATGTTGAACGAATGTGTAAAGTTAACAATGAATTTGAGAATGACAAAACAACTCAATTGTGACATCTACGAAATTTTAATAAAAGCTCTACTTGTCGTAGGTATTGGATGCGTTACGCTGCCAGCGCCATCTAACGGCTACCTAGTGTATCGCAATGAAGAGGTGGCGCACTACATGTGTAATGTAAACCACGTTTTCATTGATACTCGCCAGAGGGCGCGGTTGTTGTGGTGCTATGATGACAATAGATGGAATGACACAGTGCCTTTCTGCATCGGTAAGAATTTATGTACACATACAATATTACTTTGATGATTAAAAATCCGACTACCTTTTTACAGTATTTGAGAAAACGTAAAAAAAATATTGTATTTGGCGCCAGCAGTAAATTTATGTAGGGGTTGTATAAAATAAAATCGGCTGTTAAAAAATCTTCAAAAGGGAGGTAATAAAGTTGCCATAAAAACCGCCGTTAAATGTGCACCACATCGTAGAACTTGTCGATAACAACATAAAAACTTCTTTTGAGGTTATTTAAGGGTGATCAAAGGAGAGCCATGCACATGCGCGAGTATAGTTGCTCTCTCTATCGCACGAACAACTCCATCATAGAAAGAAAGGAGCAGCATGATAAGTGTCGCTCACAACATGATTATTTACATGCTGTCAGTAACCAAAGTGAATTTACGCCTTAAAACAAAAGCGATAGGGTCGATTTTATATTACCTTTGGTTGTTATTATTTTCAACGTGTAAAAGGACTCTGTTCAGTCGCGTTTTTGGTAAATAGACGATTATTCTGCGTTTGGTCTCCGCTGCGTTCGAGCGATTGTTCCAAATTCAAACGTTTGTCATTCGCGCGTCAGGAAGACACGTGTTTTGAAGTGAGTTTCTTGGCAAAGTTGGAAGTTGAAAATATCCAATTTATTATTTTTTCTGTTATTTTCCAGCGATTTTGTTTAGTTTTCAGTGGTTTTTATAGTGATGTTTTGAAGGAATACATAACGCCTCGTGGTCGGGTGAGCTTTTATAAGTTTCGCAACTTGTGAAGTTTTCTTTTTATATGAAGGGTTATTTTACATAAGAAGTAAGAGCATACATTTTTATTTATAAAATAATAATCTTCAATCTCAATTATCCTTACATTAAACTTAGAAACATACCTTTAAATATTAACGTTATTAAATTATGAATTCTTTTATGAAGTATTACATAATTTTTTATGATAAGAACACGCTTAGGAACAAAATATCTAAACATTGATAATGAATTATAGGTATTTTACGCAAATATATTTCGATTAGATATCGGTACCGATTCTCTTCAGATTAAACACAGATCTTTTAATTTAATTTTTGTTTACTTTAAAAATAAATCATCATCATCATCAATAGTGACAATAGAAATGTGAATTTTAATCATTTGTTAAATATGTTTGTCTAATGCTATATTTATTAATAATATTTCTTATTATATTATATGTATAAAAATATAGACTTGATTTTAATTTTTGTCTTAAGAAACGTTTATGTAACGGTTGCTTCTTTTTTCATTCAAAAACATTTTCAAAAAACAAAACGGACTTCAAATTTAAAAAGAGTAGAAAATAATACTTATCTTAAATTCAGTTAAATTTTTTAAGATGCATTCAAGTCGGTCTGAGGTTTTTTGTAGTTTAATAAATATTAACCGCCCATCTTCTATGTTTCTTAAAAAATTTAACCACTATTAAGATAAGTAAATAATAATTTTAAATTTCTTAAATTTGAAGTCGAACCTGTTTTTTGAAAAATGTTTTTTTTTTTCATTATTTTTAGTGATATAAACTTTATATAAATATTTTGTATATTATTAAAATATTAAATATCTATATAAAAGAAATTATATTTACAAAGAAATTCTTGAAATTTTTATTTATTTGTATAGTACAATAACAACAAAAACATTGATGAACATACTTACTTGCATAAAAATACAATTTATGTTTTTATTTTATCGATAGTTCAATAGAAATAGGGTAACCTGAGGTAATATGAAGTAACTCTATATGACAACCAAAGAGTAAAATATATAGCAGAACTTTACTTACTTTAGAATAGAACTTTAAACTTCTTTACTTATTAATGGCTTATGGCATTTCGCGAAATTCTGCCAATGCCAATTAAATAAATTAATATCTACATGTAAAATGAAAATGAAATGAGTGAAAGATCGATGACGATCGTAACTAGTGTTGCCAGGTGTCCCGATTTACGCGGGACGTCACGATTTTCAGGGGTCCGGGGACGCGTCTCGATTTGTACCTAATCGGGACGCTAAATGTCCCGAAAAATCAAGTATTTTTATAAAAAATATATATATATATATTTTCATACTGTCAAATCCATTTTTGAAAGCCCCTAACTATATTTATCTATGTCTGAAAGCAAAAAAGCTACCAAACTAGTACTAATACTTGTTTTTTTGTCTGTCCCGATTTACAACTCCAAATCCCGATTAATTACACGCGCTGTCCCGATTAATAATAAATTGGACCTGGCAACACTAATCGTAACCTCAAAACTTATTATAATTCATCTGAGCTTATTTCAAAATCAACAAAGAGTTTTTACTTAAAGAAATAAAAAAGTATATTCTATGTCCAAAAAGGATATAAGGGAAAAGGATATTATTCATGTTTACACGTTGAATATAGAAATCTTTTTCTTTTTCTCTGTTATAAACATGAAATCACAATATTGAGGTGACATCTGATGAAAAGCGTATTTTGCTTTATAATAAAAAGAAAATTTTGATTCGATTTGAATAAAGAAAAAATTTGATTTGAATAACAAAAATTATTTTGAAAATCGATTTATAATTGACTGTGTAACGGCGTAACAAACACACAAAAAAATATACAGTCGAATTGAGAACTTCCTCCTTCGCCTTTCCTGTGAAATGTCCTACGGTCTTATTAAATAATAAATTTAGTTTTCAAACATAAGTAGGTACCTTTTTTGTATAACGATAGGTTTATAAAACCTGAAAGAAGAAGAAGAAAAACAGAAGAACATGAATAAACTATGTGAAAGATAATTTATGATTTTAATTTTTAATGATTTTATTTTTAAAAAGAAAATTTATGATTTGATATTAATAGTGTAGGTACTAAATAATGTTATAATTTAACGTAGGTAGGAATAGGTATTTTTAAATCAATATAAAATATAAAATTTTACTTTTATCATTTCGATTGCCATTGAATTGGTATTAAGAACGAGATAAAATCGTCACATCCTCTGTATTACAGCGTAGATATCATAATAAAATAACAACGTTTTTATTAAATTACAATTCCTAAAGGCACCTTTGAAGTGATTCGGCGTAGACTGTAAAACTTAAAAAAAAACAAGAGATCAGTCATGATTGAAAAATATACATATCTATTATATTCATCGATCTTCACTACAAAAAATATGGTTATTACAAGAATTAAACTTTGTTCAAATTTACATACACGTTACTTAGGGGCCGTCTATTAATCACGTGATGTTTTTTTAGCACATTTAACCCTCTTGGTGGTACACGGTGAGGTTAAGATTAGCCTCCCTGCCTTCCACCCAAATCAGGTGTATTTTTTAGTACCTACAAAATAGTCTTAATTTTAACGCCGCTTTTCGGTTTAGTAATCGCGCGTTTTAAGTAAAAATAAATACACGTGATATATAACTACACCCTCCCCCTTGTGATATTTCGTCATATTTGACGACCACCCCTGGATGGCCCCTTATCGAGCTAAAGTAGCTAAGAGAGCGACTAAAACCTGTCTGTGGTTTTAATCAGAAATCTTGCTTATGTAAAAAAATGGCTACCTCATTTATTTTCTTCGTAATTCATCTAATATTAGTGTTTTGTTTTATACGCTCTACTAAAGTCGAAGTGACTCCTTTATATTCATAAAAATTTAAATGCTTCCTTTATAGACGAGAAACTTTTTGCTATTCTTACGAATAATTTGCATTGTTATTCCTAAGGAACTTTTTGCTGGATGCAAAGTATCTAAGTTCTATGTTTACTTGACCTGTACAAAACTCTAATGTAACGTAATAAAAGTTACATTTTCTATTTTTCGGAAACTTATTTAATTCAGTATAAACTTTATTATTGACAGGCAAAATCTTTTGTCATCAAATTTAGATACATATCACAGGTTAAGCTTGACAAGATTTTAGCGGCTCAAGTTTTAGCGATTAAAAATGTATGACTTGCCGCCATTTTGTAAAGTGCATGACTGAGTAGCTCATTAGTTCGTCGAACGAAAATTCGGAGTATTCTTATAATTTTGTTAGAATCATATACATATGTGAAGATTGTCAGTGCATCAGAGGCAGAGTTAGGTCCTATCTCAGTTCCATTACAAATTAACGGAAATTTCGTTTCTTTGGAGTCGTAATAGGATTTCGAAAATTGATGAAATTCCGTTTTCGGAGAAATAGAATAGGTCGTCAGGTGTCATGTTAATTCGTACGAGTAGTACCTATAGTCTCTATAATATTTTTGGAGTTCAGTTAATATGCCAAATACTACATCAGTTATTCTATTTCTTATTAGATATTTTTACAATTATGAAGATTTAACAGTTTTCAATGCTGAACTGAAGATGTTATATAAACGTGGAAATTCATTTGTTGGCGAATTACACCTGAAATTAATTGCGTTAATAAAATAAAACGTCTAGCTTGGTGACTTTAGAATGACATATATATATATTTTGTTTTATGAAAGATTACAATAAAAAGTAAAAAAGGTATTTAACCTCCTTTATCGGCAACATACTTATTATACTGATTCTATACTAAGTAATTAGCACTTTAGGTTATCGTTATTGATCGTTTAGGTACAGTCATTTTTAACGAGTGATTTAAAATATACTCGATGCTTTTGAAAAAAAGAGAGCTTAAATAGAAAAGAACAACGCCGCAAACCCATCAATCACTAGCAAAGCGGATCAGTGTGGATGGATGGGAATTATTCTTTAGGTTTTGAACACCCAGTTGGACTTTATGCGGGTCAGCCTGTTGTTCACAGCAGCATATAGACCGAAATGTTATAGCTTAATTAAAGTTAACTCAGTCGAGAAGTGAAACACAAGAATTGTGACGATAATTTGGATTCATCATCAATATTATGTATCTATATTTGTTTTATTGTATATTTGTTGTATATATATATTTATTTGGTTGTATGTTCGTATATATTTGTACGTCAGTTTTAAATGTAATAATATATTTGTTAGTTTCTTCTTTTGTCTAAGCATACTTATGAAATTTTGCTTTATGCCGCAAGCGCGTTTATCGTTTTTCTAAAGGTTGACTGGGAGAAAATGCTATTGGCATTGCTATTGAAAAATGTCATGATCAGTTCTATAGTTTCGATACCTATTCAATGCAAATAAACAAACGTAGCTCGGTTGCGTAGTGGATAAGCACAGAAATAAATCTAGTTAGAAGGAAAATGTTCGTCGATTTATATGGAGACCGAGCGTGCCACATTTTGTGTAGGTATCATGACGTCACGATCTTAATTTAGTGATGGAAGACATAATTTCACTTGCATCAAATACATGTTGTATTTGAAACGGCATACCGATTCTTATCGATTGGAAAAACGATATCGATCGACAGAGACCAACGTGTACAGTCTGTCTATAAAGTCATGAAAAGAATGTTTGAGGAACTAACATTAGACACAATGAAAGTACATCGACTGTCAACAACTTGATTTTTTAGCTCGATTTTCTGCATTTTTGATTTGTTTTGATTAAACTGAAGCTACTTCTTCTAAACTCCGTCGAAAAGTGTTAAAAATGAAGAGAATTAATCAGAGTGAAGCTCAGGATATTATTTATAAAGTTTTTCAGTGATGTTTATTGGAACAATAAGCTGGACACATTTTATCATATTTGTAGGATGTTAAAGCTCGAACGGCAGTTATGGCTGGTATGTAATCGTGTTACTGATTGAGTTTTGGTTACCAGAAGTTTCAAATTTACGAAATATATGAATTTAAGTCTAAAAGAAGTATTGATTACATTATGCATTTATAGGTTAGATTGAAAATGTTAGAAGGCTATATTGTAGTGCGGCCCGAACTTTCAATACTTTTGGATAATCAAATTTATCATTGATTTTAATCTGAATAAAAAATATACCTGTTAGGAATGTACGATTTTTACCTACGTACGCCAATAAAAAGTTTGTGCTTTATATTACTAAAATTATAGCATTAATTTGATCATTGTGGCGATTCCATTATTTTTGCCAAATACCTATAGGTATTACATTTTTAAAACTTACTTTCAGGAAAATCAGAGAATATAGTGATACGTATTGTAGATGAAGGTTATAGAAATGGTGGCATATTTGAAACCCCTCATAGATAGTCGTCCTAAGAAATAAATGGTTAACTGCAACATTTGTGCACTTCGACAAAAGATTCAGTTCTTTTACTCTGTGAAAAAAAGAGGTACCTACATGAAGAAAACATCAGTGGATTGCCAAAACCGATCTGGATTTTATTTGTAGCCTAGAAGTTCTGCGTTAAATTCTGAAATATATTGGGTTTTCTTACAAGGAGTGTCAAAGTAACAGGCTTTAATCGAACACAAGCACACATTGCAGTAAAACGAGAAAACAACTTGGCAATTATTAAAAAAAAAGATTTATCAAAAATTACGATTACTATATTGTAATCTTCAATGTAGAATAAACTCATTGTCTACGAATTATACGCCTTTCTTTACCTCTTCTGGGGTAATAAAAGTAAAAAAAAAAATCCTACTATCAAAATCATTTGTTTCACTACACAGGGTTGCTACGTGCACGATCGCAGCGCCCTCAATTTTTTTCATGACTTTATAGACAGACTACCATTTTGCTTAAATATTATGTATATGTCACGAACTTACGAATGTAATTTAGACTGAGGAGACAATCTCCTCAGTCTCCATGCACGCCCTGCTCAGAGGACTGTCAGAATAACCCATGTTATATAGGTGTCTGTTAAAGTTTCCATGTCCAGTAAGTATACCTACTATTTGCCTTAGAGTCCTGTTGCTTCAATCCATTTATTTTTAATATTAGGATCATACGGGAAACTAAAACAAAAATTACAGTATAATTCAATATAAAATTAATTATCCTTTCTTCTGCTTTCAAAAACGATATTTTTTTAATCGGGTAATAAAATTGCATTGTACAGCACTATTCTCCATTTTTGACAGAAAAAATGATAATTTGTCCTCCAACAAATTGACCTTGAATTATACATCGATGGTTTTACAAGCACAGCAAATTTGGACTGTCAAATTAAAGCCGCAATAGAAAGCTATTACTGGATACATGACCGTTTTGATAAAAATAATACGGAGCAACAAAACTAATGATTTTTAATTCAAAATAGATATATCAAGGCAAATAGTTACTTACCGATGGAAGGAAATACCTCGACTATAAGATCCAACAATATTGGTGGTGTTAGAGTAGGTAATTATCGAACAACGATTGCGATCGAAAGTGGACTGAGCCTCGCGTCGAGCAATGAAGCTGTCTAGACGTCGTTTCGGCACGCGAAGTACGTACACTTTTTCCTTCTAACTAGATATATTTCTGTGTGGATAAGCGCCGGGGCACGGGATCGTTGTCGTTAAGCAACTTTCGCAAGGCTCGGTCACGGGATAGATGACCAAAAAATTATTATCTCGAGCTACTCCGTGCTTCGGAAGGCACGTTAAGCCGTTGGTCCCGGCTGCATTTGTAGTCGTTAATACCCGCCAATCCGCATTGGGCCAGCGTGGAGGGTCACGGCCCATGCTCCTTCACCATTCATAAGGAAAGCCTGAGTCCCTGCACTGGGGACGACATAAAGGGCTGATGATGATGATGAAACAAATGTTTCCTTGTTATATTATCATTATAATAATAAATATTGACTTTGTTTCGTTAATTAAATTCTTCACCCTGAATTTTTAACACTATTATAACAATGACGTCATATTATAATTGTTTTAGCAATATTCTAATTGAAAATTGAAATAGACTGTAATTGACAGCAACGAATTTAAGCCTTGTAATTAGAATGTGATTATTAGTGAGTACTAATTGTGTCTGCCTATTACTAAGGCAGAGTCAATTATTTAAGTGCGGAGGTACTGTTTTATTACGTGACCTTTTCCCCTTGTTCTCTATCCTACAATATCATGTTATGACATATATTTTGTTTTTTTTTTTTTGCAAATTAAAAAGGTTTAAAATTACTTTTCTATGTAACCCAAGTATTAACATACAAAAGTAATTTTAAACGACTCTACCTGTCTACATTACGTTCGATAACGAGATGAATTAATTATTTATTCGCAACTTATTTCAATTATATAATGTAGGTAAGATATAAGAAGAAGGCGGATTTTAAGGGAAACCTTTAAATTTTTTTTTATCAAGATTTTTTATAAGTTTATATTTTGGTTATGGCAGAACTCTTTTAAATATATGATGTGGTTTTATTATTTCCAATAACAGCATATTGAAACGTTATTTCTTTAAGCAAAACCAGTTGATGGTTAGTGATTTTCGGTGTACGTGCCCTCTTAAGTATATCCAACAAACTTCAATTTCTCTCGTTTACTATTACGACTTTAGTGAAATGACAAGTAATATTGTATTTTGCTAGAGTAACTCGATGGCTCAGTGGTTAGTGCGTTTGTTTTGCGATGTGCAAGCAACTTTCGCAAATGCTGGTCTTAGTATGGGTGACCAAAAATTTATCATCTCTAGCTCCTCCATTTTTCGGAACACGTTAAGCCGCTGGTCCCGGCTGTATTTGGCGTTAACACTCACCAATCCACACTGGCCCCGTGGTCATGGCTCATTCTCCCTATTCGATCTGATTCTATTTCATATATACCGAATGTCTGTGTCCTGGCAGTGCGTTCATTAATAGACTGGTGATAATATGTGTATATTCATTCGTATCCAGGTTACAGTGCAAGATATTGATTCGTTGATAGATATTAATATGCAGTCGAATACTAAGTGTGCTTGTTGTACTTTAACGTATTCAAACACCAGCGGATTGATTTCTATGCCTGACTGATTTATTTCAAAGTTCTCTTTTCCCTTTTACATCACATTCTGTGTAGTAATGTTTGAATTTCGAACGGACCAACCGAGTATTATTCGGTCCTTTATTAAAAACGGACAAAGACTCTGCATACTGCTGGACTTCGTTAGCCGACTGCATTGTATATTTTCGTCCATAGTTAGATGGAAATTAAAATTGAAATTTTACAGCGAAAGGTATTCGTATTGTTGTTTGTTGATTCACTAGTTTACAATAGAAGAATTTCTATAAAATACTAGCTTTCCGCCAGCGGCTTCGCCCGCTAGAGAACTGTTTATTTATATATCGATTATCGATTATCGTAGGCGATGGTTACGATGGCAACATTTTAATTCTCTTTATAAATTTCTACTCTCGTTTTCATCCTTTTATTTGCTGTTCTTCGGGTTAAAATATAGCCTATGTTCATCGCATATGATGTAATTTTATTTACTCTCGTTTAAGTTACTGCATAACGTTTACTCTGCTGCTTGACGTCATAGTCCACTTATTGAAATTGAGGAATCACGGGATGATGGGTGTAATGTAAAGTTGCGAGAGTCAGCGTATAATATCACAAATAGGTGTCATTAAGCCGCGTCATGCCCGAATGAGCTGTAGGTTCAAACCAGGTTGTCTACTCATAACCCATGCTAATATACTGTATATGTCTACGTAAAGTTGTAAACATCTTTAGTATATTATCTGTTTCGTTACGTTATAAACCAAAGGCTCAAGTTATCTATCTAGGGTAATTGCTCTAGTGATTGAACCTTTTAGGACTAGTACGACTTTGACCGAACATTGAGATATTAGAAAATAGCCATTGATAGATGTATTAGAACTAGCTTCCATAATTCACTTAAGTTTAGTACATAGAGTAGTCACGCTCTCTTAAAAAATTCTGGGGTGGTGTCGTGTGCTTGCGTCGTCGGGTCCCTAAAATGTGGTTGAGCGAAGCGATGGGTGGTTTTTGTATCAAGCTCGTGAATGGGTGCTGCGAATGGGGATGAGTCTATTCTGAACTACTTAATTTCGTCCACTTTCTTTTATTATGAATACAGTATAATGATTTGTCAATGAGTATGTAAGACTAGACAACCGGCATATTATTCTTAATCAATAATTGAAAAATATCTGTCTTTTTATTTCTGATATGGTAAACATAGTCTAATGAAGTCACTTTCCGATAAGACTTCTTTCCAATAAGAGTTTCTTGCGGGTTCTTCTCAGTACAAGGTCCCGCTGTAGTTTTGTGAATTTGTAGGTTCTATTTGAAAATAATATATAGTATTAATTTTATAAATTGAATAATGAAAATAAAAGGAAGGCATAAAATCCAGAAAAGATCAATGTTTTTTTTGCGATTAATAAGAATGTGACAGTAACTATATTTTCATCACCAGATAACATGCAGAGTGTTGGGAATGTATGATTTCAGATTTAGACCTGATCACACTTTTGTAATTTGACCGTGAAAAGTGTGTCTTGCCTTTTCTAGTTTTTACATTCTTCCTGTTTCATGTTCTATTTATCTATATTTTCACGTCGTATCCCTTGCGGGGTAGGCAAAGAGGACCGAACGAACGCCACATTGTACCGTTCGTTATCTTTCGCCACATCCACTTTCGTTACTTTTTTCATACATACTTGCCGGTTTTTTAACCGTCTTCAAAAACAGGAGGAGGTTCTCAATTCGACTGCATTTTTTTCTGTGTGTTACCTTATTACTTCTACTGGATGGACCGATTTTGATGATTCTTTCTTTATTTGAAAGCTAGTGCTTGTCGTGTGGTCCCATGTGTGTGGGACCAGATCTGGCAATGGCATCTATGAGAAAACCATATAAGTCTTAAATTTGTATTAAGTACGCGTGATGTTTGTTACCCCAAAACTCAAAATATCACTAAAATGCATGAAATAAAAACTTAAAAAAGGAATTAGCACTTTTTTAAATTCGAAATCAGAGCCATTTCTTTTTTGTTAAATTTATTTTATGGCTTCTGAGATCACCTTCTGAGAGCATGCGATTGATTTCATCGTGATAGGTGTATCGTAGCCTTCTTCGGCTTCTGCATCCTTTGACTTTCAGGTCGCGTTGTCAGTTTGTCATTCTTTCATGCGGTATTCTTCCTACATGTCTGAACCTACCGGGCAATATTTCTGTTGATTTTTACACCGACGCGTTGCGACGCTATCGGTTTTATGTTAGGGTAGCCTATTGATCGTGAAGAGCTTTTAAATTCGTAAAAGATTTAATTTTTTTTCTCGAAATGATCACGTAAATTTACTGGATTCGCTCGGATTTAGTTAGTTTCTTAATAGTCTCGTTCAATATTGGTATTTGAGCGGCGACAATAGATTTTCTCATAAACAGAAACTGTTCGTGTCAAGGTTCGTGTTATCTATTATTATCATGATCCACTTAGTGTTATGATACATTATATTTGAGCTTTGGTTTTTATTTAGAATCGAAGTCAATATTCAATATTAGTGGCGCTCCTTCGAGAATACAACGAATGAGTTCAAGAAAACTAATTTACATTATTGACTGATTTTTTTTATCGCGTTGGCATCTCTGACTTGCTGATTTCGATCATGATTTTTGACTACGTCAATGCAACGTCATAATCTTCAGCCATCTTTACTTCTGGACTCGAATTTCCATTAAAAAGGCTTTAGCTAGTTGGAATATAGTACGATACGTACTGCCGCAGGCCATATAAAAACTCCTTTTTGTTTCTACCGTCGTCAAAATTTATCTTATACTTCACTGAATTAACATAAAAACCAAATCTAACCGTCCGTCAGTTAAAACTGGTCCTGGCTTTTGACTTTATCACATTCGGATACACAGACAGATGAGAGGTTTAATGATATGGATAAATAATGATCTAACATGTCTTTAATGAAAAAAATATAATATTACCCCGGACACATTTTTGCAAGGCCGTGACCTTGTGAACCAGAGTCATTTTGATGCGAGATGGTATATTATGTGGTTCTATTGCGTTTTAATTCCAATTCTAGACTCATCGCGCGGTATAAGAGTCCCGGGCGTGTCGTCTAAATTACGGGCAATGGTGTAGACTTGTAGATTAATCGTTCAACTCTTTTCCCTAAGATTCGTTCAGAATATCTTTGGCTGATAAGAAGAACGAGAAAAAACTTCACCAGCTCTAATGGAAGTAACGACATTCACAAAAAACTATGTTTTTAATGAAAAATTCTTAATAAAACCACCAGCACCAGGTACTCCGAGATGGGACTCGAAACCGACCCTTCGCAATCCGGACGACTGCAATAACCACTAAGCTACCCAGGAAACAACAGGACAGACAAATTTTTCAAGCTCTTTGTTACTATCCGTTACTAGTGAGCGTATTTTCATTAATGTTCAGACAATCCACCCTAACAGACGAAAAAATATTTTAAACTATCGATTAACATGAATTACTATTAATTGGTCATATATATTTTTTTTTCAATAAGAATATTATCCAGTATTGTGAATGCAAAATTTAAGAAATATAATAACCATGTTATTACCAGCGTAATACATATTATAAGTATATGAAGCCTATTCTTTCTACTATAAAAAAAATATATTTTAATATAACAAAAAAGAACACTAAATGAATAACATTTTGTAAATAATTTAACGGTCACTGAGAACTGTAACAAAACTATTGAGTTTAATATGTTTCAAATGAAATTTCGTCCTTTTGACCTGACCTTACACGCATGATGTCAAGCGCGTCACGCACGTGTCACGTTAGCACGTAACCCGAACGTCAAACTTGGCACGCTGCCAACAACTTTCATTTGTATTTCTGTGTAACGTGTCAAACTAAAATAGCCACATGAATAATAGTTTCGCCTAATCTTCGGCCGGTTTAAAAAACGAACGGTTATGTTTACACAGACTCTTTCCAGACTGACTGCTTATATAAAGAAGTGTGTGGTAGTTTTCAGTGCTAAAACTGCATATATAATTGCGGTTATATCTTTGCTGTTCCGATATCTATAGTTGCGGTCTTGCGGTCTAATGACCAGTGACAACATAATAGGTACAGTAATTTACTTATATCAAATCAAAATCAAATCAAATAATTTATTGGCCATATAACTCAGAAGGTTACACTCGGCTAGTCTTTTACAATAAGCATATTAAATTAAAAATAAATGTTTTAAATCATGCAGTTCAAATCATTGTAAGTAGGAATGTCAAATAAACTAAGTCATCTATATTTTGTTTGACTTTTTTGCTATTCATACTTTTAAAAAAATCCGATTTTCACGGTTCCGATATTGCAACGGTGTTTTAATGTCTTATAAAAACGAAAGCATATTTATAATTAATTATAAAGCAAGGAATAATCATTTTCAAAATTTGTCCAACTTTAAGACTTCATTATTTGAGAATTTCTTTCCTCAAGACAAGATAATATTCAAATAAAACTTGCGTAACATCAGCTGGGTCACGCTAAACGTTTTTAAATGGGAGCTAAACAATCTTTTTCTGATTTTACATAAGCTTGTACAAATGTATGCTAAGGACGCAAATACTACAACAGCCTGTTGAATTGTAAATCGCCACTTCTTCTTTTTCAAACGTTTCGTTATCTTTGTCATTATAAAGCCAGCCATGGCGTCTGTCTGCTTAATATTAAACTGATTTTCATGCGGTTTTCAATAATGGAATAATTTTACCTTGGAGAAAGTTTTAGTGTATAACTTGTTAAGGTACTAGCTTTACGCTGGTGGATTCGTTCGTATGGAATTCGATTGTAAGGAGTACTTCGGAGAACCCTTTTTAACCCTTTTTTGGAGAAAAGAACTATTTTTTTACACAAGGTCCATCCCTAAATGTGAACCATGTTTCATTAAAATTGGTCCTGTAGTTTAGACGTTAAACGTCGCAGACTGTTTTGCATTTATAGTTGAGTTACTTTCGCATTTATAAAATTAAGTATGGATTGTGCTATTAGACTGAAATTTGACAATGCTCTTTGAAGATACTTAACTGATAAAATAAAATATAATGTAATATTATCTTTGCATCACCTTTTCTTATCATTATCTCTCTGTTATATTAAACAAAATATACATATGTGCTTAAAATTAAAGTTTTTCAAACATCTATTCATTTGCTCCAATAAAATCCTCGTCTAAAAAAAATCTGTGCAATTTAAAAAGCCTCAAAAGCTAATGTAATTTGTAACTGTAACTTTTTGATATTCAGATCTCAGAGGCCCTGCGACCTCTTTAGCTCAAAAAGTTTGTACTTAAGGTCGGATTGTACTATAAATTTATATGACTAACAATAATGTATTTCAAGACAGCGAACAATATAACAATTGGTGATAATTTTTCTATTGTTGACGTACCAAATCCTTCTATCTTTTTTATCGGACTTATGCTTCCTTTATTCTTTTATATCATTTGATATATAAAATATATGTATTTTAATTAACAACAATGCTCTATAAACGCCATTGATAATGTTCGTTTCTTATATTACACGATGGTTTCCTTCGTTATTACGCGACACAATTGTTATCGTTTTCATTATGAGCGCCACATGTGGAAGAAAATAGAATCAGTGTGTAACCTATAGTTCATATATTGCTGTGGCATTTTGTATTGGCGTCATTTGAATATGTTTTCGATATTTTCGACAGTACAAGTCCCAACATTGTAAAATGTCGATTTATACAATACTAGGATCGTGAAGTTCGTATCGTTTTAGATTTACTAAAGTAATTTATCTCCTCAATTTGAATTATTTCGCTTCTGTTATGTTATCACATAAAATTTATTCATGCGTCGTATAAACACAAATATTAACTGTATTTGCGCACACTGTGATAACTGTCATAACAAACTGTGTGTCGTCGACTATTTACAAAGTTTCAATTATTTTAATAGTTATTCTGCTTAGATTGTATAAGAAAAATATCTTATTATACTGCGGCGGATGGAAAAAATCCAACAATTCACATTATATAAAAAATCTTGAAGCCTGAATGGTATAACTGACGCCTAATAGGGTGGTCCGCGACATAAATATCAAAATAAATCGTAAATTGATAAATATAACGTTCTCGTTATGTGACTTATCGAATCGTATATTCCGTTAATCCACTATTTAGTGTTTTATTTATTTACACTGTGGTAGTGTTCATAATCTTAACACAAGAAATAAAAATAAACTTGCTGTTCCTAGCTTCAAACTTCAAAAAACTAGAGGAAAATTTCTGGGTAAATGCATTGCTATGTTCTATAAAGTTCCACAAAATATAATTGACCTACTCGTAAATAAATTTAAAATTCATGTAGAGATTTTCTATTCTGAAGAACAATTTTTGGTTTTGCAGGTTCCAAGTGTTGTTTCTCAATTTCAACTGCCGATATTTTCTATTTGATATCATTAGCGTAATTTATGGATGGATGGTTCTGACAGGTCAAACAAATTACACACAAAAATTTCTGTTAACTTCTTAACAGTAGCAATATTTACATAAACTTATATCGTTACTGGATCAATCAATCAATGTTAATATATGCAAGGAAAGAATTATAACAATACTTACAAAATTCCTATGGAAATCTTAAATTTACCATTTCCTAAATTTAATACCCATATTAAGAATTGAATATTCAAATGACAAAACAGCTTGGCGTTATGGTAAACATGGCTTATTTTTTATGTATATTAAATTATTTATCGGTGAGCTTGTTCGACTAGACACGTGATTTGATTGACGAAAATACTATTTTACTATAATGGAATGGAAAGTGACTTCATAAGTTAATGAATATTTTATATTTTTCTTTAAAAAAGCAGCCCTTGCCAAGTTTCTTGCCGGTTCTTCTCGGTACAAGGTGTCCCGCCGTAGATTTACGAACCGATGGCGTAGCTCTCGACTTTCATAAGTGCTTGTAACAGCCTAGACTGAATAAATAATACTGATTTTTTATTTTATTGAGACTTGATATCGAGCCAAGGATGGCGATATTCTAAATAAATAAGACAGAGGATTAACATCTAAAGAAGAGTCACGGAGTCTGGCTTAACATTTAAGATACGTTTTAAATTTAAGATAACAAGTCCAAGGAGACAAATTAGCAAGCAGAAGCTGTAGGGCAATTCAGTTAATGTAAGCGTCACTGTGGAAAGTAAATAGCGTTTCAAATACAACCATTTGTAACACATTTCTTGTTCTTGTAAAGAATAAATATACCTGACACAATTTATGAGGAAGACATTGCACTAATAATATTTTACTTTAGGTAGATAGTACAACTACCTTAACTACAAAATGTAAGTAGTTGCGATTATCACGTAAAAAATAGAAATATTGAGACCTTGTTCTTCAGATAATTCTAAGGTAACAAACTCATGGAAACAATCATTCAGAAAAGGCGTTTTCTACAGTCAAGACGATAATTAAGCCCAGTCAAGTTTGAACGAATGTTCCTTCGTTCCAATTTTGAACTCTACAGCGATGTATATAAGACTATTGATAGGATCGCTTTTGTCAAGGGACCTGTCGTTATTCGCAAGTTTACTATGGACGTAGGGTTGTCAGTCGCCAAATTGTTGATTGAAGGATGGGCTGAATGGTTTAATGTTTCAATTACGCGTGTTAATTGCGTGTTTGTCTTATCCTTAGTAATATATACGTTCATATTACATGTCATGTGCATGATATCACTGTCACTAGAGATTCTGATGTCAAATTGTATATGTTAATTCGTTGTTTCCATTCCATTTGTATGTTAGATTAATTTCAAGTTATGCATATCTTGTGTGTATCATAAAATTATACATATCTTGTGTATATCTGTAGATTATTTCTAGGTTATAGCTGAAAATCAGTAGTTTGCTCTACAAGTAAACATATTACTGAGCTTTTGCCATTTTGCATCGTTCCGGCACACATGCAGACTTGTGTATGTCTTTTAATTTATTTATTTTTTTCATATTTTGTCTCTTTGTATTCACTCAACTTTTATAATTGTTGCGTTGTGTGTGTGGGTGATATATGTAAATAAAATTATTATTCATTAATTATTTTAATATGAAGTTAGTTATTTATTTAAGTTCTATATTAATATGTTATTTCAATTACGTAAAATTTTGCAAACAACAAAACCAATAAGATCAAAAAAGTCACGTTTCCTTTATTTTGAAAAAAAAAACTAAGTAAAAGAGCATGGACATTAGACTTACAGTTTTTTGGTTTAAATGAAATACTTTGTGAAATGGTTACTGAAATTTTTTCGAAGTTATACTACTTGTTGCTGGACTATAATTTTATCAAAAAACTAGCTATTTACCCGACTGTGCGACACAAAGGAGGGTAATGTGTTTATCAGTCTATGTATGTATTTGTTTTTATCTAGCATTCTGGAGACCAAATGCGTAGGCCGATTTCGATTCGTCTTAACCTTGCGAGTGTCACTAAAGACATGACAGTAATCAAAATTCACCACAACGACAACCAGGCGCCATTTTTGAAAAATAAAAAAAAAATCGATGAACTATATCAAGTGGGGTGTCGTTCAATAGGTATTTTAAAATCATCTTTAGGTTCCTTTTATCATTTTTCATTTTAAATAATAGTTTAGGATATATAACGAATTTAAGTTGTTTAACATAACAATCATTCTCGATATTTTTTTTAGATAAATTATAGCCTATGTTACCTTCGTATAATATATAATAGCTTCTCGTAAATGTTTTTATAATTCGGTCCGGTAGTTTAGAGCTTATAGCTCTTTATAATATGTTAATATAGATTTGTGTAGTATCGAATGAGGTTTTTCACATTTTCACATCTGTGGAGACTTGCATGCCGGTTTAATGTTATTGCTATCTCTGAGGTCGCAAATACGGTTCTTAGTTGGGTCAATTACAGAACATACTTTAATTTAGATAATATTATTCAACATAAATTTCGATTATCACCCATTGTGAAGCATAATTTTAGAGTTGACCCTATATTGTTATAATTAGTGTTGATGTGTTATATTAACTGGCAACCCTAAGGGCCCCCGGGGGCCATACGTCACATTAGTTATGGACCGGAGCGTTGTCGCGGTCCATGAACTGAATTATCTCCCGCTTCAACCCTTCGAGAGTTTAGTACACACGAGAGCAATATAACTGTATGTCGTTTTTTTGTCGAATTTAGTTAAGATAAACTTTATTTTTGTGGCGTGAAGTAGAAAAGAAATTGAGTACAGTCGACAGAAAGTACAACAAATGAATTTGATTGTTATTCTCTTGACTTTTTAGGTTTTAAAACACGAAATCGGACCTTTTGTAACTTTTGTTTTGAATATGCAGCTAGTGTATACACTGAAACGGTAAAAAAAATCCAAACTTATTGAACGTGATAAATCTAAAAGTATAACTTTATAATTGGAAAATTATATACTTATGTTAGAACCTATTAAAAAAGTACTGTAGATATTAAATTTCTGTCTAACCTCTCTCTAATGACATGTAATTTAATACCTCAAAAATATCATAGGAAAGAGGAATGATTTGTTTTTTTCTTTGCATCGAAAAGACTCCGAAAGTACTGGACAGATTTAGAAAGATCTTTCTAGGCTAAGATTAACGTGAGTGAATTTGGGGAAAACTAATAAGAGCTAGTAAATAATAATCAGGACCAGATCATACTTACGATCATTAAATAATTTATCGCCTGTCGCCTTCCTAAAATATACAAATCTGAAAAAACGCACAGTACCTATATAAGAAGCATGATATAAATATAATGTTGAAAGTGATAGATTACTTCTCCATTCACCTAGATATTTCAATAATGACCGAATTCTCATTTCAAGGCAGCTCTCAATATTTTAGACGATAAATATTCATGAGCTACCTGGTATACCTTCTGAAATATTTTCAAATGGAATTTGAATTTTATTATTGTATCCAGAAATTGCGCGCATAAACGGTTTTAATGGTAGTCGATTTTTTTGCATAAAATATGATATTGTTTATTATTGTTTTGTAGAATAAAGTTATAATTAAGGGCTAAAAATGGGAACAAGTTAAGCCAAAGTCAAAATAATCTTTATTCAATTAGACTTTTTAAAAGTACTTTTGAATCGTCCAACATTTTTTTTCCCTACCACTCGTTCAGGTGGTCTTTTGGGTGATAAGAAGAATGAGCAAGAAACTCACCAGCTGTAAAAGGAGTAATGACATTCACAAAAACATGTCATTACCAGATCAACACATTATAAATAGAGAGAAAAAAAAACAATGGTCTTATAATGATAACTTAATAATTTAATAATAATTGAAACAATATATTTTACTGACATAAATATATTTAACTTTCAGGTAGATAGAGATCTGACTAATTGGAGCACCGAATATTCTTAATATATGCGGCGCAGTTACACTAATATAAGACATCCGCGTGCGTGGGTACAATTTTTTTTCTTAGCTTTCCTTGGTCGGTCATTGTTTTATTTATTAACTAACCCTGCCCACGACTTCGCCCGCGTCCGCGAATATGGTGAATAAGTTATTCTTTTTGACATAAGATATTTGCTAGTGGTAATCCCATCAAAATCGGTTTAGCCGTTTCAGAGATAAGTCGGAACAAACAGACAGAAAAGGAAAAATAATGTTATTTTGGTGTTACCTTCTATACATATTATATTACTTTATCAGTCGTTCTCGTTATTAAAGTACACGTCAAAGTACTTTAAATATACTTTTCTTATGTCGAGAATGACATATCGTATCCCGGGAAAAGTGACATTTGGGTGAAGACAAAACGTTCTCGAGTTGGATATCCTATGCGATCAAATACCACTGTTACGTTAAAAATAAAAGAAATAGTTTATTTGCTAGCTTATTTTGTGTTTTGAAAACATACGACATTACATTTTCGGAGAAACGGTTGGCCCTCTGGTGGCTCACGACGAGTTCTTTCATTAAGGTCCTTTTTATTAACGAAAAAGTGACTTATTATTGAGTAGCTCGGTGGCGTAGTGGATAAGCGCCGCGGCCCGCGATCGTAGTCGTTAAGCAACTTTCGCCAGGGTCGAGCTACTCCGTGCTTCGGAAGGCATGTTAAGCCGTTGGTCCCGGCTGCATTTGCAGTCGTTAATACCCTCCAATCCGCATTGGGCCAGCGTGGAGGGTCATGGCCCATCCTCCTTAACCATCCATAAGGAAGGCCTGAGCCCCTGCAGTGGGGACGTAAAAGGGCTGGTGATGTGGTGATGACTTATTATTGACTAGATAAAAGTAAGTCCCCATTTACACGGCTCACTTTTTGTCAAATATATTTTTATTTTAAATTGGCAAAATCCAGCCTGATTATAATTTACTAGCTGTTTTCCCATGATTAGTAGTGTAGGGTTTCGCTTCTCGTAGGTGAAAAATTTTTTGTAATAGGTTCAGTAGGTTCGAAGCCTAGTCAGTATAAATAAACAAATAATCAAATCTTTACTCTTTATAATATTATTATGGAAGTATAGATTTGAATTAGTATGCGACAGAGCACCATACAGTACACCTAACTTAGTCAGCCATAAATAAGATTGTATATACCTCAGTTCCTAATTCAATTCTGTAAAGCTTCTTTCACACGAAGTGCGGAATACTAATATTATGTAGTTAAAAAAGAAGGCTTTTAGCTTCTAGCAGTCTTAGAGTAGCCTCATTTTAAATCGACGTAAGTAACCTATTGAATGTATATTGGGAAAAATGCTGGTAGTTTGAAAGTGACTTATCTGTCTCTGTGAGCTGCTGTTATCTCAGTCACCTTTTAATAGGTAAAAGAGTTTATTCAAATGAAAATAAAAATGATTTATTCAATCTAGGTTGTTACAAGCGCTTGTGTAAGTCGAAATTCTATTACAACGGTTCGTAAATCAACAGCGGAAGACCTTGTACCGGGAAGGGTAGGCAAGAAAGTCTGCAAGGGCTGCTTTTTTCTCCCTGTTTTATTTCATACAGATATGCCAATATTGTAAAATCAAGTAATAGCCTAATAGTAAATAAGTAAGCAGTAGCGGCGTTAGGGTAGGGCGCGGTTGGGCGACCGCCCAGGGGCGCCGGACGAAAAGGGGCGCCGCAGGCCGCGGCGCCCCTTTTTCGTCCGGCGCTTCTTTCTGATTCTGTATAATGAGGGAGTATTTAAAAAAAAACGAAAGCAGTACAAAAATACCTCCACCTAGATGGCCACACTAGCAAAAGTTGATTTTTGCAGGAAACGAATGGAACAAAGACAGTACCTAATTTCCGTTCATTTTAACTAACATATTAAAAAACTGAAATTTGAAAAGTTCGAAACTTATACCACCACCAGCCCTTTTACGTCCCCACTGCAGGGGCTCAGGCCTTCCTTATGGATGGTTAAGGAGGATCGAAACTTATAGATCAATACAAATACGAAAAAGTAAAAATAGAATATGAGTTGTTAATTGAGTTTTGAAAATTAATTTACTTTTAAACATGAAAGAAAACTGGAAGGGTTGTCATGGAGAAATCAAGAACATACCGTAGCGACTAGCGACATCTAGTTTGATTTCGGGAACTAATGTTTTTTTTTCTAATACTTCCTCATTTCCCACAGTCGCCCTCTTATAGTTCCCTTGCTCATTGAACAAGGCCTACTGGGTCGGCGAAAAAAGAACAAGAACCTTGAGGATGTTTTTAATTTTCAAGTTGCCTCAATTTCAGCATGAATTGAAAGGAAACTTAACAAGAAAATTATTATATTACGGTAAAACAGAACAACATACCGATTACCAATATGAAGATATGTATTTTATTAGGTAATATGACGTACATTGGCGGGCATTATCGCTCGGTCATTTAAGAAAATTTTCGTTTGAGCATGTTTAAACGTTAAACTGAAGCTAAAATGCTGCAATACAAACGAATGCGTCGGCATCGGCATCGGAGCCTCTGTCTGGCAAGTCAGATGGAATAGCTACTCAAGAGATTGTGGATGAAAAATCCCGAAGTAATGGAGCAAGTTGTGCTATAATTACAGATGCTGCTCAGGATAAATCTGTTATTGATGTACAACAAATACATGTACTAGATGATGTTGATACTGTTGTCCCGAATATAGCGGATCCAGATACTTGTCCACTTATTTGAAATAGTAAAATAATTGATTATATAATGAGTAGTGGCTCACTGCAAACTCACTGCCACAAAGTTAGAACAATTACACAAAGTTATAGATAACAATTATGTGACACCCTGCTAGGGTAAAATTGAATCTGTACTTACCTAATGATATGATCCATCAAAAATGAATCAGCAACTTATACGCTATTTATATGTCTACTTTTTAAATAAAACTAATGTCACTATATAGTTGGAACAAGAACATCGTAACGTTAAACGTTTGATTACTGTGTTTGTTTGTTTTAAAATAATCGAATAATTGTTTTAAGAGCGTTCACTTATGTCATGCAAGAATATAATTGTTGATTGTGTTCTTCTTCGTCAAAAATTAAAAGAGATAGATCTAGGGAATCCCCGATTATAGAAAAACACATTGTTTCTGTATGGTCGGAAAGTCGGGGATTCCCAAAAAATTTACCGATTGAACACTACTTTCCATTCTAATGCTGCCAACTTAACAATCTACCTAAATTTAGGGGAGATTACATGTAAGTAGGCTAGGTCGGCGAAAAAAAGACAAGTAGACAGTTAGAGGGCGTCGAAGAAATTTCGCCCAGGGCGCCAGTAGTGCTAAAACCGGCACTGTAAGTAAGACAATAATATATATATTTGATCAATTTTGAATTCACAATGCTATACTGAAAAATATACTAATACAAAATGCTTAAAAAATCCACTTGGTCCCTGGCACCCTGAGATAGGATTCGAACACACGACCTTTCGCAATCCGGGCGACTGCTCTAACCACTGAGCTACCCAGGACCTAACAGGACTGACGAATCTTTCAAGCACAAGTTACTTTTCGCGGTTCCGTGATCTTCAGGATTACAAAGTTAAAACGAAAATATTACAAAATTCAATTTCTTGTCGTTATATTTTTTATACAGTTAATATTAATGTAAATGACTCGCTCATCTATCTATATATATAAAAATGAATCGCAAAATGTGTTGGTAAGCGCATAACTCAACAACGCCTCGACCAATTTGGCCAAGTCTTTTTTTAAAATGTTCGTTGAAATTCAAGGATGGTTTTTACGGCGAGAAAAATTAGAATTATTGCTGGAAAAACCCTAAAAATAGCCCTTTTCTTTTTCCCATACAAATGATTTGTAACTAAAACGTAGTCAATTTGAGCTTTATTGCTATGGTATAAAGTTCATATTAAATTACAAGCACTCACTGTTGTCTAAGCAATGTAGGTGTGTTCCTAACGTCAAAGATCATATCTATCAAAACAATGTGCATGTGTGCGTTGGAGCACAGAATACATAGTTGGAGGAGTTTAATGTCGCGTTCCGAAACTCGCGTTTCTTTTGTATTAGAGATAAAATGCATCAGATTTTTTTTAAATACGTAGGCAAAAAAACTGCCACATTACAAATCTTTTTGACAGGACGAAGTCTGTCGGGTCAGCTAGTTTTATTATAAAACTTGACTGAGTTGAATAAAAATATATTCTTATTTTAATAAAAAATATATTCTTGCATTGTTTGTTTTTTGTTCATTAGTAGGGAAGATACGGGTCACGAGCAGATATTTTCAGCTTTAACTACACTCTTAACACTCATATCTTGTGTCGCTCGCATGATAAGTAGCGTGTGATAAGGCCCCGTTCGGCATCCGCAGTTCATAATAATAATAATGTTTATTTACTTTTTATCTGCGTTTAACTGGCGAATGGAGATCCGGACGGCATGTTTTTTTTATGAATTTGTCTTACCGTTGGCCTCAGATGGCCTCTACAGTGTAACCGGACTAATGGACGGCGAGATCCTTAGAACCTCAAGCGGACATGACGATCGTCCTCGAGACTATCTACTAGGAGGGCATCACCCACAGGGAGATTCTCAGAGTCTCAGCTCCGTAGTAGAATCGCCCTGGACTCTCGTGTCGGACGCTGAAGGTCGGGATGATGAGAGGGCGCCTCTAAAGGCTCGGACCTCGGCTCTAATTATACCGTGTCGTGGAGGGCGGAGAAAACGCTGGGGGTCGGGATGATGAGACCTCGGACCTCGGCTCTAATTATCCCGTGTCGTGGAGGGCGGAGAAAAGCGCCCAGGCACATGTCTGTACCTGTTGAATCGCGTACTGTGTAGACCGGGTCGTTGCACTCGTGACCGGTGAGTGCGGTGTCGCAGACCTATCGGCGAGTGTGTGTTACCTGTTGTTGTCTGAGGGGTTTGGTCAGAGTGATGGGGTCGTCGGGATAGTCTAGGACATGTTTGGGTTGACGGAAGAGTCGCGTTTGGCGGGGGCGGCGGACGACATGTGCAATGCGCATTTACCCTGCAAAATTAAAAAAACCTGCACGCGTAGCATGACGAACGCGAGAACGTTTTGTCTACACCTAAATGTCACTTTTCTCGGGTGCGCCCATACGATATCTCACTCTCGACCCGAGAAACTGACAAATGAGTGTAGACAAAGCGTTTCTCGAGTTTGTCATGCTACGCGTGCAGCCAAGCGAGTCGGACTCGTGCACGTAGGGTTCCGTACTGGGAACGAAAAAGAATCACGTTTGTTGTATAAGAGCCCCTTTGAATATATTTATGTTATACTCTTTTTATTTGTTGTTATAGTGGCCACAGAAATAAATCATCTGTGAAAATTTCAACTGTCTAACTATTACTGTTCATCAATAAAGCCTGGTAACAAACAGACGGATAGCGAAGGTTTATTAATAGGGTCCCGTTTTACCTTTTGTCTACGGAACCCTATAAAATAGCGCTGATGATAGGATGTGTAACCAATATTAACTAATACATAGAGCTTTTGGTTTAGTCTTCATCTGTTATTATGTACACCCACCAATCTGGCACTGGGCTCACATAGTGTGGACATAGACTGATGATTATATAGCAAATGTATATCTTAACAGTGTTGTTTTACCCTTCATATAAAATGCAGTCACCCTATAACAAGGAGATGAGTAACCAAATAAAGTTGTTTACAGTAAATATATCCCCAAAATGGAAAACCTAGGGTTCCATTGAAGGCGATATTAAAGGTTACCACAACTGGTATATTAAAGACTTACGCTGACTGAGAAAAAGTTCTTTTGTTAGCAATATTGTGAAATATAATACAGACATAAATAAATATTACACCAATAGAGATCGCTAGCTATTAATATAAAGTCCATATAAGATCTATTTCAATATGAGCTAAATGTAGTAACGCGTAACGTATATTTTGGTTATTGAAGTTAGTAGCGTATGTGACGACGTGGTCGAGTGGCTCGTACGCAGATTTCGAGATGTCTAGATGGGTTAGTGTAGAAAATGAACTTTTTTCTCGAGTCTGGATATTGTGGTATCTTCGTTGTTTCAGATTTCCATAACACAAGTGCTTTAGCTTTTTAGCAAATGATTTAACTTAATTTGCGGTCACCCATCTTACGACCGGCCTTTACGAAAGTTGCCTAACTTTCGTATCGCAGGCCAAACGTTTAATCACTGTGTCACAAGATCTTCAATGAGTAACGCACTTCTATAGAACCGAATGTTCTATATTCCTCTTTTCCTTTTATAAAACTGTTGAAAGATTGAAATATTTTTATTTCTAATATAATAAATTATATAAAATACAAATACAATGTGAAACAGTTAAACAAACTCAAAGTAAAAATATCTTTATTCAAAAAAACTCATACCTAGTACTTTAGAATCGCCCGACATTTTTTCCCTACCACTCGTTCAGGACCTTTTTTCATTTAAATAAACTTAATAATGTGCAAAAATTAACTGTAATTTATAAATTAATTTTTGTACCTTTTAACCCTTTTGACCTTTGAATATTCCGCGAACGCAAGAGTATATAGCACAGTTATAAACATGTGTGATAAACTATCTCATATTTTTTTCTATCTGTCTGTAAAATTACTTGGTTTAGGAGTTAAAAAGGACTGACAGAGGTGAAGGCCGCCTTTAATTTATAATGTGTGGTGACGCCAGAATGTATTAATAAGTCAAAATATTCGGGACAAAATGTGTCAAATGTGGCTTGTGGTGTAACTCGTTTGTTCCTACCTAAAGCTTTGCTCTATCCACAAGGGATATGAATGAATGTATGTAAATATGAAATCAAATATCAAGACAGATTATAAATGTGTAAATAGACGAAGAAAATCTATGGTGTTATTAACAGTTTCAAAATTTATCTCAATCCTTTTCAAGTGTATAGTTATTATGATTAATGGAATTATATAGCTTTTTAAGCAGCAATCGCTTTTATAATGAAAGATGATGAAACGGATGATCAATAAACATAATCAATACATAAGTAAATGCATTTTATCAGATTGCCCCAACACCTCATAGCATACATAATGCCAAGGCAATGTGATAAATAACGAATATAAAATTACAATTATATATTTTACCCTAAGTAACTTGTCATTATTCATAATGCCCTAATTTATCATTTGTCCATATACTCCAATCCGTATTATAAATTCAAAGGTCAGTGGTTTAATAAAGGTAGATAATGAGTCATTGAAAAGGGAACTGCACAGAAAAAAGAAGGTAAGATTGAATGCATGAAGGGTATAATCCTCACTGCTCTATAAAGCATAGTTTGCATTACCGCGCTCTTCTCTACCAACGCTACCCCCGTTTGCAGTGCTATTGTTACGCACAATTAGCCGGAAAAAATTAGGTTAGGCGCTCGATGAAAACAAATATACCTATATAATGCGGAATTAAACTTTAATGTTGACGTCAGAGATAAACTAGGATTTACAGCTTTGCTTGCTAATATGACTTAACGACAGCCATCTCACGATTTAATGTTTAAACAACACATACATTCCTAAGAAGGTTCCAACTTATATGGGGTCATTATAATTCAAAGTTCAAGAAAGTTATCAAGATGCGAAAATAAGTTCTGAGAGCTCTCTTAGATAATATAGCTTAACGCACTTAAGCATCTGGGAATTTGCTGAACATAATTATTAAAACAAAGCCTTTTTAAAATAACATGCATTAATTATGTGAAGAGACGAATATTTGATGAATTTCACATTGAAATGTCTACAAAAGTACGACTTTATTGGATTGGGATTATACTAACCGGTAATGTACTTTTAATCAGTGAAAAAGTTCGGATTTTTCTTAAGCCGCAATAGGGTTGATGACTAATCTTTGTCTGTCCATCGGATATTTTAATCTGTCCGAGAATACTAAACACGTTATAAATGTCATCAATATAATATTATAAATATAATATTGATTATATTATATCATATTTATATAATCAATATAAATATGACGGCGGGTAATCAGAAGGGGCTATTACGAAGCCCAAATTGATCGTCTATATCGGGAGATATCTCAAAAATAACATTGCAGGCGTGTATACCAATATGGATTTATTCCATTTTAACTTTTTCGTACGAAAATATAACGAGATGAGCGTGATGTCGTCGGATGTCTTTACTCCTCGGCGATCGGAAACAGAATGTCTGCCAAAATGGCGGCAACTTACTTTACTTAAACAAACTGTCAAAAGTCAGTGTTATCGTTCTAATAAAATTAAAAGTATCGATGATCACGCCCTCTCTACAATCGAGTAACCAACAATAAAAAAAAACTAAATCAAACTACCTTCGTAAAGGTGATGGAGATATTTTGCGACAAATATAATATAACCAATTAATAACGGCGATACGTTGAGTTAAAATGTCGCACGACTTTGTCACGTAGGCCACTCCTCAACTTTAATGCCTATTATATGAGCGTGTTAAATTGAGGTAAAAAAAAAGATTTTAATATTTTTTTATTATCTGACTGTTAGACTAAATAAAATTTCTTTTTTTACCCAGCCATCACCCCTATTAAGTCTGGCCCACGCCTCATGCTGCAATTTCGCTAAGCGAATCTATTTCATATATCACTGCTTCATAAATAAGTTAATATTGTCCCAATTTACAATTAATTTAAATATATTTATTAATTATATCTATATGTACATTGAGTCACAATCTCGCTCATGATGTTAAATTTTCTGAGATATTTAAGTGCCCTAAATAAGTATATGAAGAGTGTAAAGAAGTATCCTCATATTGATAGCTTGTCAAGTAGACTGAGTTCTGCAGCTTTTGCTGTTAAGAAAATTAGTCTTGACAAATGTTGAAACGGCAAGATTGGTATATTTTAGTTATTTTCATAGTGTAATGACGTATGGTATATTGTTGTAGGGTTCTGCGGCTAGGATTCAGGATATTTTTATTCTACAAAAGAGAGCTGTCCGTGCTATATATAATTTACGGCCTAGGGAATCTCTCAGAAAAATATTTAAAGAAATAAATATTCTGACTGTTACCTCTCAATACATCTATGAGAATATTATGTACACAAGAAAACATTACGATTCCTTCACAAAAAAAGTAGTGTTCATAATCTTAACACAAGAAATAAAAATAAACTTGCCGTTCCAAGCTTCAGACTTCAAAAAACCAGAGGATCATTTCTGGGTAAATGTATTGCTATGATCAATAAAGTTCAATAAAATGTAATCGACCTACCCATAAATAAATTTCAAATTCATGTAAAGAATATACTTATGAGTAAAGGCTATTATAAAGTTGATGATTATTTTAAGGATCGCAATGAATGGAATTAATAGCCTTCGCTTTGTTCTAATTATATGTTCAACCTATGTCCTACAGACTTTGAAAGTTGTATTTATTATTGTGATAATCACTCACATATTATTTTGGTAATGACATGATTTATGTAAATGTCATTACTTATGATAAAAAGCTGGTAAGTTTCTTTCGCTTGTTCTTCTGTCAGCTAAATGACGTCCTGAACGTGGTAGGGGAAAAAATTTTTTTTGGACGATTCAAAAGTGCTTCTAGTAGCCTACTTGAATAGAGTTTTTTTTTCATTTTCATTTTTTTTTCATAAAGAAATAAGTACATATATAAAGAGAGAAAATGAATTATTGGATTTGAAGTGTCATCGTATTTTTTTGTATTAATGCAATCTTTGAATCGCTTTCATTACCTTGGATCACAAACAGGTATATTTCTTCAGGAGAAAGATTCGTTTTCTTAATTACTATCGTAAAAGATGTATTGAAAAGAAGGGATTTCAGAGTTCGGGGTAGAATTGATAAAAGCATTTTCCCGTTCCAACATTCTTTATCAATGTACAGCTGAATTGCCTATCCTTCAATATAATACTTTAATCTACCTGCTTAGGCCTGTAGTAGTATTAAAAAACACATCACGTTTTCAATTATGCTATTCTATACTATAATATTATAAAGAGGAAAAATTTCATTGTTTGTTTGCATCGTATAAGATCCGAAACTACCCGATTATTGGTGACATAGACTATAACCTAAGCGAGCGAAGTCGTGGGAAAATCAGCATCGGACTCGATGTTTAATATAATCTTTGCCATCGAGCATAGTGCTGTTACAGCATGGAAGTTCAATGAAATAAGAATTAAATTATAACCCCTGAAGTAGGTTTTATTTGATTGAACTTCCATGTATGGTAGTGTTATGCTTGATATCGAGTTCGAGTTTGCTTTAATACAGAATAGCACTGCAGGTGAAAAAAGGGGGCGTATTAAAATATTTCTCAATCACTTTCTATTTGATGAAGTGCGGAGAAGGGAAGACAAGCAATTGTTTCTACGGAAGAGATATGTTATTGGGAAATATTCGAAAGCAAGTCAATAAATTACGTGAAACTATTTTGCTGACTCATTGCGATATATTTTAAATTAAACATTTAGCCCACTGATAATACTTATGAAATCAAATTTGTCCATAATAAAGCTTCTTTTCAGTCGTTCTGCACGATAGGTGTTGAACATTATAAATAACGCCCGGGTAATTTAATTATTTCCATTGTTTTTATTAAATTGCCCTCTCATGTTAGGCATATTCCATACTGCGTGGGCATTATTTATAATGTCCGATTAATCACTTTGTCCATGACAATATGTCGCATTTAGTCGGTCACGGAACGCCAGAACTGACAAATTAATCGGATGTACAATATCGCGTATGCAATAAAGGGTTTATTTTAAGTGAATTGTAACACTATCTCACTTAAAATTAGCTCTTAATTGTCAGTGTTATTTACGTGGTATTTCACTATTATTTCCCAACGATACGTGACATTTAATAGTATGCATACTCCATGGAAGATCTGTCGTATACTAACTCATTCTTACGGAAGACGCTTCCCGGATTTTCCATTAGATTTGCATCCCGTAAATCCCGTAAAGGGAGAGTGTCAGTATTATGATTGCACTGTTTTTGAAGTTAGCTTATTATGATGATTTGTTTGCAGCGGAGGCGGTGAAGACCGTCTGGAACGATTCGGCGCCGGTGACCAGGGACGAGGAAGTAAAACTGCCGCCCCACGAGCAACCAGACATGATAGTCGGTCAGTAATTGCTATTTTTCTAAAGTGATGAAGTTCAAGAAAAGCTTTCGAGAAGTTCGATAAAGTATTAAAATTGATTGTAGAGTATTTCGAGATCAATAAAATGGGTACCGACTAATTTTGGGTTTCCAATGATGACCGACACATCTTGGCAGTATAATAATATAACTGCTCTTATACAGTTTATAACGTTTACAATTAATTGCAGTTATCTTGAAACTGAAAATGATTTTGGGGACAAATTATTTGTATATAAAATGATTGTTCCCTATGATTTCCGATGCCTAATATTTATATTGAAGTACATTAAAATGATGAATATAAATTATTTTGTTTTCATATACAAATTGCTATTAAAAGACATCTTCGAAATTGTCTTGGAATGCAGCGCTGTCGAGTCATAGAGCGTCAATGAAATAAAACCTTTAATACCTTTTGAAGCGAGTTTTATTTAATTGAACATGTATGCTGTATTCGACGACGAATTTGAGGTTGTTTTTATTACAGAATGGCGTTTGCCGTGTCATCTAGTAGTATATAATAAAAGTGCATTAAGATATGCTCTTACTCGATATCAAATTTATAATAGTTCCAAAGAACTGTTATAAATGGAACTATAACTAATCTGAAACTTCTACTCGCACTATTCAATGTAGAACGAACTGTGACAATATATAATACTCACCGCTGAAAGTTAAGGCTTTCAGTTCCTCTGTTAACTTGTTGCGGCTCTCGCCATTTCGCCATTTATGGTTCCAGTTGACGAAGAACTAATGAGCCAACATTTCAATAGACAATTGCCATTTATATTTTAAGTGGCATTAAAGATGCAATAATGTCATCTTTGTAGATAGATAAAAAGTTTATTTCTCAGCAACACACAATAACATCACTTACTAAATTTTGACACGATAAAAGAAACAAAGAAGAACAAGAAGCAGAAACATACCTGTGTGCAGCAGTTCTAGGCTCGGTGCACTTAAATCACCTAATGCAGATGAAGCACCGATTTCCAGCCATCACCCTGAATGAGATGAGCGGGGACAAAATATTTTTTTTTAATGAATCGAATGAATACTATAAGGAAGATATATTGTCAAAAATTAATATAAATAGAGATAAAAATGGTACGATAAAAAATATATCGGGAAATAAAAAATATAATAATAATAAAATAAAAAGGCATGTATAATTCATAATAAATCATAGTATGTTAGAAGTCAGATTTATATTGATAAGAATAATGTCAAGATAGTAATATCAAGTGTAAGGTAGCACGGGAAATTTAATTACAAATATCCGTTAAGCATAAGTGTCTTTTGAAGATCTAGTAAATGCTTTTCTGAATAACAGATGTTTAATAAAAAATAATAGTTATTTATTGTATGGCTACCGTACACCTAACTTTTATTATCGAGTCTATTTCGGCGCTATATAAGCACAATCACGGAATAACTCGTCTAAATATGAGGATCTTGATGAAAATGAGGTACATGGTAACAATCCCGTATATAATATTATACTAATAACCATGAATATTAATTACAACAAATACATATATAAAATAGTAAACTAAGATTACTAATCCTATTAATATTATAAATGTGAAAGTTTCTTTGTTTGGATGTTTGTCGGTTAATCACGCCGAAACAACTAAACGGATTTTGATGAAATTTGGTATACAGATAGGGTGTTAGCTGAATTAGATAATAGGATTTTTATCCCACTAAACATTTCCCTAGGGTCCACGCGGGCGAAGCTGCTGGCGAAAGATAGTGAAATATAAACGAAGAATTAAACAGTCCATATAAAATTTAAAGATGACGTACTGTATGTGCCACTTTTGTATTTGAAACCTGATATTTAGTAATCTTAAAATAATCGCAAATCCTCCTCGATTCACCTCATTGGTTCACCTCATAATTTTGTCGTTCTCTCGTTACCTTTGTGGTGACTCCTGTGCCTATCGGCTTTTATCAATATGCTGTTGGCGAAGCGGTCGTACTCGCTGTGTCGACTGTGAACAATCGCTTGCTTCGTTATCTGTCCTTGTTGGCTTTATTCACGTCTACTAATGAAGTATTTGTTTGAACCTCTAATGTTACATTGTATTATATCACAAGCATACCACTTCTGCCTGAACAAACTCTTCATCATGCATATACCTGTTCAAAAATGTGCTACTTAACAGTTATAAAATATTTTGGAAATGATAACTTATACGTAAACAATAAAGCAATATTGCATTTTTTATTTTAAATTAAATCGTAAGTATATTTTATTTTTGACAAATTAACTTGTGATTTATAATCTGTGGATTACAAGAACAAAAACGTGCGCGTCTATGACGGAGCATCGTATGACGTCGCATTTCAATAAACGTCTTTGTACTCATGTTTATTGAATTATGACGTCATGGCTCGAATTGTCACGTGATTGATTTTTTTATAGCGCGATGATTTAAGTTAATGAATAAAAATTTGATTTCCTTCATTCAATACCACTTTTTGGAGAAAAATAAATCTACCAGTAGTTTAATATGATCAAATGAAAGTTTTGAAACAGTTGAGTAGCCAATTCGCACTCTATTAGCACACAAAAACATAACCAACTGCATTTGCCAATCACTACGTGCAAAATGTCGGTTTCATCTTTAATGTTCATCTTTAGACATTTCCTTTTTCGGGAACTTCATTATTCTTTTTTTTTCATCTTTGTATGTGATGTTTGTGTTTTAATGTATCAATTGTTTCTTTTGTTCACAGATATTGTGATTCCGTCGCTACTAATAGCGGCACTATTCATTGGGAATGCGTTCATCGTTCTTATTATATATAAATATAGAAAACGGTAAGTGTTTTAATAATCAGGTCACTTATTTTGACAATTATATTGCCAATTTTTTCAGTACATGCAATAAAATTGTGGAACTCTTTACCTGAATCTATCAGACGGACGAAATCCTTAAACTCCTACAAATCACAATTAAAATCCCATTTCCTGTCAAAAGTTTGCTGCTTGCCTGCCTTTCTTTCTATTTTCTTTTCTCACTTCTCGCGCTCTAGTTGTCACTTGTGTTTTGAGCATTTCGTTTGAATTTATGTACTTTTTTAGTGATGTTCGCGGTGATAACTGTTGTTCTTCTGTTTTGTTTTGTACGATTTAACTTGTTATTTGTTGTATGCACGATCCACTATTTAAAGTTTTTTTTTCTTTCTATCCAATGCAAGGAAGAAATCGCTGGCTCATGTAAATATTTATGTGTCTATGTAGTTTCTTTTTTTGTACAAAAAGAGTATTTATTATTATTATTATCATTTTCTGTTAGCAAATTTTATCTTCAGGCCATTGGCTTTTTTTAGATCCATAGTCAAGCTAACTTGTATATATTGCATAAATATTATGAAGTGCTAAAGTTAAATATTATTTATGGTAAACTTTGTTTGTTTATAGACGTAATATTCGGAAATACTGATCGAATTATACAGATTACAGCAATGACGTGGGAAGACAGTTAGTATAGTTACATCATATAGTTATTGTCTTATGTGACTAGAATATGAATTTATAAAAGTCTAGAAAATACGATTTAATAAAAAAAAATATCTAAAAATATATGGTACAAAATATAATGGTTTTAAAATAAATTCTTTCGTACTTTTCAGCGGGAAACGAGGTTAGAATATTTTGTGTCGAGCCTAAAAGTTGAATAATTCCATGAATTTTATTTTTTTAATCACCAGCCTTCATTAAGCTTACCTAAACCATTGAATAACCAAGAGAAACATGAATTACTAGCTGTTTTCCTGCACCTCGCCCACGTAGATTATAGCATATGACATCAGCGTATGGTGTAGCTCCCTGTAGATGAAAGAATTTCCATTATCCGATCAGGATATCTGAAGATTATCTATTACAAATAAAAAAAATGAAAACCTTTACCTTTTGTGATATTGATGTAAATTGTTATTCCTTTAAAGTGTCATATTTCCGAGATGTCGTAATGGATATATTCAAATTACGGCTTATTAAAAAAAGTTCAGAATGTCCAAAGATCTTTAATTATCCGTTTTCAAATTATAGTACAGTATTTAGTGAAAGCAATAAGTATACTTTCCTTATATTACTCCTATAGACATAAATAAAGAAGGAACGATAACACGTCAATACGCACGAAACTTTTTAATTATTAACATCTAATTTGTGTGCGATGTAACAGCCGATATGCGACGATACTGGAATACCCTGTTAATGTTTGTATTGTTATTGTATTAGGCCATATATACGCATTTGATTTAATCACGCAAAATATCTTCGCACCATTTGCTGAATTTTAATAACCAACAACATGATTTGATTTGATTCTTCTCGATGCAACATTATTGAACTCGACACGGCAGTCGGCATTCCGGTTTGAAACCGTCGCCATCTTTAGTCTAATATTTATTATTTCAATTATAACTCATACGTATTAACATGACACCTGAGGACGTATTCTATAAGTCCTCTAACGAAAATTCGGATAAATTCGAATTGTTCTTATAATTTTCTTAACATCATATCCATGTAGAGTCAGGTACTACCTTCGTTGCATCATAAAGAATGTGTTTCGTTATCTGTGATATAGATTAGATTTTTCTATTTTCCCGAAAAGGTATCAAGAAAAGCCTAAAACAATCTCTAATTATTATCATTTCATTTGCTTTTACTTATGTGAAAGTACAACAAGAGCAATGTAGCGTGCTAGTTCAGAGCTCGGCAGAAAGCATCAAGTCAATGAACGTGTGAAATGAAGTATACAATCGCGCACCATTTGATCGAATGCGAGTATTGTGTGCTCCATTATACAGCGGAATTCTAGTTTTCGAGACAGAGAATTCGTTTCGTAAATATATTATTTGAGCTCTATGTATTGCAAAACAAAGTTAACTAGCGTCTGTCTGAACGCGATGAATAATCTTACTAACTGTACGAATTTCACTTACGACGAGATTGAGACAATAGATTAGTCACCCATCTTATGGCGGCTCTTGCGAATGTTGCTTAACCTCCGTATCGTAGATCCTCTCTGGAAAAAAGCAGATTTAAATTTATTTAAGTTCTATATAATCATAAATTAGCAGGCTGTGACTCTAAATAAACCTCCCAACAATCTTATTCAATAAGTTTTCACGAACAGTCCGGGCTGTAAGTAAGTATTAAACCATTGATATTTTTAAACACTTTACGGTCAGTTGCACAGACGCCCTTTAAGTTTTAAAGACGACTTCAAGCTCTTACGAATGTTCTATGAAAATTTGGATCAATAACATGCTTTAAGCTCCTAATATAATTTTAACGGTTAAAGTACGATGATATTTTGAAGCTCTATAAATATATATATATATATATATATCTGTAAAGCTTCGCATCTTAATATACTTAAAGTGAAAATATTAATTATCTCAGCCGTGTGTGTTCGTATTTGTCGACCGAAATTTTATCTTAAGATATTACTGCATCTTCGCCAACTGCGCTTAAAACTAATGAAAATTTTAATCTACGTTTGTCCAATGGCCAGACAGTCTTTTGGTTTTACGCTCCCTCATACGAGCAACTCTTGTCGGTGGAACACTCGTAATACTCTTCACCATAGTCATACTTAAAAGTTTGTGACAAATAATAAAAGGGTTGACCAGTTTCAAGGTTTAAATAATGTGGCAACCTGCTGTGCGTCCATTACCAACGGTCCACTATGTAGCGTTGTTCTGTAAATTGACTTGGCAAGTAATTTTCAACTGTCTGGTAAGTCGTGACGCGACTAGACCTTTCACAATTTTAATTTAAACTTATTAATTTAACACTTTTGTTATGTTGCGTGTAATATTTGTTATGTTTGCCCCTGGAAGAATTTTAAGGATTTCAGTCTAGTTTATGAGCTAAATTTTAGTATATTGCTTCCATAATTATATTTCGAGTGAACAATAAGAATTAATGATGCCATTGTTGTGTATATTTTTGTTACTATTATTTTCTATCTGGTATATTTTAATTTTGTATTTCGATATTTTCTACGTACAATATTGTACAGCTGTGTATTATAATATGGTTACAATGTTATACGTAGCAGATATCGAATTATTACCATTCATTAAAAAAAAAATTACAAATAAGTGTATTTTTCATTTTAATTAAAGAATAATTATAAACATGTGTACTTACTTAGTTAGTACATTACTTAGACGCTTTTTAAAATTAGGGAAATGTTGAAAGAAATCCTTCTACGGGATTTTATAAAAAGGAAAATGTCTCTCATCATAATAAGAAGATATCAAGTCTCTTTTGCTATTTTTCTGCCCTCGGGATGTTATTTCTATCTAAAGCGTGCTCGGAATTTATCATATTGATAATGTAATATTTGATATAAACAGTCGAAGTATTTTTCATCAAGATTTTATAATAAATTTATTACATGTAATGCGATTTCGTGACGACATCGGGAATATTTTGTTAACAATAGTTAACTGTATTTAAGAGGACAGATTTTACGGAATATAAACTGTTTTTACGCGACTTCGACTTCGACTATAAAATTTTAATAGTTACAGGTGCTCGAGATGTGCTTCGGACCTTAATGGTAGTATTCTGGAGCCTTAATGGCGTATAGAATCAATTAAATCATCAAGCTCGATGATATTTTTCTTATGATGCGTAGATTTTCAAATGATTTTGTATTTTTTTGTCAACCTATAATAAAGTTCACACGTCGTTTAACACTAAAAAGCTAAATTCAAATTAGCATCGAAGAAATGAAAAATATTTTAATATAACAAGCCTATTCTTTGGCTCCCCCTTCGAATTAGGATCTTTATATTTATAGAGTATAGTAACAGCAAATTTCGCGTAAATTAGGTTATCGCATACTGTGTTTCTTTATCATTTAGATTTTATAGTAGTTAATTAACCAAAACAAAGTTAAACTTGCCAAATAAACAAACGCAATAAGCAATGTTTAATTATGAATTTATTAATATATAATCAAATAGTCTCCTTCATGATACTCAACATTGGACAAACTCTTGGAATTCTCTGAATTATACTCCTGGGCAAATTGTTTGCATAGCGTTAACAAATGCCCTTGCTAATTAATGGTGCACACTCAATTAAAGTGTAGCCTTAGAGTGTCGCGTTGTTTACAACATTTAATGAAAATTTATCGGAGAAGAACATTTGATTTAAAGCCGTGTGTATACTGTTTATTTATTTTTACCAACGTCAAATAAGGAGATTTTCAATGAATCGAGGTTTCTTTTTAATTTTGTTGCTTAAAAGAATATTCCTAAAGGATTTCATGAAAAATTCCATAAAGGAATAAATCAGTAGTTGTTTGAAAACATATTAATAAGTTCACGCTTGGTTTACCACTAAAAACCTAAAAGAAAATTATCTTTTAAAAATACTAATTGAAAAATTAGTAACTTTAATTAAGGTAGATAATCATATCTTATATGAAAAGCATATCTTCATCTGAAATTTTAATGCCGGCGGTTAAAAGCATAACTAGGAAATCTTCACATAAATTTATTTTTTTCATGTAGGTTTTGTTTCTTATGTGATTATTTAACTGGTGAGAAATATCAAATATCTTCTTTTCCTGTTCTTCAAGATAAAAGTAATGTTAGAATATGTCAGAAAACATAAACAAGATTGGTTATAAATAGTAAGCATTCAAATTAACCAAAAAAAGCAGTTAAATAGCAAGAAGAAAGTTTTCATTTCCCAGTTTCTACAAGTTTTTATGTATTGAGACGATCCCAGAGAGTTTATTAGTATTAATTAACTAGTTGCGCACCACGGTTTCATCCAAGTTTAGGTGCAAATATGAAAAATATTTTACAAAATGAAACATAGATCCTCTTATTCGATGAATATTTATGTTTTGGTAGAAGATTTTTTTTTTAAAACACACTAGTTGGTTTTGAGTTTAATAACATCACCAGGATATTAATGTCTTCACTGTTGGGGCTCAAGCTTACCCTATGGAACTGAGCAGAATTGAAATAGGGAGAATAAATGGGTCTTGCATGCAGGCGCAATGCGGATCGGAGGGTGATAACGACTGACTAAGAGTTAACGTATCCTCTGAAACATGGAGAAGCTCCAGATAATAATTTTTGGATCACCCATCGTATGGTCGGCCCTTGTAAAAGTTGCTCAGCAATCGTAACGTAGCCCGACCGCGATAACCACTTCTCTATCGAGCTCCTTCCAAGGTTTTGAGTTTATGTACTACAAACAAACAAAAATCAATTATTTCTTAGATATATTCATCGAATTCTGTTTATTTGATATATTCAAATAAAGAAATATCGATATATCAATTCCATCCAGCTCTAATATTAATAGGTTCAATATTGTTTCTGTTACGTTCTACATTATTAGGTGGTCTGTTCCGGTATTTTCGTCCCTTATTTGCTTAGTTGTAAGAATTTGAATCGTATTTGCTTAGTAATAAGGATAATTGTGTGTATACGGGCGTGCCTGTGAAATACTAGGCGCGGTTGGCCACAGGAAGCCAGTCCATTAGCGTCGATTTGTGAAGTATAGGGCTTCGCGGACACCGCTAGTTCGTGAACCAAGAACTCGATATTTAGTTACTTTAGTCTAATGTATTAGTATTTTATATATATAGTATAGTATTTTATAAAATGTCTTTATTTACATCACCGCTTGCGTAATCCAGTATTATACATACGAACCTTCTTATTTACTATAGATATTGATGAAAAACGCTTTAAAATCTATCGTATAGTTTAGAACATCTCGGGTTACAGACAGCGCGAAGCTACGAGTATGTATAGATTTATGAAATATTTTTTGGACCTCATTTATTCAACCTGATGGTTGTTAGTCATATTAGCTGATTTTTTAGTTTGGTTAGTCTCAGTCATACCTACCTTATCTATATTAATATGATTGCGTTAATAACAAAATATTATTATGTTGCCAGCAGATCAATCAGAGCCGAAGGTGAACGAAATAAATTTTCTTTACACCTCGAAGGCTCTATTTCAAAATATGTTTGTGTATTATCTGTGCATTTAACTGACAAAACGTTTAGGAATCTGTGATGTTTTTACGTAGCAATTTTTTTTTGTAATTCTTTGTCGAAATTAAAAAGTGATGGAATATTTTTAAATTTTTCACTTAAAATAATAGACAATGAAAGTGACGTTCCACCTTAGGATATAAAGTTTATAACAGCTATTTTCTCGATAGGTATGTTTATAAATTATTGATTAATCACCCATGCTTTTTTAGGGAAGGGATTACTCATCTATTTTGATTCAAAGAAGAGAAGCCCCTCGTGGAAGTTAAATTACTAGCGTGTATGTATGTATAAGTCTGCTAACTCTATTTTAATTGTTCTCGCAGTGGAAAGTATTTCGTAGTTCACGCTCGCCACAAACTCGTGACTACATCCCCTTAGTTTAGGGTTACCAATCCCAAAATTCAAAAAGAGACTATATATTTAAAGTTGGAAAAATTACTAGTACAATTCAGTTCAAAATAATACGCTGTAATAAAATTAGTATAATAGTGAAAATAAGTTAAATGAAATTAAAGTAAAAATAATTATTATATTTTTAAACGATGATTATTGTTACTTAAAATTCTTTAAAAAAGTGTTTTTATAGCCTTAATTTTTAAATATGTAACCTTATCAGGCTGAAACAATCCAGGATATCATAGGATTCTTTAAAAATCAGGACTACTTCTGAATTTAGCAACCCTACTTTAGTTAGATGTTGTTTTGATTTCGCTGACAGTTTGCAGTAGTTTTGGATACGCACTCTAAGTGGCTTTTTAGTTGGTTAGTGAATTTGCGAACATAATGAGTGAAATAGTTTACGAAAGTAATTAATATAATTAGAGCTTAGATTATACAAAATTGTAGCTCGTATGTTTTTAAACAAGAATCCAGTAAGTACGGTGGACCGTAAACGTCGACTAAGTGCCGAATTTATTTTTATGCATAGCATAATATAGTAACGTGTTTTTTGGCTCATGTATCTTGTACTCTATAGACTAAACGCGTAAACAGATTTTAATTATTCATAGTTACACATGCGAGTATCAGTTAAGACTTAAGTTAAAATAACGCGTAGGCAACAAGACGTCATATTGTGAAAAAGAAAAATTAATTATTATTTTTGATTAATTTTGCATTCGTAAAATGCTTAAAAAAAAACGATTCATTGATTGATTCGAGTCCCATCTCAGAGTGTCAAGGACTAAGAATATTTTTTAGTACCGCTTTAGAGCAGTCGCCCGGATTGCAAAGGGTCGTAGGTTCGAGTATCATCCCAGAGTGCCAGGGCCAAAGTGGATTTTTCAAGCATTTTTCATTAAGAATAGAAAAAAAAAATTAACCATTTTATAATAAGTAAAAAATTAAATTTTAGCCCAAGTTTCAGAGACGTGTAATTTGAGAGAAAGTGCTCATGTTTACGTGAGTTTTCTTTAGCATTTGCAATCTCAAGTCCTACTACTTTCTGAAGATTGAATAGTGCAAAACGTGCTAAGACAAGCTGCCGACGTTGAATACAATTACGTGGAAGATAACCCAAAGCGTCGAGACAATAGCGTCGGAAGGTTTAAGGACAAAGCTTGCCTACGCGACGTTTGATAGCATTGACTGTCGCTGAATGAAGCTAGATAGATTAATACTTCATGAATCATCGGCTAAGTTTTTTCCGTGTAACGATCAATCGATTAACCTTAGATTACGATGTGGTATCGGTTTCATTGAAGCGCCCGCATAGACACAATTACTTTAATTATTACTACCAAATGGTACTGATAATTCGTAAACGATGTTGACTACCAAATGCGTTATTTCTGTTGTATATATGCTTTGTTTATGATGACATAACAACATACATGTATACTTTCGAATCCTTTATCATCAGCCCTTTTACGTCCCCACTGGAGAGGCTCAGGCATTCCTTATGGCTAAGGAGGATGGGTCATGTCATGATCCCGACGTTAGTTCAATGCTGATTAACGACTACTAAGGATATTAACGACTGCAAATGTAGCCGGAACCAATGGCTTAACGTGCCTTAAGAAGTAGCTCGACACAATAATTATTCGGTCACCCATCCGGTGACATCCCGTTAAACTTTCGCAATGGTTGGTCACTTGTGAAAGTTGTTTAAGCTCCATAGTTCAAATAATATTGTAATATACGTATAAACAATAGGTCATAATAATAATAATTTAATGTAATTGATGGCGTTATGCAAAATTTGAATCACGCTGACATTTGATTTAAGTTTCTTAACAACAAAGATCGTGGCGCTTATCCACTATGCTACCGAGTTGCTCTTTCCCGTCCAATTTCTGATATTTCGGAGTTATGTTCATCCTTCTAACGCGTCTCTTCCCAAGAATTTTTCTTATCATTATAAGTTGGATAAGTCCGTATACCCGATGTCCAACTATAATATACTGACATATTCCCCCTTGATTTTAAACCTTAATGCATTGTGGTTAGAGATTCTCAATTAAGCCAGTGTGCGGTTGTGTGTTTTGTTCACTGATAAAAAATGAGTTCGCAAAAGTTTACTATAACTATACTTAACCTAACCTAGCAATAGAATATTTTGCCTGATAGTATATGGAACAACCCGATAATTCATGTTTCTAATTCATACAAGATTTTTCTTTAAAATATTTTAAAAAAATATGTAGCTTGTCCTGTAATTAAAAACTTTCAAATATCTTTACAGAATAAATAAAAAAAAATGTTAAAATATATTTTATAAAAGTAAACATAGTTACACGAAATTCGCTTTTTTTAAATTGAAATTATTTTAAAACATATACGTATTATTAACAGCATTGTCTATTCCAATAAATTTCTCGTAACATGTGTACTTACTGAATCTTTTTAATAACTCTATAGTATATTTCTAAAAACTTTATTCAGAAAGTCAATCAGAACATGTCATTTTGACTGTTGCTAACGTTTTAACGTTTGTATCATTCAAAGGTTTTTTTTTACCGAATTTTCAAACACTTTTATGAATAACCATTATTTAAATTTAATATAGGTATTATAGCGAACGAAATAACAGAATGAGAATCATTGTTTGTTTAATAGTAACTTGATTAGGTATTTTAGTTAGTAAATAAAGCTTAGTAAATATTTTAATAACATTATACTAATTAATATGAACAATTCATTCAGAATATATTTAAACTTTTAATATTTCAATTTTCATACCAGAACCATGATTCAAGTTTCAACAACAAAAGAGATTATTATCATACTCCAAATTATTTACCGAAATTAGAATTCGCCTTTGAGATAATGCCAATGAATATTCTGAATAGGTCTTCTCTTATATTACTACTATGAATGGCATTTTTCATTTTTTGCTAGAAAGAGGTAAGATTTGATATTTTTCTTCTTAAAAAATACTGGACGAATATAAAATCACTATTTCAACAAGTGCTTTTTGATGATTATTTGTGTATTTTATGTAGTAATTTGTCCTTTTCACTTTTACAAAAAATTACATGGGGATGATGTGAAGAAGGTTATGTATAACTAACGAATTTTTTATTTGTAAGGGTATTAATTTATACATGTGTGCTTAGATAGAACTCATTTATTCGTATACGTTCTATCTTAAAAATCTCATGTGATAATCTCCACTAAGGTATATAGTACTTACTACAATTATAGTACTAACCTTGCTAACAAATTATAAGCATACCCATACTTTTCAAAATAAAACATCAAACAAACTGACACGTACCAATAGACCTGTGTTCGACAAGTAAAGCTGTACAACAACTTAAGTGAAAAGACAATCACTTAGATATGACAATGTCGCGTATAAAAAAAAAAGAATATCGATCCTTTTTAGAACGACAGGTGTCCAAGTTGTCGTAAAGAAACAAATCGTTATGCGAAGATATTGCGATATATTCTTTTTTTTTTATTAGAAATTTACAAAGAAATCAACTTTGTTTTAGATCACTTCAAATGTAAACGATGATCCTAAAGCCGCCAGAGATGCTTTATTTTCTGACTGACAAAATAGGTATAAGTACTTAAGATTGTAATATTGTTATCAAATGAATCTAGATTTAAGTATGGTATGATGGGGTTGGCATGTTCTAAAGAATAAAAACCCCTTAAAAATTAAAAGAATTAAAAAAAAAAAGATTGTAATATAATAATTCGAGTAAATTTTCATCTTTATCGAAAGTTTAAATATTTGTAAAAATATTTCTTTCGGCTGTTTGGGTGGATTGTCTGTACGTTGATGAGAATACGCTCTGTAGTAGCGAAAAAGTAATAAGTGCTTGAAAGATTCGTCAATCCTGTTAAGTCCTGGGTAGTTCAATGGTTAGAGCAGTCGCCCGGTTTGGGTCATGGGTTCGAATCCAGGGACCAAGTGGATTTCTAAGGCATTTTTTGTTAAGAATGTCTTGGAGAATATTGTTAAAAATTAATCATTAGTAGTAAACAGATGTACAATAAATACTACAACTAATCAGGACATTAGATTAATCAATTTGGCATCAAATCAATCCGTGATCTTGATCAGATTGATTGTGCAAAGTGTTTGATAAAATTGATGCCATATTGAAACAGAATCATCCTAACATATTATCCTAACACTACCCTTTTCAAATGCCCATCAGAAAATAAGAAAATCTGACGGCCCTGAGATAAGAAGAGTCTGATTTCGGCTTTTTTTACCTTTTAGGACCGTTCTCAGATTTATATTAATTTTTGTTGTTTTGCTTTCAATCTTAATAATTTGATATTAGTGACTTGTTTTAGAAGTCCTCTCAATGTAAGCTTACATATCGTATCTTAAATATAAGATGTCTGTAGGTAAAGAACGCTTTTATCAGCAGCTTTATTCTTCTTTCCAAAGGTAGTAAAAGCTTCGGAGAAATCTGAAATACTATGCTTAGTTTGAATTATTTATTACTCGGAATATAGCGATTTACACGACCCTTACTGGGTCAATCCCCGATAATGCAGCCGAGTCTCCTCCGAGCCTTACAGGATCTTAGCTTTCATTAAGTAAATTAAATCCAAATTAATTTGTGTAAATACTAAATTAGTTGATGAAATTTTTTATATCAATTCAGTGAGAGACTATGCTGAAGCATATTCCGAGGAAGTATCAAAGGGGTCTTATAAAAAGGAATGGCTGGATGTTTTTAGGGGTTTCAAGATACTCTTTTATGTTCACGAGTCGGAATTTTCTCCCAATAAGGAATTTCAGCTCTAATTAGTGTTAGTATAATTACGTGCGCTTTTTTTCACGGTAGCGCTCCATTTCTTACTTGATGCGGTGGAATGCTTAGACTTATTTAAGTCTCTAATGAGTTTTGTGGGAATAAATTAATATAAGAGAAGAGTTCTTCGAGGTTCCTCTGGTGAGTATATATTAGGGTAGGTACATTACAGAGTCGCTGGAAATTAAAGAGGACATTTGTCGTCCCATAGTTGAATGTCTTTGGTCGGCAGAAATATTTGTTGCCGTGTTGTCATTTGTCATTGTATTTCAAGCATAATAATTGGTTAAGTGTAAGTGGAACAGACGGTTACTGTCTAATTTTAATATACTATTGTCATTTCAATTTGTCATTTGAAAGATATTCAGGAACTTCAAACTACAACTAATTCGCATGTGATAGTGATTGCAATCGTGATTCGCGACGTTTGACGCATGTTGAATGAATGATATCGTTTCATCATCATCATCAGCCCTTTTACGTCCCCACTGCAGGGGCTCAGGCCTTCCTTATGGATGGTTAAGGAGGATGGGCCATGACCCTCCACGCTGGCCCAATGCGGATTGGAGGGTATTAACGACTGCAAATGCCTTGGAGAATATTGTTAAAAATTAATCATTAGTAGTAAACAGATGTACAATAAATACTACAACTAATCAGGACATTAGATTAATCAATTTGGCATCAAATCAATCCGTGATCTTGATCAGATTGATTGTGCAAAGTGTTTGATAAAATTGATGCCATAATATAATATTGGAGGGTATTAACGACTGCAAATGCAACCGGGACCAACGGCTTAACGTGCCTTCCGAAGCACGGAGTAGCTCGAGATAATAATTTTTTGGTCACCCATCCCGAGACCGACCGTTGCGAAAGTTGCTTAACGACAAAGATCGCGGGCCGCGGCGCTTATCCGCTACGCCACTGAGCTACGCCACTGAGATATCGTTTATTTAATGTTAATTGGGATTGTCTTGGCAAGTGAGGCGCAATTATGTTTGGAAGCTATTGAGTAATATCTAACGAAGGAGTTGTATGGTTATTGCAATTTTTCGACGACATTCATTTTTCCAAAAACGATTACGGCATTAAAATTGTATATAATTTTATGATCGCTATCCTTTGAAAGGAATTGCAATAGATTTTGTCATTAGACAGCCCATTGGTTCTGTATCACTTCTAACATGATACTTGGAAAATTTGGATTTGTTCTTATAATTTTTTGGAGTAAAGTAGAAGCCTAATTTTCAGTGACCAAGAGGACATCACATAACGAGGCGCATTTCCAAATCACATTAAAATTGAATAAGTACTTTAAGAAATATTTCAATTCAAAATATCTTTATTTGTCACTGACTGACTCATCCAAATTCTAAGGTACTTTTAGCAGACCCACGGGCTCCAAATTTTGAACACTTATAATTTTGCATACAGAGTAAGGAAAAATCTAACACTATGAAATATTTTGACGCGTTTTTTAAATTTCTGTATTATTTATAGGTGTACAGCATTTTGAAAACATTCGTTAATGTGTTGCTTAGTAAACCAAAGACAATTTTACAAACATTTACCAAAGAGTAAATAGAATATACATATTTAAAATCTATGATAAGGAAACTATTATCATAGGAAAAGCTTTAGAAAAGCTATTTACATTTGAACATAATTATGCATACCATTGATATATCAAATTATGTGGCGTACAGAGTGAACCAACGAACGATCAAGAAACGGAAACGGGCTTCTTTAATATATCCATAGGTATAATGATCGATACATAAGAGACACAGAAATATAGGTACCGAATTAATCGACTTGGTCTACGTCGATTTCATAAGTTTTTACGGCAGAAGAATTACATTATGAGACTTGTGTATTTTTGTATATGTTATGTTTTTGATGGGTGTATTTTAGCGAATTTCAGTAATATTTTTCACCTACTTTCAAAGCGTAATATTTTCAAATTTAATGTTATAAATTTGTCTTTTGTTAATTATAAGTTAAAATGATTTAACATGAACCTGTATTTCCACGCGTAGGATACAACCTTATTTCATGTACAAAATTTACTGATCCATAAAACTAATGACTATATTTTTGTTTATTGATCGGTAAATTGTAACCTGTGAAAATCAAGTGTCTGTTATTACGATAACAGCTTTGTGACAGACAAACGACAGATTGACAGACTAATAGATGGACGAACAGACAGGGAACTAAGGTATATTAGTATGGCCCCATTGGCATTATCATTGACACATTAAATGACAGTAACTTAACACGACAAATCACGCATTTTGATGTATATTTTATAATTTGTACATACATTTAACATACTGAATATTATTTTATTTTAGTGTGATAAGTGATATCTACAAACTATACAAATAACTAAAATATTTAATCAATTTTGCAAACACAATGCTATACTGTTAAATTTCTTTATTGAAAAATGCTGGTGGATAGTATGAGCATTTTTCATTAATGACACATAGTATAACATATAAATACTTTTTTACTAGATTTTATAATCGGACTTGAAAAAAAATATAGAGTTGTCTTCACAGTTTAAAAACATACATCGCCGTCGAACCTACAACCTCTCCCTTCTGGATTTTTAAGTCGGTTAAAAAATTGATAAATAATACTTATCTCAAAAGGGAATTCTACAAAATTCTATTGAAGTCAGGCGGAGGTTTTCTGTGGGTTATTAATTAAATGATCGCGCTCGACTTCAATAGTATTTTCTGGAATAAGTATTATTTATCACTTTCTTCAAGTTTGAAGGTGTTCTATTAAAGCTTTTATTTTATACTTTTTAGTGATTTAGATATTTTTTTATGTAATAGGTAGGTAACAATAAAAATACTAAATATTCATATAAATAAAAATATTCAACAAAGAGGATTATTCAACTTAGAAAAGATGATTTTGTTTGTTTGATCGACAATTTTTTTTCGAATAATATACTCATATTATAAAGAGCTCGGTGGCGTAGTGGATAAGCGCCGCGGCCGTAGTCGTTAAGCAACTTTCGCAGGGGTCGGTCACGGGATGGGTGACCAAAAATTATTATCTCGAGCTACTCCGTGCTTCGGAAAGCACGTTAAGCCGTTGGTCCCGGCTGCATTTGCAGTCGTTAATATCCTCCAATCCGCATTGGGCCAGCGTGGAGGATCAAGGCCCATCCTCCTTAACCATCCATAAGGAAGGCCTGAGCCCCTGCAGTGGGGACGTAAAAAGGCTGGTGGTGGATAAAGAGGAAATATTTGTTTGCGTTGGATAGAGTCCAAAACTGTTGGACTGATTAAAAAAAGTCTTAATACGAGTTGGATATGGGTTATAATTTACGCAGGCGAAGTCTAAAAAGAAACAGCTAGTTTGATAAAATAATTACAATTCAAGAAGAACTCGATGAACATACCTACTTGAATAAAGAAATATACATACTATTTTTTCATCAAGAAAATACTCCTTGAACATAGAAAACATCCATTCAGATTTTGAATGAATTTAAAATAAGCAATCTTGTGTTCTTAGTTGAAATTAACATATCATCTAAATATTTAGCTTATTTAAGTAAGTTGGTTAAAAATGGGGAAGTGTTTCACTGTGAATTACACTGAAATGGTAAAAATAGAGAAGTATTTATTTCACTGTGAATTATATTGAGATGTTGAAAAATATGTTTTAATATTAATACGGAACTGACATATCATTGGAATGTACGAGACAATCGGTTTAATTTGCGCCGCCCTTAATAAAATTCTTTGCATTCCAATCCATTGATTTGACGATTCGTTTGTGTACATCATTATATTGTTTTGATATTCTTTGAACGGAATATTGAACAATAACAATGATTTATATACAGATCCCTTTGTATTCTCAAATTTTCTGCTAAGAAATAAAATTAAATAATTTTGTGTAATTCAACAAGCGGTTCTTTGCTTTTTCGTGTTTATAAGAATATATTACACAAGCTGTAGTGTAGTTAAAAGAATTTGAAATCGGTCCATTACCCACTTTCTTATAATTTTTCTTTCTTTTTATTAACAATGTCTTTATTAGCAATCAGTTTATATGTATAATGATGATATTTAAGTTCAATGAGAGCTTAGACCTATTTAGCCATCTTAAATAGCTTGAAAAAATAATGATGATTGATAGTGACTTTCCTAATATTATTAAGTTTGATATTAATTTTGCATTCACAATACTATATCACATATATAAGTAACCAATTTACATTTTTTTCGAACCACTCTAAAACGTCTTAGATAAATTTATGTGTGAATGAATGAATAATTACAATTAATAAGTTTTTTGAATTATGTATTTGTTTTTTTATTGCTCCAATTCGCTCATTTTTTCTTTTTTTCCCCCTTCAATAGACCCAGCTGCAGCTAACGCTCAGCCATTTACCACTATGTAAACTAAAATAAAAGATTTCTAAATTTTATTTATTTTTTTAACATGTTATCAAAGAAAATAGACTCCTGTCTTTTAAACTAACTATAAATTACAAGTTTATTATTGTTATGTTTACAGTATTGATAACGTTTGACAAAACGAAATATAAATTATGAGTAGTTATAATGATTACCCGATATTTGGCGCTGATTCAAGCTTCATGATCATGGAGTATCAATAATGGTGCTTCCAATAACGCTAAAATAGTAGGAACTCGATAAATAAATATAAAATACTAGGCGTTTAACCGCGACTTCCCTGCGTAAATTATAATTTGTTATCTGCTTACGATGTTTCTTTCCGTCGATGAAAGAATTTTTTAAATAGGACCACTATTTCGGTGCGTATCCGGAGTTCGTGCATCAACAGAATAACGTTACATCTTATTATTTACTACCATAATTATTCTACTATTATGTTTTATCTTCATTATTATTACACCATATATTGATCATCAACGCTAGCATCTTCCGCTGAAATTAACGAGAAGAAAAGCGCTTTCAAAAAAATCCATTTTTGGTCCTTCGAGCCGAATTAACGTTTAAATTGCACTAGCAAAATATAAATCACATTAATATCGTAACCATAGCGCGACACAGAATACTGTGCAATGCCATCTATTAGCTCAATGCGAAATTAATAACAAAAAAGTCGATGACAATTTAAAATGCAATATTTCTGTGTCCACTAGCGCCTCTTCCGTATAATCCATATATGGTCGCTCTTATTGAATATGTATTTGAAACATTAATAAATTACTATTCATAATTTGATACCTGTTTTGAAATAGTATCTGATACTGAACATAAATACATTATTTCAGAAAATTGTATCACATAAAAATATCATGGCACAATTAATAATACTGAACGCAATCCTAGACGCAAAAAATTTGGTGGGAATTACATTTTAAGTACTAAGCGACGGTATCTAAGAGGATGAATTAATATTTATAATTTCCTAGTCACTACTAATAATTAACCAAATTGAAAGATGGTGCTTCTGACGAAACATTTTCTGTCATTTCGTTTCCGTGTGACATTTACGGTTTACTAGATTATGACGTCATTCAAACCAGTCCAGATTAATTAATTGCATGTTTTTCTCCTTTCTCAGGAAAAACGATGACATCGACGACGAATTCAACACCATACCACTGAGTGTGAACGGCAACGTTCATAGTGCGGGGAATGCGGTTTAAGAAGTTAACCATTGGGGGATCACACTGATAAATCAATGTAAAACCAAAGGAGTTTCAATATTAACGTCCGCCATTTTCATTTTATTGTTTATAAATAACGGACCGTCAATAAAATATCAGAATAAATAGCAGATAAATCATAGAGTTTAGACAAAAGCGTCTGAAAATTGCGCTACCGTCAAAGTTTGACGATTTATCTTGAAAACGTAACACTAAACGATTTCGTAATTTAATTTTTCTATTATATAGGTATAAGTATTTGAGAGGCCACTATTTTGATGTAAAAACAAAATAGCAGCGAAACTTTAATCTATTGTTACGGGAAATTCCAAGTGTTGCGTTTCAACGCTGTTGCCACTCTGCAATTTTATAAATACTTTAACTTGAATCGTAAATTTAGTATACTACTTAAATTGTCGCATATATATTAGTAACAATTCTAATATTCGTCTTATTATTTGACATTTATATGCTTTAATATTGAATTAAATGCAGAATATTTACATTGTTCTAATTATATGTAATGTTGATAAATAAAGAACGTGAAATATTAAGCTATACTTTTGAGGAAAGAGGTATTGAAAACGATACAAAAGTTGTCTACAAAAATTAATGATAATAATAATGGTCTGTTTAAAATAAATGTTCGAAGTGTGATCTCCCTACTTTATTTACAATTTTAGAAGAGGTCAAATATCCCTGATGACTTGGCCACTTTTGTAGCGATACGCGACGGCGAAATGGATACCGCGAGTTTTGTGCTATATTATTCTGTGGTAGTTTATCGTGAGCTTATAAACACGCTGCGATGTATGCGGTCTATGTGAGATATTGCTGTTTACATTTATAGCAGTATCTTATTACAGTTACGTAGTTTGCATCGAATTCAAGAGCTCATCGTATCAATGTTCATTTTCATGTCACAAAACGATTTTCATTGTTAGAAATAAGTAATCAAATGTGGAATAGTATCCGTATTATGAAGTATTGAAGTTCTTTCTTATTATTATTTCTAATATAGAAAAAAATGTAAATTCAATAGGTCCTGCATATTTACGATTTGCATCGAGATTTGCTTGGCTTTTTTTCTATAAAAAATAATGTAGGATGAGAAATATACTCTTTTAAATAGTACTCTTTATTACGGATAATATTCCATAATTGGTTATTTTTCTCTAGATATTGTCTTAAAAACATTAGATATCTTGTTTTAATGTACAGTCTTAACACAACAGCTCATCTGAACCTGTTGTTTTTTTTTAATTTATAATCAATTGTTACTTTGTGGTGACTTTTCCGTTACCATGACAAAGCCTGTCGCGCATCGCTCTACCACAGACCGTGGCTTTAGCCGTATGAGGTTATAAGTTATATATTTATTTGTTAGATACATATAGAATATGATTCGTTATAAATCATAAGCCAGTGAGTTCTCTTCCTTTCATACATCATTTAGAAGTTAAGTAAGGACTGATATTAATATAAATACTCGATTTAAAAGGTCTTTGTACTGAAAATGTGTGTACAGCATTTATTTGGGGAGAGCAGAAGCTGTTTAATTAATCGTGTGATTTATTTTCCGTATACCAAAGGCCTGATAAAATAATCTTTTATTTAATTATTTTTTTTTTTTAATACGAATTAAATATTTCAAAATAATAAAAATTTCTTTGTATAGGATTAGTCAAATTGTTAAACAAAAACTTTATTATCTACAATATATGCGTTCTCTTACATATTTATAGTGCCCTCCACACACGTGCCGCGCACACATTTGTCGTTCAGCGACCAATAAGTAGAAGTTTTTGTCGCACATCAAACACTGCCTTTGTTTGTCACTATCGTCGTCAATTAAGTAACATGTTATTGCTTGATAGTAACAGAGCAGTATGTCACTCCGTATTACCACAATACATAACGTAGTAATAATTTTTTTCTTTAAATATTTATTTTTAACAGGATAGAGTTGAATCATAGTTTGAAGTCAACGCTTGTGATGATTTTTTATGCGTTGAAAGAGAAATTCGTGGCTAATATTGCTTGGAATTTGTCTTGTTTGATGTAAGAGAGGCCTTATTATGAATCATGTTATGAGCTCATAAAGGGATGTAAACGAGATCGTGGAAGTGAGACACTGTTATATAAGATGTATAGTGCCGTCCCGTTTACGCCATTGCTTTTACGTGTTATGAACCCTGAGCAAGTGTTTATCAGTTTATTTTAGACTAGTTTTAGAGCTAGTTTAAAGGGAAAATTACCCACCAAAATACATTGTAACTAACATTTATTTTTCAACTTAGCTTCTTAGTGAGTATCGTTGTATTTCAACACCAAAGACTACTAAGAAATAATATTAATTTTGTGCCTAATACTATGTAGTTTTATGTATTGTGGTGTTACATTATAGGTATCAATGTGGTTTATTTCTGATTACGTCTTCGAAATTGTTGATGTTTTTGTATTTGGCGAAGTCTGTATAAATTCTGTAATAAATAAAGCACTTTATCTTTATTTGTCGTTTATTTATAAAAAAAACATGCACTGGTTTTACGGTATTTTATACAAGAACGTTTTTCAATTTGGAACAGTTCAGAGTACAACCTAATTTCATCATAAAATACTTCGAAAAAAAACACTGAGTCAATTACCACCACACTTGATATTTTATGGTAATATTCTAGTAATACAGTAATTAAATTATTATAATTAAACTTTAAAATAGTTCAGTTTTATTAATAAACAAGGTTTGGCGTTGGAGGAGTAAAGGTTCTACAGGGGTAATATTTACTCCTAGAAAATGATTTTGGAACAGTAGCGGACTAACCTCATCGGAGGTCCGGGGCGGCAATAGGCTTGGATCGACACCTTTTTCCAACCGAGGCAGAATCTTCCGCCCCTACGAGGTCCTTACGCGCATACATTTTTTTTATAATGTTATTATGATTTTGGCGGATAGCTGCAGCCATTTGGAGGCCCCCTAGGACCGGAGGCCGGGGACGGACCGCCCACTCCTCCCCTTCTTAGTCCGCCATTTATTTGGACTAATACAAAAAATTCGATAAATAAAGTAGCTAGTAGCTCGGTGGTTAAGCAACTTTCGCAAGGGTCGGTCACGGGATAGGTGACCAAAAAATTAACTCGAGCTTCTCCGTGTTTCGGAAGGCACGTTAAGCCGTTGGTCCCGGCTGCATTTGCAGTCGTTAATGCCCTAAAATCCGCATTGGGCCAGCGTGGAGGGCCATGGCCCATCCTCCTTAACCATCCATAAGGAAGGCCTGAGCCTGTGCAGTGGGGACGTAAAAGGGCTGGTGATGCTGTGATGATGATTACAAAAATTGCAATTTTAGCGGAAATTTACTCTCACAAAAATAAATTTACCTAGAACAAGACGACAAATCTGCTTAAGCTATTCTTATTATTAAGAGTTTCCTAGTCAAGATATGCCTTGTTCTAGATTAGTGAAAACGGGCATAAGTCACTACTTAGTTAGGAAATGACTTACTCAGCACTTGCTTAATTAAATAATGTTTCCTCGTCTTTGTTTATGTATGGCATCTTTGCGCTTACACAATCCCGCCAATGTCACGTTAGTGTCCTTTACACGTAAATAGATAAATACAAAAATATATATTTTAAGATAATAAAACAAAAAAATAAATGTGGTCTTGTATTTACATGAGAACCCAAGTAGTCATTGTCCATCTATAAAAATACCAAAATTTAAAAAATTATCATGTCTTAATTATAATTTATAAACTCCTTAATTCCAACTTACTAAATCGATTATTTCCCTTGACACATCCGTTATAGCCAAAGTGTAAATGTATATGTCACATTACGCAAATGTCCAGCGCTAAGCGCAGCCTAACTTTATGATTTGCAGAAAGTCATTTAAGTGGCTCCTTGTCATTGATGAAACGTATTTTCACTTTTGACAATGCCCAAATATTTAGGTGTCAGATTTGGGCGACTCCAAGTTAAGTGAAAACGGGTATAAGGTTACCAAATTACAAACAAATTAGAGCATATCCCTAATATTTAGACGATTGGTATTAAAATATGTAGTAACCTACATATTTTAATACCAATCGTCTAAATTTACCAATCGTCTAAATACTTACCAATTACATACCTAGTGAAAAATTTCCTACGACTTGTCAACGCCCCTGAATAGGGATGACAACTGTGTAAAAAAAATGCAATTCTATTTAGTCCGTCAGTCAGATAATAGAAAAATATAAGATACGTATTTTTATTTAATTCAATTTAACCAGAAATAGCTTAGATAACAGCCAAGAAGTTGAGGGGTGGGGGCTCGCTACGTCTCAATTTTTTAGAAAACATACTATAACGTGACGTCATGCGAAATTTCAACTCCATGTATCGCCGTAATTTTATGATTACGAAAAAAATAAAAAAATACTTGTTTAATATTTTTCAACATTCTACTTGACAGACCAACAAATAAAAATTAGTCAAAACAAATCAAATCAAAATTTATTTATTCAGTTTAGGCTTTTATAGAGCACTTGTGAAAGTCGAAAACTACGCCATCGGTTCGCAAAACTACGGCAGGAGACCTTGTACTGAGAAGAACCGGCAAGAAAATCAGCAAGGGCTGTTTTTTTCTCCCTGTTTTATTTCACACAGAGCAGTCTTATTGAAAAGTGACTTCATTAGAATATGAAGTCACTTTCCATTACAATATTAGAAAGTAAATACAATAAAGTTAAAATATCTAATACCATGCCTTTTTGTCAAGTCGTCATCCCTATTATTTCTACAAGGGGCAATACATCTCCAAGTATTTCTACTAATACATATGACATACTAAAGTCTTTATTGTTTTAATAGATATATTGTCATTTCTATTATCTATACATAATCTATATGTATATTATAAAGAGCTAAATTTCTTACTTTTTTTGTAGGTAAAATTTACCTGTTTTTGGAAATACATTCGATTATTATAAAAACTCTTTCACCGGTAGGTGAAAAAGTTTTATAATAAGAGTTTTTCCCGTAGGAAACTATACATCTTAAGGCGATATTTAACGAAATTATAATTTTTCAAACGAATATAATTTCTAAAACTGCTAACATAAAAACATTTTATGTAAATCAAACATGTGATCGATTGTTTGCAAATATAGAAACATAAATTTTAATAATTGGCGTGATAGAAAACAATTTATTAAATAGGTTTTTTTGGACCGATTTTATGAGTAATATATTAGATTTTAGTTATAGAAAAAAAAAATTATACAAAATTTTATCATAGCCAATATTTTTAATAAAAGCTCTTTGTATACCATAAAAGAAAAACTTGGACATTTATTAGCTCTATAGGAAATACTTCAGGTGTATTAGATGGACTAACCGGAAAAAATGCATTAATGTTTAAAATATAATTTGTTGGAAATATTTGGTGTAAAATATAATTTTTATAATGTACGTTCACATCCATCGACTTGAAATGTTGCATCAAAATCCGTCTGGCTAAAGCTAAAGTAAAAGTTCCCAAACACTCGTCATTCTAGTTTGCAAAAGTACTTAAAAGATATCTTCAGTTTGAGATGGTCCTCAAACTTAACCAATGATCAGGCGTAACACTATGAATATTTTAAAGCAATTCTTAGTTAGTGTTAGTAATGAAGAAGTCAAATTATTAATCTGCTCAATCAATGAATAAAAATAATAAGGTAAGTAGAAACTTGGCCTTTTGTTAGATCAATTGGTCTCAAATAAATTAAATTTGAATATGTGGACAAAAATGTAGTTGTAAATAATAACCTAATAATGTGCTCATGGGCAGGTGTTAATTATTATACAGGCGGTGAGCGGGACCAAGATTTAACGTGACTGATATTGACCATTCACCAAAATATGAAAATATCGGTCTCCCAACCTATGACTGGATCTTGAGAAAGTTGCTTCTTCCACAATTACACATCGAAAGCGCTAAACACTGCGTAATCGAGTGCATAGATCTGAGTAAATTGCTATTCATAGGGGTGCCATTTTGATTTTCTAAAAAACGAGATACCTAACCACCATGGTACAGAAAAATGTTACACAATATTTTCCTCTCGGCGGTTTGCGCAGTAGTAAAAATGGCAAGATTAAAAAATATGCTTTGAAATAAAATGCTCATGTGCACCTTAATTAATGTGATGAATGGACTCTGTGATAAATAAAAGCGGAGTATGACATCGCGTGTAGAAAGTAAAATGGCTTGTTGTTTGTGGGAATTCTACATACGAGCGAGTATCACTAATGCCATGTTATAACTCGTACGAATGAAAATGACGTTGAATCCTATTCTATTTATCCTCTAACGGATTTTTAACTATATCCATGAAGATTGTGTGTATCGGAAGCATAGTCAAGTCCCTTTGCATCGTAAACTATCGAAAAATACGTATCTCTGGTGTCTTATTAGAATTTAGAAAGTTGATGAAATTCGTCTTTTGGATAAATAGAATAGGCCCGCATATATCATGTAAACTCGCATAAGTAGTAGTAGTACGGATTTCAGTTAAACTTATTATTACTGGTAAAATATTTAGGATTATATACGCAAAAATGTAGTAATTATATACACATGTTTAATGCTGTGTAGTTTCTGCCTAAATTTAATGATAAAGTATGATGAATAAGTACAAATCAACAAGCATGTGGCGTTTTGTTATTATATACGAGTATAAACATGAGAATACATCATATAACATTTATCAGATTCCAAGATGAGTTGCAAGACCTACGTATTATGGAATATCTGAGATATCCAAGGATCACAACACCTAAACCCGAATCAGTATCGAAGAGTTCTTTTTCTACATTGACCTGACCGGGAATTGAATCTAGGAGCTCAGAGATGGCGACACCATGAGATCGTCGAATACACTTATCAGAAATAACAGTGTTGCATAATATTATTTATATATTATATATATATCATAACTATATTTTTTATCTACGTGTATTTGAACAGTGTAACCTACTGAGATATATACTGCTTTTACCCGAATTCAGTAACAATAGACGAACGAACCGATTATATGAATACAACCAAGAAGCGAGTTCGATTAGTCGGACTAGAGTCAAAGATTTCTAGATAACATTTATGTCTTCCATAATTCTATCCGTAATTAGCTTTTTGCGCTGACGGTTTAGGGTATCTTACTCGATAGTGTCAACGGGATTCCTTATGTGGATAAAATGTACATATATATATGTCGCATCATCATTACGAAGATCGTTTGATTTAGTTTCTTTTATTTTAATTGCTAGTTACTCGATTACTTAATTACTCGATTGTAAAGAGAGCGTGATCATTGATACTTTTGATTTTATTAGAATGGTGACACTGACTTTGACAGTTCGTTTATAAAAACGAAGTTGCCGCCATTTTGGCACACATTCTGTTTCCGATCGCCGAGGAGTAAAGACATCAGACGACATCACGCTCATCTCGTTATAGTTTCGTAAGAAAAGTGATAAAATGTAACAAATCCACGTTGGTATACACGCCTGCAGTGTTATTTTAAAGATAGTCCTCCGATATGGACGACCTATTTGGGCTTCGCAATAACCCCTTCGGACTACCCGTCGTTATCAGAAGTTGGGATGTAACCGACCAAGTGGATACACAGATGTCATGGATATGGAGAATCTTGTTGCGGTAACAAAATCGAAACTTTTTCGTCCTCATCCACGTAAGTCATATGTGCCGTCGTCGAATCGCATTTGCATCTGCCCGAACTCGATCCTGGCAATATTCCTGCCTGTCGATACAAGAAAAAACACTTGAAGCCTTCGTGGGGAAGAAGATGCAACGTGATGTTTCGTCTGCTGGCATTGCTAGTGAGCGACATCTGCTTCATTGCTACCCTTGCTAGTATTTTGCAGTATTTTGGTGAGTCGTTTTCATTTTGTTATGATACTGGAATCGAGTACTCCCTTATAAAGTAATTAATATCGTGAAGAATTCATGGCAATCGAATTAGTAACACTCTTAAAATCACTAGTTAAGTGAAAATAAAATTGAAAAAGTGTGATTGCATTGCTGCTTAAGTGGGGCAATCGAGGTTCTCAAACCAGTTTGTTGTTTATGCATACTTTCATTGTAAATAAGATTTGATGATAGAATTTATTAACTCTTAAGTTTTAATTACTAAAGAAACTTAAAGTATAAACGGTCTCTAATCATTAAAGTTTCGATTGGTTTCAAAATCTTGCTTTAGTTGAAGTCAGGACTGACCGAGAAAAGAATCTATCGCAATGCATATCAATTGGATGCCTAGTAAATGGTTAGTGGTACTATTAGGTACTCAATATTTCTCAATGTTTGATAGAGAGATAATATTTTCATGAAAGTTCAATTTAACAATCAAAAATTTCTTATGAAATGACTGTATAAATCGCATCCTATGTACTTCCCAACTTTTAAGTCGTTTCACAGAGCCTCTGGGGACCACGGTCATAAATAAGGCCCAGTACCCAGCTTCGTCCTTCCCGTTTCCTTTAGAGCCTCTGGGGACCACGGTCTCATGTAAGACCCAGACCCCAGCATCGACCTTTCCCCATCTCCTTTTGAGCTACTGTGGATCATGGCGTACAGGACCGCTCATGACCACAGCATCACACTTGCTACGAGTACAATAATCAATGCAATTATGCGTGGAGCATTTGCATTGACCAAATATACTTGATAAAACAGCTCATTTTCCTAAACGGTTTCCTAAATTTTCCTAAACCTTTCCTAAACAACTTAACTACCGTTTTTATAACAATTGTGATAAAATACCCGTTGGTAATAAATTTGATGTTTAAAGAAATGATGGTCGAAATCTAGTTCAAATCAAAATTCCCAAATGACTAGGTTTACAGATACCTAGCTCAGAAAAGCTCTTCTATTTTGTTACAGAAACGGGACTGGCGCAGAGCACGCACCGTCTCCCAGAATGGCCGTGTCGCATCATCATTACGAAGATCGTTTGATTTAGTTTCTTTTATTTTAATTGCTAGTTACTCGATTACTTAATTACTCGATTGTAAAGAGAGCGTGATCATCGATACTTTTAATTTTATTAGAATGGTGACACTGACTTTGACAGTTCGTTTATAAAAACCAAGTTGCCGCCATTTTGGCAGACATTCTGTTTCCGATCGCCGAGGAGTAAAGACATCAGACGACATCACGCTTATCTCGTTATAGTTTCGTAAGAAAAGTGATAAAATGTAACAAATCCACGTTGGTATACACGCCTGCAGTGTTATTTTAAAGATAGTCCTCCGATATGGACGATCTATTTGGGCTTCGCAATAACCCCTTCGGACTACCCGTCGTTATATATATTTGCGCGGTTTACAACACATTTACAGGTAGTAAATGTGTTGGAACACACACACACACATTAAAAAAAGACACATAGTATTACATTTATAGTGTACCTAAATATCATCATTATCGGCATATCAATGTCCCCAACAGTAGGAAACAAGTATCAACTATAGATCGAATCGAATAGGAAAATGGGCTATAACATGCAAGCCCAGTGCGGATTGTGGGCAATAAAAGAATGGGAAATGATTATTTCTGATTACCCAATCCTTTAACTGTTCGTTATGAACGTTATCATAGTGATAATAGTGTAATAAAAACATGTAAATATGTTATATGACGATTCATATAGTTACAAGTTAATAATATAATGCGTTTTCAACAGTAGGTAACCAAGGATCATTAAACGACAATAATATAGAAATCATGATTTTCAGCAGTAACCAAAAATATTCAACTTTATAGAAGATATTTAATGTTAATATTCTGTAAGGAACCATCCAAATATTAGTCTCATTTATACGTAGTCTTTGGATTTACACCTGGTCATCATCATCAGCCCTCTTTCGTACTACAGGGCCTCAGGCCTTCCTTATGGATGGCTAAAAAGGGTGGGCCATCACCCTCCACGCTGGCCTAATACCCTTAGTGCAGCCGTGCTTAGCGCGCATTCTAAAGAAAGGAGGGAGTAGCTCGTGACATTATTTCTGGTCACCCATCGCGTGACCGACCCTTGCGGAAGTTACTTAACAACAACGAGTGCGTTTATCCACTACGCCACCGAGCTATTCACATCAAGTGGATTTTTACCTTTCACTGGTGCCGTTTTATAGAAAATTTTCAATATAAACAATTACGGTCGTAATAATTAATCTGATTCCTAGAGACCTACTTCAAGCAGGTAAACTCACAGAAGGCATTATAGGTGAACTCCTTATTGACTTTTAATTCGCTGAATGTAGAAAATAAAAAATGATTTCGTATTAGCCGGTAGGGGTGTCGACGACCACGCTTCTGGCACATAATCCCCGACGTATTAAAGTGGAAGAACGGTGAAGCCGGACTCAAGACATACCTTTAACGATAATTTTAACCGTTCTCACTGAATAAGGAGTATGTTAAGAACGAAGTATGATAAAAGATTGACTAAGACTCGAATACTGTAAAATTAAAGAAACTATTCTCAACTGTAATGAGATTTTCTTTGTCTATCATACAAAATAACACATTGTAAGGTGTAGAGCAAAAAAGATATTTAAAAAAGGCAGGGTATTAAAATCATACTGTTTCTTTAAATTATTTCAGGCTTGTAATTTTGAGATAATTTATCTATAGAATATGTTTTTGAATCTTTTCTATGATACTGATCTTGTTATTCGCCACGCTGACTCGGACATTGTTATTGATGAAATTCAATGTATCCGTTGGCACCTCCACGGCTGGTGTGGGTTTAAACGTTAACAATAAAGTTATTAGATTAGATATAACATTACATTAGTATCGCATAGCTAGTAATTTATTTTTTCTTTTACACAGAATAACCAACCTCAATGTCCTAAAATAAATATAATCCTACTCAAATTTCTTTCATTCATTATGTTACTTTATATTTCACAGGTTTAAACTATGGGTTCATTTACGTTTTATAATAAATAATAATATCAAAAAGAATTGATCATGACACGGTTTCCCTTGTACGGTAGGCAGGGAAAACTAAGCGCCACGAGATATATTACTTACACATTTTACTTCCGTAACATTCACGACATATTTTATTGATTTTTAAACCATACAGACTTTTTTTATTGATTTTTTATAACCATTCAGAATTACACACTCTGTTCTTCGGGTTAAATGAGTAATTTACCTTTATTATATTTGATTTGATATAGTATATATTTAGAATAACGGAAACAGGTAAATAATAAATAGATTTTAACACTTTTTTACAACAAATTGCTATTGATTGAAATTATATAATGTTTCAAATACGGCGAATTTTCACGAATTGACATTCATAAAGAGCAAATTGGATTTCTTAAAATTTCAAATTACAAAAAGTTAGTAATAAAAGTAAATGATGTTGTAGATCAAAGATAAAAAGTTTGCATGCGGCACCTAGGACGAAATAAACGGTATCAAGACGCGCCGTTACACCTGGTACTGTTACTACCCCAACCGTGGGGTTGGAGGGTTGTTTGGGTCTCTGTATGCATCTGTTATTTGAGTAGGCATATTTTACGGACACACCTCAGAATGGTGCTAGTCAAATATCACGTACCCACTAAATCTAGCGATGTCTCCATATACGCGGAATACGGTGACAGCCTGAAGACTGCCTCCCACGCCGTTCGCCTACATTTAGACCCACCACTTGAAGGACGGATCCCTCTACGGGTTGGAAGTATGACTCAAAGAGTTTTGAGACATACCCCGCAGACAGGGCTGGCAATTTCCGGCAAGCCGGCCGGACTGACCCCGATTAAAAATTGGAGAGGCGTTACTGTCATTTCCAGTCCTTACCCCTCTGGTTGGGAGGACCCTATGCTGAACCCGTCGTCGTTTCCCCCATCCTAGACAAGCCCTTATGAAAGTAGCTTGATTACCGCATTGCAGTCTTAACTTCCTAACTATTGTGTCATTAAATAAATTTTATTTAAATTCGTTAACTACGACATTTGCTATATTTTTACAATTTAGGATTTAGGATGGCTTTTTAATAGCCAGAGGCTTATATTTAGTTACGTGTATTGGTATAGTAATTAGTAATGATTACTTGTTCTCGTGTTTAGGTTTAATCAGTTAGGTGGGCGGTGAATTGTGTTCGGACCGGCCAACATACGAGTTTATAGTGTGTATATACAGACGAATTATATTTAGCTTTTGGCAATTAAGAACATTATTATCTATCTATATATATAAAAGCGAAAGGTTACTCACGCATCACCCATTTACTCAGCACGAAATCTCAGAAACTACAAGTGCTAGGAGCATTTGCATACGGGTTATTTTTGAGACGTAGGTGTACTAAGACATATTATACTAAGAAGATATTTTAAGAAATTCAACCCCTAAGGGGGTAAATTAGGGGATGAGAGTTTGTATGAAACTTCGTTACTGTAAGTGCTAGGAGTTTCAAATTTTGCATGCGGGTTCTTCTTAGGACGTAGGTGCACACTAAGACGGGATTTTACGAAATTCAATCCTTAAGGGGGTTAATTAGGTAATGCAAGTTTTGATGGATTTTTTTCTTTTTGCTGAAAATTGCTTTCCGCTGTCTGTGCGTGGGAATATTTTAAACTACACAATTTTAATGAGTTTTTCATCAATATACAGAGTGAGTCAAGAGAAATATTTATATTCCAATAATCACAGAAAATAATTTTTACTCTTCGGTTTAGAACGGTAGAAAACGGGAAAATTCTGAAAATGATGAATTACTAACACCAGGCATTTTTTTCATTAACTATTGATAAATCGACAAATAAACAAAATTTTAATAGAAAAACTCTTTTTTTAGAATCAATTTCATTTTCCGAATTTCCCCGCTTCTGTGATCTCAAAGCAATATATGAAGTATATAATACAGAAACATAAATATACTTCGACGGTATATTTAACCCTTAAATGCGTTAATTTTTATTCTCATACTTCCGACAATACCCACAAGTTTCTTGTAGAATTTATTATTATTCTTTATTTTTTAAAGGTCCTTGCTATAAGCGTGGAGTTGGTTTTACGAATTTAATTTATTGAATTTCATTTGACACTCATATCAAAAGTGATATCTCTAGATTGTTATTAAAAAAAAAATTGAATACGATACGGTATAATGCAGTCCACGCTATTATCGATAAATCATCTTTATAACATGTACTCTTGAAGAGCGATTATATTCTAATCGGTTATAATATTCTCCAAAAACTTAAATATACCTAGTGTATTCATAAGTTTTGAGGAAAAAAAAAATAAATAAAATGTTACTGACTGTTTTTTACCGATTTTGAATATAGAATGTTAACTTTTAAATTGTTTTATATATTCTTAAGACGAAACAATTACGTGCAACTGTCAAAAAAAACCTATGCAGTTTTGCACGAGCTTAAAAATTTTCCTGTAAGCCGTAACTTCGTCTATTACACAATACAGCGGTACAAAGAGACAAGTTCTCTGCATTGCTGCTTGCATTGTTGTCCAACCTGACAACGCAGGAATCATCTAAGACTGTGACCAGCTCCCCCAGTATAGACGGTAAGGAATGCCAAACGATAGCTAGACACAATATCAACCTAGTGATTTCAAACCCATTATAAATCAGTTTTTTATATAAGTAATACTACTTACTCGTAATACTACTTTCTATACAATGGATTGTTGTAATCCCTTCCACATCAATCAACTATTATGTTGGTCGCAGCAAACGTAAGGGACTTTGATGAAGTTTCATCTACTGAGTGCTTAGTATTTAATCTATTCTTCTTGATCTACAAATCTCTATATAATTTCACACCACTCTGATATTTATCAAACCCTAAATATATAAAAGTTGCTATGCCAGGAAGATACTCTTCACCGACGAGAAAATTTTTACTGTCGAAGAGAAGTTCAACCGACAAAACAATAAAGTGTACGCCAAAAGTATCAAAGATGTCGCAGCTTATGCACGAAATGTTTCGCGTACACATCATTCGGCTAGTGCGATGGTATGGTGGGGAGTTTTGTATGAAGGTGTCACTCTACTCCATTTCTGCCAACAAAGTGTCAAGGTGAAAGCCAAGAATTATCAGAATGACATTTTTTAGCCCGTGGTGGAACCTCTGTCTGATACGTTATTTCACAATAAGGATTGGGTTTTTCAGCAAGATTCGGTGCCATCCCATAAAGCAAAAGCAGCCAAGCTTGGTTGAGGGAGAATGTGCCTTCATCGCGGCGCTCCGACATCAACCCGCTGGATTATTTTTTATAGACTGAATTGAAGCTCAAGGCCTACCGAAAGTCCGCTCTAAACTTGGAGTACTGAAGCTAACCCTTGTTCAATAAATAAAGCAAATTCCGCTAGAAAAGATTCGTGCTGCCATTGATGATGGGCCAGATTGTCTAAGAGCATATAAGAACAAGGACGGTCATTTTTAATAAAATATATATTTTATTGTTGATTATTGTCTATTTAATGGTTACTGGAAATTTTTGAAATATAAGTTAATTATTAAAAAAAGTTACGCAACTTTTATTTCGTTTCAAAACTTATGAACACACGAGGTGGAAAATCCCGTATTATATTGTGTTTACCTTTATTAAATGCAAATATTTTCTGTTGTCTGTCTATCAGATTAGTATTATTTTTTAAAAGAATTTATTTAAATTCAGTTATTTATTGACAAAAGAACGATGGTAAAATTCTTGATAATAGTTTGAAATTTACATAGATAACCGACGAAGTGAAAATAGCACTTTAACCTATAAACCGTTGAAATATGAATAAACATTTGAATCCTGAATTTTCATTTTTATTTACCTAAAAATAATAAAAGGCTTTTTATGTCGGTGAAATATCCGAACGTCTGTGTTTTTTTTACAAGTTTTTATTTAATTTGTATTGTATGGATGTTCGTTCGTTCTTGCTACTGAATTTTAAAGTAGTTATTCTCAACTGATAAAATTGAAATGTTGCATACATGTTAAATGTAAAAAAATGTATGGTTGTTATACAATTGAAATATGCTGAATGTTTCGAGATGACTGGTAATTTTATTGCATTACCTCGATATGAGTGTCCAGTGAAAGGCTTTGATAACAAAAAAACAATGTTAAAATTGCTTCCTATGTGAACCAGTCCAAATGGCCGACTAGTTAATTATCATTAAGTACTGTGTAACTATCGGTCTGCTGCACAAACGTACGTTAAGGTTTAATGGCGCCTTAAAACTCTAATGAATGTCAAATTTGTATGGGTAATGTCGCCTTAAACTAATGAAAATTTAAATGGACGTTTGTGCAACTGGCTGTATTTCAAACGGACATCCAATGAAATGGTTTGTCTTATAGAAAAAAAAAATACTTGACAATTTATTTTGACATTCTACAAGGCCCGGGATGGGGTTATTAATAGGACGACCGGTTCAACCTTTAAATACTTTTCTATACAAAAAAAAAATATAGCGTTATGAATAAAAAAATATCCGATATAATAAATCTGTCTATTGGTTTCGTAATCGGCATGCATCTATTTGTTATTGTCATTGATTTTTATTTATACCTATGTAATTGTAAATATAAAATAATCGTTTCTGAAAAAACAATGAACACACATCTCACAAGCTTTCGCATTTGTAATATTAGTAGTAAATGTAGTAAAATTGCAATTGTTTAGTTTACGTCACGACAGGAGAGGAATTACTATCTATAAAACTTCTTAAAAGTTATTTTACAAATATTTATTTATTATATTAAAACTAGCTATTTACTCACGACTTCGCTCGCGTAAATATTGGTCTATGTCATCCGCGTATGATAAAGCTTACCGTAGGTGAAATAAAAAAAACGGACCAGTAATTTCAGAACCTATTCGATGCAAACAAACAAATCAAATCTTTTCTCTAAATAAATGTATCAGGCATTGAATAATCTTCCAGTGCGTTAGAATCCAACATTACCAAGCGTGTCTTTAGTTGTAAATGAAAATTCTTGGCTGCGGAGGTAGTGAATTAGGTTTCGAGGCGACAGGCGACAAATGAAAGAGTATATTGCTTGGGACCGAGCTACGGGGTTGGTATTAACGACTTGAATTGCTACGACCTCTACAAGCGGCTACGTGTAGATGAGCTTGTTTTCTTTTCTCCGATGGTTGCGATTCATTATAAAAGTTCATATTTTGTGTTCAATTTTGTAAGCATTATAATATTAATAATTATCCCAATTGTTTAATTTTGATAAACGTTTTTCATTATTATAATCATTACCTATAATTTTATATCATGTTTTTTTATTACAAACAAGCAACATCGTTAGGGTCTCTCGGTCATCCATCCTGTTATTTAGAGCTTCTATTTGCTCAGAAAGGCATGTTAACCATTGGTCTCAGTTGTACATATTGTTAACATCCACCAATCCAAACTGAGCCTACGTCGTAGGTTGTGGTCATTCTCCTTATTTGATTCAAATCCATCCATAAGAAAGACCTGTATATTAACAGTGGAGACATTAATAGCTCTATGATAGTGTTCGTATTTTTATCACAATCGAGAACATCTTGGTAGAATATATTGCACGCCAGTTTCAAGGTGTCGCCATCTCTGAGAGACCTCGGGTACAATTCCGGGTCGATTTAAAAAATATTATATCATGTCTAAATGTTATGTTTCAGATATCTATATTACAAGATCATTTATTGTTTAGTTGCATAATTGAGAGATGTATGTAATGTAGTTTAATATAAAAAAAAAAATTTGATCATTACATCTGTTGATTGTGAAACTACTCAGGAGCAATACTTATTCATATACCTATTTCTACTCACAAACCAAAATGTAACATTTTCATTCCGCTATTTTTAAAATTTAACATGAATTATAAAAATAGTTACCCTATTATCGATATATTGAAACTTGTATACATCCTTAAAATCGTATCTCAGAGCGTGTCAGAGCCTCTCGTGTTTTATACCCAGACAATGCCCTGAGGGCTGTGGTTTGTTTGTTTATCATTCAATTATTGGAAAATGATGAAATGGAGATTCGTCTAACGGTGAATTTAAAAATATCACGCGTCGCTCTGATTAAAGCCGCGATATGCAATTAAATTGTCATTTCGATGATATCTTTGGGAAAACGAGGGCGACGATCATATTGCGATATATAGGCACACTATTGCGAACTGAAATAAATTAAGAAACATTTGAAAATCGAGCTTATATAAAATTGATGATATTAAAATATGAATGAAGACGATTTTGAAACAACATAAATACACCAATGTTTCAAAATTCATCTTTTTCACCACATTATTTGTGATTCAAAGTTGATCATTTGTATGCATGTGTAACATATCGCAGTGGTTACCGCGCTCGGTCTGCGATACGATTGATATGCAACTTTCGCAAGGGTGGGTCTTAGATGGGTGACCGAAAGTTTACTATCTCGTCCTCCATGATTCGGAAGGCACGTTAAGCCGTTAGTCCCGGTTGCATTGCATCTGCAATCCCCGCCAATCTGCACTAGTCCCGCGTGGTGGGTCACGTCATGGCCCCTTCTCTCTATTCGAAGGTCTGAGGTCCTATTAATCGGCTGCAACATGAAATGCTTTGTCTTACCTAAAGTTCTGCTTAAGTTTCAGGTGGTGAATGTGTGTATTCTATCTTCAACAATCGGAAAGTAAAATACGAAGCGTATTTAGTCCATTTGTATTTAACGTGCACATAAGTAGTAATACCTATTCGTAATGTTAAACAAAACAACTAGTTTCGCAGTTTGCGGAGTCAACAAACCTGGATCAACACGACGGGAAACGAACCTCGAGCCGCCACGCTTGTGTAGTGGTGCCAGTGACCATTGTTTTGGACGTCACGGCATTTTATCGGTACACAAACAAAGTCAATTTATTAATCAAGTTTGCTTTGTTTATTAAAAGTCATTTTGTAAACGGGCCATTATTCAAATATTATACTTAGTAGTAGAAAGTAAATGAAGTTAAAAATACATTTTACAGGTAAACATGCATTTTAAATGCGGAATATGGCGTAAGGGTTAGCGCGTTTAGTCTGCGGAAGATAAGCAACGTTCGACTCTTTGCATAAAAAACCCAGCTGTATCTGCAGTCGTTAAAACCCACCAATCCACAGTGGTCTGGTGTGCCAAGGCATATTCTTCCTATTCGATTCATTCCCGTCATGGAGAAGGCCTGTGGCCTCCAGCAGGGATGTTTATAGCCTTATCTTGACGCCTAATAAAATTCAAATAAAAGCCGCTGAAAAAATCCACTGTGAAGAATAAGTGACAAGAGTGAATGGCGAGAAAAGCAAAATTAAAAAAAAGAAATATATAACCTCGGGTTATAGCTAAATCTCAGAACGATGGCTGTCACCTATTGATTTTAGCGTTGACTGGATAATCACAATTTGCTATTTAATTACTAGTTATCTCTAAATAATCGCTAATTCACTATTTCAAAAGTTACAACTTTTTTTAATAAGTAAGTAGGCCAATTCTGCTAGGATGAGTGCGTTATTATGGTGCACTGTGAAGTTATACTTATTTTTTTTTATTTTTATTTATTTACAATGGGCTCACTTTTGACCTCAATCTAGTCTTAAGACATAGATGAGATCTACGGTGGGACGAGCTTGCCCAGAAGCAACCTATTCACTCTTGCCTTAAGTAGGTCTGGGTTATATGCACTCGGGAATATAGACGCCTGCAGGGAGTTCCACTGATAGGTATAAGATTTTATTGTAAGGGGTAGGTGCATATTTAATTTTTATATAACATATCTTGCATCTCGTCGGACGTGAAATATTAAGAACTGAGTAAATATTTATGTATATCATATGACATTCAATCTTGCACACTCGACGGAAGATCAGTGGCGTACAAAAGCATTCTTCCACGTTATTTGCACCGATCCTTAATTATATCTTGTTCAATATTTTCCTTAAGACTTAATACGGTAGACTTTGGTATAGAAAAACGTCTCAGCGGGTAACGATCAGTTTACAAAGGAAACTTCTGATTATGTTAGCTTGTGTTCAACAAGGCTCATAGTAATGGTTTCTTATTTTCTAATTATCTGAGTCGTGTAGTAGATGTGTATGATGGCGTTGTTATATATTTCTTAGTAGACTAACGACTGGTAAGGTAAATGCATTTAATACTCCTTTGTTAAGAATGTGTAATTTATGTTATGTACTATGAATGGAAGGATGATTTAAGATAGTGACGCAAACTTTGCCTTACGTGGGGAGAGGATGTTGACTATTTTTTATTTGTGTGTCCGTCGGGTAAATTAAACACATATTTTTTATTTATTGCGTAACCAATAAATTACGGCGTTAAGTAGAGTTGAAATGTCGCATGCAGTCACAACTTTGTACATTTTCTACTTAGGACGATAACTACTCCTCAAATTTAATGCCTTTATTTGGAATTAAATTTGAGGTTTTGGATTCAAGTACGAAAAAGTCCAAATAAAATATGAGTTGTTTATTGAGTTTACTTCTATACATGAAAGAAAACCGGAAGGATTGTCATGGGGAAATCAAGAAAGTACCGTAACGACATCTAGTTTGATTTCGGGAGCTAATTTATTTTTAAATTTCTCATTATCAAAGCCATTTTTATTAATTGAAGGAAAAAATTACATATCTAATATTTTTCTATTATCTGCTTAACTTTTTTTTTTATCAAGTCATCATTCTTATAAAATATTTTTAACCTACTTGTGACGTCTAACTTGTGGTTAAGTACATTAAGAATGAAAGTAGTAAATTCTACCAACTATCGAAATGTTGTTGTTAAGGTCGCAAACGTTGTGATTGTGTTCAATGAGCAGACAGTTCAATAAAAAAATATTAAGTAATAACTGCGCAATTCAAAATGTGTGCAATGGAACTGCGCGCTTGTTTAAGAATCGGAGAGCATTCAGAGTGCAAATGCCGCATTAGCATCACAAGGGTGCAAGTTCACTTCCTGCCTATTCCGTTTTGCCACGTTTGACGGGTCACCAACGCTATCTTGATATACCCCCACCCACCATTTGTATGTTTGAGTATTCTCTATAACAATGTATTTGTGGTTAGCAAAATACGATGAATTGAATACGAATACACTTTTATAACTATTCGTATTTATTTCAATGACGTTAAAATTTCTATCCGATGCGTAGGTATCCTATACCATAAAGTCGACACCAGAACTATTTTATTTTCAATGCTTTTAAACTCACACGATTTATATACATTATAATTATATGTAACCGGCCCCCTAATTGTCTAATTTTAAATCTATTGCAATCGCTTTCAGTTTGAAAGGTGTTGCACAACCATTGCTACATAATACAAATACTTTTTTTTCAACTGTCTTCAGAAACAAGCAATGGTTGTGCAACACCTTTCAAACTGAAAGCGATTGCAAAAGATTTAAAATTAGACAATTAGGGGGCTGGTCTTGTTCTTGCAAACGTCGAGGTAAATAAATAGTTTTAAAATAATATTACTCTAAAATGGTTTTGTCGCGTGTATTTTTTTAATGATCTAATTTTTAAGATGTTTTCAATCATTTCTTTGTAGGTCCGTGTTTACCAACCAGCACGCTTACCCTTGAACGCAATCTCGCAATCTCAATGTAAATTTCAATCCAATCTAATGACGATCTCAATGTTCATAAAGTTGTAGCTGGTACTCTTGAAACATAGACTCAAAACTTACTCAGTGTCAATTAGTTCATTCAATAATTACGCAATATTAAGACAATTTGCGTTAGTGTGAAATGAAGAGACCAAATCCCGAGTAAGAAACGTCACAATTGCAATGTCAGTTGGACGTAGTTAATCAAAAAGGATCCATCGCACACAATGTCACTTTTGAGATATAGACGATTGAAGTTTAAGCTCTATTTGCATGTTGATGTAATATTTTTGTGTATTATTTTTTTATCTAATAGCATAGAAAACCACTTACATTATCTTATTATAATGTCATTTTAACAGAACTAACAATATTTATTAAAATATAAAGGTTAAAGTATGTTTGGATCGTTTTTGATATATTTAGGTTTTAATTACCTTATTCTTACAAAACAAATCTCAAAAACGATCCAAATGAAGAAATAATAGAATAATTAATATTTATCGTTTTAATGTTTAATGTCAAATGTATTCTCACTATCGAAAAATTACATTTCAACACCTTTTAATAATATTACCTTTTAACAAAAATGATTCAAGCGTTATGAAACTTTATTGCGGTTTTTAACCGATATTAGTGCCTTTAAGTTGCTAATTTGCTATTTTACTATATGGATCCAAGAAGCTTGAGTCGTTTTCATGGAACTAAAATATGAACCTACCAAAGATGTGGAATGGAAACTACCATTGAAAAAAACGTCAAATATTTAATACAGCTCAGAGCTTTTTTCTTATATGAAAGTATAGAATCTGATGGATTTTAGTATACTTAACTCATTTTCGACCAATTTGTGGGTTGGATCCTTTTCGAGTAACTACGTCCAACTGTCAAACAATTGCAGTGTTCACGATTGTGTACAAGAGTAAGTATGCTTTAAACGTTACGTTTAAGATATTTCGCGTATCTCGTTAAACGAGACTAGTTGCCGCCAGCGACTACGTCCGCGCTTTCCATTATTTCTTCGCTCCTAATAGTTGCAGTGTGATGTTATATAGCCTAAAGCCTTCCTCGATAAATGGTCTATTCAACACAAAAATATTTTTTCAATTCGAACCAGTAGTTCCTGAGATTAGCGCGTTCAAACAAACAAACAAACTCTTCAGTTTTATAATATTAGTATAGATTTGGGAAATATACTTGACAAAACCGTTTATGAAAAGGTTTATTTAATTTGACAAAGTATTTTCAAGTCTAAAATAACGCATGTCGGTAAGTACACCTATTTGCTGAAGTTATGCCGTTACCCAAAATGTTCACCTATCCCTATGGGTTGTTCAATATTTTTTTGTTCGTCAAACAGTCTAGTTTACCCCTCATCTCGGCAGTCGAGTCGTTAAGATAAGCATCACCTTCCTTTTGTTGGTTATTTATTACTGCGTTTAGCAATAAATGCTGGCCTTAACTGGTATGAGTGCAGGTTCAAAAGTGTTATAAATGAGTCGATAGAAATTTTTCTACCGGAAAGATCGTGGTAAAATTTGTCTATAACATTAACGGGGTTAAATCTTGTAGAGTAAATCTAGGCATTATATCTTATTCTTAAACTACTTAAATTTTATACACTGAATTACAATACCATTTATTTTATTATTCTTTTGTTATTTTTTATACAATATTGTGTGGTATAACGAATTGCTTTATTAATAAATTTCAATTTAAAGTACATAAAGAAACCAAACAAACACAAAGTTATAGTATTATAATCTTAAAATTTACACCAACGTCATACTCTATTAATCATCCTAGAGAATAAAATCTGTTTGGTTCGGAACTGATTTGTTACGAAGAATAATGATACTACATTATTGTATACAATCGCTCGTTTTGCACTCACTGACATTTATTACTTTTTTCTAATAAATTTCAATTACATAAAAATATAAGGTTTTCCAAAAAGTATAGTTATACAAAACAAAAGAGTTTAATAAACCTTATAATAAAAGCTATATACATAATGTTTCATTATGTAGCAGTTGGCCGTGAACAATTATATTGAGATGTTCGTCTGCATCCTGAGATATAATTAGACCGATAAAAAATATCGAATGGTTCAAGAATAATTTATGCGTAGAAGTACATATAGCTAGATACAGTGTTAAGATTCGACGACAATATGTGTGGACCCTCCACAGTAACTGCTGTGTGGAGCTCATTTGCTTGTGTCGGAATATTTTTGTATTTCATATTTCGTATTTTTTTATCGGAGCATAATTGCAGTATTGAGAGACTCACGCAGATTTGCGACGCGATAGCATAGCTTTCGACTTTCACAAGCCTAAAGTGAATAAATATATTGAAATTGGATAATATACATATACATGAGACCTTTTTAAACTTTGGCTGATGGTCAGAGTTAATCAAAGTTTAGCCGTTAATCTTATTTTCATACCTAACTTTACCTGTACATGCATAAATATGATAAAATATATAGTCTTTAAAATTACATTGTCACCGATCAAAGAGTACATTACAATCGGTGACGTATTCGTCTGAAAATAGAACCGATTATTGCATAGACAGAAACTTCTAGATTAATATATCCGGCAGTTTCCTCTCCATTCCACAAAAGTTATATTGAAAATGTTGAATACGTTTTCAGTTTTTCTGTGTTACCAGGAAGTAAGACGGGCATTCATAAAGATTTATTGATTTGTATATTTCTTTGAACACTTACAAAATTTGTAAGCGAAAATTACAAATGAGAAAGGGAAACAAAAAACACACTAACGAATTAGGCGCTACAAAAAAAGTCTTAGCAAAAATTAAACCCGTTTACAAAGTTTGTTGATATTCTCGAAAAGTTTATATAAATTTATGTAAGGAAATCACGATTCAAGATTTATTCAACATAACTGGTAAAAGGAAACAAAACTAAAAATAAAATTCCTATAGTCGGCTTTCTTGTTATATGTGTGTGTTCTCTCTCTCTCTCTCTCTGCTGTGTGTGATTGTGATTTTGAGACAAAGTGTATACAAGTGACTTCATTAATAAATATAAAAAAAAAATATTGATACTATGTATCCTATAGTGGTCACATTAACATGGTTGTTATCCCTATGAGCTATTGCAATTAATTATTTATTGTTATAACAATAAAGTATGAGATATGTCGGAAATGGTAACTTATATGTAAACAATAAATATTTTTTGTTAAAAATTAACGTATTTTTAACATTTGCACTATTAACTTGCTATTAAAATATAATCTGTGGATTACAAGTTCCGAAACGCGGGCGGCCATGATGGAGCATCATGTGACGTCACATTTCAATAAACTATACGTCAATGTCATTGTTACGAGTGCAACCAGCACTCATGTTTTTTGAAATGTGACGTAAAGGCTCGAAAAGTCACGTGACTGAGTGATTTTGCGTGATAATTTAGATTAAAAATATGTTTATTTTTATTAAATAACATTTTTAATGTTAATAACATTTTAATCATAGGACAGTTTTAAAAAACTTTTCCCAAAGCAGTGAAGAAGTTAATTTTAATAAACTGATTTTACGTGCCACCCTGAAAGATGTATGTGTCCATGATGTTACCGTTTATTTCATTTTCCACGTTGAAACGGTTTTATTATAATTTTATTAAATTTCTTCTTAATTATTAGGTTCTTTGTTACCTCCACAAAATTACCTTCGCGAGGGTAATTACCCCCAGGTTAGATGTGTTTGTCACTCACTAAACTCTTAAACAAGTAAGTATTCAAAATTCACGCGTAATTAAACATTATATTAATTTCACAAAACACTTTCCATTTTGTCATGTCACGAATCTAGTTCTTAATTCGTTGGTAGATGTCAATTGTTCTTTGTTGTTGAATTAATAAAACAAGTTTCCTAATTTGACTTTAGGGAACTAAATTTTGTTTGATAAATATTTTATAGAAAATTCATTTACGTGAAATACTCGTCTGTAAGTAACTTGTCTTAAGGTTTATAATGAATATGACTGAAAGTTGTCAGCTTGTAACGCCATCGATAATTTACCAAGCAATTTTATCACGATCTCTTATTAAAGAAGTTTTTACTTAATTTATATTTCTTTTCTTTCGATTTCAAAGTTGCTTTTATACGACTTAAAAAAACGTTTTAATTCGAACTGACTTTTTGGATCTGTATATATTCGTTTTAATGAGTTTTCTTCTCTCATGAGGTGACTACAAATTTAATGAAAATTGGTCGAATATATTTTTTTAAATTATTTCAGCTATAAATAAATAAACAAATAACTAGACGACATACATACTTTGTGTTCAGATTTTAAGATGAGTAGCCAAAGCTTATTGTAACAATCTGAGACAGCAAAGGCATTACAGCACACGGATCCGAGACAATATAGAAAAGTTCATTTTCAGCATTGACCCCACCGCAAATCGAACCCGGGCTCTCGGAGAAGGCCTTGAAAGCGGCGTTCGAACATCACGACCACGGAGGTTGTAAATAGTTAAATGCTGTTGGTATTCCAAATGCTGAGCTTGGTATGATATATTGAAGAACATTTGGTAATTTTTTAGTTTGACAAGCATTAATCAGTCTTTTTAGATCTAGGCACTGTTCCCCTCACTAGTTTCTGAGAATTCTTAATTATATATTTAAGACTCATTTATCTTTTGACTAGAGTCCGTTTTTTAAACTGTAATAACTTCATCACTTTGGCAGTAAATAGTTTCTTCACAATATTCCTTGTTAGTGTCTCTTGGGACCCTTTAAGTCAATGTTAAAATTACCTTTATTCAAATTAACTTATTTAACGTATTTTCGAATTAGCCAACACTTCCCTTGTTTGTGGTCGCAACGTCTCTAGCGTCTGGCAGGCGCATCTTTAGTTTTGAAACTTGACCGAGTAGAAATATTACCAAAACGTAATAGAAATTATATTTAGGGGAAGATTGGGACCATTCGTACACTTTTTAGTCCATGATTTTTAAAATATTGATAATAAAAGATAAATTACTTAATTTCTTATTAAAACATAAAACATACTTTCTGCTCCTTATTTAAAAAGTTCAAAGTCGATATCTTGTAAAATAAATGAAAGGATTGAAATTTACTAAAAGCAAAATGAATGTCCCAATCTACCCCTATTACGGGGTACAATCGTACATGGGCAGGGGAACATTCAGACAATGTGGTAACTTCATATATATTAACTAAAACAATAAATTAATTAAAATAATTGTTTTCATTGATCTTAAATTTATCAACGATGTAATAAACTAAACGACATATAGGCTTAGAGTCTAACTATCTTTTTTACGAAAACCGTGCATCCATTCTATATCAGCGAAGCCAATTTCATAACAATTTTGCAAACATTTATATTTCAAAACTTTGTCATAATCATTTGATAGTGTTCTGACTTCCAATATCGTGAGTCCGAAATATGTTTTTGAACTTTTTCAATTTATTAGTCTTTTCAGTAAAACTATTTGTTTTTGACTATTTAAAAACCCCTTTCACTGACGCAAAAAATATAATTTAATTAATATTGGGAACGTGTCTGCCTTTTCTTCTTAAAATTCCGATCATTTTTTCTAAATTTTCTGAAATAATCATAAAAATTGTTAGCGGGGGTACATACATACGCGTACGAATGAGCCCTTGCTGAAAATGTACGAATGTGCCCCGAATATAAAGAATAAAATTATTTTTTATAACACAAAACTCACGTAAAAAAATACACAAAATTGATTTATTATTATTATCTTAATCATATTCACTTACGATTAAGCAATAATCCAATAAAATTTGACGTATCATTAAAGCACGGAAGATCCAAAAACATTAACAAAATATTTACTATGAGCGCTGAGCTACTCGTTTAAGATCTCTCGTTTTGCTCGCAGTGGCTGCATGTGTGGCTAACTACGTGGACAACTGGCAGTCGCCGGCGCCTATCCACTGACACAAAGCCGTAATAAATAGGCTTTTCTACAAGATATAGTAGTGCCTGTATGATGGTTCCCCGTGTACGAATGGTGCCAAACTTCCCCTACATATAGAAAATATATTTAAAAACATTTTTCGAAAAATTACAATCTTAAAAAAAAGGTATTTAAATAAAACAAAAAATGGGTATTTTTATTTTCATTTGAAACAAGTATTTCATGTACGTCACTCCACTTTTGAAATCACTCCAAAATTCAGAAAATGATTCTTTTTATTTTAATATTTATTAAGAATTTTTCGATTATTATTTTTGAGTCTTCCTGAAGCCAGTTTTCATGAATTAAATTTAATTAGTAAATTAACACGACAGATGGTTAATATAATCTTTTCTCTTTAAAATACTCGGGAAGACTTGTCACAAAACACTTCCTTCTCAATATCCGACTACGCAATGTCCGAAACATTTCAAGATGTTCTATTACGGCACTAACATGCTTAAATTATCGTCACCCTTTCTTTGTACCCGACGAAATTAAACTTTGAATTGTCATCGTAGTACTAAAGGGTCTTATTCTCTATTCTTGAAATTCCACATACAAATCTGAAGTGCGTTTCCATGTTTACATTTTTAATGTATTATTTTATTCATTATAAATATCATTAAAGCGATGGTACATAATTAAAAATAGAAATAAATTAAAATTATACAATCAAATCACAATAAAACTCAAAGATCATGGTTTCTTTCTAAACGTAATGTGACGTAACTTACGTGTTTTTTTTTGTTGGCACAGGGTCAATGCTTTTTATGCTTCAAGTTAGAGCTATATCACCTGACCTGACTTTGCCCTAGGGTTTTCAAATACCCGACAATTTTAGATACCCGAGTCTCGGGTACATTTTATTTAAATACCCGGGTATACCCGGGTACCCGGGTATTTTTTTTGTGAAACTGGGAAAAAAACTATAAAGATATCAAAAATCAACTTTTATTACGATAATTACCACTCAGATAATAAAACCAGCCAACTAGGTACAAAAATAGTGCTAATTACTTAAGTTAAAAATTGGCCCCTTATCTTAAATCACGCTTTAAATTTCTCTCATCTACGCATGATCTCTCGCTTCGCTCTTCTAATAACTTACGATTGTTCATTCCTCCCAATCTCACTAAATTCAATAGTCAATCCTTTACAGTACACGCTATAAAACTGTGGAACTCTCTACCTGAATCTATCAGACGGGCGAATTCGTTAAACTCCTTCAAATATCAATTAAAATCCCATTTCCTCTCTAACGTTAAGTCTGCTCTTCTATTTTCTTTTTACACTTCTCGCTTTCTGGTTGTCACTTGTGTTTTAAGCATTTTGTTTGTCTCTATGTACTTTTTTTTATGATACTTTGCTGTTGCAACTGTATTTGGTTTTATTTTGTATTACTTGATTTGTTATTTTTTTATGCACAATCTGCCATTTAATGTTTGTTTTTTTTTCCCATCCAATGCAAGGTTGCCTGGAAGAAATCGCTGCCTAGCGATAAGGCCGCCTTTTGTACGTTTTTATGTGTTCATTTATGTTTGTTTATGTAATTTTAATATGGTTTGTGCAATAAAGAGTATTTATTATTATTATTATTAAAAATTGTTAAATTAACGTATTAAAGTAACAAATTCTTCAATCAGTTACACTTTTAGTAATGAATACAAACAATTATACATTGTTATAAATATTTATAAAGTTATATTAGTATCTAATCTTCTCTGTAAATTAAGTATATTTCTTTATCAAATAAAAACAAACGAACCAAAGTCTGGTACATAAAACTAAACAATTAAACTTTTTTCAGTAAAACAATAATCACTCTTTAGTCAGTCTATCAATTACTTTATCAGTCTTTCTAAGCTTGTAAAAAGCGAGCTTTCAAAAATACAATTGCATGTAGAGATTTATCTGAAAGTCTGTTTCTGGGTTTTGTCACAAAATTCCCAGCTACCGAAAACACTCTTTCGCTGTCGGTTGATGCAGGCTTGACTGTTAACAGGACCTTGTAAAGAAGTTCTAGATTAGAAGTGCGTTGCTTGGAAATTTCGAATAACTGAAAAAAAGTATTCGGCATTATTTCTTACTTAAATTAATCAAAACAAGTATTTTTTATATTATAGTGTTATCTTTGTTGTTATTTGTTTTATAAAGTTTTTCTAAAAGTATTGTTATATAAGTATATTGATATTGCTATATTCTAAAATAAAAGAGAACGAATAAAGAAATTAATTCTAAGAAAATTTATTACCTGGATTTCCTTCTCTAACTTAGAGCGATCAATCTTAGTTGCCGAAATAGACGCAGTAGCTTTGTTTATGGCTTCATTCAATTTAGATTCAAATGATATATTATCATTGTTATTGTTAGCCATAGCCATAGCCACATTTTTCTGCAGGCTTTTTGTCTACCAACGCACATATATCAAAATTACTCGAGACCCGGGTACGTCCGTTGTTTGTACCCGGGTACCCGAAGTATCAAATACCCGGGTATACCCGGGCCCGGGTACCCGGGTAAAAAACCCTATTGCCCCTTGAGGCAGGGCAAGGTCAAAGCATGATTAGCTTACCTGATAAAACCCACTGCAAAGTACCCTCACTTGGGGGTAAGGATCCGGGGTCAGGCATAGTGTCGTACCCAACTTTACAAAATAACATTTCACTACATTTTAGTAGCGGCAATACAAAATACAGCTCGGTGGCGTAGTGAATAAGCGCCGCGGCCCGCGATCGTAGTCGTTAAGCAACTTTCGCAAGGGTCGGTCACGGAATGGGTGACCAAAAAAATTATTATCTCGAGCTACTCCGTGCTTCGTAAGGCACGTTAAGCCGTTGGTCCCGGCTGCATTTGCAGTCGTTAATACCCTCCAATCCGCATTGGGCCAGCGTGGAGGGTCATGGCTCATACTCCTTAACCATCCATAAGGAAGGCCTGAGCCCCTGCAGTGGGGACGTAAAAGGGCTGGTGATGAATACAAAATAAATACGAGAGAAAGATTATTCTGTCACAATATACTAAATAGATTAGTATGGAACATGGATAGTGCTGAAGAATTTTTGATAAACTGAGTTGTATCATCACAGATTCACGTGTGTAAAGGCGTATTTTAATTATTTATAGCCCACATGTTTGGTGGGGGAGGTGTCTGTAAGGCAAGCAATAGTGCCTGCATCCGGATACTAATATTCAGTAAATAGTGTTTCTCAAAATATACAAGCGAAAATTAAGAGGGTCATGAATATGGTGTGGTTTCAGGGGCATATCAAGTTTTTTTTTTGTTTAGGTAAATAATATAATTGAAAGATTGGAATAACTTTTAAGTTTAGTGTACAATTGGTACAAACACCAGGGAATCTGAGTATGAAAAATATGAATGAATGAATTCTTTATTTTACACCATAAATAAGACAGACATATAAACATAAATCAACAGTACAATCGGCGGCTCTAAAAAGCAATTTCTTCCAGGCAATCTTATGTTGTTGTGGAATTTACTAAAATATAAGAATATAAAGTAAAATATAAGGTAGTAAGCGGTGTATTCAAACTAAGCAAATAAAATATGAAATATATCATCTATATACGAGTATATACACAAACATAAGTACGCATGAATATACATACTCGGTGGAAAAGAACGACCGACACTCCCGAGGTTCCTGGAGACTACTATTTGTCTTTAATATGATGTAAAAAAATTATAAGTCTAGGTCAAATAGTTTCGGAGATATGAAATTACAAAGTTTTTGAAAAAAAAAATGAGTGTTTTCAACCCTGAGTCAGCTGTTTTTGGGACGTACTAAGGAAAAGTTTTTAATCGGTCATTGACTTCTTCATTTCTAAAAACGAAATAAACTAGTTTGTGATTTATAAGACTGCTTTCATGCAAATTCTACCAGAAAATCAATAAACAAGGCAGTCAAAATGCTTAAATCGATTTACAGACTAACAGCCGGTTTCTGATTTGAAAAAAGTAGAAAATTTCTACTGCTTATTCTCAATAACCTAAGTTTTTTTAATTTCACAAGTCAAATAGTCCTAGTTTTATCAAACTGCTATCAACTGATCACGTAAAAACTAAAATCGGAAAGGAAAACTAAGAGATGTTAGTTTGAGATGCTTAATTTTAAATTTTCAATTAAAAAACCGAGTTTAAAATTTCCTAAATTATTGTAGAGAGATCAGTCTAACATTAACCTACGTTATTTTAAAAGAGCAGTTCTCAAAAAAATTGTTCGAATGGGGTAATCGCCTTTAACAACGGGATCGTTAATTAAACTCGATAAACTCACAAATCTTCCAGCGATTCATTATTAACACAAATGAACTTTGTTTTAAAAACATTAGGAATTTATCAAAAGACGAATAAAAAAAAATGTGAACCGAGTTCGTCCCTCGATATCAAAGCCCCACCCGCCCGCCAGCCGCCAGGCGGCTTCATTATTCTGTCGGTATTTACCGGCCGATCAGTCGCCGACCTTTTGCGTTGGAGTGTTGGTGCGTATCGCCGCCGACGCACCGCTGCGAAGCGTCTTTTTTGTCGATTTTTGTTTTGTTCTAGTGCATTTTTAATTGAATTTTTGTTAATAAGATACTAGAGTGTTCGTTTTGAGTGTTAAGTTTAGTTTAGTGAAGATTGTGTTTAGTTTTGTGTGAAATGTGATGTGTTTTGCGCGTGTATGCACCGGCATTGAAAAGAGCGTGCTTAGCTGAGTCTTCAGAGAGGAAGTGGATATTTTCAGCATCGACTATGATTAAGATATCGGTAAATAATTAAATTAAATTAATGTATTTCGCGGTTCGTTGTAATCTGCACACAATCGATATTGCGCATGCGTGTTATAGTGCTGTCAACACTTAGAAATTTAAAATTTTTACTCCATTTTTACACATCTTCTATTTTTAATATTTGTCAAATAAAATGAACGTTTGCATTGTAACACTGGAAAATTTGATGTTGTTTTATTTTAAATTTCACAACATTTTATTAGTCTTGTCTAGTAATGTTCATTGATTGATTGATTTCTAAACATTGTTTTTAGGATGTCAACTTACCATATTTTTCTGGTAAAGCCATTAGGGCATAAAAATTGTTTTCACTAATCTAATTTCATTATTCCTTAACCGGTGACAACCTTCCACTCTTATTTACCAGTCTATCAACCACCAAGATACAAAATAGAACCATTAGTTTGTCTCAAAATTATAACTTTAACTATTTTCTCATTTGCTTCCATTAGAGATAACCTTATTAATTTTGCAAAATAAAGTTGAACCTATTGTTTGCAAAACACCAAAGCATTTATTTTGACACTTGGTGTACGTTCCGAAAGCCGTAATTAACCTTGGAATTTGCCTTTACATATTTATATTTTCTTCCAAATTGAATTTCTTTTCCCAATTTTTAGTAACAAATAAGTAGTATATGGTCTCCTTTTATAGAATACAATAAATTCATTAAGAATACAATAAACAGCTATTTAGAAAACTCATTTTTATAACAAAATTATTAAATCAGACTTCAGGTTTTGGAACGTTGAATTAAGAAAATAAAGCAATAGTGTGAAGTTGTCACCTAGTTATATTCCTTTGTATGCAGGGTTTTGTCAGTTTTTTCATGCATGTTTGCATGTGTCCTATAATTTTGTTTTCAATTCAATAAAACATAAATATTTTATTTATGTATTTTTCCTATTAAATTTTTAAAGGTCAAAATTTGTAGCCATTGTGTGTTGTCCGTGAAACGGAGTTGCTTCATTTAACAGCTGTTCAGGTCGCTTGAGTCGAATGGAAATGGAAATCGTATTTAAGTCGGAGCCCGGCTTTGTCTTTCCTTTTATTCTGCTGATCATCTAAGAGTGAAGAGAAGTCTACAAGTCTACCGTGTCTCGGCTCGTTTTGTTGAATACGTGGGGTAAGTTTTCTATTGTCTTATTTTCGAACTTTTTGTAACCCTTGTTTTGACATTGAATTCTTTGAACAGTCTTTTCCTTGTTTTCTTGAAGAAGGACCCCCACGAGTTGTTACCTTGATAGGCTTGTGATCTAAGACTTTCCTATGGTTCCACAGCTTCCATTCGTGGTGATTTCGAAGCAGGGAAGGCCGAGCAGTGCTGCGAATTTGTGGGCGCCGGTCGCATAAGTGTTTTTTACAATTTTTCGCCTCTCAAACCGTGAGTACCATTTTCGTGCATTAACGTGTAGAATCCTTATTTTCTTGATTATCATATTGAACAGATAATTCTTTCGCTTAGATTGAATCGTGGCATTTTTGGTTAATAGTAAAGTGTTTGAACTACCCATAAATATTTTTCTTAGTCACCCTCATAAATAATTAAAACTTTTCATGAGTTGTTAGAGTCTGTATCTTATCAGTTCTAATGAAATAAAGTAAAACAATTGAATTATTGGTAAATTTGAAAGTGAATAAATGTCCGCTGTCTGCGACGGACTGAATATTATATAGTAGATGTACAGCACTCTTTTGTCCGATACAGGAGAGGCTGTCTGGTACTGGCTGTATTGTACTGGTTGTCTGGTACTGGCTGTATTATCCTGACTGTCTGGTACTGGCTGTATTGTACTGGCTGCCTGGTACGAGTTGTCCGATACAGGTTGACAGTACCACCAGTAACCGTATGTAAATGCTATATCGCTCCATGTGGATGGGTATCTGTGGTTTGACCCACCTACATTACTAAGCTGAATAAAAAGGAAGACCTGATTGTTTCGCTGTTGAGGTGGATGAAATTTTATTAAATTTATTTAAACAAAAGACAAGCTGAACATTGAGCTGTGCCCGACTATTATTGTGTTTAGTAGCATTAAGTGTTATAAATATTATTTTATGTCTACGAATTATAACGCTGGACAGTGAGACCGTAGGACAACAGACAGCCCCCGGTTTGTTGTGTTGCCGTACTCCTTCTGAGTACGGTAGCGAAGCCAAGGTCGATAAACCCTTTTATTTTTTTACTTTAAGGGGGCAATTGTTAATTTGTAATTTATATGAACCAGCGAAGCCAAGGTCAAAATATACCCTTTCATTTTTTTTACTTTAAGGGGGTAATTGGTAATTTGTAATTAGTAATTTGTAATTGGTAATTTGTAACTGGTAATTTGTAATTGATAATTGGTAATTTGTATAAAATTGTTATCTCAAAAAAACTTCTTTTATAAATAAATTGTACACAGTTTATATTTCTTAATTTTTTTTTCTTCTCAAACCAAAATAAAGGAGAAATCCGTTACAGCATGTAACCTAACTTGAAACTTTTGGCTGTGTCGGTCATTTTGTTTCTCCCAGTATATACACATACGTATCTGTATATACATCCTAAACATTATTACATGCATAAATATACATTCGTACATATATTAATAGTATTTTTATATGGCAACTTGTTTTATTGTAATTAGCATTGTTCCTTATGATGAGTAATAAATGAAAATTCAAAGCGTCAGATAGTGTTCCTTTACAAGTCTTTTAAAAATTTCACGAGGTCCCTGAACTGAGAAAGACTTGTCAAAAAACCAGTCTAGTGGTCTGGTATCTTCAACCTGTTAAATAATTAGATGGCGGAGTCTCGAGATTGAAATTTGTGTTACATGGGTCGGAGTCCAGTCAACTATGGGAGCCACAGCAGTAAATCATAAGATACGCACGAGGAGTATATGCGAAAAATTATAAATAAATCTAGAATCATGCCGAATGGTGCTCGGTTGTCTACGCGCAAGGGATCTGAAGATATAATGAAGAATATAATACTGAGAGTATCCCCCCAGATTATGGAGAATGAGTGACGTCATTCTTTCGTTACGCTCCGGAATGAGAGTCAGGTTAATGATGGCCCACTTTATTTTATATTGGACGAGTTTATTACTTATTACGTTACGTTTTACGGTTGCTCCCTTCTGGAGACGTATGTGCTGGTAAAATATGTCGGCGCGATGAATGCCGAATCGTGAAAAATAATGTTTACCACATGGGTTACGTATTTAAACTTTGATGTTTGTTGTTAGCATAAAAATAAAATATTATGCTAATAACATTTTAGCATTTAACACTTCATTTTATGGTTGTACTTAAAAATATATTTAAGATGCGTCGTGAGTGTATGTTAAATAAGTTTAATTTGATTTTATCAGAAAAAATAAATTTTGTACATTTTGCAAGTATGTTGTCAATTTTTATGGTATAAGTAGTATTTAATCATCGAATCTAACCTCTTTCTTAACAGTCAAATGATTCTAAACTCATTAGTCCTGAGTGCCCGAGAGAAAAAGAAAAATGGGATTCGAACCCACAACTATATTTAATTTCATAATATTTGTAGATATATCCTGCCAACATTAGTCAAAAAGCGGAATCACAAAACTAATTATTCTATGATTTTTATTACAATAGATATATTAATTGATTCTCTAAACGATGTAATAAAATACAGCTTTTTTGATTTACTGCTTTATGGTTTATGAGAGTATTGATATTGTAATAACAAAGTTTTTTTGTAGATGCTGTTGCTATATTATTGAAATATTGTAGGGCTTCTTAAGCTCATTGTTTTACACAGCTGAATGAAGGCTCTAAAAAGTTGTCTATATAATTAAGAAAAAAGGAACAATGTCAATTTTTTTGTCTACACTTCAGGTAGATTATTGTAAGATATTTAGCATGTATTTTTTTGCGTAATCGATAATTTACCGCGATACATTGAATTGAAATGTCGTATAACGCCAAACCTTTGTACATTGTCTACGTTTAGCGAGCCCTCACATCTTAACTTTAATGCCTTTTATGTAAGCCATTTCTTGATAAAATGACGCCAAAAAATCTCTCTAATATCTTTCTGACTCACGGACTAGGTAGATTTTTTTAACCCAATTTTATCCCCATTTTAACATTTTTGATGCTTTGTCTATAGTATGTGTATAGTACATTACGATATAAGTGCGTTATGATGGTTATAACATGCGAGGCGGAATGTCAGCCCGAGCCGAAGGCGAGGGCGTAATTGAGTCGAGCATGTTATAACCAATACGCAAGTATATCGTACGACGTTTTTAACACATTTGTGAGGAAACAGAAAAAAAGACATTAAATAAACTCAATCTGTGAATGTACACTGTTGCTTTCCCGCCATTTTAACAGCGCGCTAGCGCTGCCTACTGACTGGCGCCGCGCGGCGATTAGTTCGAAATTTGAATAGCAACAGCGCGCGAAATGACAAATAATACTGTTATGGAATTTGTATGGACTATAACTTAACTATTTGCTTTGGTAACACACGCGTTTTTATGACCCGCTTTACATATTTAAAACCAGTGGAATTACATCAGCTTTACGAGCAAAGGTGTTAAAAATTATATTTAATTGGAAAAAAGTTTTTCCAATTTAAATGATATGAAGCTCAAATATGCGAAGTAATCTATTTTGAAAATACTTTGTTAGAATACTTACTATCTGTAGTCTCCCTACAATCCAGAGGCGGAAATTTCTATTCCCAAGGATGTGATACAAAAGTTTCTTACGTGGGTCGTTCAGTAACGTTTTGATTGACCTGAATAATTACAAAGCCCAGTGGAACAACCTACAAAATGCTATTAGTAGTCCGTAGATCGGTTCAGCTGCGAATAAAGGAACGGTGCTATTCATAGACTACACCACTATAGACATGTACTGAACTACTGAGCCAGGGATGAATGAGTGCGTCGTGTCTATAGAATAGATTAGATTGAATCCCTCGTTATATTTAGATAGATGGGTACACTATTGTCTTGAATAATAAATAAGGGTTAAGTATAATGGAAAGTTGAGTGATGTTATTTGTCAATTGTAGCTTTAAATTATATTTTAAAGTAGCTGTTCTCCACGACTACGCCAGCGTATATATAGACTTTGTCGCCCGCGTATGATATATCACTCTATAATTTAATATAATTTAAAATCGATCTAGTTGTTTCGGAGCCTATTTAATGTAAACAAACAAACAATTAAATCTTTTTCTCTTTAAAATATTAGTATATACTATATATATAGATTGCAAAAATGTGTCGAACAAATAAACAAAATCTAAGACTCACTATGTTTACATATTTTTTATGTAGATACTTAATATTTTTAGTGTCAACGATCTAAAAATTTAATATCACAAAAAAAATGTTTCTTAAAAAAACGGAACCAACTTCAAACTTTGAAATAGTGACACATAATAGGTACTTATCCTAAAAGCCAATAATTATTAAAAAATCGCTATTGATGTCGTGCGGTTATTTATTTTATTCCCGTTATTAATTATGAGTTAAAAAAAAATGTGATTCTCGGTAGAATCTTGTGGATCGTATTTGCAATTTACTACTCATCGAAACACGTTGGGCCCGCCTAGTAGGTTTTGCTACGTTCTTCTTACCGTTTGTAATTCCCTCTATACTAAAAGCACAGTATAACTCTACGATAAAAGCTTGTGTTCCAGCATTAGAATTTGGATTGACTATTATTGAATGCATCACGTACCTAATTTAGCCAAAAACTGATTGAGTTTCGAACGAAATTCCAGTTTTTAGTATTAATAGAGTAATTAAAAAAGTTTTTTAAACAGTCCGTTGCAGTCCTTGTGCAGTTGAAATGAAATAATTTGGAGTTACCGCGGGCACCCCAATTTAACTTTCGCCAAAAGTATTTAAAAAAATGTCTATTTCGCTCGGCTGCCGGAGTGTTTGTGCCGAAAAGGCTTTGACAAAACGTTGAGTGATAAAATCGAGCTATTAAAATCAATTCTCGTCACTACTGCGGTCAGAAAATTCATTTTGTTTTTCGTATGAAATGTTTCGATTGCGGTTTGTTGAAAATGTATAAATTTTGTATGTTTCATTTCAATTTGATGAACAACTGAATTTCAGAATGTGAAATTAAATAAGAATAGACTATGCAACGTAATGATTTGCACAGACGACCAATAATACGATAGATCAGTGTAAATCTGCCTGAAGATTAGTCATGTGTCTTACGAGTACGTGGTATAAGCAACGGATCATCCTTCGATTTGTAGAACCGTCTAAGATTGAACTATATTGAGTTGTGTAAGGCTATTAGGATTAAGCGATTTTTTTTTATTGAATTGGTAAATTTCGTTGATTCCAACCAAATATGTAGGTATATAAATTAATATCGCTTAAACCATACAGCTTTTCACGCTTAGATTTATTTCTCAGTTCCTGTGTTTAAGGATTTGATAATTCCCTAGAGTTCAGAACATCCAATATTTTCACACCAATCTTTACTTTGATATGCGCTATGAGATGAAGCGGCATTTATGTGTTTAACTAGATGACAATAATATCAAATGCCCGTACCACACATATGAACACCGTTGTAACACGAAAAAAAAATTAAAAAAAAAATGCCGTTGATGAATATTTGCTTAGTAGAAATCTCTTAATTCCAGAGATAACTGAGAAAGATAACGTTTACATTTGTATATCCAGGTAAGTGGGATTTGGATAGGTACTCTAAAACTTTTTTCCCTAAGTATTTTTCCACGTCCTAATCCGTCAAGGAGTCCTCTCAACCTCCTACTAATGTGTACGGAATAAATAATGACATCGCCATCTTAGGCGTCTCTTGCACCGATATGTATATTTTTTTAATAATATAAGGATATTTGCAAAAATGATAATTTTTCAATTAAGAAAATTCTGCGATATATGCGTAATTTTATTCAATTATAAAACCGCCTTCAAAAAACGAGGTTCTCAGTTTGACTTGTCAGTCTGTATGTTATTGCGGAATTATCTCGCGTTTGACTGAACTCATTTTGATGCGGTTTTCAGTAAAGTATTTTTAGTGTGATAATAAAAAATATCAATATCACTAAACAGGATGAAATAACAACATAAAAATAGAATCGACTCATACTTAAAATAAGTAAAAAATAATACTTATCTTAAAAGTGACTTATTCAATGAAATACTATTGAAGTCGGGAGCCTATTATTTAATTCATAACCTACAGAATACCTCCGTCCGACTTTAATATCATTTTCTTGAATAAATCACTTTTGAGATAAGTATTATTTTTCACTTATTTTAAGTGATTTCAATAGCAGTAGGAACATAGAGATATGATATAAATATATTTTGATTAGTTGTCAACACTCGAGGTTTCAAAAATGGTGGTCTGTTTGGCAGCACTCACTAGAGATACTAACACCCGTTTTTACTTACCTAGATCAAGGTATAGCTTAACTAGGAAACGTCAAATCTTACGAACTGCCTAAGTAAGTTAAGTTTAATACCAACTAAACATTTTATTTGGGACCTGTCATATTACACCAATGCGCATGTCATAACATATTGTAGTTTGACTCTTCCTAGTCATTGGTGAAATGTATTTTTACCTTAGGCGATCCTTTAAAATTTAGGCGACAGATTTAACTCCTAATTTTAGTGGAAACGGGCATCGATAATTATATTATGTCGTATGATAAGTTAATTAATAAAATATGATTTAATTTTAATGTAAACAATTACGATAATTGTGAAAATACCACCAAAATTCATCTTATCTAAAGTGAAATATCTCTAAAATGTGCAATAAAAAGTTTTTATAGAAGAATGTAGACACACTTCAGTTTTATATTGATCGTAATCTTCCTAAAAAAATATTATTCTAAAAAAATATTAAGAAAAATTATTCTTTAAAACAACGAAAACCGTATCGAAATATGATTAACATAACAGCAATAAAAATGAAATATATATTAAATTGGACATAATAAAATCATAATTAATTATTTAATAACCCAATATTTTGTAACTTGTGCCACTACAGTCATTCGTTAGCCATGCGTCGGTGTAAATGCGGCCCGTCTAAGACGATCAAGATCACGGGTTGCAGTATCCACACCGTTTGAATAACATACACACGGTCGTGTTACCTTTATCTGCTTACCAGAGTGGCATAAATATTTGCGGAGGAAGGATTGGGCGAAAGAATTTTTTTTCCTTTCTTCCACCTTCTGATGTTTCTGTAATCCTAATGGGTTGAGTCAGACATTTTGTTCCCTTAACATACTTTCCGCTAACAAAAATTGAAAATGTGAATACGTTAATAGATTTTTCGTATTTCCATCGGGATATCCGATACTCCTACCCGGCGGAGATTACGGTGTTTGTCGATTTTCTTGGCTCACGAAACAAAATTATTATTATTTCTATCTTTATTTGATTTCATGTGGGACTATCTTTATGTTGATAAGAGTTATCCTATTTTGATAAGTCCTTTTTCTATTAAAAGAAAATATCTGTGATTTCAACACTTTTATTTATAAAAACAATACGAAACGTATACGGGATAATATTCATGATCTGTCTTCGTCTATTTATAAAAGAGTGACAGTGACAAAAGATACATCTATTTACAAGGCTGTTCAGAAAACAACATTCCCATTTTCTCCTTCGATTTCACGTGAAAGCAACACATCCATAAGCAAACAACTTTGTCGTTAAACGGAGAGGTTTCAGTCGGCTTTTGTTGTTTCTCAGTGTTCACTGAACAAACAGACAGGCAATCGAGGTGGCACAGTCCACGGGGATACAAACTTTCCGAGATTTATCCTGCAATTAAGACTTAGGAGTTTCTGTGTCTAAGGGATTTACATAGCGCTCTTCTGAAAATTGTTGTAAACAATTTACGCTTGCAGAATTATTAACGCTTGAATACGCTACTAAATAGCTTTATTATAGTAAGCTTTAAAGTAAAATATAATAGGCTAAATATTAATTTGTTTGATCAAGTTAATGTACTTTGCGAGATGTTAATTGTTGATTTTATGTCTTTGCAACCAGTTTTCTTTCAACTTGCACTTGGATAAATTTAATTTTTTTGGCATACTATGTCAACGAATATAATTCAGTTTAAAAAATTGTGTAAACTGACGTACCGTTGACTGTACCATTCAGGGTCTATTTATCAAAAACAGAGTCGTGGTTACACTCAAAGGAAAATGTTTGTTCCCCTTTGTGGCATTATTACTCAGAGAATAAGGTCTACAATTACGTAAAGATTTACTTAAAACGATGAATAGATTATCGAGATTCTGTTTTCGTAGCCAGACGTCGTATCTTTTGATGTCTTACATACAGTTGTATGATTGTTTCCTTTATGGTGCATATTTCCATTGATGTCAGAGTTTCAATTATTGTTTATTATGTTTTCAATTAAAAGCTATACTTTCGAATCTATAAAAGAACGACAGGAGCTGGATGCTAACGGGACCAATCTGCGATACGCTTGTTAAGCAACTTTCTTAATGGCCAGTTATAGGATGGGTGACCAAAAATTTATTAGATCAAACACTTCCCTACTTCGGAATGCTTATTGAGACGTTGATTCGGGCTGGATCTGTAGTCGTTAACACCCAATCAGTTAAGCCCTTCCTCTCTAGTCGATTTCATCTTTTAATAGTCTGATGTTGAGCAGCACCGAACGCAGTTCTGTCGTAGCGTAAGAAGTTCAACCAAATAAAACCTTTATTGCCTTTTGAGTTGTTTTAATTTGATGGAATTTTTAATGCTTTTATAACTGTCTTCGATGCTGCGTTGAACGTTGCATTTTGAATATAATAGCACTGCAGAAATATTAAAAACTATCGATGAAGTAGTTGTAATAATGAATTAATAGTAGTTCGCATTATGAAAATGCTTAAAAGTTCCACTTTGTCTCTGGCACTTTTAGATGGGACTCAAACCCATGATCTCTCGCAATTATTTAATTAATCATGAACTTTTTTCAGAATAGCATTGTGAATGCAAAATTAATAAAATATGATAATTAGAACTAATTTACATTTTTATCGAAAGTTTAAATATTTGTATAAAATTCTTATTTCGGCTGTTTAAGTGGATTGCCTGAACGTTGATGTACTGTTAGGTCTTAATAAATTATAAATCTACTTATGAAATTGCTTGTTATTTTTGGCATTTCAGTAATAATAATAAAACTTTAATAATCAAAATATGTAATGAGAAATAATAAATTGAACTTTTGTCTTAAAGAAACTATCAATTGTCTTACTTCGCTTCTTTCTTCTTGCTATCATACAGGTCTTGGTAACACTGATAGGCTGCACAAATTTTGTTATTAATATTAAAACCCCACGGACTTTGACCTCGCGACAAGTGAATGAGGAAGTATTTAAAAAGATAAAGAAACTACAAAAATTTATGTCACTAGATGGCAGCACAAATTGTTGGATCTAAACGTCAATTCATGACGTTAAACCAAAGAGAATAGAATCGTCAGCGTTGTTATGAATCTAATAACTCGGATTAATATCGAGTTGTTCGAGTTTGCAAACGCAACTCAATTAATACAAAGTAATCTTTGAATAAATTTCTTTTTTATTTGTATAGAGGAAAATGGAAACTAACATAATGGAAGTGAGCACAGAGGTTTTCTTTTAAATTTATGGAAATCAATTGAATTAATGCTGTGATATAATTAAAAGTGGCATTTAGCTACGGTATACAATAATATAACCGCCAAATAGTTTTTATTAATAAAATACTTATGCCATAGTAAGTCTAGAAATTATTCATTATAATATTTAACAAAAGTTCTGCAAACAATAAGAACTGGGTAGGTTAATTTTATTCATCATCATCATCATCATCAGCCCTTTATTTCGTCCCCACTGCAGGGGCTCAGGCCTTCCTTATGGATGGTTAAGGAGGATGGGCCATGACCCTCCACGCTGGCCCATTGCGGGTTGGAGGGTAATTTTATTGCTATTAGTTATATGTTGAACTTACAAAAACAAAACTACATCAAGTTTCAATAATATTTTTATATTACGTATGGTGAATGAATGAATAGGGTATATTAATAAGCAACAAAGTCATAAAACCGATAATTATAATAAAAAAATCCGTTTAGTATCTATATACTTACCCGATATGTATCAAATATTACAAAATAACATATCTGGCTAAAATGATGTATGTGCAAAGATAAAAAACGCAAATAACTTGTGCTCTCGAAATTAAGACTTTAAAAAACTATAATCAGTTATTAAATCTTATATTTATAATTAAATCATCTTAATAAACATTCAGCAATCAACAAGAGACGTCTGTTCTAAACGAACAGCAAGGTTATAACTTTAAATTTCAAAATCAGAAAGACACGTACAGTTATTATACTGTATATTACAGTTACAGTTAGTATGTGGACGTCGAGGCATGTGTTAAGTTAATTCGTACGGTGGGTTTGTGCTTTTTGGTTCATACAATAATATTGTTAATAATAGATTGACACAACCTACTCTAGAAATCAGTTTTATTGAAATATATTATTTACTAAATACCTAGAGTAGTCATACTCTCTTAAAAATCTCTGCGGTGGTGTCGTATGCGTTAGGTCGTTACGTTCCCTCAAATATAATATAGTTGAGTTGTATAGTTGAAATTATAGTTTTTAAGTTTAGTTGAAAAGCAGCCCTCGTAGTTTTGCGAACAATTGGCAAAGTTTTCGACTTTCACAAGTACTATGTAACAGCCTAGACTGAATTGATTTTGATATTTATATTAACATCAATCGTTTTGTGGATGCATAATAATACATACAAATACAAGCTGAATTCTGCGCTCCGCTTTTTGTTCTTCATTCCAAACCTGAATTCGGATGAAAGTTACGAGCAACCAATAAGTTGGTTCATCACTAGTGTTGACGTATCAACCAAACATCGTTCCTTTACACGTAACATAATAAACAACTTAAACTCACGATTAACATAAATTAAAAATTAATTTGAAAGTTAGATATTATAAGAAACTCAAAACAATGGCATATTTATCAATTTTCGATACTCAATTTATTTTCATTACGTCAGAAACAAAATTTGAATAAATATCATAAACAAAATCCAAACATCACGAGTGACATCTAGTATGATTTCCAGAACTTATTATTATTTTTTAAATACTTCCTCATTCTCCTATACCGTAAATCGAAACAATTGACGTATGCTTGAGGAACAGTGTCAAAACATTGTTGGTCGTAACTTGAAACGACGTAAGTCGAGGACTGCCTGTTCGTATTTTTTTGCTTGAATTTAAACAATTAATGGCTTAGATATTAAATTTTAAAGTAGATGAGTGGGATCTCAGTACGTCACAGTGGAAAACGTACGAAAGCGTGATGCCATGCGACATTTCAACTCAATATATCGCCATAATTAATCGATTAAGCAAAAAATTTAAAAAAATGCATGTTTCATATTCTTCAGTATAAAGACGGAGAAAAAAAAAACCAAAAATTTGTCATCATCTCTATTACAATGACAAATTGAATAGTAAACTATATTTAATATATATTTTTATTATATAGTTCATGTATTTCTTTGCCTCGGGTTGCCTAGAAGAGATTGCTACGTAGCAATAAGGTCGCCCTTTGTAATCTTTCTCTTTTTTCTATCTTCTCTGTATTATGTCCTGTCTAGCGTGCAATAAAGAATATTATTATATTATTATTATTATTACTATGGTAATGTTTTGATTCCCTATACGAAACTTCCACTCGAGTTTTGATCCCTTTATTTGTAGTTTTTCAAAATAAAATATAGCCTATGTCCACCGCAGATGTATGGTGAAATAATTTTTCAAATCAGTCCAGTGCTTTTGGAGCTTATTTATTACAAACAAACAATCGAATCTTCCCTCTTTATAGTTTATATATATAACACTCTTGCGTTACTGAGTGACTGACTGACTCACTGACTGACTGGCAGACAACGTACGGCCGAAACCACTGGGCGTAGAAAGTTGAAATTTGGAATGAAGATTCCTTAGAAATTCCTTTGAAAATTCCACTCCGAAAGGGCAAATTAGGGGATGAAAGTTTGTACGAAACTAAGTTACTACAAGTGTTAGTAGTTTAAAATTTTACATGCTGGTTCTTTTTAGGACATAGGTGCTTACTAAGACGGGGTTTTACGAAATTCGACCCCTAAGGGAGTAAATTAGGGGATGAAAGTTGTTATGGATTTTTTTCATTTCTGGACTTAAAACAAGATCACGCGGGCGAAGTCGAGGGCAAAAGCTAGTATTATCGAGGATTTTTATTTAATTGGCTTAAAAAGAATTGTCCATTTTTATGTACCCTATAAAAGGTAATATTTTCGAACTTGGTAAAGAGTTTTGATATTTTGTGTTACTGTACTTTAATACAATAGCATACAATCTTAGATGGTTTTAATAATAATTTTTTCATTTATTTTTACAAACAAATACAATAACGGTTACATAAATATTTGAGGCCCTGACTTCTAAGCTAGTTTTACCTGTATAATAGAAGCCAGTATCTCCCCAATATTTAGATAGTATAGAAACCTTCCCCTTAAAATACCTACTTTGTATATTATTAGAAAACCTCATTAAAACTCTTTGAGCAGTTAAGATAACTATTAAAGTAGATTAAATTAAAAACAATTAAGTCTGCGAAAATATAACAGAAGGGAAAACATTAAATTAAGTGTTAGCTATTTGTAATACTAAAGTAAAACTCTTCTTTTAGGGTTCTGTACCTCGTAAGAAAAAAACGAAACCCTTATAGGATCATTTTGTTGTCCGTCCGATGTCTGTCAAGACCCAATTTCTCAGGGACGCGTGGAGATATCAAGCTGAAATTTATATCAAATATTCAGGTCTACTGTCCCTTGGAGCTGTTGAAAAAACTTCTAAGCCAACGCAATCAAAAGATACAGCCGTTTATACCGCAAATCTCGAAATTTGCAAGGAAATCAAAACCTACGAAGCAACGTCTTACAGCACAGATTGAGGACAAAATTGCGAAAATCTGAAATTGCTTCTTACATCAAATAATAAAATTATATTTCATATTTTTTAAGTTACTACCCTTTTCCGCGCGTAGAGATGTTAATTTGAAGTTCTTAGGTATTAAGTTCTCAGGTCTAGTAGATATCCCGTCCGATACCTTGTAGCGAACAGACGTGCGCACGCTGTTTCTCTTCGTTACTTAATCTAAGTGCAATATAAAGTGATCCTATATTGTACCTGCAGCAAAGTGCGTTATTGCTTGAGCCGAATCAGTAAAATTCCACTGTTTTTATATTGTTTACGAATTGAGAGTGCACCAGACCGTGAAGTGACTGTGGGACAGGAATAATAGGTATAACTACTACTTTCTCATTCGCGCAGCGCAGGCGTGTCTTGTAGCGGGTGCTACAATTCGCTACGTACGTAATTGCTTTAGAGCTACGACTATTATAATAAGCCTACGTCGTATAATAGCATGCAACTATGAATTGCTCAATTTGCTGCTCAATAATAAACAACAATGATTATCGCACATGTACATTCACAAACACAACTAACCGCCCACCTTATATTTCTTTCAGTTCGCAGAAATCGCCAAACTTAGACCATATTTCATGAAAGGAATGTTAAAAACTATACTTAAAGAAAAAGAAATAAAAAAATATTGGAAAAAGTATTTTATTAAAGGATGCTTACCAAAAATAGATTTATTGAAAATCTTCAGAGTAAATTTTTAAAATAAATATTGATACTGGGTGTTGCCACATTTGGCTTTCTTGGCTAAACGAAACGGCCATCTTGTGTCGAAGTGCATCGATGTCGGCCTTGACCTCGCCTGCGGATATATAATAGAAATTGTCTGATGGCATCTCATACCGTACTTCGAGGTACACAGAGTGTGCGAACGATGCGGCACTGGTTATACCCCACATCAGACAAAAGCCACCGCTCTAGCTACATCAGTTGCATTGAATGGCATTTTTGCAATCACAAACAATGAGCAAATACTATAATTTCAAATTAATTAATATTCGCCTTTTATTATAGAAAATAACAGGAAATGTTTAATCGGTAACACAACAGCAACAATGTAAAACAACGACTAAATTCCGAAAACCCTTCGGTGATACAAATTTAGGAAAGAAAATAATGGCGTAAGTATTTTAGTGATTGCTAGAGTACCCACTTAACAAAAATCAAAACAGTTGATAAGCCATAGTTGACGGAACCAAACAGAACAATTGCATTGAATTTATTGTTGTAAGTATAAAACATTTGAGAAACAATAATTAATTAGTCATCATCCCGATTATAAGGCTTAAATATAATATGCGTACTGCTAGGGCACTTTATTCTTCTCTGTCGCTTCGCTCTTGGCAGAGAGGTTGGTGTTAAAAGCGGACACAACCTTTTTCGTTATTTCTCTCCATCTCTCCCTATCCCTATTTTTTCACAGACACAATACACCGGATTTCAGACTCCTCTGAAATCCGGTTTCCGACTGCGGATTTCACTTGATCAGTTGAGCGTATGAGAGATCTCCTTCGTGATCTGGTTTCCTCTACTTTTTCTTGCATGACCAGCCGTTCTACTTTCTGTAGTTTAGTTTCTGGATCGAATGTTTTTAAAATTGTTTCGGAATTAATAATAGTTTACAGCGGCTGAATGTAAGTTAGAAAAATTACCTGTTTTATATTTATTTCGAAGATGAAGAGTTCGGCCATTAAGCAGACTAACACAATTAAGTGTAAACTTAATTTCAAGTTAACACACATTAGTATAATGTCACGAAATTTATTCGCTATAATTATACGAGCCAACCATAACTAAATTATGACATCAAGATGATGTGGAATCTTCTATGTAAATCATATTTATGATGAAAATGGGATTACATATTGAATTTAATAGCGAGTTTCTGAATATCACATGTATTATAATAATACATAATAATAATAATATTTTAATAATAATAATGACTTGGTTATGGTCTCATGTCGTATTAATTTAGTGCTCTCATACAAAGTTTATTTTTCATGGTTTAATTTAGGACAACAAAATAAGCGTTCTAACGCAATTTTCATACCGCGGAAATTGTTTTTTACGATAATTACCTAATTATGTGAACGAATTACCAAACCATTTGTATTGCTTTTATATAGGATTATCTTAAAAAAATAATAAAACTATTAGTATTAATTTATGCTATTACCGAGTATACCGCGATTAATAAATTCAAAAGATAATTGTGTAGCTATCACCCCGGTATTTTATTTTTATTTATTGTCGAAAAATAATGCAATATAAAGGAAAAATAAATAATTACAATAATGGCTGAAACTATAATCCACCTTGTGACCCAGTTTGAATCTGTATATATGGTTTCTTTTAGACTCTTTAATCCTTAGCAAAATATTGAGTGCGCATACGTATGGTGACTTGCGTTTATATGGACGTCATGCTCTGGCACCGATTGGACGCAAACTAATAGTTTTTTTGTTTATCTGATTTGTTGTGCATAGTGTGCCACGGGTCTTTCATAAAAGTTTAACTTTTTGAGTAAAATATGCCTGCAATTGTCTAAAACTACAATTATATCATACACCTTGATAATACCTGCAGATTTTCGACTACCGCGGTAATACCTGCATTTACCTTAACTCTTAAATTTGCATTAAGTATGCTTGTTGTTTGTTACCCCAAAACTCAAAATATCACTAAAATGAATGAAATAAAAACTTATTATTAAAAAAAATTAACGTACTTCAAATTTAAAAAGTGAAAAATAATACTTACCTTAAAAGCGGTTCATTTTTTTAAGAAATATTGAAGTCGGGCGGTTAATATTTAATAAACTACAGAAAACCTCAGCTCAATTTCAATGTTTCTTAAAAAATGACGCCTTTTTTAATAAAAAGTTTTTCTTGTATAATTTTCAAATAAATATGAAACTAGATGCACATATCTCATTAAAGTGATTATCTTATTATAATCTCTCTATGAAGATATCGATCATATTCCGTCATTCTGACGTTAAAGTTAAAATTATAAGATACTTAAAACCGCCCCAGGAGGCCTCGTAAGGTCCTTTTAAGCATGCAAGTAAGGGCCTACTAGGACCACGTTTTTTGACGCCACTGCGTATATTGTCAAACTAGAATGGTTACATAAGTAAGTTACATCGTATATAGTTCTTGTTCTTACGATAAACTCTTGAGGGAAAGTTCTAGCCAACAGTGTGAAAAGTCAGCAATAAACTATTAATATATGTGTCTTTTTCGCTAACAATAGTTTATAGTCTGTTTGTTTCGTCTTAGGCGGTCGGACAACTGGCTTAAACTTTGGAATTGTAATCCCTAGGGAACTTTTTGTTAGAATAAATGTATCCTATGTTACTGTCGAGCTCTTCGACTATCTTCATACTGAATTCACATTCACCTCCATTTCGTCCACTTTTTTTGTTTGTTGTCTACAATTTTTATATAGGTATTCTTTTATTATTGAATTATTGTGAATACTAACTTAGCGTGGTGAAAATTTTTCAGTCTACACTTCTTCATAAACAGTTGATGTCCGTTCGGCTCCGACTAATTTGCTTAATAAAATATACATGAAAATCGTTTGTTTGTCGCGATCTGTTTCGGTAATAGACTCGTGACAGCACATACAGATTATAACATCATTATACTATTGTGGATGCAAGAATGTTTTTCAAGAAGGTTTTTCTCAGTTCTTAGTAGATAAATGAACCGATGTTTGGACATTCAATAGTACTTACCTAGACTGATTAAAAGACTTTGAATTTTCAAATTTGATCAAATAATTTATTTCCTACTTAGTTATTACGGCAGCAACGTCCCCGAGATATAGAAAATTATACTCTAAATAAGTACAGTATTTTTTTTTTCAAAAAAAGCTTTTCATTGATTTTTTGTATTTTAGATTTTAAGGCCTTTAATTTGTTATCCATATTGGATGGGTTGTTCAGAGCTATTTTGTTATGGCGGCCATTTTGAATTATTGTATTGTCATTGTAAATAATTACATATTTCAATTTTCCAACTCAAATGAAGACTGTAAAATGGGTAAAATTTAACTTGCAATATTTAATTACATAAAGCCAAACATCAGGACAGGTGAATCTAATTAAAAGCGTGTAATAAAAATGAATTTATGAAATATAAATAAACTAAGTATGATTTCCTTTTAATATAGAATTTCATCAAAAATATCGTTTAGCAATAGAATAAAAAACAACTCGCCCTTAAAAGGTATTCATGAAAAATTTAAGTAATAAATAATTTACGGGGATTTCCGGTTTTTCAGGATGTATTACAATCTGGACCGGATCATTAATAAAACAGTGTTGTGGTATTTTATAAATGTGTAAAGCGAGGTTAGCCTTTTCAATTTTCTATATATTAATTTAATCTGAAAGAATTTTCATGACACGCAACCCTTACTCATTATTTTCGTACTACTAGTCGACCCCGCTTACTTTGTGCCACCATTTTGTATCGTTATCGACACTAGACTATTAATGTTCCTACTGCAGGTGTTCAAGCTTTCCCTATGAATGGAATTGAATCAAAATGAAAAATGAGTAAGGGCCATGACCCACCAAGCGGGCTCAGTGCGAATTGGGGGGCGGGACCAACGGCCTTCGAAGCACGAAGGAGCTCGAGATAATTGGTCACCCATCCTATGAATGCCTCTTGCTAAAATTGCTTAACAACCGTATCGCAGACTGAGCGCGCTAACTTCTGCGCCATCGAGCTCCTTTCCTTATAGTTTGCAAGTAAATAATCAAAAGCATCAATTTCAGTTTCTAAATTCCATTGGCCGGTTATATTGACCAATGAGATAAGCGCGCAGAGGTCGCCCTCTGCCTGCTGACTCCATAGATTCATTACCATCACCATTTACTCATTGACATTTACCAATCAGTTATGGGCCTTTGTACAATTAACACTATCGGTCATACCTGAGGCCAAGCAATGGAAATATTATCAGACTAATACGATATAATAATATATGAATAAATGTCTGACTATTTTTTTTCTTTCTATTGACGTCTCCGCAACTAAGCAAAGTTACGCCTGTTTTGCATATGGTACCACATCATTATGAAAAATAAGTAATAGGTATTATTTAGATAAGTACATAATTCAATGTTATCCTCACTTAAATGTTGCTCTTATTTACAAGTGTTAGTTCTACAGTATTTTATTAAACCCAAAGAAATAACACAATCGCGATATACCTCATTTGAAAGTCGAAAGAAGTAAACTTACATTTTCTTCTGACATACACTATAGTTACTCAAAAAGTAAAGGTTTCGTTGTAAATTCAATGTATTCAGAGACATTCAAAGTACCTACGTTAACATATTGAATTTATCAACATCCAGACGTATTTATGGAATTCGAGACGACTCCCTCGGTGCGAGGCTCGGTCTCATGCCTCTGTCGTTGCAGTCTTGCATCAGACCGAACCGAATATTCTAGGAAATTGTGTTTCACTATACTGCATTGAAATATATTTTTTCTTAATTTGTAAATAGTATGGCATAAATTAATTATATCTTATATTTTAAATTGGATGTATGTAATAATAATTAGTTATTTTATTTTTATTTTTTAATTAACAAAATCTACAGTTCGCAATAGTTTTTATATATAAATATATAATTATATCATAAATCGACAATTACAAAGTGAGTAGTACGATCATAATATTTAGGTAATGTTTCCAAGTAAACAGTTATCTAATTGTAAAGTGTGAAAGGGAATTGTTCAGTTTGTATGGGCACTTTGGCTTTGAGTGGACATTGTCTACAGTTATAAAAATCATTATTTTTCAATATTTCATATCTTAAGGAAAGTAACTATTATAATATTTTCACGGGAAAGTTTAATATTGTATATATATAAGCATGTGTAGTATTCCATAAACGGTGTAAAGAAAAACTTATATTTTGTAAAATACTTTAATTACATTATCATCATATAAATTTTTTATGTTAGAAATAAGAAGCAGAGATAGTTAAATAAAGAAATTGTAGATTTACACATATTTACCTTTAATTTGACAATACAATTCTACAAGCAAAAGACAGTACTTCTAAATACACTTATTGATAAGAATGGGCTTTACATAATCACTTAATAAATAAGTTACACTGCTCATACAGTTTGGCTTCAGCTGGAGGCTGGCATTTGATGGTCAAAAAAGCAGCTACATTTATATAAGTTGGTCACGTGATGTCCTTATCGTTAAATCTTCCACGGCCTCTCCTGTGTGCTTGCAGTCAAACACAACTATTCTCATAATTTGTGCTCGCCCTCGAGAAAAACTCTTTGGCTTGGAGTGGCTGTAGACTCGCATTTACGTCTGGGCCTATTAACAGAAAGAGCTATTTTAAAACACCTTTCCAGTACATTTGTACATTACTACTAAAAAATAAATTAACATTAAATGTTGAACAACAGGTACAGTATTCCCACACCTTCGCACATGTAAATAGTAGTCTATATCATCCTGATGAAAAATGTAGCTTCCCTTAAGTAAAAGGATTTTTTACATCAGTCTTGTAGTTTCGGAGTTTGTACACTAGCTTAACTAACAAACAAATATTTCTAGTTTATAATATAAGTAAGGATAAGAGGCACAAAGCTCATAAACTAGTTTCACTATTTTTACAATAATAAGTCAAAAATAATAAAAAAATTTACCTGATGCCATGTGGGAATGGTCAGTCACTGTGGTGAGTCGCAACCAGGACCAAAACAATATACTTGTGAATCGGGTGCCCTTTTATAATCCGGTAAAGTAATGGTCCGTATAGGTTCCGGAATATTATATCTGCTTGCTGCTAGCATGGATGACAGATGCGATCAGATCCATACACCTAAAAGAGCATAATATAATATTAAATTATTTGTCAACAAAATGTTACTTAAACGATATGGTAGCGATATATTAATGTTTTACTTGTCATAAAAGAAGCTTAATTATGATAAAGTAATCATAATAAATAAAAATAACTATAATCCTACCTGTCGTGGGAATATCCAATCAATAATTATATTTGTAATGTGTTTCTTTGACGGATATTTTTTGCAGTAGATGTGATCTAGTACGTAATATAGATCTTTCACAATTTATACAAAGCTGCCGACGATGTCCACTACTTGTGCTTGGTTCGGTGTCCATAGGTAAAGCCGGGTCATCATTTCGAGAGGTTAATAAATAAATTGGTCGAAAGTAACAACAAAAGCAAAACGTAAGAATTATCACTCAAATGTCTTTGTTGACAAAAGTTAAATGGTGCTGCCATATAAAAATTATTAATCGATAAAAAGTAATCGATGGTTTGTGTAAATTAAATTATATATCTAACCGAAAAGGATTATTTCTTATGTTTTTAATATATAAGATACACGATATTGCAAAAGATTATCTAATGTATATGTATTAATATATAAATACTCTAATTATTTTCTTTTTTATGTAAAATAAAACTTATCGATTAATCGATACTATTAGTAATAGTAATTCAATAACATTTATTGATATGGAAACACAGTGAAACATGTTAACAAAACACATCCGAATCCAAAAAATACTTTTATATGTGATATTTTTAATATTTAGTTTCCCATGACGAGAGTATTAAAAATATTTTTTTCAATTTTAATAATATTTTACTGTTTACATAGTTTTTACTAATTAGCTTGTCCACGAAAAGCCAAAATTGAACAATTCCCTTTACTTATTTTGTTATTAACAAGAGTCCTATAATAAAAAAATATTTCACCTGCGGGAAGCTATATCATACGATGCTGTAGGCTATATTTAAACGAGGATGGTTCCGTATTAATTCTAAAATATCTCATCCTACGCATTATTTTTTCCTAATTTATCTCACTCAACCCACAATTATATAATTTAAAATTCCTTATTCATCCCACCAAAATTCCTAGCTCATCCTTTATTTTAAATCGCCTCAATTATTTAAATGTCTGTGTACGGTCTGAATAAAACAAATCTCTTTTTAATATGAGAAATATTTTTTATTGTTAGTATTTATAATAATAATAATTCGAAATAATTTTATATCATTAAAATGCTCTGTGTCCGAGTATAGGGTCTAGTCGACAATCGACATAGGTCAATTTCTGAAAAGAAAATAGACAAATTCCCAACTAAATGTCTGTTTGGTGCAGTCGTGGTCATAATTTTGATTCTAGTATTGAGTATTTTGCTGTGTGCATTATAAATTGATTTGTTTTGATCTCCTAGTGTTTTGTTAATATTTCCCTGAACATTACTTATATTGATTTCAATAATACTCCATTTCAAATAAAAAAAAAAAAAAAATATATATATATATAAAAACACTACCCTTGAATTAGCGTTTTAAAACTTTTGGGCGTGGAAGAATAAAATACTCGCTGAATCAACGACTCAATATACCTGTTTGTTGTAAGTGCAAGCTACCCTATAATATCGCATGTTGAGAACATTAGTGACACAAACAGATGCGATTTTGAGTAATGAGCATTTAAAGTTCAAGAAACTGTAATTAGCTCCTCTAAACAACGTATCGTCACTACGTCATCTAGCAGTTTCTATGCAAGGTACGTTCATAGGGATCTTTGCATTTTAAAGTTTACAGGTAAATGTTGCCAAAAGTAAAAAATACGTCGTTTTTGGTTAGTGACATTGTCATTCTCAACGTGCGATATGAAAGTACTTATATGCTCATATTCATATATCTCATTCTCACTATTCAACTTGATTCGATTGCATTAGGAATTTCTATTCTCCAGCAGTGGAAACATTTATAGGATTTAGTTCGTTATGTAAGTACATATTCAATAAAACATGTATAATGTTATATAAGTATTTTTATAGTACACATGATAATTTTCCGTAATAATATTTAACGTTTTTATGCTATTCATACTTTTGTTAGATGAATAAAGAATATGTTTAGGATGAATAATGTAAAGAAAAATATAAATATTTTGGTTATATTTTTCTATTAATATGTTTGTGTTAAGAATGTTAATTTGGGATGAGTAAAAAAAATTGTTGAGACGTCATACAGTTATGTATGAATACGGAACAACACTTTAATGGGCAAAGTCGCGGGAATACAGCTAGTTATGCTATAAACTCATAAGTCATACTAGTATAGGTACGCTCTCTAGTTAATTCGTGGTACTTTGCACTATATATCATGAAGCGATAAGGAAGGCGATGAGCAAGATAACAACTAAGTGCTATTCCTTAGGGGCATTCTGTGGAGCTATTCATCATATTAATAGGAGTTATAATAACATATCCTTGTTGTAGCTATTGTCTGGTGATCTATTTCAAAATATACATAAATAAATATTTGTTGGGAATATTTATAAAAAACATACTTAATTACATACGCTCAAGCTACATATCTGTTTAGCTATATATAAAGTTTTCTTGTGCTCTTAGTATTTATTTAATACAACAAGGTACGGTTTTTTTTAATTAATAATTCTTAATTAAAATTTTTGATTCGTTTCATATAATTCTACGCCATAATATTTGTGAGGCGACAGCATGTTGAGAATATCTATACTATAATAAAAACGTAACCGATCGATGTCTGTACATTGAAGATATATGAAAAAAAATGTTATGAGCGACATTAATAAGAGTAATGTAAAGTAAAGTTTTTAAAAAATTTTAAAAATTATTGTTTTGTGTTCTACTTTAGAACACAAAACAATAATTTTTAAAAATTTTGTCTGTTTGTCTGTTTGTCGGTTTGTTTGTTTGTCTGTTTGACGGTTTGTCTGTTTGTCTGTGCGTTTGTGCACGATAATCTCAGAAACGGCTGAACCGCTTTAAATGCAGTTTTCTCTATTATATTGCGACATTCTTCCGTTAACATTTAGTGTAAGATTTATTTCAATCGGTTCCCAAATAAAAAAGTTCTGTCAATTTGAAGTGACGTGGTCACCTAAATTGCTATGAAATATTTACTGTTTTATTAAATTTTCGTCTTTGATATATTGATCATCATCATTTACTCTTTGACAGCCAAACTGCAGGGCCTCAGGCCTTTGTTTAATAATTTTTGGTCACCCATCCCGTGAACAACTCTTGCGAAAATTGCTTAGCAATATCGATCGTGCGCAGTGGCACTTATCTGTAGCGCTATCCAGCTACGAATTAATATTGTCTATAAAATGATAATTTGTATGATGAAAAAAAAAATCCAAAATTTTGACAACTCCAAAGTAAGTTGACCTCATTTATAAATGGCCAATGATATTAAATAGGATTCAGGTTATAATGGACGTGTGGTATACGATCACGCGAGTAGGAGAACAAGCAAAAAGAGCCTTCCGATGATGCAATTAGGCATCGAGTAATTTACAGTGAACGCATATTTTTATCACATTAGGTTCATGTCGTCGTCGGGGCTAGCGGAGGTGGTTGGCAGCCCCCGCATTGCACAGTTTCGTCTGTCTGATAGAGGCACTCGATTTACCCGAGCCTATCCAATATTCCATCTGCAAGGGGACCAATGTCAAGTCCAATACTTGAGTGTTCTGGTGACGCGGCCATAGCTTGCCGGGTTTCATCTCCCATGAGACGGTGTCATCATCATCATCATCAGCCCTTTTACGTTCCCACTGCAGGGCCTCAGGCCTGCCTTATAAGGTTAAGGAGGATGGGCCATGACCCTCCACGCTGGCCCAATACTGATAGGAGGGTATTAACGACTGCAAATGCAGCCGGGACCAACGGCTTAACGTGCCTTCCGAAGCACGGAGTAGCTCGAGATAATAATTTTTTGGTCACCCATCCCGTGACCGGTCCTTGCGAAAGTTGCTTAACGCCACCGAAGGCAGTTCACTATCGGGTTCACGGAGGAGAATCCTACTCACCCCCTGTTGCTTGCCACGTAGCAGACAATGTCAGAAGCTTTTCCACGACGTTAAAAAAGTTAGATTCACGTCAAGTGAAGTTAAGAAGGTAAAGACAACTCGATTGATATATTTATTTTTGTCTTATTACAATTTTTTATGTAATAATAATACTACTTTGTTTTTTTTTAAATACAAATTTGCTGTAGATACGTACTTCGAAGTTAGTACTTTTAGTCTTCGCCGGAAACAATGGTTTATTAATTTGTCACAACACATATAATATTGTCTGAGGATCGGTTCAGGGTAGCTTGGTGGTGTAGTGAATAAACGCCATGGCTCGCGATTGTAGTTGTTCAGCAACTTTCACAAAGGTCGGTCACAGGAAGGGTGACCAAAAAATATTATCTCAAGCAACTCCAAGCTTTGCAAGGCACGTAAAGCGATTGGTCCTGGTTGTATTTGCAGTCGTTGATATCCTCCAATTCGCATTGAGCCCTCATGGAAGGCCGTGGCCCATCCTCCTTAATCCAAAAGGCTCCTGCAGTTGGTGACGTAAAAGGGCTGATGATGATGATGATGAGGGCCGTTCAAATCTGACGGAAGCTCAGTTAAGCACCTCTCGGAAGTACGTGTTAGTAGACGATTTTCTTCGAGTGTGAAAAGTCGAAATTAAAATATGTATATATTTTTTTATATCATTAATAAATAAAACTCCACGTATCGTCCGTCAGACATGTACCGACCGACTTTTATTGACAAAGAAAGAGATTGGACGGAATGCGTTCGGTCTAGGGAAACAGCTGAATAACGCGAAGCGTATTTAACTACCCATCGGGAAGCTCATGCTCTATAAAGTTGAATCTGAAGCATTTACCGTCAGGGACATTCTCTTGAGCTCTGGGAGAACTCATAAAACAAGCGTTTGATCTCAGGAAACTTCTGAAGATCACATAGCGCGCCTAACTGCTAACCGTAACATAGATGCAGTATGGTATGAGTATGAAACTTCCTTTGATAGAGAAATGCGCTTGGTCTCTGAAAGAGCTCGCAGTTTGTGCAATAGAGATCGAGAAAGTAGTTTCGATTATCGCCAACCCGTGTTGCTTTCATACTCCACAGGCGTACCTCAGATGAGTTTTCACAAGGTATAATGAACTAGCTGTTTTCCCGCAACTTTGCCCCAAAATTATAGCCTATGACATCCGTGATGTAGCTTCCCGTAGGTAGAATCTCTCTGAAACTATCGGTCCAGTAGTTTTGGGGCAAATTCGATGCAAACAAACAAACAACCAAATCTTTCCCCCTTATAATATAAGTATATCTGGCGTAGTGGGTTAGCGCATTCGGTTTAAATTTCGGTTTAAATACTTATTTTACATAACTAAGTACAAACGACAAACTCATCGCTAGCAAGCTATTTCTTCCAGGCAATCTAGCATTACATGGAAAATAGAACAATAAATAGCTGATTGTGCATTCAACTAGATAAATCATAATAATTTTAAAATATCAAAAACAATAGAAAGAACAGTTTCGAGGTACGAATAAAATTCTCAGACACAGGCGACAACCAGAGCGCGAGAAACGAGTAAAAAGATAGAAAAATTACATTCGTAAGGACAGGATGGGTGACCAAAACATTATTATCTTGAGCACTGTGCACAGCACTGGCACAATGCACGTTAAGCTGTTAGTCCTGGCTGCACCAGCAACGTGAACACCCACCGATCCGCATTAAGCACAGTGGGTTATGGCCCATTAATCTTATTCGATTCGACTTCATTCATAGGAATAAAAGAATACTACCAAAATACTCCCCACGCAGACGAAGTTGCGGGCACAGCTAGTTATAAATATATCTTGCAAAATTTATATAGCTGATTTAGTCAGTAATGTGACAACTCTGTCATTTTACTTTCTCTCTATTATATTTGGTTCCAAAGTGGTATGTACGGTTTGAACATGGGTCCAGCAATTTCATTATTCTTCCATTTTTGTTGGCACATTAAGAAATCAGCAAAGGCAGCCAACAATATTTCTTTAAATGATATATATGTTTTATTTAGGTATATTAATATTCTAAAGAGGTAAAGTTTCTAACTATGTTTGTTTGTAGCGGGTAATTTTCGGAAATGCTGATCCGATAGTGAACATCCTTTCACCCACGGGAAGCTACATCATAATCGGGTGCAAATTAACCTTGAACCTAAAACGTAGTTGTTATACTAATAGTACGTGTAAAGAGTCTTCATGTCCATTTATCTGGCGATTTTGGCATTTATTATCAGAAGTTTTGTTTACAGGTTATGTTTTTTCGTATAGTGATGTAACATTTCTATATCGATAAAACAATTATATTTTTTATTATTCAGAAACTGTCAAGTGTAATTATATTAAACTCTGTTGCTATAATGATGGGGATCAGAGACACCAAGTAGAAAACAATCTTAGTAGATACATTTTATGTTTGATAATATATTAGTATTAACGTATACGATTGTTATCTATACTAAGTTTATACTAATGTTATAAGGGGAAAGATTTGATTGTTTTGTTTGTTTTGCATTAAATAGGTTCCGAAACTAGTGGACTGATTTTAAAAATTATTTCACCAACGGGTAGTTTCAAAATACTGGGTAGATATAGGTTATAAATTACACGTGCGTATTCGGGAGGCAACAGCTAGTGTATAATAATGACAATTATTTTACAGTTTTTAATACTGCGACGCTTGCGTTGTGTTTCGTCGTGTGAGTGAGGGTACCGGAGGCCCAACCCCTCCCTATTCCCTTCCCTCTACCCCTCAACCCTTCCCTCCCTATGATCAGATTCGTCCCTCAAAGGCCGGCAGCGCGCTTGTAGCCCCTCTGGTGTTGCAGGTGTCCATGGGCGACGGTAATCACTTACCATCAAGTGATCCGTCTGCTCGTCTGCCCCCTATCCCATAAAAAAAACTACACTATTGATAATGATAGAAACTTTATTTTCCTATAGACTTCCGAAAACTGAAGCCTTGAAACAACAATGGTTACAGCATTTAAGATGACCAAATTTGTCAAATGCAATTGATCCAATTGTTAGAAGGATACAATATACATTTCTCTATGCTTAATTCTTTATGTCTAAAAATATTTAATATTATACATTGTTTAAAGTTACAATAACCTACTTTTTCTTAATCGAAACTTGGCAAATCTTTTGTCAGATTTGCACAGTCTTTTCTTTAAACTATGAACATTAGAAAACTAAAACAGTATAAGTATATTTTTGGAAACTTTTGAAATGACCCACTAAATCGAAAATAAAAATGTTTTCTGACAACATTTAGCCTCACAAAACCACTGCTCAAATAATTTAGTTCTAAACCAAATTATAACGTCCAGAATTCAAAGACCTTTCGAAGTTTATTTATATTATGCATTAATGCTGAATGGCTCGCAAGTCAGAGGGTTCAATGGAAGTTGGCAGTTAGGAAAGGTTGGAAAATATTTATTTTGCTCCGAGCCGGACGCGTTTTTATAGTCGAAAGCTGGTAAATGTGTGTGTGTTCGAGTTAAGGTTAGAATATTATTTGAAAAAACTTTTAACAAGACTATTGTAAAATAAAAAGGTGTGTTTAATGTATATGTTCACCTTGATCATCCACTAGCTATCATCCTCAGCCCTTTTACGTCCCACGGCACTGGCTTTCCTTGTGGATGGTAAATGACTATGGGCCGTGACCTTCCACGCTGGCCCTATGCGGATTGGAGGGTATAAACGACTGCAAATGCAAATAACTTCTTGGTCACCCATCCAGTGACAGACCCTTGCGAAAGTTGCTTAACAACAACGATCAGGCCGCGGCGCTTATCCACTACGCCACCGAGCTCCTCAGCCAAGTCACTAGTTACAGTTGAAGTCATATTCAGCTACATAAGACCCTGCAGTCACATTTTTTTGTTTAATTACTTGAAAATGTAAACTATTTAGCAATCCCGTGACGTGAGTAGTGACGAAAATTCTTGTAAGAATTTTACGGCTAACTGACGATAATATGGACTGTATTATTTATTACTCGTAGTCGTTCTATTTGACCTCGAGCGGAAATTTCAAATGCTTTTATATTTTTTTTTTAAATCATCCATAACCGTGAAGATTATTAATGAATCAGAGGCAGTGTGAGTTCGTACTACCGTTGTATTATAAACCATATATGCGTTTCTTTGGATTCGTATTGGTATTACAAAAACTGACTAAATTTCGTTTTTAGAAAAATATCAGGCAAGTGTCAATTCGTATTAGTAGTAGGTATAAAACAATAATGTACTGTCGTAAATATACGGCGTGGGATGTATAAGTTTATTTTATTATAATAATTATTATGCTTTATCGCTGCTATTATTAACGCAATGATTAATTATCTATATTATGCTGTATATAAAATTGTACTAAACTAAAACAAGATTATAAAAGTTTTTGAAAAACTGAAAGAAACCAAAAATCATTATTTAAATATACAGGATTATCTGTGAAACATCAATAACTTTGCAAGAGTGAGTATAACCATAGCTCGAAATAACGATGCTAGTTCTACGAGTTTTAATAATTTGTTACGTTTAACTTCCATATAAAAATATAAAGTTAATTAAATTTTTCACTTAGTCCCTAGCACTCTGAGATGGGATGTAATATTTTTCAGTATAGCATTACAAAATTAATCAAATGTAATAATTACTACATATATGTTAACAACTCTTAACGCAATACTAATATAACTAGGTATTTCACACAACGCCTGTTCGTTTATAAAGCAGAGACGGATTGTTGAGATGTGATTGCAATCAAAGCAAAGATGCTCTTATCTTTTCTTCTCTTTCGTCTTCCCTTTTTACTTTCCAGCACATTACTACTGTAAAATTTAAAATTTCGTTTCAAGTAAAACCTTTCCTTTTTCTACTAGATTTTTTTTAAATGGATAGATGTTACAACAGTACAATTGAAAACAAAATTGTTTAACATATTATGTCAAAACTTGTAGATCAAATATTGTGGTCTTACGAGCTTGCGGGGTTTATTCAAATAACCCTGTATACATAATAATATAAATGCATTCAAATAAAAGAATATAAACATATCTGTACTAAATAAAGCGGAAAGATTGACTATTTATTTGCTTCGAAACCGCTGGATCGATTTTAAAAACCCTTTCACCTACGGGAAAGTTTATCATTGGCGGGTGACAAATCGACATCGGGGATAACAGCTAGTTCATTCATTAAAAAGTTTTTATGCCTATCGCTTTGAGTTAGGTGATCGGCCCCCTGTTCACCTTGGCATACCTTTTAAAATATTCACACGACCGTCACGGGGAATGCGTGCGATATTATTATTTGCCCTCCATCTCACATCGTTCCATTCACATTCGGAGATCATGAGTAAAATATGAACATGGATTTGTTCAGGGCCCCTCGTCTCATTGACAACGAATATGAGTTAAGCGCACGTCAGAAAATACAAAAGTGGTATCGGTATGTCAGTCATATGTAATCCTCAATGTTTAGGAATTGGCACATTTGATATGTTAAATTAACAATATTTTGTAAATGTCATTACTCTTATTAGAGCTGGTGAGTTTCTTGCTCGTTCTACTTATCAGCCAAAAGACGTCCTGAACGAGTGGTAGTACTTTTAAGAAGTCTATTTGAATAAAGATTATTTTGACTTTGACTTTGACTGACTTTTATATTGTGATATACGTCTGGTTTCTAAATTGAGAAAAGTACAAAATCTTTACAGATTATTCTCAATAACTTAAGTTTTTACTTTAAAAGAAACTAAAAATTGTTAAAGTGACTTTTAGGTACCGTTAAAGACGTGCTCAACTTTAAATACTCAATTCAGATACTAATAAATAAATTGATTTAGTTATTTATTCCTAAAATTAACGCATAAGAAATTTCGCATAATTTCTCTACTCATATTGTTTAAGCATAAAATCCTAAATCATCATATAATTTGTCTATGGCGATTGCCGACCGCTACTATGGCAACATCCATTCACTCGCCGAGCTTGGTTTTTCATTTTGGTCATAGATATAAAGTAATCTTATCGATTGAAGGGTCGTTTTGTAAATTTATGCGAAAGAAATTTATGCCAAAAATCAATTATGACAAAGTATTTTAAGCCAAACCTAGTTATGCTAAATCAAGTCTGCCGAAATAGGAATGTTAGGAAAAAATATTATGCGAAAACATATATACCTCTCCAAATATAACCTCCTCCTTTTGGTTTTGGAGTTGGTTAAAAAGAAAGGAGCCTTAACATCAACGTTTAAAAGAATACTCATCTTCTTCTTCAACCCACATGCACCCACTGCTGAGTTTATGTATTCTTCATTCTGTGCCTGTTGGGGTTTTCTTTGTCAGTTTTTTCCCACCACTTTAGAGATATCTGCCAATCTAGCCCGATGTCGACCGATATTTCCCTTGCCCGTTCTTGGCAGCCACTCCCATTCGAGTATCTTGTGGCTTTACCATATAATAATACTGAACCTAGGAAAATATAGGTCTTAATAATAAAATTCAATTTAAGTCAAGTAAGTCTATGTCGTATTCATGACGAGCAATGGAACGTCTAGAAACTTATGTCACAATATCGTAGCGCACAAAAGCCTTTCACTACGAAGCCTTATAACAAATATCGCCTTGAAGAATTCCTTGGTATTACTGAACAATACTTTGATGTCTGAGTATTTCTGGTGAAAGAAATCTTAAACCTTTAATGGAAATGGATTTTCCTTTTTTTAGCATAAATGTTGGACGTTTTGATACTTGAATTATTTATAAACTTAATAGAAAAGAAAAGTGATGACCGCTTACAGAAATTAAGTACCTATCTATATTCTTTATCTTTTTTTGGATCTTTGAAATATACTGCTATTTTCATATATAATAGATCTGTAAAATTGACCACAGTAACGCATTCAGTACGCTGCTTCGACAGAACACAGAATGTGCGCGAAACGCATGTAGCCCGGTACCCGAACCGCAGGCGTCCAGATATATAGAAGTTCATATAACAGGACGGTTCATACCACAGATAACTCAAAACAAACTATTAAGTTGCACGAGCGGCGGTCGCACCACTACAATGCCCGCTGGCGTCCAGTTTGCGGCCTAATATAAAAGTTTTTTTTCTAGAAATGTAAGTCACATTAATCCATAACATAGCAACGCAGAAGATTAATAAAAATAAAAAGTCGGACTAGCGCTCGAAGGGTTCCGTTCTGGAAACGAGCTTTAGATGAAACCTTATTTACAACTTTAGAATTACGCTTTCTACACTTCGTAGGGCAATATGATGCCCTTGTTTTTTACAATAAGCACACGACACAGTATTGGACGAGGTTGCAAGAACGGTATTGTTGAAAGAGGTATTCACGCGCCGTTGCTATTCTTTGAAAAGTATTGTAGAGACAAAATCCGACGTAATAGATGCTCCAGAATGTTCGATAGCCATCACCATTGGTAAGTATTCTTCAGTCAATCCAGCAAGCATTACCACAGCAACAAATTCAACTTCCACGGGCTTCCCCATAGCCGACAGTTTTTGTTGAGTATCCGGAATGTCATTGATGTAAAATTCTATGCTTGTGTATAACTCAAGTTTGCTATTGAACATTTTTTAAGCAGCGATAGGTGTCTGCTTAGGCTACTATCAGCATATTCATTTTGTAGAGCTTTCCACGTCTGCTCAGCGGTGTCGCAATTTATCACAATAGGATAAACACTTTCTGATATATTTAGGCAAATTTTGGACCTCGCTTTTTGATTGCTTCCATGAAATTCTTCGGATGTAAGTTTCAGGTTATGTTACAATGTCCCAAACATCTGCATAGTACCATTTTAATGGCGAAGCACCAGTTGTTGTAATTTTCCCGTCTTTTCAATTTTGTAACCGTTGAACTAGAAGATAATAATACAATATCGACGATGGTCGAAGATTTGGTGGAAGGAGGGGCCATAACCACTAAATTTTTAGTTATAGTAAAGGTTTTTAAAGATTATATTGGAAAGAAAACAAACAAGAGAGTAAGATGACAGTCTTAATATTTTTTTTTAAAGCATTTTTATATGGGTAGACAGAGTGTTCCTGTTACAAAACCATGTATGTTTAACAGATCCTTAGAGGACTATTGTGCCCCTGTCATAGAAACATTATCAGGTTGGTGTTGAAGTACGACGGAGTTAAATTCGTATGAAAACTTATTGTTGAACGAATTGAGTTAACGAAGTCAATGAATTATTTCAGAACACTATAGTAAAGCTTCACTAGTAGGTCATAGTAGTTGATGAGTAGTACAGATAAGTCTGATGATTAGGGCTGTCAACGTGAGGCCGATAACTTTTTGATTAATTGCTCTTACGTCCGGTACAGACTTCCACCATTATCAGCCCTTCGTTACTGTTCAGCACCGCTGTGGTTCTCAATCTGTTCGATAATGAATTAATCAACTAGCTTTTCGCAAGTGACTTCGCCTGCAAGGTCCTGTGCGCAACATTTTACTTTCCCATTGAATTATTTTGTAAATTGATGAAAATTGCATTAAATCCGTTGAGTAGTCTCCGTGTACAAACAGCGGGAAGTGACTTTATTTTAAACTATTGTTATGAAACAAGGATAAAAAAACTAAAAGATGATAAATTAAATTAAATAATTTATTTATATTAAATAAAAAAAATAAAAGGGACGAGGTGACTGGTGAGGTGAGAAGTGAAGTAGTGAGAGTGAGAGTGTCAGTGTAGGTGATCTGGTGAAGGGGCGTGGGTCAGCGGTGAAGTCCGTTGCGTCAGCGTAGATCCGTCGTCAGCGTAGGTGTTAAGGTGATGGGCCGGAGGTCAGCGGTGAAGTTGTGTTCCGCCAACGTAGAAATAGTTGTCATCAACGGTAGGCTTCTGGTGATGAGTCGTGGGTTAGCGGCGAAGTTCAGGAGCACCTTCTCAACGACGCGTCACTCAATGTGTCGAGCAGATGTTTCTTTTGGAGTCCAAAATGAATCAACAGCTCAGGCCTCCAGATGAAGACTCGAAGACAGCTTCAGGACAATGTATTTCCGTCTTAGCTTGAAAGTGGTGAATGAAGTAGTATAATGTTAGTGTTTATTTAATTATAGCCAAAATGGTGTCAAGAGACTTTGAGACCGTAACTTTGAAGAGTTCCTGGGGCAGTCGGCCCGGGCAGAAATAGGTCTTTTAAGAATTTAGCTAGCTCTGTACGAGCTAACTTGGGCAACTGTTGCCGTTGAAGTGATGCAGAACTATTTGGGCGAGGCTTTATATACCTGAAGACAAACTCAAATTTAGAAGTAAATGATTTCAAATTAGAACCCTAAAAATTCAAAAACTACAGAGTTTCAATGCCTAAAACTGACAAACAATGAGTCAATTTTCATGAAGAGTATCAAATATAACCATAGCAACGAAGAAAAACTTCAATGTCAATTCTGTCAAAATAATTAAAATTAGCGATAATTTGTGTTATAATATATAAATAAGTGCTTTAATATGATTAGAATTGGTAAAATGTATCACGAAAAACTATGAAAGCTACAGGTAAGGGTTCAAATTAGTGTAAGTAGTAAAAAACATAGAATGAAAGTTCGTAAAGGTTTGGATAAGTTTATATTACAGAATTTTAATGGTTACAGGTATAAAATTGAAGTTCCACTGTTATAGAATGGAGAAAGTAAAGAATATAAATGGAAAACACTAAAAAGATATGAGCAAAATTAGTGATATGAATCTAAGGAATGATAACGATACGAAAGGTTAGTTACGACACTATGTATAGATTGTAGATATTTTTTCCTTTCTTAAGTAATTGACAGCCATTTTCTGAATTAAAAATGAATGAAGATGACGAGAACGTCTCAAACTCTACTTAAATGTCGCATATAAATGTTTTCGTTTGTGATTCTAGTTTATTTAATGATCAGTTGATAACAGTTTGATAGAATTAGGACTTTTTTACATAAGAAACGTAAAAAAACTCAAGTTATTGAGAAGTCGAGATTTTATACTTTCCTCAATGCAAAAACAGGTCGTCAATATAAAAAAAAGATACAGATTAATGCGAAGCGAAATTGATCAAATAATATAATAATCACTTTACTAAACTTTCAATACAGTTTCATTAAAAATAAATATTTAAGATAGAAACACGATTGGTAATACTATTTTGTGCGGAAGGGAGCCGGCCGTGTGCTTCATACGGCATGGCTGCGTGAACTACTAGCTATCCTATCGCGGCAGTAGAATTGTCCATGTCTGAATTCGCCTGTTTTATGACAGAACGTTTTTTGATAAAAATAAAATAAAATATTTTAATTCCGTGAGTTAAATCGACAACCATTTTTCTTTAATTATATTAAAGGGATTGTAAATCTTTTATTTAAATAAGTGCTCTACGATAAACACTTAATAACAACAATAAAAATAGTGAACACGGAACCTGTAAAGGATTTGAAAAGTCAAATGAAATCAATTAAAAGCATGTAGTTTTATTAAATTAAAAGTGCCCGTGAAAGTTTCAGAATTTTCATAAATATTTTAAATTAAAAAAGAAACTAATTTTTATTGTATATAGGATTTAAGTGCTTAAAAAAAAAACTAAAACACAATAGCAATTTATTCATTACAAATTTCTCTTTGAGACAGACAAATGGTAAGAATTTTAGTATTAATAAACTTTGAGAATAGTTGTCAAAAGCTATTAATGTAGACATCAGATTGTATTCAAGGATAAAAAAACCATTAGTTTTTCCTCGTCCTTTCATTATGAGGTAAAATTTAAATAAATAACATCACTAACCGGAATCAAAGCTAAACAATAATATTAGAACTAATTTAAAACATATTACACGACTAGCTGTGCTCGCGACTTCGTCTGTGTGGGAAAGTATATTAGGAGAATTATTTCTATCGTAGATGGAATGGAATCGAATAAAATCAATGGTCCATGACCCACCAATTTGAACATTTTTATCCATTAAAATTTCAAAAATGTTTTGTAAAACATTTTGTAAATAATATTACGTAAATTTATTTCAATGACAGTGACAAATCAGATTGTAGTGATTGGTTACTATGGTAACATTTTTGTTCCCCATAAAGACTTTCACTCCCATTTTTATTCCTTTAAGTGATAATTTTCGGCATAAAATATAACCTATTACTTTCCTAGGGTTATAAACTACTCAAATACAAATTTTCATCGACATAGGTCCATAAACAAAGAAGTTTCATACAAATCTCTTTACCCTTTTTGACTCCCTTCGGGGTGGAATTTCCAAAAATCTGATCTTAGTACACATCTACGTATTAAGGGGAATGTTCTCTCCGAATTTCAAGTTTCTACGATCAGTGGTTTAGGTTGTGCGTTCTGTCAGTCAGTAAGTCAGAACGTCTTCTTTTATATAAAAGAAGACGTTCTGACTTACTGACATATATATGTATAAGTTTATCTTTTGTTGTTAGTTATGCAAAATATTTATGTATGTTCATGTCATTTTCTTGTTGTGTATTACTTACTTACTTACTTAACTGCATCGTTAACTGAATGCGCTAACCCACTACGCTATCGGGCCTCTTATAATCTTTTAGTATAGATGATAAGAGGCCCGATATCCTCTTTTCCATTTTCTGTGATATTATGAAGAGGAATTATTTTATAGTTTTTTTTTGCATCGAATTGATTCCAAAATCACTGGAACGTTTCAAATTTTCTTTCATCTACGGGAAGCTAGATCATACTCGGATGACATAGGTTGTAATTTAAGCAGCTAGTTATTATTATTGGACCATTTATTTGCGGTACGCTTGTTGGATGCAGGCAAAGTGAAGACAACGCCGGTTGGCGATAATCGAAACTAATTTCTCGTTCTCTATAGTGCACAGTCCGAGCTCTTTAAGACTTCAAGCGCAGTTCTCTAACAAGACAAGTTTTAGTCTCATATCATACTGCGTGTTACGATCAGCAGTTAGACGTGTAAGGTGTCAAGAGTTACCTGAGATCAAACGCTTGCTGTATGAGAGCTCCTTCTTCCCGCGGACGCCAGATAGTGCAAACGTATTCATATTTTAATTCATTTTAAATAATATTAGAATTCATTAATAAAATTCTGTGAATTATTAGGAGTGCACAATCACGAAGAGGTGTCTTTAAGTGAGTGAGTAAGATACGAAAATTGTAACAGTGACGGATATAGTGTCTTGTTTACGTCCTTGGGTTTACTTCGCTGCTTGCATCAAGGACTAGACTGGCCACACCCTCTCCGGGACACGCCTGCGCACGCGCAGGCTCCACCTCTCATAATTACACTTGTCCGACGGCTCATTTAGGCCTACAACTCATAACGTTATTTATTTTATAATGATTCGCTCTCCACCAGACTCGGATTTATTGCTTACGACGCCGCCAATGACCCATTACAGCTCTGATCCTGCCTTAAATACAGAAATAAACACGGATAATTATCTTAACATAAAAAAAAGACAAAAACGTTCACTAAACGAATATACATATCCATCCCCTTCAATCTCAATAGAAATAAAAACTATGTTTGCCGAGATTAAATCTCAGCAAGATATAAAATTTGAGGCATTATCTACTGCAATAAATACAATTATTACTCAAAATCAAGACATACAAAAATCCCTTGAGAACATGAATAAGAAATACGATAACCTCCAAGAAAAATTTTACTGCCTACAAAATGAGAACATTGAATATAAAGAGCGGGTTTGCAATTTAGAAAACAAGTTAGAATTCCTAGAAAAACATATCCGAAACTCCACAATTGAAATTCGTAATATACCCGTGGATAAGATGGAAAACAAGCAAAAAATAATAAATACAGTCAAACAAATTGGCGCAACACTTAACTTGGTTACCCCGATCGAGGACAATGAAATTAAAGATTTATATATAACGAAGACTGAGACAATAGTTGTTGAGTTTACCCTTCCTCGCAGGAAGGAAATGATAATAAGTGCTTATAAGTCTTTCAATAAGCAGAAACGTGATCAGAAAGAACTTCAACTTAATACTAAACAAATTAATATACTAGGAGCAACTAGGAATATTTATATTTCGGAGTTCCTGACCACAAAAACTAGGCGTATATTTCATACTGCGCGTGATTATGTCAAAAATAAAAAATTGGTGGCCGCTTGGGTCTCGTATGGGAAAGTATATATAAAGAAGGAAGAAGGGGGACCTCCCATTAAAATCCAAGAGGAGGATGAATTGTTCAATTTATACAATTGACTATATGATACATATTATTCAGTTGATGAAGTGAAAAACAAGAGGTTTCTCAAAAAATTACGTTATGTTATTTTGTACTTCTCAATGTTTCATTTAGCATTCTCGGCAAGAATTGAGTTGTCTTGCATCTATATTTTAATGTTAATTATGTTTAAAGTTTATTTTCTTATATTTTATATAACTCTAGCTTTAAGTGGATTACAAGCCCTACGACGCAGATTCAGTTTTTCTATTATATGTATAATCGTGTGCCTGGACGTATTAAATAAATCTGAAAAATCTTACATAAATCAATGTTTATACACTCTATCATTTCTATATAAATTTAAAAAGATTTATCTAACATATAAAAATGCATATGACACTTGGATTCCTTATTTCTTGCTGAATTCAAAACCGAGACAACCAGACCCAAGAATTTATGTTATAAATAAATATAATCTATTATTCTCGATTTTAATAGATAATGGTTAGACCAGATATTGATACTATTAACTTGGGTCTGGATGCTCTCTCGGTTGCGAATGCTCAATCTTGCAACGCTGAAGATCTCAAAATAAAATTCAGTAGGAGTTGGTCTGATAATTCATTAAAATTAATTTGTCAAAACATAAGAAGCATAAGTTGTAACTTTGATAATTTCTATACTTTGCTAAAAAGATCAAACATAGATTGGGATATAATTATCTTAACGGAATGCTGGCTCTCAACTTCTCGACTTACACCAAATCTCGATGGCTATAAAAAATTTGCTACAACAAATAACAAAACACAAAACGAGGGTGTCGTAATTTACATCAGGGAAGAATTAAAAGTAGCAATATCTGAACCTGAAATCAGTGACTTCAATTGTCTAATATTAAAGCTTGCTAATGAGACTTGTGTCATTGGTATATATCGACCACCAAGTGAAAGAAATACAACTTGCTTTATTGATAACATTGATTTACTTCTGACAAAACTCAAGAACTTTAAAAATATAATATTATGCGGAGATATTAACATTGACATTGCTCAGGATACCAAAGATTCTCGATCTTATGAGTATCAGAATATAATGGCCAGTCATAGTATCCTCCCTGGACATTTCATTCCAACGCATGGCAAGACTTGTATTGACCATATAATGTTAAAAACCAAACTAGAAGCTAATTGTTATGTTATAGAATCAACTATCACTGATCATGATTGTGTGGCTCTTAACTTGAATTTTAATGTTAAATTGATTTATTCTATAAAAACTAAAACTGTTATTGATTACAACAACCTTGACAAAGATATACAGATGATAAATTTTGTCTCTATACTTGAGCTTATGGATGCTAATGTAGCCACAGATCAATTAATTTACCTTTTAAGTACAGCAATTAAAAAAAACTCTAAAACTTTAACATTGTCAAAGAGAGACAGATTCTCAAAACCTTGGGTCACGAAGGGCTTGCAAAAATGCTTGAAAAATAGAGATAATATCCACAAAAAATTAAAAAATGATCCAGAAAATGAAGTTCTTATTATTACGTATAAAAGATATAGAAATTATTGCAAATCTTTACTGAAAAAAGCGAAACGAAAATTTGAAAAACAAGAAATTTATACTGCAATGAAAGACAAAAAGAAACTATGGAACGTTATTAATAATATTACCAATTCAAAAAAAGTTTCGGACCATGCAAATTGCCTTATATCTAACTCTGATCCAATAGGATCTATTAATAATGTTAATAAGTTTTTCGTGAATATAGGTAGTAGCCTGGCTCTACAAACTAAAGCATCGCAGACTCCTACGGTTGGGAACAATTCGCACTATGTTAAATCACATAAAACCCCTCTAAATTCATTTAATTTATTACTAGCCGATGAATATACAATTCATAGCCTTATCCTAGGACTCAAAAATAATTGTGCTATTGGTATTGACCAAATATCGAGTAATATAATAAAAAGATATAGTTACTACCTGGTGCCTTCTCTGACGCACATATGTAATCTTGCAATTTCATCAGGAACCTTTCCTAACGCGTTTAAAACTGCTTTAATAAAGCCCATTCATAAGGGGGGCGAAAGAGACTTAGTAAATAATTACAGACCGATTTCAATTCTTCCCACTATGTCAAAGATTCTAGAACGTCTAATAAATAAACAACTAATAAAATATTTAGAGATTAACAATTTGCTTGCAGACTCCCAATATGGTTTTCGTCCTGGTAAATCCACAAGCGATGCGGTCCATAACCTCACCAACCTGATCATGATGAATCTTGACAAAAAAAAGAAGTGCCTTACAATATTTCTTGACATAGCGAAAGCCTTCGACACTGTCTCTTTTCCTCATCTAATTAGCAAATTGGAAGAATCAGGAGTAAGGGGTACCCCTCTCAAATTATTTGAGGATTACCTAAAAAATCGGAAACAGAAAGTTAAAATAGATCAATGGGTGATGTGATGAACAATTAATAACTCGCGGAATTCCTCAAGGAAGTATAAATGGTCCCACTCTATTTTTGGTTTATGTTAACGGGCTGTGCAATCTGAAGCTAACTAATGGTAATATATTGACTTTTGCGGATGACACTGCACTCTTTTTTACCGGTGATACATGGGATGAAGTCTTTGAATATGCTCAAAAAGGCATCCAGAGGGTCAGCACTTGGCTTCGAAACAACTCTTTATCTCTTAACGCTTCTAAAACTAAATATGTGGCTTTTGCTCATCGATTAAACCTCCTCCCACAAGAATCTTACAAAATTACTATGCATTCATGTCACATGGGTACATTGAATTGCTCATGTCCTTCTCTACAGAGAACAGAAACCATAAAATATCTGGGAGTTATAATCGATCAAACCCTTACTTTCAAACCTCATATAGATATTTTAACTACTAGGCTACGTAAATTAATATATATTTTTAAAAGTTTACATCACGTTGCGAATGCACAAATTATTAAAATAACTTACTTTGCGCTATGTCAATCGTTAGTAAATTATTGCATTACATCATGGGGTGGAGTGTCAAAAACGAATCTCCTTCAACTTGAGAGAGCTCATAGAGCCATTTTGAAGGTGAGTGCAGGCCTCACCTATCGCTTTCCTACAAATAAATTGTATGAAAAGTGGGATGTTCTCTCAATAAGACAATCTTTTATACTACAAACTACTCTTAAAAAACATTCGCAAATCATTTATGACCCTCATCTTAATAAGGATAAGCGCCGTAAGAATAAAGTTTGCTCTGTTCAATCTTGTAACTCAAGCCATGCACAACAGTTTTTTACATTTCTCGGTCCATTCATTTACAATAAATTAAATAAAACCTTAAATATATATCCCATGCATAGAATCAATTGTAAAAAAACGGTATCCAAGTGGCTGAAAACATTGAATTATGATGACACTGAAGATTTTATTCTTCCATCATTATAAGGATTTCTAATTGTCCAATTCTTTTAATTAAGCATAAAAAGTCTGTGAATATTATTCATTGGGAGTTACTGAAACTGCGTCAATTTTGTGAGGATTGTATTATAATAATGTAGTGTAAGCCTTGATACTATTAAAGTAGTAGTATTAATATCCGCGGGAAGGAGCGCTGGTGACCTGTGTAACGGGTCTTGTAAAAAAGACCTATTTCAGACACCAGCTCTTCACAATACGGATATATACATAAAATTTATAATTTCTTTATTGTTCTAAGAAAACTATTGTGAAGAGTAAATAAATAAAATTATATATCAATATATTTTCCCTGACAGAGAATGCATGAGCCTCGCGATCGGCAGTTAAATACGCTTCACATCCTTCAGGTGTCTCCCATGACCGAGTGCTTTCTGCCCGAATCCTCTGAAAGCTCAAGCGAGTTTTTTGTCAATAAAAGGTCGGTGCATACACGGAAAATACATGGCGTCTTATTTGTCGCGTAATATCAGAGATCTAAAAAAAAATGAGATTAAATTCGACCTTGCCAATTCGACGGATATCTTCAGACTTCCGTCAGGCGCTTGACTGAGCTTCGTCAGATTTGCACCTCAGACTCAGGTAATATTACATGAGCTTCATGACGGGTTAAGAAACATGTGTTTCCAGTGAAAACTGAAAATACCTACTTTAAAACGATTTATAAATTAAAAATATTTACATTAAAAAAAAGAAAAATATTGATATTATTCGAGATGTCTTTAATAATTCCAGAACGATGTAAACTTAGTTCAGATTCATGCCGAGCTAAAGTTTCAGTAGCACGTTATCTGGTCTGACATTCCCTACGTTTAGCTGTATGATTTTCTAAAGTATCTTATACTTTTAGCAATTTTGCAGTGAGAGAGTTTTACCGTGCTTTCCGAAGCACAGAGGAGCTCGGTATAATATTAGTCACCCATCCCGTGACCGACCCTTGGGAAAGTTACTTAACAACAACAAAACGCGGGCCGCGGCACTTATCCATTACGCCACCGAGCTATTACATGATAATAATGCAGTAATGTGAGCAGGGCATTGATAGAACAGTAAATCTGTCACTATTTATTTCTTTTTATTGGATTACATGTTATGAGTAGGTGTGCTACCAAACAAATGTGTTATGAAAATAAAAAAGGCTTACTAAATAACCCAAAGGTACCTAATCGTTTCTTGCGTTGATTAAAGTGGGCTAGCTAACTAAACTGCGGCGTTCATCTTAAGAAATTTAAAAATAAAATTAAAGCTTTAATCAAGGATTTTACTAAGTTGCACGATGTTAGTCTTGATTAAACATAACCAATGCCCTTTCATTGCTTGGCTTGTAAAGACCTATCGTCATAATTTTATGGTATAGCAGCAATGTATATCAAATTAGGTATAAAATCGCTATAATAGCCACATAATAAAGGGCAGCATTGAGTTGAAAAGTTTAAAAGAAGCGCTAATTATATCAAATGAGTTTCTTCATAATGAACTTTAGTAAAGAAGTAAAATTATCGGTGCCGACAAGCATTTTCACTTAACATTTTTTTTAAATCTCTTTTTATGTCGATGGTTAAAAAGGTTAGAACAGTTTTATGCTTAGCAGAACATTTTTGTAGCAAAAAAATAAGTCTGTAAATAAAGCAATTATTTGAGAATACTAATAGCAATTCTGTTTTCCTTTCAAACTGTTTTATAACTAAAAGCCAGTTGCACAAGCATCCATTAAATTGTCATTAACTCATTAGTTTAAAGCGATATTAACCATACAAATGTAGCATTCATTAGAGCTTAATGAATGTTTGTGCAACTGACCATAAGGTAACAAAAGTAAACTTATTATATTACATTAGGTACACAGGAGTTCAATTATATATTTAATTATAGAGAGAATGCTGATGAAAAAATGTCAAACCGATATATAACGCGAAAATGGATGGATGGAGAAGCCGATGAAGGCCACGATACACCTTTCACGATTAAATTAATTGCGTGTTGTCAGGAGATGATGTCAGAAGCCATAGAAACCGGCGAGCATGTATGAAATGCGCAATGAAATGGGAGATGACGTAAAATGTATATAAGGACCGTGCCTTGTGGTACATGGTCCTTACTGACTATCCCACAAGAAAAACGACGCCGGCGTGAAGATTCACCTAGACAGTTGTAAAATTTTATGTCTGTTTAGATAAGTCAAGTCAAGTTTATAAGGCATGCTCCCAATTGATCACATAATTATTTTAGAGTAAAATTCTTCAAACCTCAAGACCAGGGTTTAAACCAGAGCGTTCTTCGGTCAAAGATAAACTCTGACTGAGGGGACGAAACGAGCAATGGAACGCATTATGCTCGGAATTTCTTTTCGAGACAGTATCTGAAACATTATCCGCCAGTTCACGGATATAGGTGAAAGGAGCAAAATATCAGGCATTGGAGGCCCCGATCAGAAGACGAAGTGTAGGTAGACTATCAGCCAGAGGGTCGGACGAAAAAAAAAATAGGCGGCGGAGCCGACTACCATGGTCAAGAGGCTTATATTCAGTAGTGTAGTTAATAACTATACATAGAGAGATGTCTGCTTAGCTAACAAAATATATATATCGATTATCTTATCACCATCATAACCAGCCCTTTTACGTCCCCACTGCAGGGGCTCAGGCCTTCCTTATGGATGGTTAAGGAGGATGGGCCATGACCCTCCACGCTGGCCCAATGCGGATAATAATTTTATAGTAGAAAGTAGTAGCTCGAGATAATAACTTTTTTTGGTCACCCATCCCGTGACCGACCCTTGCGAAAGTTGCTTAACGACTACGATCGCGGGCCGCGGCGCTTATCCACTACGCCACCGAGCTACCATTATCTTATATTTTTTTCTAATATATTCTTTCAAAATAGTTTAATTAAAAAAATTGTAATTTAAGACCTTACTAGAGTATCTAGAATTTTAGATGCTCAGTTAATAAAAATTGAATCGTGCAATTAATTGTGGCCATTTATTGAAGGGTTAGCTAACGTTTACGATATGCACAAACAAATGTTACAAGTAAAGTTTGAGGTACTTCCCAGTTTATTATTATTATTATTATTATTATAGTTTGACCTGAAATTTTGCATGCTGGTAACGGGTTCACTTGCCTCCATGTTGATAGTAAATGAAATGACTGACTAAGTTCGACAAATATATTTATGGTGTGAACAAAAAACTGTCACAATAAAAAAAAGACGTTTAACAATATAAAGAATCCGAAAATTATGATAGTACCTATAAGTAAATAAAACTATACCTCGTTTCTAGGTTTCCCTTATAATCTGGAACTTAGCGTCGTAAATATAGATTCATATGTTCACATTAGTTTTACACTGTCTATTACATAATTTTTAAATATGTTATAATTGACAACAAGAAACATGTTACTGTTAGAAGAATTTTCACTAACAGACATTCAGAAAGAGCATGTTGTGTTACTCATAATTTCAAATTGAGAAAAGCAAATGATATAAAAGAAGTGATTTTAAAGATCAAAGATGAAAGTTTGGATGCGGAAACCTAGGACAAAATAAAAGGTCTGGTACGACGCACCGTTACAATCTTTGATGACAATACAATAATAATATGGACAAGAGCTGACCTGATCATGGAAGCTGAAGGTAGACACGGAATCTCTGTTATTAAACGAAGCATCACAATAAAATATGAGATCTGACGATGGTGTGTACAAGAAGGTGGTCATAGAAACTATGTAATATAATTTATAGTATTATTATTTGTATTTATTTTTATATAATTTGTCTAAGGTCCAAGATGATATCCAACAATAGATTGAAGAAATTTTAAAATCAAATTTGTAATTTAATACGTAAGTGAATTTTCAATTGTGATTAAAGATATATATTTAGAAGTAACAAATCATTAACAGCCAGTTGCTCAAATGTCCATTAAAATTGTCATTAGTTTAAAATAGTATTACCCATACAAATTTTCATTCATTAGAGCTTAAAGGTGTCATTAAACCTTAATGGACGTTCGGGCAACAGGCTGTAAGTCATAACATTTTTTTCAAAATCAAAAATATTATCAATTTATTTCAAAGCGTAATTTCGATTGCAATAAGTTTTTTTCTTTCATCGCCAATAAAAGAAAATTTATTATATCGAATTGAAATCTGATCAAAGGCAAATAAAAAATGTGATTTCACTCAGAAGTTCCCCTCGGAATTGTTAACTTGAAAGTTCAATACGTTTCAAGATGAAAAAATCGCTCTTATACTCAATACTTTCTGATTGGCAAAGATTTTGTTTTTTTTTTATAAAAAGGTCAAAGGATATATTTAGTCAAATTAATTATCTTCATTTCGAAGTTGAAGCTGATTTTTCAGTTTGTTTTGATATCTGAGCAATTTAAATTTAAAATTACGACATTTATGGGTTTTATTCTGTATCACAAATAATAATAATTTATATGCTTTTAAATGAGGTACACTGTAGATTGAAATACAATTCGAGTTCAGCCTATTTAGCCATCAGCGATAGTATGCAAATATTGATACAATTATAAAGTCACATTGGATATATGTATGTCAAAATTATTAAATTAGAAATATCATTGTTATACAAAAATACAATCATTATTCCCACTTGAAGAATGTCAAACAAATTAAATTATAAAATCAGTACCAATATAAAAGTAGATAATATACAATTGAAGAAAAATAAAAAACAAACAAAACAAACTTGCGTATTTATTGTATAAATCACACATGCATGCATATATACACACACTCACACCAATACACTCACAAACATATAGGTACTAAAAATAATTATACACTAAATTTATTTTTTAAAGAAATAAAGTAAAGTCTATTATTTTTTGATTATTTGATAATAATACTATATAGTATGTTCTTTAGAAATTACTCTGTGTTTTCTTATATTTTTAATTTGATATCTTAACAATACTTACGAACATAGAACTTTCTCGTACTACTTCAACGTGCAGAAGGCAAACTAGCAAATAATTTTACTTAAGTGATTAAAGAAATGTTTATTCACAAATACGGAATCCTAGAAAATACAGTAAATGCTCTCTCTCGAGTTGCGATTTAATAAAGCGGTAAGTTATATTTGGCCTTTCGTATACGGAAAGGAAACATCAAAGATGGAGGCCCAAAGATGACTCTCTTTGACAGACGAGATATATTATTTTTATTCGAGACATGAGTTCCGTTTGATGTCACTGGCAATCTTGATATGTGAACGAAAGTGACACTTTACGTGCTCTTTGGAAATTATCGAAAGAGATTGTGAGTGAAGCACGATTCCAAGTGCAGTTTGACCACAGATATTATTTCGGTAATAGTTGTTCGATCTGGAGGCTCCACATACGGCGGAGGAAAATTTTTCTACAAACTTTTAGTAAATTTTCTTTGGCTCTATTTATATGGCTGGTCTTGATGACATTATAAAAGTTATATTATAAAATAGAAATAAATTAGTGAAGTAGAATTTTTACTGGTATTGTTCACGTTCTAAATTATTTTACATATGCATTATTTAAAATAATTAAACTGTTTACCTCTGACTTCGCCTGCGTAAATTATAACCTATGTCATCCGCGTATGATGTAAAAGTTTCGGAGCCTGTACGATACAAACTAACGAATATTTCTTCTTTATTATTATTGAGGAGGATGATGGAAAACAGGTATTTTAAAACGGGATAAATGCAAGATTTATTTTATCTTTTATGTTACAAATTTTAGTACAAAGAGTAAAGTATCAAACAAAAACCAAATGACATTCTTTATAAACTTAAAATAAAACAATTAAAGATATAATGAGGTGCTATCGTGCACAATTATATTAGTATAGATAAGATTTTATGCATGCAATCTATAAAGAAGTCCACCACCAGCCCTTTTACGTCCCCACTGCAGGGGCTCAGGCCTTCCTTATGGATGGTTAAGGAGGCTGGGCCATGACCCTCCACGCTGGCCCAGTGCGGATTGGAGGGTATTAACGACTGCAAATGCAGCCGGGACCAACGGCTTAACGTGCCTTCCGAAGCACGGAGTAGCTCGAGATAATAATTTTTGGTCACCCATCCCGTGACCGACCCTAGCGAAAGTTGCTTAACGACTACGATCGCGGGCCGCGGAGCTTATCCACTACGCCACCGAGCTACTATAAAGAAGTAAATCTATGTATTTCTTTTTTATATTATTATGTTTATTGCAAATAATTCATCTTGTTATCATTGATAGATTTGGTACTGACATAGAGTTGTTAAAAGTCGTTGTTACTGTTACGAGTTGATAATTTTCTTATATCCATTAGCCAAAACACATCCGGAATGCAATGAAAATATTTTCGATTGGATTTTCTTATCAATTATCGATAACCCAACAGCACTCAGTAAGATTTTCTTTTAAACACAATCAATCTTTAAAATAGGATCGGGTCTAGAGTCGCCATCTGTTAAGCTTTAGCGGGACATATTGGTTTTTTTGTTAGTGTCTGATCATCGGATATGAATACTATTATATAAAACATGTTTGGAACAAGGTAGAAGGTATTGTGGCAAAGAAATCCAGTAGCTTATAATGACGAAGAACTGATAATGGCATTGGCGGCAGAGCCTTATTTAGGAAAAAAGGTTTTTTTTACCAGTTTTAAGGAAAAATTTATCCATTTCTTTTGGAATTATAATTCATTTTCGCATAGTGTTTTTAATGCAACTAATTATCGTAACATAATGTAAATACGTGGGATGGTGTATATCGGAACGTATGATAGATTTTCTATAAAAATATATCCGAATATATCCGAGTAAAAGAAAGGCAAAGCTAGAATAACAAGTGTGTGAGAGAGAAAATGATGAGTGTGAAAAAATATTGGATGAATGGGAGAGATTGGAAGACGATATGAAAGACGGACGACGTAGCTAAGAGTTTTATTATTAAATTAAAATATAATTCGCGTAAATATTCTTTTACTTGTCCCGCGACCCCACAAATATGTACAACAAAAAACTGTTTGTTTTGTTTTTTGCGTTCCCCTAATTGTGACGTTGTGTATATAAATAATAGCTTTTGCTTAAATGCCAAATAATCTAAAATATAACACTGATTAATTATAGTTGTTATTAAACTGGTTTATGGCTCATTAATAAACAATTAGAAATTGGAACAGATTTATCTTATTAATATAAAATTTAAAACATTTTGAACTATAAAGTTAATTGTTGTAAATATTATATTATAGAAGGTTCAGTTGGGTTTTAGGAGAAAAGGTCCGGCCTAATACAGCGCAGAATCAGATTTTTTATTATAAAAGATGGCAACCCTAGTCGGGTCACTACTTGCAAACGGAAAAAGGACTGACTTCTATACTTTCTCTATGTTAACACGAGCCAAGCGCATTCGTATACTCGTGTGAGACTTTGACACATATCCCCTGCTTTTCCGTCTTTTCATGTGGCTTCTGTAGAAAAGGTTTTCATTTTATATCGCATCTTTTGTGTTGGGGCCTGCATCATCTATAAATACTATTTCCTAGTAAGCGCCTAACTGTAGGATTACTGTAACTTTTTTTTTATAATTCGTAAAAACTCATAACATTCATAAGGTTTTTGGACAAGAGATTATTAATATTATTTTTCTTCTGTGAGTTCTTATTTTCTTTTTCTTTAAGATAAGAAAGAATACACTTTTGTAATAATATGGGACTGGTGATCTTTTTAAGCATTTTTCATTAGAAACTAAAACGAAATTAAAGGGTTAGCTACAAAATTTAATAATTAATATCATTGCAGGATCGGATCGGAAGTCAGTGGCGGTTGAAGTCCTAAGTACTAAAATGAAATCAAATAGGGAAGGAAACTTTTCTCCCGCCCTCCAGGCTGAATAATGTTAGAGTTTTTTTCCTTTTGAACTGTATTTACTGTTGGCCTCAGATGGCCTTTACAGGGTAACCGGACTAAGGGACGACGAGATCCTTAGGACCTCAAGCCGAGATGACGATCATTCTCGAGGCTATCTACTAGGAGGGCATCACCCCACGGGGAGGGTCCACTCCATTGTAGAGTCGCCCTGCATGCGTAGCATGACAAACTCGAGAAACGTTTTGTCCACACTCCATTGTCAGTTTCTCGGGTCGAGAGTGAGATATCGTATGGGCGCACCCGAGAAAAGTGACATTTGATTGTAGACAAAGCGTTTCTCGAGTTTGTCATGCTACGCGTGCTGTACTCTCGTGTTGGACGCTGGGGTCGTAATAATTAGAGGGCGCCTCTAAAGGCTCGGACATCGGCTCTAGAACGCGAGTTCAAAGTTCTATATATGTCAAGTTGTTTAGAAACTTTGTAAGCGAGATGTAGGTTTCACAAATCGCATCTTGATCGTGTAAAGACGTCTTGCGGTCAAATGGTGGAGATGTTCGCACAATGAAGTAGATGACTTTGATTTAGATATCACCACAAGTTCCTTAATGACTATGATCATAAAGTTTTAAGTTGAATGATGATGAGAAATAGATAAAAAATTAACCTATAATTTTCAGTAGTAATTTTTTACTTTTCACCGCGCTACCGATTTGTCGAAATAACGTCGCTAGGAACTCGTGTGCGGAGGTTGTAAGCTAAATATATACACAGATTTATATTCAGAGTGAATTCTAATATGGCTTAATGGAATGGGACTAAGCACGCGATGCTATAATACATCAAATCGAGATTGCTGCTAATTAATATTCAACAATTTTTTTATGTGTGACTGGTTTTCGACCTTAGCGATATACTAAGCTAACATCGGCACAGCGATTCCTTAAAAATCCGAATCTGAATTCACTCAGGTGACTGAATTCACTTCGGAAGTGAATCCGCGTAACTGATATAAGTGTAAAAATTGTATTGATTACATTTTTTCCATTCGAAACTCACTTCACTTATACTACGAAACATTAATACCAATTCAAGATTAAGCGGATGCCGCTTTGGAAGTGGATTCGGGCAACTGAGTCAATTCGAATTCAGCCTTGCAATTCTGTAAAACTCCAAAGACGAATTCGAATTCGCTCAATCTTGAAAAAGCAATAACGTATCATGGCATAAATGAAATGACACAAGAATAGAAATATCTGAAACACCTACGAATCGATCAATCTTGTTTCGTATTTTGGTACAAAAAATGGAATTAATAGAATTTCTATATTAAACTACGTGAATTCGGACACGTGAGTGAATATGGATTCGGATCTGGATTTTTATAGAATCGCTCTGCAGATTTGGATTGTTATAGACCACCTTTGCGGAAGAGAATTTTAGTATTATGCATAAAATAGGGTAAACTGTACAATATATTACTTACACTCAAATATAAAGATTTCATGCGAATAAAAGCTATTAAAGTTTCAAAACTTTTAAGCTTTCCGTTGTCATAAATATTCTTTTAAATATTGCAATAACTTCCCACAGTATTCCGCATACGGCCTGGATAACTTTCACAGCGAACCTGCTATTTCAAATTCATGAGCCACTCAATAAAACTGCGGAAGGAAAGAATACTCGAGAATTCGTGCTTTTCGCAACAATATCTTCATGGTTTTCAATATTAGTGACGTTATGTTCTGTTTATATTTTTAAACGAAACTTGAAAGGGCCTTTGAATATATCGACAATAAATATATTGGGATCAATAACAATATGAATTTTAATTGTTTAATAGAACTTTTTGTGTATTCCAAATTCTGTTGTGTTTGCTAGACAACGCGGAGTCTAAACCGCTGCTGGGGAAAACTAGAAATTCGGAGGATGCATTCGTCTAATTATATAAAGGTGTATTAAAAACGGATTTTTTGAAATTCCACCCCAAAGAGGGTTGAATAAGGTGAAAACAAAAATGTTTGCACTACATAGGCTCAATAATTTCTTAACGGATATTAAAAAATCTTTCACCCACGGGAAGCTCCATCAAACGCGGGTAACTTAGGATATATCAATAATGTACGATGGGATGGGTCAAGATCTTATGGATTAGAGTGCGTGGTGTGACTGGGGGTCTGAGCTCCCCCACGCTCTTTAATATATATATGAATGAACGGATAATCGAGTTGTTACATAGATGGTATTACCCTAAACAAAAGTTAGCAGACGATATGGTGCTGCTGAGTTCGTCTGTTTGTGGCTTAAGGAAGCTTGTAGCTGTATGTAAAAAGTTCGCCACTTCTCATGGATTGATCTATAATGTGAACAGTAGTCAATTAACGGTCTTGATGCGGGAAACACATAATATGACAGTCTATCATCCGTTATGCTTAATAAAATTGGGATAAAAGCATACAGTATTCTAAACATGATCGCTGGCAGACTGGACTGCTCATAGGTTAGGTTAGGCGACTCCAATTTTCCGCACTTTGACACTCTAATCGGTTCATTGTGCGTGAAAAGTTGGCTGTCTTACTCCAACCAACTCTACTCCTGCCAGAAGCGCAGAAACTGTTTTAGAGTCTTCACAGGCTTCGCGGATTGTTGAAGGATTGCCTAGAACGTGTTCCCGGTGTGCTGCCAGGCTATCGCATTCCAGAATAGCGTGAGCGATGGTTTCTTCTGTTGACATACACGCCCTAGAGAGAGGACTGCCGGTAATACCTATAATGTGGAGGTGTTTGTTTAGTGAGCAGTGTCTAGTTATGTTACCTACGATTGTGCGAAGATTCTTTCGGCTCATACGGAGAAGCGACTTGGCTAATTTTGGTTTGGGTTGCGCTAGGGCTTCTCTTAATTTTTGGAAGTCAACCGCTTGCGCCCATCGTTGTTTCTTTTGCGCGAACCTACCCGTGAGAAAGGTAGCGGTGCCATAGGTGGGCGGTTGAGGGCGGCGGTAAACTGGATGCGTGTCCTTCGTATGTAGGGTGCGGGGAACTACCGAAAGTATTCTAAACATGATCGCTAGCAGACTGAACAGCTCATATATTCGGCATTGCTGTGCAGTGGCATGCCAAGAGCGTAATTTTTTTTTACTAACATTGTTTTAAGTTAACAGTATGTACTCGTATCTACTAACAATGTGAGTCTATGTTAATTGAAAATAAATAAATAGTAATCATTATTATTATTTATGCGAGTGAAGCTACTGAAAAATAGCTAGTATTAAAATAAAATTACTATAACAAAAACTAAAGAATAATTCCTAATAACTACAAAGGTAATTGAGATGAGGCACATCTAATTCTGTAAGACAATATTAATAAGTCTATTTTGATCAAACAATATACAATAATTATTAAACAAAAATATCAATTAACTACATATTGTAAACACTGCGATAAGGATGGAGGCAACTTTTCTTTATATATTCTTATGAAATATCTCTAAAAAAATATTTTATATAAAAAGTTAAAGTCTAAAAATATATTAATTTTCAAAATTCCCCGAGAAAACGCCACGCTACGACGATCCGGCACTCTGAAACGAGTACCGTTCTACGTAATTCTCTAACCTCTGATATGAGTAAGAAGGGCGTGACATCAGGCGCTGTTTGCAGTCACGTGACAATAAGATTTTTGTGCTTGCATAATTAGTTTAAGCAATATTATAAATATAATAATCATAAAAGTGTAATTATCGGTAATATCGTAGCATATTAATCACTAAGTACCAACATTTTTTTTCTTTGTCTTACACCCGTATTGGCAAATAATAGGCGTTCAGATGGCAGCGCAAACATACAAACAAACAAACGAATTGTCAGAGCTACTCAAGTTCATTAAGTGCTGATTGTGTTAGTGTATGACGTACAGACGAGATATTTCTAATAGCTTGTTTATATTGTAAGATATTATAATATTAATTCAGGATATATTTGAAAAGAAAGATAAGTTATTAGTTTTATTAAAACAAAACTAATAAAAAGGTCAATAAAATTATGAAATTTCAAGTCCACCAAACTATTAATGAAAGCACTGCTGGGACTCAAGCTTATTCTATGGATAGAATCGGATCAAATCGAATAGGGAGAATGGACCATGGCCTACCACGCGTGCTCAGTGCGGATTGGTGGGTGTTAACGACTGCAGATACATCCGGGACTAAATGCTTAACGTGCCTTCCGAAGCACGGAGGATTGAGATGATACATTTTTGATCCACTCCTATGAACCGCACTTGCGAAAGTTGCTTAACAAACTTATCGCAGGCCGAGCACGCTATACACTGCGCCATAGAGCTCCTCTTCAAACCCTACTTTAAAGAAATTTCAGAAAGTTGTAAACCGTTTTAGTAGCCTTTGAGTGTACCTAATTTTCGTAAGTTTTAACTTTTGAATGAATGAAATTATTGAACTCAATAAGTTTATTGTTTCCATATGTATTTTAAAATAATGTTACATAGTTTAGTTAGTCTCACTATGGACCTTGTCGGGCACAACAATAATGGGAGGGATACTATTTTTTATTATTGTAATTTATAAATAAATAAACAAAACGTAATTATATATTTTTAATTTGTGGTAGCATTAATTTATTTCTGGGTCTAGGTATCGCTTGATATAGAAATTTAGAGGTATAGAAACACACAACTAACACATAACAACAGCAAAATATGAATCGGATCAATGCTGAGGTTTAATTTTATATTGGAATTGGACTTTTCAATGTACATATCACATTGGCTCCAGTTCGAGCGCCAAATTTTCTTTTGAAAATATTATAAACTATATGAATCTAGTCTGAACAGCACATACGAGAGTAATCATGTTTACAAACGCCAAGCTCTGTTTGCAAGCCGAATAATTAGTTAACTATCACAATTACGTCTGTGTTCTTTACAGACATAATTGTGCAAAATTTGTGTTACAGTTCTCTTATATCGCTAAACATTACAATGTGTCATCTCTGATGTTTCGGGTTCGATTCGCGGTTGGGTCAAATCAGACAATTTACTTTTATATATTGTTTCGTGTATGGGTGTCGATATATTAGTTTCAGATTTCCATAATACAAGTAGCAATAAGCTACTTCATTTGGGGTCTGAGTATATTATTATGTGATATTGTCAAAAAGAAGTTTGTCCTTACTGAGTCACAATCGTCGAGCGCCAACTATTTGTAAGCTTAATCCACAATTTTTGGGTTTTAGACTTATTTTGTAGAATAGACACTTAGGAAAGGATTTTTGTCACTAAGAATTTTTGGTAATACATCTTTTAAGGGTTTGAAAAAGGGTTGAAATTATTTATGGAAAAAAGTCTTATAATTCATGTGCTTACGTGTTTTCGCCTAATAACACTAGTAGAAAGCTTGTCATCTTAATAGTTATTTAAGATACGAGTGCCAAAAGTAAGATTTTATGAATAAGGGTAGTTAACGTAGCGAGGGTTTTCATTGGCACGAATTCGAAAAACCTTTTACGATCAAGTTTCTTACAACACTTTTCAATGCTTTTTTGGAAATAAAACAAATATATAAATAGGTTAATAAAACTAAGTATGTATTAAAGGTAAAAATTATTTGTTAAAATTAGTCATGGTATTTGAACATGTTTTCGTGTCATAAATTTTTATTTGAAAATATTCGTTCTAGGCTCCTTGAAATACTTTTGCCTCTAAAGTTTGACATATGGCAAGCAGGTTTGGCAATTTTTTTAAAAATTCTTTGGTACTCGGCCAAAAATAATTTAAAAATACTTTTAAGCACGTGTGCAGTAAAGGATTTCAGTACATTTTTATTTAACACGTGTTTAAAAACTCACTTTCGGTGTTTACAATGGATTAAAAAATAGCGCTTTATGAGCAACTGCATTGAAAAAAGTTTTTATAGAATAGTTGAAATCATATTATCAACAAATATTATGCTGTGACACAAATTCATCCATGCGCGATTGCTTGTTAGATATGATCATAAAGTAATGTCCATAATTATAAGATGATTACAGAGTTACAAGATGTGGTACTATTTCGGAAGCTTTAAGCAAAATGAGAGTATTATTATTATAGATAAAAAGGCTGGAAAGGGCTCCTTAATAATATGTTTCGCCTTATTATGATTGCTTACTTCACGGCGTCATCACAAAGCCAGAGGAATTCGTTAAAGGTGTCTTGAAAGGTAGCCGTTGTGTAATTCATAAGCGGAAGCGATAACGTGAAAGTCAAAATATATCAAAAGATAACTACGTTATAAATAAAATTAACTTACTCTAATCGTAATAATATATAGTAATTAAAAAATTTCCTATATCGGGAGTATTTAAATATGAATCGTGAATAATACATTAATAGGGATGATGACAAATTTTTTCGTCTGCCCGATGATTATTGATTAAACAAGTATTTTTTTGGCGTAATTCATAAATTACGGCGATACATTTAGTTATAAAGTCGCGATAAGTCACACCCTTGGACCATTTTCTACACAGTTGTGAAGTAGCGAGCCCCCACTCCTCAATTTTAATGCTTATTATCTGTGTCATTTCTTGTTAAATTGAATAAATAAATACGTATATCTAGTATGTTTCTATCATTTGACTGACGGATTACATAGATTTTTTACCAAGGTAGAATTCCTAACGTTGTTTTTTACATTGATGTTATTACACACAATCTCTCAGTGAAGTACATTATTTAATAATATATGACCGGTGGAGAGTCAATAAAATAAAATTGTGTTCGTTTGTTTGCAAAATGTTACCTTGTCTTGTGACTTGTATATATTTAAGGATTGAGTTACAGTACTTTAAGTAAGCTGCCTAACTAATAATTATAAACTTTACATGTAATCTCTGAAAAAGGTAATGAAAATCAGCTGTAATCTGTATTATCTATATTATTTCATCAATTTTACAATTATAATGCAGTACAAAATTTTTTTTTTTCTATTTTGCATTATTTTGTTCGTTTTTGGTATACTCAAAAATATAAAATGCTTAACTTATTTTGAGTAATCGTATGTTACAACAGTTTTTCTAAATGACCCGGAACTTTTGTTGATAACTTCATTTAAAGCCAACTAAGTGCGAGCCGAACTCGCGCACGATAGGTTTTGTGTCTTTTTTTTATAAAAAAAAAGGAAAAATTATCTGCACCTGTTGTTATAGCGGCAATTAAAATAATTCATTTGTGAAAATATCATCTGTACAACTATTAAAGTTCATGAGATACAGCTTTATGACAGACTGGCAGACGGACGGACAGCAGTCTTAGTAATAGGGTCCCGATTTACTTTTTGGTTACGAAATGTCGGTATACTCGACAAAATGAGGACAGTTTATATCTTTAATAATCACTTTTATTTATTGGTTAAACAAAATCAACTCACAATAATACATCTTTCTAGAACGCAGCAAACGGAACAGAAGAAGCGCACAGACTGCTTATCAAATAGAGTTCTTAACACACCACAGAGTATACAGAACAAAATCACATTCCTTAGCACGAAAACCAAAAAAACGCCATCTTCTTTTAACGTATACCGCAACACTAATGATCAGTTGGCTTGCTCGTAAAATTTTTATTACATATTTCGACAATGGGTCACCAACAATATATTTTCTTTCGTTTGCCTTGACATTTATCAGCACGCCAATTCAATTACGGCTATACAATTTTCTTCTTTTTAAATATTTCACGCTCCTAACTCACTTTGATTGCGAAAAACTGAAAAGGCTTAATGGCTGGGTAATATGTCCTTTTTCTGTTAAGTGTATTCGTGAAAAGCTCACTTTTTCACTTGTCTAAAAGGTGTAAAAAATGCTTTGTCTTCAAAACCTTTGAGTCATCTAAATCAATCAGAATATGGTAGAGTGGCTTCTTAAGTTAAAAAGGATTTGCTTTATGCGTTTAAAGGGTCCCGTAGATAATAAGGAACCATAAAATGGGCTAAATTTCTTCTTACCTTATTGTTTTACATGCCTAGGAACATATTGTCAATACAAGATAAATATAGAAATTAATTACACTGACAATGTGATGAGTCTTTTAAGCTAACTTAAGTGACAAATAAAGAATTAGTATGGCAGAGTAAATATTTGAGTAGTAATGACCTGCTATTTAGGAAGAGGGACAAAAACTTCAATGTGAATCTTTTTCTATCATTGTATAGGCTATATAATTCTTTTTTTATCATTGTAATCTACTACTCTAGCGTTCAAAAAAGATAATGATTATGTGAAGATTATTTTTTAACAAAATTCAATATCGAAAAGGGGAGATTTTATGTTCTTTGTATAAATTATGTCAGTTCATCGATTTCTCAGGGAATTGTAGCCGGATTTTAAAAATTCTTTTGTTTTTATTCGATAGCTTATAGGTGCTCGTTCTCATTTATATCAAGGTCGGATCAGCTGTTTTGTTGTTATAAAATAAATAAATGAATCGTCCCAAATATCAAAGGTATATACCCACAATATTATGTCAAGTTTCTCCAGTTGATTTGAAACTCTACCCTCAAAATATTAAGATTGACGTGCTGTTGGCATTCCTTTGATATTAATGTCGTAAACAAAATTACGTATTTTCCTTTCCTACGATTTTCGTTTACATAAAATTTATATATAGGACTTAAAAATAGAATTATTTTTTTGATAAAACCGTCATCATAATAAAACCGTCGTCCAAAGAATTACAAATAATACCTACTTATCTTAAAGTTCATAAACATTCAAGCAACTTTTATTGGAGGTGGGGGTTAATATTAATAACTCACATTAAACCTCGGACTCGCTTCAATAGAAGTTATTTCAGCACAATAATAGCCATTAAGTAATATATTTCAGTTTTTGAAACCGTTATTTTTTTATTACGACTTCGTTCAGGGATCCTATTGCGAAATTTAAGGTAGAAGTTCAAAAACACTAGTGTGCCTAAACACAGAAGTTTAATTAAAATATATAAATAATAAATCTGTGTTTCTGTTACTTTATTTTTTTATTTAGACAATAGTCAGTTTACAAAAACAAATATTTAAGTAAGATTACTTAAATGACGCAACTAAATGTTTTATTCAGAGACAGAAATCATATCTACTAAAAGATAGTAAGTAGTACTACTACTATAGATATACTATAGACTACTATAGATACTAAGTAGTACTAAAAGATAGTAGATATGATTTTGGCTGGGATGTTAATATATAAAAATGTTCATCTGTTCCTTCATAACTTCGAATCTGCTCATCATAACTGGACAAATAAGGTATCATTAGAAGTGTCTTAGTTGTCCGCGTGCTATAGGCTATGTGACGTTACTTAAATTAGTAACAGCGCCCTTAAATATATATATTTAAGGGCGCTGTTAAAATAGAATTACATTAATTATTTGTCCAGTTACGATGAGCAGATTCGAAGTTACGTCACAGTTGAGTAGAAAACGTTTATGTTTCCAAATAATAACACTTATTACTGTAATATGTATTTATTCACTTCTTAATTATTACGTTACAATTTTCAAAGTGCCATCCACAGAATAATCATATTGCCATGGAGAGTCACAGACTCAATATATAACATTCGTCCCCTTTTAATTGTTTTATTATGTACTAAAGAATTTAAATCTCCTTCATAAATATTCAATCATTCCTTGTAGGGTATCAAATGAAAGGGCTTAATTAGCACACACCGCAAAAATTAATTTAACAAAAAAATAAGTTCAGGAACTAAAATCCGACTAAAACTAACGCCTGAAAATTATTTAAGTATAAAAATAACTTCAAAAACTACAAGCTTATCGTATGCAACTGATGAAAAATATTTACAAATTCCACTTTGTCTTGCACTTTGAGATGGGATTCGAACCTATAACCTTTCGCAATCATCTTTGTTTAAATTATTAAGAATATTTCTCAGTATAACATTGTGAATGCAAAATTGATAAAAAATACTAATTATTTTTATTTGTAATCAAAAATATTTTCCTCTAAGATAAACATTAATTAGCATGGATAGCAAAATTAATGACATTTCATAATAAATGTTACAAATAACCCTTAAAATAAAATTAAGATAAAATTACATTATATTATAGGTAACTCATTATCGGACAAAATCTCACTGAAAAGGAATAATCATAAATTCGAATAAATATATTCTCTCACGACTAAGTTATTGGTGTAATATATTAAAATGATTCGAAGAGATGTTATTATTTATTTCCTATAATACCATCATGTAAAGACATCGTAACAAAAAAAAATTCACTTTATCATTGATGAATATAGAGTTAATTTTTGAGAATCAACACAAGAATAATTTTAACACAAAAAGTATTTAGTTATTCCGTAATAAATCAGCGTCAAGCGTAACGTAGAGTACAACGCTGCTGCACTATAAATGTTTAATTAAAGTAAACCTGTATTACCTATTTGATAAATTTTGCATTCAAATGATATACTGGAAAATATTCTTAATGGAAATTGTTGAAAAAATCCACCAGCCCTAGGTACTCTGAGGTAGGACTCGAACCCACGAACTTACGCAATCCGGGCGACTGCTCTTACCACGAAGCTACCTAGAACCTAACAATTTAATTCTTAATAATTCGAAATTTTTCATTTTGAATATTTATCTAATTACCGTTTGAAGTCGGTTTTATTTGAATGAACCTCTAAGCTGTGGCCGTTGTGTTCGACTACCTTACAGAATTGCAAAGGAGGGTCTACACTGTGTGGATGAAATCACTATAATTGCACTACTTATTTTCAAAACTTATTTTTTTTTTATAATCATTAAATTACAGCGATACATTGAGGTAAAATGTCATATGACGTCACGCTTTTGTACATTTTCTACAAAACTGTGACGTAGCGAGCCCTCCACTTTAAAGCCTGTTGTCTAAGCGATTTCTTGTAAAATTGAAGTAAAAAAAAACGTATCTAATATTTTTCTATTATCTGACTGACGGAATAAATAGAATTTAATTTTTTTACCCATCCCTATTAAAATCAACTTAATTCTAGACATAGGTAGCGGGTTCTGTTGCACAAATCGGACTTTTTGGTTTTAGTCCTGACAAACTGTGATTTGAAAGAAATAAAGAAAGCACATTTATTTATTGACCCACCAACATTTTCAATCGTGGAAATAATTAAGGTAACAAAAGCAAATTTATTATAGTCTTACAGAATGTAAGTCATATAATTGTTTTTCTTTGATTATACTTCTATGACTATGAACGTTAAAAAAACGTAAAGGACAATGTCCAAATTAGCCTATGAACCTCTAAGAATATCTTGTATATCATAATTCTTATCATATTTTATGATTAATATATCAGCTTTTAAAATCAAACGGACACTGCCCATTTTTGTAATTACTTTAAAAAGTAATATCAATACATTTGATAAACTTCAATAAACGCTGCCACCATATTTTAATAAGTTGACAAATCAGGATCTATGCACAATTTGATGTATAATCAACCAATGAACACTTAAAGCGCTTGACATTAAAACGAGACTCAAAACGTTTGTAGATTTTTAAGCGGCTGGAAGCGCTCTTTTACATACGTTTGACAATTTTGAACTTTTCTTTGACAATCGCTTTCATACTCGCGTTGTGTTTACGTCGCTTGAGTTTGTTTATACGATTTCTTGTGTCTTGTGAATATTAGTTATAAAATAACGACTTGGCTTGAACTAAGGACTGATTTCGTCTTATAATATCGACCTCCGGCAGTTATTTACGGCATACCGACCTACTATAGACGACGACTTGGCATTTATTTAACGGACATTAACATGGAATCTGGGTGTGTTGAAGTGTTTTGTGTTAATTGCGGTTCAGCTTCTGGTTGCATGGTATTAGAAGATGAGCAGATCCTTCAGTGTATACAACACTGGGTTGCTCCAAGATTGGTAAGTACATGCTCCCGATACAGAACCTACAGAACCTTTTAAAGCAAACAACAACAATCAACATTTAAAGCAAAGTAGACATACATTTCCCTACAAAAAGCAAGTAAAACAAACATTAAAATGAATCTAACCGCACACTACAATTGTTAAAATTATAACCTCAAATCCAAAATATATTTTTTGATTTATACATTTCTTAGAAGTGTCCGTTACTTAAACATGTATTTAGACGTAAATATAGATACTTTAGAACACGAAAAGTGATAGTACATGCTTAGAGGTTCTTAGGCGAAAAATGTATGGGGGCTGGACATTGTCCTTTAAGATATATTTTTAATTTAGTTTACAGATTAGTACTCACGACTCCACGTCAGACTATCACAATATGTGTTTCCTCAATGAACTTTGTACTCTATCCTCAATGTAATAAGGTATAAAATAGACTGTCAAAATTTAACAGTTTTGTATAGACTCACGCGCTTACATATACGTAGACATTCCAGTTTCTGAATCGAGAGTTTAAAGTTAAGTACGTCTCAAACCGTATTCGAACCATTTTAAACGTCACTCAGACATGTTTTCGTTTCGATTTGAATTTTTTTAATGATCAATTGATAGCAGTTTGATAAAACTAGGACTTTTTGCCGTGTTAAACTTAAGAAACCCTAGTTATTAAGAATAATCAGTTAAAATTTCGTACTTTTTCTCAATTTAGAAACAGACCGCTAGTAATTAACTGCCACTAAGCGCATTTCGGCCAGGTCTGAAAATTCTTAATCGAATACTTTTCACTGCGCAATTTCAATCAGTATACAAATCGATCTAGCTAAGCTTAATTAATTGCGACCTCAAGTACGTTTATGCTTATAAGGCTTGGGTAGGTGGTAGCGTGTGTTTCACACAACAAGATTCTTAACGTGTATGAAAATTTAAATCGATTTTTTCACGACTGACAAAGATAATTTTGTCTTAATTGCATAATTAATTTGTTATAATTGCCTTGCCTTGTCAATGAATATCCCGACGCATAGCCCTTAACGGACTTGAAGGCAAAGGTGGTTTATTTAATAGTCTTACGTGTGCATAGGACAGTATGGGTTAGATACAAACTGTAACTTTAATTAGTGCGTGTCAAGATGTGTTAGTTTAAGCCGTAAGCCATTTATTATTAAAACAATTGATCAAAATTGTGTTGTCGATTGAATGATTAGTTTTGACTTCCAAGAGATGGCACTGGTGTCTGTGTTGGATTGAAACGATATGCATTTACTTTATTTAAGTTTTCATAACAGTTTTATTGCGGATTGCTTTACAAACCACTTTTTACCCTTGAAATTTGTGAGAAAGGCGGTATATAATACATTTGTAGTTCATGCCAACTCTAAATATAAATTGTTTTTATTAATAACAAATTATTAGCAGTTACTTATTAATATTTTTTTCTGACTCCATTATAATATTAAAGATCGTCGCTCCATCTGAGATGACAGACAATTTTCTATGATGGACCCACGAGGATTGGTTTCGTAAATTGCCCGAAAAAGTAATTCGAAGCGATTCTCTTCACAGTCAATATTGAGCTCAAAACGATATGTATTACGACTCAAATCTTCATGTGATCGTTCTCTATAAAGTTTAGTGTCATATCTGTCGTTATAGTTTATATACTTGTGAGGCAAATATTTAGTTTGACTCCGTAGTTATTAAGTTTTATAAGAAGTAAATTCAAAAAGGAAAACTGATATAAATGATAAAATGTCTTCAAAAAAGGAAGTAGTTTTCAATACGACTATATGTTTTTGTGTTTATTACGCGATTACTCCACCGATCGATTTTCAAAATTCTTTTTTAATCGACAGCTTAATGAGCAGAGGTAATCCCATTTCAATTTTATCGAAATTGAATCAGTAGTTTTAATAACAAAACAAAATATGCCTTTCCTCAGATTCACCTGTATTATGTTGATGACATGTTTATATAAAAACAAAAGAGGTTCGGAACGAGTATTAAGAATAATATCCTTTTTGTGCATAGATTATACTTTTTTATATCTTTATTTAGACATACACTTTGTAGATGTTGTATTAAGATTTGAAATCAGACAAAAAATCTATGGTTTTTGCGTTCACAATTCTATGTGTAATTATATATTATATACCTCTGAACCATGGAGACCCAGCACCAAATAACAACAGAGAATGCGGATAGCTAATTTGCATATACTCTTGAACGCAATAGCAATCGATCGTCATTGGAATTGTGACTTTTCATACTCTTGATTTGATGCACTATCACCAATTGGCTTAATATTGCGTGGTTATTGAACGAACCTATTGACATTGAGTAAGTTTTGAGTCTATCTTTAAAGAATAAGATCTACGTTTTTATGAACATTGAGATCGTCATTGGATTGGATTGAAATTGACATTGATATTGCGTTCAAGAGTAAGTAAGGGTAAAAAACAAGCAGAGTTTCAAATAGTAAGAGCAGGCTTCTTACTATTTGAAACTATGACAACTTGTTTTTTTTCACTGCACATATTCTGTGACATTATTGTACATCTGCTTATTAGCGTTCTTATTACGATAATTTTAATGACCAGTTCTTGTAATTTTTTCCTATTAAAAATAACAAATAACGGTTTTTCGAGACTTTACGGAATGCAGATCTTCTTAGATAAGTTTCTAGATATCCATTAAAGGAATTATTCACGCAAACAAGTTGAACAGGGTATTAAAGCTTTTCTAAAGGGGGATTTAGCCCTTTATAAAGGGATCTTAGTATTCTGATTCATTTGGATGCAAAACGAAGGAAAGTTTCAGTCACGTCCGTGAAGATTTCTAAACTTCGTGGAACATGATTATTGGGAAGAAATTCGATAGCGCTTGGTTGTTAAGCAACTTTTGCAATGACCGGTCATGGGATCGGTGACCAAAAATTATTATTATTATTTATGTTAACACCCACCATTCCGCATTTCGCCCGCGTGGTCATGGCCCATTTTACCACTTCAATTCGATTCAACCGTAGGGTAGGCCTGTGCCCCAGCAATAGGGACATAAATAGACTTGTGACGATGATACTTTTAAAGAACAATGGTCAAAATGGACTACGAAAAAAAAGTTCTTGTACCAAGATGGAACTATCACCAAAATGTAGTACAAGTTGAATGTAATTATTATATACCAACAATTTATTTTTAAAAGCTGGGAAAAGAAAGATAATCCTCTCTAAAATATGTCATTATTTTTTAGAACGCAGTTTAAATTATGTTATTTTTGAACGCATCTTATTAATAATGTCATTCCTAGAGAAGTCATTTCTGTCTAATCGAATTTTATACGATTCTTATATTATTTACTAACTATATAAATCCGTGAAAATTATTAAACTTATATTAGATTACTAATATAATTAGATATTACTTAGAGGAAAATAGTTTATTTATAGTGAAATTAAAAACAAATGATTATATAAGAATCGAAATTACAGTATTCAATCGATTGCGACCTCCCTTTTTTAGACAACTATGTGCAGACGTGTTTCTACGCAGACCGTTTTGTAACTTTGGCGGGGATCTTGTATTATCTTCTGTATTATGGGGAGCATAGTAGGTTCCATGGCAGTGTAGAATCGAGGTCTGGAGAGAAATACCGGATTCTCTGGATTAGAATTAGACTTAAATATAATTAAAGTCCTAATTATAAGGGGTAGAATTAAGTCGAGACATTGGGTGGAAACAATATTATGTGTACATTTTATAAAATAATGACACATCCGGGTTACATGGACTAGAGAACACTGCTGTAATTGTCTTATTGGTCGATGTACACTGGGATGCTGTGCTCATATAATTACCATAGTTTGGTATCTTGGATGGGCCAGACATGAACAGAATGTAGCTGCTCCTGCAGCATTCCGTGATGAGGTATTCATTAGAGTTGTTATAAAGAAAAGAAAAATCAACATGTTTTGCTATATCCTTTTGGAATTAGTATTTTCACTACTACTTTATACAAGTTATGGTGTAAGATAGAAAAGTAGAGTTATTGGAAGCAATCTTAAAAATTCTATAATTTTTTTTGATGTTCATTTGTTCACAAAAAATGATTTTATTTCTTACAGTCAATAAAAATAATATATCAGATATGGAACAAGTTTGAAGTATTATGTGAAAGTATGCACTTCTAGGACTACGATTGGGCATTATCTGACGTGTGCTTTACATATTTCAACTGTAATACCTCTAACTCAAAATGCTACAGTTTAAATAATACGACATAACCTCAAAAACATATTACATAATTACTCGATACTCCCAGCTTTTAAAAATATATTTAATGTCTTTCTTTGTTCTAGTTGCATAGGCAAACAAAATAACAAATGTTTCATCAAGTTACGTTTTCTTCGGTTTTACTAGTCCAAGCATGTTAGGCAGATGGCCATTGTTCTTTAGGTCTTACTTAACTAATGTAACCTCATTCGCCAGGCCGCGGGATATAGAAAGAAATCCATCGCAGTAAGATGAGCACGATCGGCGAAAGGTGTGCCTGGCATGGTAGTAGTTGGCATTGTAGTAATTGGCATGGCAGTAGCGGGCATGATAGTAGTCGGCATGGCAGTAGTTGGCATAGTAGTAGTGGGCATGATAGTAGTCGGCATTGTAGTAGTTGGCATGGCAGTAGTCGGCATTGTAGTACTTGACACGGAAGAAGTTGGCATAGTAGTAGTGGACATGACAGTACTTGGCATCGTAGTATTTGGCATTGTGGATTCTTCGATAAAGGACTCGCGCGAGTAGGAGATCGAAGTTGCTTGCCGTTTTCATAATTAACCATATTGTACCTACATAATTAATAAGCCACTGATGGCGCTAAAATTAACGTATTAATGTCAGCCAACGTTACTGACATTGCTCGAAGTATTGCTCAGCTGAAGTGGCAGTGGACGGAACACATTGCTAGAAGAACCGATTGCCGTTGGGGCGGAAAGGTTCTAGAATGGCGACTGCGTAACGGATGACGCTCAGTGGGTAGGCCCCCCACCAGCTGGAAAAACGATCTTATAAAGGTTTCAGGACGTCGCTGAATGCCGGCAGCTCAGGACCGATCGTCGTGGAGACCAATGGCGGAGGCTAATGCACAGCAGTGGGCGGTGTGCGTCTGATGAGACAACATTACATATATTGCCCATATCACTAATTAAGTAACTAATGCACTTGTATTTTGGAAAGATGAAGCAACGAGATTAACACAATACTATACCGGGGACAATATAGAAAACTACATTTCCCAAATTAACCCTACTGGGAATGGAATCCGGGATCTCAAAGATGGCGAAACCTTAAAACCGCCGTGTGACCTACTCGGTAACGAACGTCGTATTCTTATCAATAATACATATTGCTTTAAAGAGCGTTATGATGTCATCGTATCTAACATCCACTTCTAAAGACTATAGCTCCATTAATGCGTTGTATTTGAAGTTACGTTAACAAACCAAATTCTCATTTAGCGGAACTGGCAGTAAATTCCCAAATAATATGAAATCTATATTAAATCTGCACTATATCCACCTACGCTATCCAATGTTAAACTAATCAAAGGGCGTTGATCCAATTTAAACACTATTACAGAGCAGTGAGTTACACAATTGTTTGAGACGACAAACGACGGATCCTCAAGCAGGGAATAAATTTACAATACAACTGGTATATTGGATATTTTAATGGTATTATTGATATCATACGTAGTTTGAAGGGGTATTATAGTGGATTACTTGTTTGCCTCGATTCTGTTTAACATGGATTTAAATGATGACACGATAAAAGATTACTCGGTTGAAAATATTGTTAGGTAAAAAATTATAGAAAATATTTTATCTACGCCATGTAAATCTAAATAGTGTTCTAATTATTAAGTTATATGGATGTAAAAATTGGCCCATATATTACTAGATACCATTGTACCAAATATAATGGTTTTGTTTCTATTATAAGTGTAAGCTATACATTCCTTCTAGCTAGCGGTATCCTATAGTGAAAAAAGTAAAGAACGTAGTGTTAGGCTTTATATCATATATACTAAAATACTGATAATAAGGTTAGACACTTGTACTAAACTAAAGGAAAGAAAGTTATCGACACCTCAACGACCTTAAGAACTCTTCCATCAAGTACACCGTGAACCAAATTGATATCACATAGTGACTTCAACGTATAAATAAGTCCCTGTACGACTCCTGACATTTTTATTGATATGTTCTGAATTTAGTCAATCGTAAGTATTCCTAATCTCACGTCCCTCACATACGATCCATTTAAATTCAATTCATTTCAATTCTATTGCATTTATGTAGTTTACATAGGAGATTAATTAAAAAAATATATATTTTCATACACGAACCCGGATAGGGCGCAGCAACTTACATAGCAATGTTAGATATAAAACTAAGATATAATTAAATAAAATTACAATTAAAGTAACAGAATAATCCAAAAATAAATAATGAAGTTAAAAATTAACAAAAAAAAATACTTTGTTTCCTCTAAAAACTCTAGCATATTGTTATTTAATAAATACTGTTTTAATATCTTCTTGTTTTTTTTGTGTTTCCTCCGATTTTATAGATTTTATTTCACCCGTGCTCTGCAAATCGAAACCTATTTCAATACTGACATTTGATGTTTTTTTACTGCCTTAGATTATGTTTTAAAGAATTTTGTATTTTTTTTTATTATGTGTACGTTTAAAAAGGCCATGGTTTCAGTAAGGATTCAACGAACAAGGAACAATAAAAATTATAACAAAATTCTTCGATATTCACCTGTCTCGATTTTATAAAAACAAACATTACCAAAGCGAAGTGAGATTTTATGAATACCCTAATAAATGGATTTTGTCGTTTGCCGTCTAACTTTATTTTTTTATATAGATAAGACAAATTAGAATAAGACAAATTCCACACTAACCTCATATGGTTGTAGTGGGTATTGTAAATAATACCCGGGCAATTTGATTATTTCTATAGTTTTGTCACATTGCCCTCTAACATCGGACATTTTATACTGCGTAGGCATTATTCATAATGCTCGATTAATCAGTTTACTCATGCAGCAGTTATTACAAAAGCCTTTTTACAATTGCAATTTTACTGTTCACAGAGTAATATTGATTGGCATTTTGCCTTTTGTATGTCTTTACCGGCGACTGCGACCTTTTTTATTTAATTACTTTATAATAGTTGATAGATCGGTTTCTTATAAGTGCAAATAATATATTTGCTTTAACAGCCTTTTTATGTAACCTTCAAAAGCAAAAGACGGGTCTCTTCGACCCTACACGCTAACGAAACTAGATTCTGATTGATGGGCTATGGTTTCACATTACATTGAATAAAATATCGATGTCTAGCCTTCTCCGTCCTATAGTAAATACAGTAAAACGAACACTGAATATATATTTTTTTAACTTAAATTCACGATATTCTGAATAATATAATAATAGGATTATTATATTATTCTTTTTTTTTCAATTGAAAATCCAATTAATTTTTCAATCTGCACATATAAAGTTTATTTCATGATAATAATATATTTCCTAATAGACATGATCAAAGACATCTTGATGAATGAAATCTTTCTTTTTAATATAAAACTACCTTTCCGCCAGCGGCTTCACCCGCGTAGTTTTGAATTGTATAATATCAAAATCCCTTCCTAAAAAACCGCATTAAAATCCGTTGCGTAGTTTTATAGATTTAAGCATACATAGAGACAAAGAAACCGACTTTGTTTTTTACTATTGAGTGATTTGATGATCCTAACTACTCGCGGGGTTCAAAAGTATACTTTACTTATATTGTGAACAATTTGTGACATTAACAGAGAAAATTCAAAGAGATCTCAAGCGTAAGACAATTTGTAACACCAAAACAAGCCAAGAATTTTTATCTTCAAAACACTGGGTCTTTCGGCGTATTGCCGCCGGTCGCCGTGATTGATGAGATGCCCCTGTCATTTTGCTCTCGTGGCTGTATCCTTGGCTTGACAGAGCGGCTGTTGCTATGAAAATCTTGGAGGGGGCTGAAAAGACCCAGATTGGTTTCGCTCAGTGGTAAAATTCGTTAAGGATAATTAGTGTTAAGTGCTAATGTCAATAATGTAATATTATATTAGTTATTTTTCCGGCGACTTCACCAGCCTAAATTATAGCCTATGTTACTCGCGTATGATGTAGCTTTCCGTTGGTGAAAGGATTTTTAAAACTGTCCAGTAGTTTAGGAGCCTATTATATATTGCAAACAAACACTCAAATCATTCTTTTTATAATATTGGTAAAGATATAACCACTAATATTGGATTAATAAAGTCGTTTAGATGTGATCAGATTGTGCAATATCAGCGTTTTTTTTTTCATTAATATGTTTTATCGTACTCGTTTTTTTTTTCATTAATATTTTATTTACTCCAATTCAATTTAAATAATATATCTAACCAACTTAATAAAATATATGTTCCATTTTTATAACAAACTCTTTGAAAATTCTCACCCATTTATAAATGTGAACATGTTCGCCGTTGCACGTAATAGACTGCGAACATGAAAGATCACGTAATTATACGTGACATCCATCTCAATTTTGACATCGATCCGTGACAGCGCTGTCGAACTACGTCACGAAAACAGCATATTAAAGCGTCGTCGTAGAGTATGCGTCTTACATAAACACTTATATATAAAAGTTACGTTATATTTTAATTTTATCTGCTATCGATAGATGGCATTAGGGATTTTTATTAATTTTCATAAAAAAGTAAAGCTTTACTTTGTTTTTTATTAAATTTTAACATTACGTGGTCCGAATATATACCCATTAATGTCCTCCCAATAATAAGGCACACGCCTTCCCTGTGGATGGATGATGTACAATTTCGAAGATAAATAAATAAAAATTTACACTCGCAAACCGGACACATTTATTTTGATGAAATATGCTTGAAATTCTTTAAATGAAAAATGCTTTTTTCCCTGGCACTCTGAGATGGGACTCGAACTAATCACTGAGCTACCCATGACCTAACAGCACTGACGAATTTTTGAAGCGTATTTTCATCAATATTCAGGGAATCCCACGAGCGTCCCATCTCAGAGTGCCAGGGACAAAGTGTTTTTTTTAAGCATTTGTCATTAACATATTTTTCAGTATAGCATTTTCAATGCTAAATGGATCAAATGTAACAATTATTTTAAATCAAATTTTGTATATAAAAAAAAAATACCATCGCGATATAATTTGCCATAACGCCATCTAGAACCAAAACTAAAATGAGTTTAAAAAATGGAATCCAAACGGGACGAACGACTTAACGAGTCTCATAGCATGGAGGAAACCGAGTTAATTTTAAGCCACCCATCCTTCGCACTGCAGAATGGGTTTTGCCATTTATACCCAAATAATTGTAATTTTCTATAAAAAAAAAGCGTTAAATGTGACTTATTTGCATCATTTAAAAATGCATTACTGCCCTTTGACGTTAACCCAAGGATAATTTAACTTCACAAAACTTGAAGATAACTTTCAAACTGAATTATGTATTCAGAATACACCCTTTTAGGTCGACAAAGGAATCTTCCGGAGAGCCGTGGAAGTTTTTAAAAGCATGTTGTGGTGTTTTCTTTGAATGGAAATGACGAGAAACGGCGAAGGAAATGATTAATTTACGTCACCTTTGACGTGTCAAGATTTTCTCTGTCAACATCTTTTACTAAAGATTATGTGATAAAAATACGAGATCACTTTACCCGGACTGTTGGAGCAAAGTTTTTGGTTTGTGTAAAGCGCTTTTAAACGATACGCAATTCGGTTTGATAGTACTGTTAGCAAATACAATAAATAGCATATAAACTTTATTATGTTTTGAATTAGGTTTTGTAGAAATTGAACCTTTTAAAGTCTCAGCTACACTGGTTGACGGGATTAACACGTGCAGCGCGGGTGACTCTTGCAAACGCTACACGCTATTAAGCACTAAGCCCGACATTTTTTTCTCGTAGAGGAATATAAAGCATGCACTGTCTCCACTCTAGACAGGCAGTTCGTTCTTGGGAGTCTTCCTCTGCACGAACCCACCCGAAGGCCAGTCAAAATGCGGATGTCATACCCAATACACGTCTTCTGTGTATCATCACTTTTGGAGGAAGGGTCTGGGATCCAGCACGGAGTGCTCCAAACCCATCCCTGTTCAGACCAAAGGCCACCCTCTCAACGGAGGAGATTCGCGTGCATCAGAGCCTCTTCCCAGAGAGTCGGGCATGCGCAACGATCAGTTTATTGCCAATTATCTGGTCTGAATGCGGAGAGATGCTATTGGGCTATCTCTTCCTTCTCTAACATGTACTGCCGCGTCTGCTGAATTCGACACTGGATTTTTATCAGAATAACACTGATGAGCGCCAGAAGGCATGATCGTTACACAAGTCGTTCTCTATACATATAGTTATTAGATTTCTGCCAACGGCTGCGTCCGCGTGGTGACTAAAGACGTCATTAATGTGATGAAAAGTAGCATTTATGCTAATTCAGGATTAGAATTATCCATATACCAAGTTTCATCAAAATCTGTCCAGTAGTTTTTGCGTGAAAGAATAACAAAAACAAACATCCATCCACACATCAACAAAAGAATATTACCTAGTAGGATAGGATTATAAGATCTTTTTCAAATATCATCGATCTTTAATGCACCAAAGAAGGAGCGACGGTGTATCTTTGGAGGGTATGCATTTCTGTTTCGCTGCCGCGAGCGATACGTATTATGATATTCGTTTACATTCGCAATCTCAAAACTCTTTTCAGCTATGACGGTAATAGTAAAGGAGACAAAAAAACATGTAATTTCACGAACAATATAAAAAATGATTATATGGATTTCGAAGTGTCATTAGTTTGGTAAGTACTTTTGATTGAATATGACAGTTCTTTAACATGCATTCCAGGCAAAGAAACTGAAATAGATTTATAGAGCGGCCTTGAAAAATATTCCCATAAATAAATATTTGTTTCTTTAACTCAATAAGAGACAACAACGCTTATAAAAAAAAAATATGCCGTATTATTTCAACCTTTGCGCACTAGTTCGTTTATAGGTTGTTAGTATTGGTATAAGTTGTTTGCATTGTTTACTATTTCAAAAGCGTTGACAAACTTTTTTATTTGTCGATATAGTCGATAGCGGGCGTGATTTGTTTTTACGTCAAAAAACTAGTTAGTGAACACTTAGTGAAGGCCCGGCTGTAAGTTCTAATTAAATATATGTAACGCGATGGGTAGCACAAAGAACTACGCACTCTTTTTTTTTAATACGCGGGCTGTTACTATAACTCCGGGCGGAAATGAATTTAACTATAACTCCGAGAACCGTCTATGGCCACGATTCGCGCGTTAACAAACCACTTCAATATTTGTGTTGCCACTGCTTTAATTGATTCATTAGTATTTTAAAATTGTGATAACACCTATTGAATCGTAAAACGTGTCTTTTTTGAACCCCGAGACATAAAACACTTTACATATATTCCATTTAATGGTTTGCCATTTTATACATTTTATCCAAATTAAATTACTTATTAGTTGTATTAAGTAATTTAATTAGGATTCCGCATATTTAATGTAACTGATAGTAGATAGTAAATGAATCATTATAATGTCAAGGTTTCTTTTTCTTATAACAAACTATGTTATAAAATTATTTTAATAATAACGATCACATTAGATACCTTACATCATTAGTCGTTAGCAAATTTCGTTAAAAATAATTGACTTATCGCAAAAAATCAACAATATAATGAGCTCTAAATTAAAAAGAATAGGGACGTAGCCTGTTTTCATAGTATAAATAAAGTTAAAGTAGGTATAATGAGAATCATCTTCATTTAAGAAATCATTTTAAGTATTATAAATTACGCTAATGAGGAAGTATTTGAAAAAAAAACATTTGTTCCCGAAATCAAACTAGATGTTGCTACGGTACGTTCTTGATTTCTCCATGACAACCCTTCCGGTTTTCTTAAAAAACGTTTAAAACTAAATTAGTTTTCAAAAGTCATTTTAACTCATATTCTTTTAGTACTTTTTCGTATTTGTATTGACATTTAAGTTTCGAATTTTTCAAATTTCAGTGTTTAATATGTTAGTTAAAAGGTACGGAAATGCGCGCGCGTGTGCGTGTGTGTGTGTGTGTGTGTGTGTGTGTGTGTGTGTGTGCGCGTGCGTGTGTGTGTGTGCGCGTGCGTGTGTGCGCGCGCGTGTGTGTGTGTGTGTGTGTGAGTGAGTGTGTGTGTATGTGTGTGTGCGTGTGTTAATGTTTCATTATATTGGGGTAAATTTATATGTGTATGGAGGTGTATATGCGTGCATTTTATTAGTCTTACTCTTAGTTAGTATTAATTTTGCATATGTAAACTCCTTTGTTGTAGATTAAATATAATAATAATAAATAATTAAATTCGTAAAGTCTAAACCTTATTTGAATTTAAAAATAGAAAATTTGGATTGCTGCCTAGGTTTTTACTGTGATAGGTGCGCTTTCGACTCCTGTCCAAATTCAGAGAATGAAATTGAATCTCGCCTAAGCAAATCTCGAGTTAAGTTACAATAATTTTAACGAACTCCCCTGCCTAAAAAGAAAAACCCGCTAATTTACGACTAACGATATGGAAATTAGTCGCTGTAAAACAATTTATGAAGAAACTGGTTTGTTTCGTAATAATTTCGAAATTATATAAATTTTCATTAACATGATTTATTAGTAGATATTATTACGCCTGTATTAGGCGTTGATTACCGCCAATTTACACTCATATCTTTAGTCGAGAGAATTACTTGAGATTAATATCATAACTTAAGTAAGTGTTTTTTTCTAAATAAAAAAGAATTTAAATGAAGTAATAAATGTTAATAGTTAGAATACTATTATTATTCGAAAAAAAATTAAATGTTGCTGATGTGCTTAAAATATAATATTATGAAATTATAGTGATGACGACTGGCTAAAAAAAAAAAGAAATTCTGTTTAGTCCGTTAGTCAGATGTATTTTACTTTACTTCAATTTAACAGAAATAGCTTAGATTACAGACACTAAAGTTGAAGAGTGGGGACTCGTTACGTAACAGTTTTGTAGTAAGCGTACCATAGCGTGACGTCATGTGACATTTTATCTTAATGTATCGTCGTAATTTTATGATTTAATACTTTATGAACAAAAAAAAATTGTCGTCATCCTTATTCTAAAAACCTGAGGTTTGAGGCGCTATATGTTGAAAAACGCGTGATTAACTTAGTTCAGCAGCACCAGGAGATGCTAAGTAAATAGATACAGTACATGATAAGCTTAGAAGTAACAAAAATTATGTGTTTTCCTTTTGTTGTAACATAATATATATTATTATTAATTAATTACTTTTACTCCACTATCGATACGAGTGTAAGACTCGAATGCGAATGAAGAGAAGAGTTTCGAGCCAAGTCACAAAACAGAAGTAACCCAGATATAGACGCGACTTCGTTGGAATGGAATAGTATTATAAATAAATAAAATCATTTGTAACATTGAATACACCCACTGTTTTAGAAGATATTCAAAATTATAGGAAACGTTACTATCAAAGACTGATTATTCACCCAAACCCATTGGCTACAAAGAGCTTAGTCAACCAGTTTAAAAGAAGCAATATAAATTAGTAGGGCAGCTGTGGCGATGGCCTCAGTACCCTAAACGCCCTTCTTTGCCTTCAAATAAATTGTTAATAGTCCTGGTGGTTGTACTGATGGTGATTTTTAATATATAGAAAAATATAAATTGTAACACTGAACCTGAAATCGCGACTGAATTGCGGCAAATTCGTCCCTTTTGAACAAAATCTTTAACTTTTGCTACGTAGCATTGGTTGAGACGTTGCAGCAAGACACGAGCCGTCTCTTATAAAGTGACATCTAACTTTAGTATCGGGTTTAGACTATTATCCGACCAAAATCTGATAACGAGCCTAATTTTAACGTTTACTCTTATATCATTGCCAATTTTCTTTAGGCGGCCTATGGTATCAACGAAGTATTAATTTCAGTACTTATTTTATAAGACGAAAGATGTTTAAGTGTTTATTTAATTTAATACAAAGTTAATTATTGTTAAAATAATAAAACTTAGTATCTTTTATCACTAAATAAAATTATTAAGATGTAAATAAAATAGCTTGATGACGCAGTGACTAGCGCGCTCGACTTGCGATACGGTTGTTAAGCAACTTTCTTCATGGCCGGTTATAGGATGGGTGACCAAAAATTTATGATCTCGAAATCCCCCGTGCTTTGGAAGGCACGTTAAGCCGTTACTTCCGGCTGTATCTACAGTCATCAATCTGCACAGAGCCCGTGGTGGGTCATGGCCCGTTCTCCCTATTCGATGATTTCATCTATAGGCAAGGCCTAAGATCTAGCAGTGGGAACATTAATAGGATGGTGATCATGAATAAAAGAGTATCATGGTGAAAATGAAAAGCAAGAGTCAGTCTAAGCTACGACAGGAATCTGGAATCTTCAATTTCTGTACTCAATTATGAAATTGGTGTACAAATATTTAACGTTTAAAGTTATTGACGAGATTTAACAGTTTGAATATTTAATGAAAAATACTTAAAAATCCACTTTGTCCGCACCCTAAGATGGGATATGAACCATAACCTTTGGCAATCCGGGCCACTGCTCTAACCGCTGAGCTACCTAGAACCTAACAGGATTCTCAATTTATCTCAAGCACTTGTTACTTCGCTACTACAGATCGTATTCTCATCGATGTTCAGGCAATCCACCCAAACAGCCGAAAGATATATTTTTACAAATATTGAAACTTTCTGTAAAGATTAAATTTTGTTCTAATTATTATATTTAATCAATTTTGTATTCACCGAAAAATATTATTAATGATAAATGCTTAAAAAACTTTCTATATGGACGTTTGAAGAATCTCTTCTCCAATATAATAACATATAATAATACGTTTCTCACCACATCTGTGGTTAGGAATATATATGAAATAGTAAATACATTAATAAATTACAATTAAGTAACATCAAGAGAGGGTGGGAGACTATTTACCTAATAAGGTTTTTTAGATCTGACGGTCACCAGTTAAAATAGTTTGGGAATCCCTGGTTTAGAGTCATTCCTGTACAAATCAAATTGTTGGCATGTCGAAATACAATCGTAGGCTATTTTCATTAGAGAAGATAAGTCACGGTATTTGGCAGTAAACTCGTGCCGATGATATAACATGATACTACTTACGTTTGTTGACTAGAATAACATCCATTATTTCACTAGCATTCCGCCTGCGGCTTTGCCCGGGTAGTTCCGCGTTATTGCAATATTTTTCACTTATATTAATCATAGCGTGATTAGAATAACGAATTTAAATGACCATAAAAATTAAATCATATAATATAAATAAAATAAAATCCACAGTTCACACACAGCTCAGTTTTCATGATGAGTGGTAAAAGCCCCAGTATGATGGAGTATCTGTGACAACGACGATACCATAACACCCAGGCCCGAGACAATATAGAAATCCATTTTTTCTACACTGAACCGACCGGGAATCCAAAAGGAAGGCTTGACCAATCAAAGCGAGGAACAGAAAACGTCCGAATGGTTTATGTAAAATGTTCCATAAACACATTAGGAAATCAAAATAAAAAACCCAGTAATAATTTCATAAACTGTACATAAACATAAACTGTAGTTAATTCTACGGTCAAATTGAATTCGTCGTGTACAAACGAATCAGCGATAATTGTTTATTTATTCACTGTAGGTCTGTTAATTTTCGAAATACAAAATAAATTTTCTTTCACAACAAATCATTTGACTAATAAATTTGATTTGTACTATGAATGATTCCGGCATATTTTGAATACATTGAATTTGTAATGTTATAAAAGATTTTTATTATAAAATAAAATTGGAATGACGACATCTTTCTTTTTTTGGAATATTTAATATTTATATACTGGTATATATATTCACTTATCTCAAATGATTGAATATGATTGAAAAGCCTATAAGTTTGTTTGCATCTTCTTTTAGTTTTTCTCAGTTTTGTCCTTCGATGTTCTGTGCGGGTTAAGGCCGTGAGTTATCGTTATGAATCATTAAGTTAGCTGCCACATATTTAACGATGGAAAGATTACATTTCAGATATACTAAAAACGATTACGATCTCGGCGTCGAACACAGTTCTGTATGCGACATCATAGAGCTTCAATGAAATAAAACTTTCATCAAATTTGATTGGATTTCTATGGTGTGACAGCGTTGTACTTGATGACAAATTTGATGCTGTTTTATAATAGTATAGCACTGCTGAGTCATATTATAATTACAATAATATAGAAGACAAATATATAAGTAAAAGTATAGACGCCGCTGACTTTTTTTTTATTTTATTGACAATTCATATCGTCTTAAAGCTTTTAACATTGTCGGACAACAGATAGGCTACTGATTGAATAACCGAAGAATACGTAAGCATCATATATACTTAAAGATACATAGATACGTTTATTTATTACCTACTAAAAGAATATATAGGTCGTCAACCGGTCAACAGTGCGGTTATTCCGCTCTTAATTGATTCTTTCTCCGCTCACTAAAAATATATTTAAGTAGTTTCCTTGAAAATATATTAATAAAAATATATTAAATAAAAATATATTTTATTGAAATTTTTAACATTATATTAATGAGTCAGCTTTGGAGTTGGTACTAGCTTTCTCACTTTTATAAGAAGGGTTATCTCTTTTATTTTAAAAATAATTGCATCTAAACTTAACATATATAGTTTTTTCTGATCTGATGACAAAAATATCTAGTCTTCGGTACTTGAATTTTAATGACGTTACCCAGGTAACGAATTCGCGCAAGATCCAAGGAGCGGAAAATAGATCTTCAATATTCTTGCTCCTACTTCTCACGCACCACTTGCCATTTTCCTTTTTAGTGAAATAAAGCTTTTGAATCCTTTTTCCTACTTGGAAATCTCTTAATTTTATTCTATGAGCTACTAGCGAGAAGTTCCTTTTATATTTAGACGAATCAAAAATATATATCTAAATGAGCTTGACGAAAGAGGTGATCTTTAACTCAATTCTGTCATTCGTTTATAACCTACGATGTTGTAAGTACAAATAAAAAAACAAAATAGCTTCCTGTAGTTTAATTCTCCTACAGTGCCATTAATAACAGGGTTTAGCGTCGGAGTAAATTTACGCTAAGACAGCAACTTTATTAATAGTCCAAATTCATATTACACAGATAATAAGCAAACCTATAAACCTACTACCTAACAAACCTTCTAGGAGTAAATATTACTCCCGTAGAGCCTCGTACTAGGTTAACCTTTGCAAAGTCTCTGTGTGATAATATGATTTTTGACTAAGTGCAATCTCAGCGAAGATTTACTACAACGCTAAACCTTGTTTATTAATGACACTGCTAATGTTTATGTAATAATTGCATCTCAATAGAAACACAACTACTTGCTATTTAGCCATTCTACTATCTACCAGAAGTCCAATATTATTAGTGCGATGAAGGCATCGCAAGACAATTGTGATAGATATATTATAATAATTATTTGACTTCTACTTAAAATTACTATCTTAATGGGTTACCATTTGGGTACACAGAAATCCGCAATAGAAACCAATCAATTAATTTTAATATTTTTATAAGCGTACATATCATTTCTGGAATGATCAATCGCGAATCGAAAAATAATTGAGTCTGTTGACTCAATTTGCTTTATTTTTTATATGCTATAACCACATTTTATTATCATCCCACCTCCCACGAATGTCTTTTAAATATGAAAACCTCAGCATAACTAGATATCTGCTCTACTGTAGCATTTTTTTCCAACCACTGCCATTCAGTTGCAAAATGGACGCTGTCTTGACAAGATGGCCGCTATTTTTCAAGAGAATTACACTTCTAACTAGATTAGCTCCACTTCTGCGTAATAAAAATTTTGCATTAATATTTACGAGAGTTTTCTTGAATACTTTACTAGATTATTTCATAAAGTTTTGTGGTGTTTTTGTAAGAAGAATAACGTTATACATTTTCATTATCTCAAGGTAATACGAAGGCTCTAAATAAAATCTTTCTCGAGTTATCTTTTCAAATTTTTAACGCAAAGGCCTTAAAAAATTTGAGACATTTAAAAAATAAGCTTTTTATCTAGCAAACAATATTGAAAAACGTTTGAAAAATTTCACTAAGCTAAATCAGTCAGTTATGTCATAGAAGCCTGTTATGGTTCCATTATAAAGTGAAAAATCAAATGAAATACAAATATTTATACATGTACCAATAATCAAACTCTCAATATTTATTTTTGAATAGATATATAAATTTAACGGTGGTTCCATTTCCGTTTATCTCTACCCTTTCTGCTCTTGTATACTTATGGTATGTAATTAATTTAATTTCACGCTGTAGTTCATTTGTGATGTTGTCGTCAGCTATTAAAAATATATTTGAAAGAACCAATGTTAGTCTATTAGTTACCTGAATATACTGCACGCAATCCCACGCTTATTACATTACTATACATACTCATAGCCTTATGTATTTTACTTCTTCATTAAGAAAAAAGATAAAACATAATTTCAATGCATTTGAACAAAAATATGTTTACAATGCGTTTATGAATAAGGAGGTTACATTACTTTAATAATGTAACTAGGCCCCTAACGACTTATAAAATACGTAAGAAAATAAAGTGGTTCCACTACTTCCCAAGGAAGTTGGTAACATGAACGGGCAATTGAACATGTAAAGGGTATTCGCATAGATGGATCGTCACCATTTCATGCAACATTATCCCTTTTTCTGGCCTACTTTCTAAAATGATTTGGGTATTCTGGACGTTATGTATATATAGAGATAAGTGTAAATATTACGCAACAAATATTTATTCTGTAAAATTAAAAAATATATTCACACAAGGAACATATATTTTTATTATATCAATTATAATCGGGATGACACCTAACACAAATTTAAAAACCGAAATAGAACAAATTTCAAGTTCGTGTTTTAATTCAACGCATCATTTATACGTTTCTTTATGACGAATTCGAAATTGACGCTGATATTACAAACGGACACACGTGACGTCATCGGATTTAGCGGCATTAAGCGGTTCTGTTTTCAAATATAATTGGAACCCGCGAAGGCTTTTAAAATGACCGCGCGTTCCATTTTTTAAAATAACTTTTTACATTACTCTCGATGGTTAGAATGTAAACGAATTACCAGCTGTGCGGGTTAGAATATAAAAAAAATGAATAAAAATGACGGTAATCAACTTTATTTTGTCTGTGGTGTATGTTTCGTTTATGCCGCAAAGCTTTACGTTTTTCGTATATACAAATACTCCCAATTTAAAAGAAATACGACTTTAATATTTATACCAGGCATTTTTATCTCTTAAAGTTAAAAGTAATTTATGGCTTGTGTAATGTTATTTTATATATATATTAAGCTACAAAGAAATATTTACCTATAATTCATGTGTCGGTCGTTTATTGAATACACAAATGATTGGTTAATTGAATAGCGTGTCTCTTTAATTGAATGGCGCGACTTAATTTCATCGAAGGACTGGCCGCCCAATAGAGAATATACACATTTTTAGAAAATGTTTTTAATTGATAATTAACATCGATATATAACTGTAAAAAAATACCCGGCACCGAAAATCTAACATTTTGTAACATTAATAATTGATGAAAACAAGTAATAGCTACGAGCAGCTTAAACACCGGAATTTTTGGCGCGCTTGTCGTGACGTTAAAGTACACGACTACTATGACATTTTAAATCAATAAAACATCATTTAAATTGTAATCTGTTGTTTATTTTGCGACATAATACTTTGATGTTATTGCATCGATGTTAACTTTTTGTAACAACGACATCCCTATACGTGTACATTTTCGTCACATCCGCTCTGACAAGTAGCATGGCGTTTGAATATTTTGAAGTGACCGTATCTTTTTTGCACTTTTAAATAATTACTAGCTGTGCCCGCAACTTCGTCTGCGTGGGAAGTATTTTGGTAGAATTCTTTTATTCCTATGAATAGAGTTGAATCGAATAAGTGCTTAATGCGGATCGGTGGGTATTCACGTTGCTGATGCAGCCAGGACTAACAGCTTAACGTGCATTGTGCCAGTGCTGTGCACAGTGCTCAAGATAATAATGTTTTGGTCACCCATACTGTCCTTACGAATGTAATTTTTCTATCTCTTTTCTCGTTTCTCGCGCTCTGGTTGTCGCCTGTGTCTGAGAATTTTATTCGTACTTTGAAACTGTCCTTCTTTTGTTTTTGATATTTTAAAATTATTATTATTTATCTAGTTGAATGCACAATCAGTTATTTATTTTTCTATTTTCTGGAAGAAGTTGCCTGGAAGAAATCGCTGGCTAGCGATGAGTTTGTCGTTTGTACTTAGTTATGTAAAATAAGTATTCATGTATGTCCCTTGTTTATTTCACTGCAATTTAAACCGAATGCGCTAACACACTACGCCATCGGACCTCTAATACTTAAGATATACTTATATTATAAAGGGGAAAGATTTGGTTGTTTGTTTGTTTGCATCAAAATTTGCCCCAAAACTACTGGAGCGATAGTTTCAGAGAGATTCTACCTACGGGAAGCTTCATCACACATGTCATAGGCTATAATTTTGCGGCAAAGTTGCGGGAAAATAGCTAGTTCATTATACCTTGTGAAAACTTATCTGCGGCACACCTGTGGAGTATGAAGGCAACACGGGTTGGCGATAATCGAAACTACTTTCTCGATCTCTATTGCACAAACTGCGAGCTCTTTCAGAGACCAAGCGCATTTCTCTATCAAAGGAAGTTTAATACTCATACCATACTGCATGTATGTTACGGTTAGCAGTTAGACGCACTATGCGTTCTTCAGAAGTTTTCTGAGATCAAACGCTTGTTGTATGAGTTCTCCCAGAGCTCAAGAGAATGTCCCTGACGGTAAATGCTTCAGATTCAACTTTATAGAGCATGAGCCTCGCGATGGGTAGTTAAATACGCTTCGCGTTATTCAGGTGTTTCCCTAGACCGAACGCATTCCGTCCAATCTCTTTCTTTGTCAATAAAAGTCTGTCGGTACATGTCTGACGAAAGATACGTGGAGTTTTATTTATTAATGATATAAAAAAATATATACATATTTTAATTTCGACTTTCCACACTCGAAGGAAATGGTCTACTAACACGTACTTCCGAGAGGTGCTTAACTGAGCTTCCGTCAGATTTGAACGGCCCTCATCATCATCATCAGCCCTTTTACGTCACCAACTGCAGGAGCCTTTTGGATTAAAGAGGATGGGCCACGACCTTCCATGAGGACCAATCGCTTTACGTGCCTTACAAAGTTTGGAGTTGCTTGAGATAATATTTTTTGGTCACCCTTCCTGTGACCGACCTTTGTAAAAGTTGCTTAACAACTACAATCGCGAGCCATAGCGTTTATTCACTACACCACCAAGCTACTCTGAACCGATCCTCAGACTCGCGTAATATTATATGTGTTGTGACAAATGAATAAACCATTGTTTCCGGCGAAGACTGAAAATACTAACTTCGAAGTACGAATCCACAGCAAATGTGTATATTAAAAAAAAAACAAAGTAGTATTATAATTACATAAAAAATTGTAATAAGACAAAAAAAAATATATCAATCGAGTTGTCTTTACCTTCTTAACTTCAGTTGACGTGAATCTAACTTTGTCATGGAAAAGTGACATTGTGTCTGCTACGTGGCAAGCAACAGGGGGTGAGTAGGATTCTCCTCCGTGAACCCGATAGTGAACTGCCCTCAGTGGCGTAGTGGCTTATGGCCGTGGCCCGCGATCGTTGTCGTTAAGCAACTTTCGCAAGGGCCGGTCACGGGATGGGTGACCAAAAAATTATTATCTCATGATACTCCGTGCTTCGGAGGGCACGTTAAGCCGTAGGTCCCGGCTGCTTTGCATTCGTTAATACCCTCCTATCCACATTGGGCCAGCGTGGAGGGTGGCCAGCATGGATGGTTAAGGAGGATGGGCCATGCCCATCCTCCTTAACCATCCTCCGTCAACCTTAAACATCCGTAGCTGGGTGGCGCTACGGATAAGCGCCACTGCGCACGATCGATATTGCTAAGCAATTTTCGCAAGAGTAGATCACGGGATGGGTGACCAAAAATTATTAAACAAAGGCCTGAGGCCCTGCAGTTTGACTATCAAAGAGTTAATGATGATGATCAATATATCAAAGACGAAAATTTAATAAAACGGTTAATATTTCATAGCAATTTTGGCGACCATGTTACTTCAAATTGACATAACTTTTTTATTTATGAACCGATTGAAATAAATCTTACACTAAATGTTAACGGAAGAATACCGCAATATAATAGTGAAAACTGCATTTCAATCGGTTCAGCCGTTTCTGAGATTATCGTGCACAAACGCACAGACAAACAGACAAACCGACAAACAGACAAACAGACAAAAAATTTAAAAATCATTGTTTTGTGTTCTGTTACGCTTATAAATATCCCTCATAACAGTTTTTTTTCATATATCTTCAATGTACAGACATCGATCGGTTACGTTTTTATTATAGTATAGATTTTTAAGACGAAATCGAACTAATGTTGAAAAATATTAACATAGACTTTATTCTATAGCAATAATGATCGTAATAAAATATATTTAAGCCTTTTTTTAATCAAACGCATATTCCCAATTGGTCGGCTGATTATACCACTTGGCTGCGACATATATACCGCACATGAGCAAATAGATACAAATTTAAATTTAAACTATACTTATAATTGCTTGATTATACATGTATTATTTCAAGAACTTGGACTGTAAAATTATGTTTCTTGACAAATTTCATAACTCCTATGTCAACGGAAAGTACCCTTTTAATTCCATTGAGAGTGTCGAAAATGGATATGTGCATTTCTATTGGAGCATAAACGGCCATATAATTCATAGTTACATAGACCTGCGTTGCCAAAATTGGGGGGTTTTGGCAAACGGATAATGAATTGATTCGTTACTTTTCCTTGGACTGTAAAAATAACTTAAACTCATTATATGTATTAATTTCTCGGTATAATTAAAGGTTTACTTACTATGAGTTTTACCTTTTTATATTAAATTCGACAATGCTATACGTTAAGGCATTCATTGTCGTACGCAAACAACGTCCGTTTACATAGTTCTTCAAGCAAAACGAATCCCTGGAGCCTTACTATGAGATTTGAAATTTAATTCAAAAAGCGTTGCAAAAATAATGCTATACTAGTGTTGGAATATGGAAAGAAACAAATAAAATGAAAGAATTATGTGTGAGATTAGTAATGTATTTAGGACACTTGGCGCATCCTGAGTCCGACAAGGTACTGACTAATTTGTTCTTTACTTATCATAATAAATTACTAGTTACATGTACACTCACCCATGATTTACACTTTACCTACATATCTCTTTATTCATTAATAATTCTCGTATCTAGAGATATTTAACCTACTCAACAACAGAATTCTTTGCTTCTTCGCCATAAAAGATGCAGTGAGGATGCCATAGAATGCTTGTCGGTACAAGCCAGAGTAGAGTAGGATACTGTGACGGAACACACCACAATAATTCAATAAATAAAGCAAAATGCATCGATTATTTATTAATAATTTTAGCCTTAGAAATTGTCGTGCTGGATGGGATTTTAAAGGTGGATTCCTGGAAAGAATCACCACTTCAAATATTTCGTTACATGTAGAAATTGACTTGGATAAACAACACATTTTAGAATAGGTAACATTTGGGGCTGAAAAGCCTGTCATGTCAAGTAAATTATGGATTTTAAAGTGGGGTTTTAGAAGAAACGGACACTTAGAAACTAACAAAATTAGCAATATATTTGATTATAAGTGACATGTAAGGGTGAGAATTATCAAGTGGGTTATGGTGTTTCAAAATGTGTTCTTAGAAGAAATCATTATTTTAGTTTTTGTGATTGCTCGGGCCAGGGTTTGACATAGGGTCATCGAGGGCAGGTAGTACTGATTGCCTTAAATTACTACAATGTCGAGACACATGTTGAGGGTGCAGGCGTGGGACGCTTGACAACTTAAATCAGTGAAATGTTCTGTAAAGAATTGGTATTATGAAAAAATAAGTGGAGGTATTAAAATTACCTCTTTGATTTATTGGTTGCCTGCAATGTGTTAAATTCAACAGAAAGGCCGAAAGACAATAAAGTAACATTAATCTTGCTGTTCTTAAAGAAATATTCGTAGAAATTCGTGTGCTTTTAACCAAAATAAAACTATTTAAAGTTGGACATCATTTTGCCATTTAAAAGGTTAAAATATGATGACAGATATTGTGTCTTGGTCCCTTAGGACAATATAGCTATTTTATACAAAAAATAACAATAAAGACAAAAGGTCAAAACTATTGCTTCCAGATGCTAGGGTATTTTAGATAATTAATAATAAAGTATAATTGTTTCAAAATAACCCCTAATAGCAGGGAGATAAGGTATAATGACCAATATTAAGCGCTAAACATTTGTGAATTTGGGATATTAGTGGGCGTTGCGCTTACGCATGGGTGGAGCCTTATTCTAGTAGACGCAAAGGGGATGAACAAGGAAGCAATTCGTATGAGTGTTCATATTGGTTTAGTCTTAAGGAATAATTTTGTATGTCAATTAAGATAGTTACGTATATAAGATAATAGAAATAGGCGTGGTGTGAGAAATGTGACGGGGGTAGCAAATGTTTTAAAAGAGGTGGAAAATGAAGTTGAGGGACAGTCGGAGAGAGTCCGGTGGAGACCGGGAACAGGATCGTAACTCGGGATTCTGTCGGTTCGTTGCGAGTTTTCGGGAGTTGAAGGGAATCTGGGGAAGATCGAGAGCGGAATCAGAACTCGGGCTTTCTGAGGGTTCGTCACAAGCTTTACGAGATAGTTGATGCAATTCTTAGAGTTGTCGTAGTCTTGCTATCAGATCAGTGCGTCGCGAGATTTGATAGGCAGGTCTGAATTGCTTAGAAGGAGGGCGAATCCCTTAATATATGTTAGTGCGGTGCGAATATATACGTAGGTTACATCACGAATTATAAAAATCTTTATTAAACCTTAAGTATACCGTACCAGTTCGACGCGGGCTTATTAAAGTCAGTGCTTTATGTTAATTAGAGTCAGTGTGTCTATTAGAATTTGTCAATGGTAGAGTTAGTGCGGTTGAAAACTCTACATTTAGGGTAAGATAGGAATTAAAATCCTCCGTTGGACTCGGGTTCAAGGCCTCCGCCTTGAACCGCAAGTAAGTGGGTGTTAGGGACGCTAGGGTCTCATCAGGTTGTTAGGAATAAATAGATTTGCTAGGATTGTGTTATATTGCATTCTGTAATATTAAAAAGTAAAAATAATATTTAGAGTAAAGTGATAAAGACAAGTTAAAGATATATTAGACTGTATTAACGACTTTAAGATGGTCAATATGAGGGGTATACATTTAAATATTGTATATGATATTAATGTTATATTTAAGGGATAGCTAATGATACTTAAATGGTGAGAATTAACGACAAACAGGACAAAGCGGAGTAGGTCTAGTAATATTATCATTATGCAGTGCATAGTTTACGTACACATTATACAAGATTTTATATCTAAAATAGCCATAATAGGGCTGTTATATGTAGGGAGAGACTTTACCCGGACATACGACGGCTATTTCATAGACTATATGCATAGAACAGATACATTAGTTGAGATAATTCTCAAATACATGTTGAACATAGGTCACTACTTGTGTCTGTACTACAAACATTACTCTACGGTCTTCAGTTGACTACTTTAATAACACTGGAGACATTTCAGAAATTATATATTTTCTCCACTAAAAGAAATATGGTTAACTTACTATAAATTTTAATAAATAATAATAACAATAAATTCCTCATTTTATGAGAGACTTATAACAGCTGAATATTTATACAGCTTAATAAATAAATTATATGCGCAATGCATAAATCTTCATGATTCAATATGCTGGCGAGCAAAATACTGCAATCTTATAAATGTCCAACATAGGCCATGACGCATGTCTGTCCTACACTATTAAGCTACCTTATTGTGTTGCCTAGCTTAATGATGCTGGTAACGATAACATACATTTCTATAGTTTGGTTAGATAACCAAACAAAATATTACAAATAATGATAAATTCCTCAGTATATGAAAGACTTCTGCTGAACATATAACAGCATACTTAATAAATTATATGCACAATGCATCAATATTTACAAGTACATCAGCTGGCGAGCTAAATACTGCAAATTCTACAAAATATTCATCGTAGGTCATGACATGTCACCCTACAACACACCACTACCTTTCCTGAGTTGCCTAGTTCGATAACAATGGTAATTCTTATAATTATGATTTATATTGAAATAACAAATGCCTCCAGTTTGGCTGCTGATACATGTGGATTATGGTCGGCTCCGTTTGTTGGTCGGCTCATATATTGTTAGGATGGCGGTCGTCAGTTATACTGGCTTACCATTATGCCATTAGGGACTTATTTCCACTCAGTATATCGGCGTCTATGCATGGCGGTAGACTTGCTCCCTTGAAGCCCTGTAGTGATCTACATTGGGTGGAGGACCAGTTGAGTTCCTGTGTAGTTCCCCGGTTGCTGTGTGAGTCGTTTCGCATTTTTACTATGTTTGGCCAAGGCCTTCATGGTGTCTACAACCCTACTGTGAACAATGAATGTGTGCCCGATCATACACCATACTGAATCATGCTAGTTACATTGAATGTAAATGTAACGTCTATAATTAATTATATTATGAGTTTAGTGCTGGGTTGACTTCTCCTAACTCCTTACCATTTCTTTCTTTGGTTAAGGGGCCGTGATGGTGGGTCTCAAGCTGAGGGCGTGGTCGGGGCCTGAAAGCACCTTCAACACAAATAATGTATATATATTTTCACAACATCCTTCTCATTGGATTCAATTATACATTTACTTTTTAATGTTAGTCCTAATACCTTATTCCTTCCATACTTTTATTTGACCTTTATTAAATACTAGCTGTGCCCGCAACTTCGTCTGCGTGGGAAGTATTTTGGTAGAATTCTTTTATTCCTATGAATAGAGTTGAATCGAATAAGTGCTTAATGCGGATCGGTGGGTATTCACGTTGCTGATGCAGCCAGGACTAACAGCTTAACGTGCATTGTGCCAGTGCTGTGCACAGTGCTCAAGATAATAATGTTTTGGTCACCCATACTGTCCTTACGAATGTAATTTTTCTATCTCTTTTCTCGTTTCTCGCGCTCTGGTTGTCGCCTGTGTCTGAGAATTTTATTCGTACTTTGAAACTGTCCTTCTTTTGTTTTTGATATTTTAAAATTATTATTATTTATCTAGTTGAATGCACAATCAGTTATTTATTTTTCTATTTTCTGGAAGAAGTTGCCTGGAAGAAATCGCTGGCTAGCGATGAGTTTGTCGTTTGTACTTAGTTATGTAAAATAAGTATTCATGTATGTCCTTGTTTATTTCACTGCAATTTAAACCGAATGCGCTAACACACTACGCCATCGGACCTCTAATACTTAAGATATACTTATATTATAAAGGGGAAAGATTTGGTTGTTTGTTTGTTTGCATCAAAATTTGCCCCAAAACTACTGGAGCGATAGTTTCAGAGAGATTCTACCTACGGGAAGCTTCATCACACATGTCATAGGCTATAATTTTGCGGCAAAGTTGCGGGAAAATAGCTAGTTCATTATACCTTGTGAAAACTTATCTGCGGCACACCTGTGGAGTATGAAGGCAACACGGGTTGGCGATAATCGAAACTACTTTCTCGATCTCTATTGCACAAACTGCGAGCTCTTTCAGAGACCAAGCGCATTTCTCTATCAAAGGAAGTTTAATACTCATACCATACTGCATGTATGTTACGGTTAGCAGTTAGACGCACTATGCGTTCTTCAGAAGTTTTCTGAGATCAAACGCTTGTTGTATGAGTTCTCCCAGAGCTCAAGAGAATGTCCCTGACGGTAAATGCTTCAGATTCAACTTTATAGAGCATGAGCCTCGCGATGGGTAGTTAAATACGCTTCGCGTTATTCAGGTGTTTCCCTAGACCGAACGCATTCCGTCCAATCTCTTTCTTTGTCAATAAAAGTCTGTCGGTACATGTCTGACGAAAGATACGTGGAGTTTTATTTATTAATGATATAAAAAAATATATACATATTTTAATTTCGACTTTCCACACTCGAAGGAAATGGTCTACTAACACGTACTTCCGAGAGGTGCTTAACTGAGCTTCCGTCAGATTTGAACGGCCCTCATCATCATCATCAGCCCTTTTACGTCACCAACTGCAGGAGCCTTTTGGATTAAAGAGGATGGGCCACGACCTTCCATGAGGACCAATCGCTTTACGTGCCTTACAAAGTTTGGAGTTGCTTGAGATAATATTTTTTGGTCACCCTTCCTGTGACCGACCTTTGTAAAAGTTGCTTAACAACTACAATCGCGAGCCATAGCGTTTATTCACTACACCACCAAGCTACTCTGAACCGATCCTCAGACTCGCGTAATATTATATGTGTTGTGACAAATGAATAAACCATTGTTTCCGGCGAAGACTGAAAATACTAACTTCGAAGTACGAATCCACAGCAAATGTGTATATTAAAAAAAAAACAAAGTAGTATTATAATTACATAAAAAATTGTAATAAGACAAAAAAAAATATATCAATCGAGTTGTCTTTACCTTCTTAACTTCAGTTGACGTGAATCTAACTTTGTCATGGAAAAGTGACATTGTGTCTGCTACGTGGCAAGCAACAGGGGGTGAGTAGGATTCTCCTCCGTGAACCCGATAGTGAACTGCCCTCAGTGGCGTAGTGGCTTATGGCCGTGGCCCGCGATCGTTGTCGTTAAGCAACTTTCGCAAGGGCCGGTCACGGGATGGGTGACCAAAAAATTATTATCTCATGATACTCCGTGCTTCGGAGGGCACGTTAAGCCGTAGGTCCCGGCTGCTTTGCATTCGTTAATACCCTCCTATCCACATTGGGCCAGCGTGGAGGGTGGCCAGCATGGATGGTTAAGGAGGATGGGCCATGCCCATCCTCCTTAACCATCCTCCGTCAACCTTAAACATCCGTAGCTGGGTGGCGCTACGGATAAGCGCCACTGCGCACGATCGATATTGCTAAGCAATTTTCGCAAGAGTAGATCACGGGATGGGTGACCAAAAATTATTAAACAAAGGCCTGAGGCCCTGCAGTTTGACTATCAAAGAGTTAATGATGATGATCAATATATCAAAGACGAAAATTTAATAAAACGGTTAATATTTCATAGCAATTTTGGCGACCATGTTACTTCAAATTGACATAACTTTTTTATTTATGAACCGATTGAAATAAATCTTACACTAAATGTTAACGGAAGAATACCGCAATATAATAGTGAAAACTGCATTTCAATCGGTTCAGCCGTTTCTGAGATTATCGTGCACAAACGCACAGACAAACAGACAAACCGACAAACAGACAAACAGACAAAAAATTTAAAAATCATTGTTTTGTGTTCTGTTACGCTTATAAATATCCCTCATAACAGTTTTTTTCATATATCTTCAATGTACAGACATCGATCGGTTACGTTTTTATTATAGTATAGATTTCATTTCTATGTTAAATATAACATTTCTATTATAATGTAATGTAACCAGTGTTATTATGCTCAAGTGTCATTACTTTCTCTTATTAAAATCCTATATTCTATACTTCACTAGGTACTTAGGGACATACTAGTTTTAGGTTAATCGAATGTATTTAGTAGGTAGCTAATTCTTTTACATGCCCTCAATAACATATTCTCTTACTGCTAACAATCGCCTACAAAAGAACCAGGGTTACTACACACAACACAACGTAGGTCCTATTAGACGACCATTGCCAATACAAATATTCTTATTAGAAGGTCTTATTGGACCGCACATTTAATTGATTATTTACATTTTATATATTATTAAAGAAAATTAAATATATAGAGAGGAGGGGGGCACCGTCACAATACGTTACCCTAACCTTTTAAGGACCATGCGATTGGTATATGGCACTGATTCAATTTCAGTTTTCAAATTCCATTGAGTGTTTTCCCTCTATGAAGCCAGAAAACTGGTATAGAGTAACTAATTGGCGCATTTCTCTGCGGGTTACATAGTAAGGCCTTTGAGCACTTATGCATACAAACAGTAGAATTCATTTAATCACACTAAACCCACAGAAAACCTATCTGAAGATAACAAAAGCTCAGTTACTTGGTTCAAGTAACACATATTGCTGTATCAATTAACACAGTAATTAACAAAGCGTTTAGGAAAGGGTTAGCTTTCACTCAGTACATAGTTACCTTGACTCGTTAAGTCTTAGTATAATCTTCATCACATCAGATTATAAGGAACTATGAAATGTCTATAATCGATTTGAAAACTTAACGTGTTGAAATTAAATTAAATATCGAATAATCAATATTTTGCCGTTACTTATAGGGCCATTGGCGTGTACAAAGGAGCATCCGTGAAAAGGAGTTAGATATTACAAATTAATAAATCCCATGCGTTGCTCAGATCTTAAGATAATTAGCTAAAATCTTTTATTACAGTAATCATGACGAAAATTTAAACAAAAAATAAATATATAATCATTGTTTTAATATTATAAATGCGATCGTTTCTTTGTTTGAATGTTTGTCCATCAATCACGCCGAAACTACCAAACGGATTTTGATGAAATTTGATATACAAATAGGGTATTAGCTGTCTTAGATAATAGGATACCTTTTATCCCACTAAACATTTCCCTAGGGTCCACGTGGGCGAAGCCGCTGGCGAAAGCTAGTATAATATATTTACCATAACGGGACTTAAACTTCAGAGGTTAAATTACCGATATGGCAAAAACACAACCGCAGAGTGAAATTACATCAGCGGTAGAGGGAAATGATACTGACTTCCAGGTTGTAGATTTCTATTTAACTAACTAAATTTCCAACTTATATACTACTTAAAGTAAAAGGGGGATTTAGACTACGTGATAAATATTGCTAAAACGAGAGGTAATTCTTGATCACGTATACAACGTGATAATATTTGCATACTACAAAATGGATAGTTTTAGAAGCGTACTCTAAATTAGGGATGACAACTGGGTGAAACAAAAGAAATTATATTTAGTCCATCAGTCAATTTAAACAAGAAATGGCTTAGATAATATACGTCATAGTTTTGTAGAAAATGTACAAAAGCGTGACTTCATGCGACTTTTCAACTCAATCAAACCTCGTAATATATTGATTACGCAAAAAAAATGTTTTATATTTTTTAATAATCTACTTGATGAGCAAACAAACAAAATTTTGTTGTCATCCCTTTTAAAAATATGGTAGAAAAAATAAATAAACTATCATAACATAGTCATTATCATCATAGGCCCTTTTACGGCACGGCAAAGACTCAGGCCTTTTTGTGGTTGGTTAAAGAGAATGGGCTTTTGCTTGCGATTTTGCTTAAATGCATCCGAAAATTTATAAAAACCCGACTATAGCTAAATCACGCTCTAGAAAGTTTGAATAATCATAACAAAATAAACTTTCGCTGTACGCTTTGGTCATCGCCACCAATTATAGGAAAAACTCTTTTATTTTGAGAGCTAACACAACGTTTAGGAAATGTTGACATCGATTTATTTAATAAATAATAAAACATAAACATAAATAATAAAAACTTAAAGGCGTTTTAGTAGACAATTTTTTGATAAATTCACTTATCAAAATTGTCTTAGTTCTTTTTTTTCTCTCGAGCTATAAATAAACATAAAATAATGAAATATAAAGTAATAATAATAATCATTTATTCTCTCAACACAAAATAATGTACTTAAATGTGAGTCTTAAAAAAGATTCTTAAAAACATTTTGTATCTTAATTTTGTGAGAGACTGGAGCCTGAAATTGGTTTCAGTAGAAACCTGTGTGACAGGTCACCAGGATCTCCCCACAGATAAAATATATAGTAATTCTTTATCTTAAATGTTAACCTACTTTGATTTCAATTTTGTTGCTTTTAGCTGTTGTTTGTTTTTTCTCTTGTTTTTAATTACCTATAAGTGGAAACTTGTAATTGGAGTTCTTTATAGATATAATAAATATTCTATAGTATAACATAGTTGTAAATTTTCCAAAGATATTGAAAATACAATTAAAAATAAATAAAATCGCTATTATGATATAGATATCGGGTGTATATTGGGTCGCCTAATTTTTTGTACTCTTATTGACTTTGGCACGTAAACGGTCAGCCTAATAATTTTTCGCACAATTTTAATATTCCTAATGGTGTTTAATCTAATATCATTTCGCGTAACTTTTTATCGCCGTATTGTAACTTACCAAATGTGACATCAGGCGGAACAATCTGTTATCCCTACTCCTCGCAATTACTAAATAGTAATGCGCACAAAATTAAAACGCATGAAAGTATAAAACGCCTTAACGTTTTTATCAGGCAAAATTACTTATGCATGCAGCATGCAGGCAACCATGCAGCATGCAGGCAAGCATGCAGCATGCAGGCAAGCATGCAGCACGCAAGCAAGCATGCAGCACGCATGGCTTCTGTCACGGCTCCGGCGCTGCGGGGCTCCGGTGGTCCCACGCGAGCTTATCGTCGCAGATGGTTTCCGCCCACCACCTCAACGAAGGGATTTAGTTTTTGAACTTATTTGTTATTGTTTGTCTGTCTATCGAGTAATTTATATATTTTTCATTTTATATACACATACAATTTCACATGAACCAATGTAACAGACATTAGTAGAAGGGCATTGCTTATTTAAATTTGAAATTTCTACCAGCAGGCGCACAACAGGAAAAATAATACAGCAAGATAGTCAGTGTGTACCTCCTAAATAAAACTAATATGGAATATATAAACAAATACAAATATTGGAAACGAGAAACAAGTTACATAATTGTGTAAATAATAATATATCAAGTCTAACAATACCTACACTCTTCGATATCAATAAGAGGAAAGGTAATGAACCTTTATTCTTTTTTTTAACTTTTTTTTTATGGGATATAGGGGGCAGACGAGCAGACGGATCACCTGATGGTAAGTGATTACCGTCGCCCATGGACACCTGCAACACCAGAGAGGCTACAAGCGCGCTGCCGGCCTTAGAGGGAAGGGTTGAGAGGTAGAGGGAAGGGAATAGGGAGGGGTTGGGCCTCCGGTACCCTCACTCACACGACGAAACACAACGCAAGCATTGCTTCACGTCGGTTTTCTGTGAGGCCATGGTATCACTCCGGTCGAGCCGGCCCATTCATGCCGAAGCAATAGTACAACTGTCACGTTTGTCGGCAAGTAGAAAGTTCCAGAGACTAGCAGTATGAATAGTGAAGAACTATTAAGCAAAACCTGTTTTGTGTGAAGGAGATTGAAGAGTGAACTTAAGATGGGGTCTTCAAAAAGCATCAGGAGAATTATTGAAGAATATAAAATATTTATTATTTGTGTAATCAATAAATAACAGTAAGTTTAAAAGTCGCATGAGATTAACTTTATAAATTATCTACATAATTATGACGTAGAGAGCCCCTTCTCAACGTTAACGCCTATTATCTAAGCCATTTCTAGTTATATTCAAGCAAAAAATGGTGTAAAAATATTAATAGAAAATTTTCAACTTCGATAACACAAGGAAAACAATACATATTTTTTAATAGAAACTAAACTTCATCAGAATAATAGTCATATTTTAAATAAAAATACCATATAAAATTCCATTAGGATTTCAAAGTAAGCATTTGAATGCTAATAACTAAACAATAAACAAAAACAATTAATATTCCACTGTTGGAGCAAAATTTTGCGTTTCGGATATCACACAGAAATTTTGCTTAACACCGCAGAATATTTAATAGGACCACTTACCGTAACTCTAGCAATAATGGCCATAACAAAGGAAAACAACAAATATTCTAATGAAATAACTAGTTGCTTGGGAAGTTTTTATCATTATCAATTCGAATAAAAAACAAATCGTTGTGGAAAGAAATTACCACATATTAAACCAATTTTATTCTTGCTAATGTTTGCCAAATAAAAATCATTTTATGAAAATTAGACATATGATCGATCGCTTCTTAAAAAATAAATAATTTAAAGAAAAATAAAAAACCCGACTGCGTAAAAGCGAATTTTCGGTTCGTTGACTTCGTTATAAGATGGTCAATTTCGCAATTAAGTTATTTTATCGAGGGAGTTAATATCGTGGGGATTATTAAGTAACTTGCGGTGGTCTAAATTACTGATGATTAGTCCCTCTAGAGACCTAACTCGGCTCAAAGCTATATATGCTTTATTTTATTACCAATTACCAAAAATATTTGTTGAATGATTCGTCGGTCCTGTTAGGTCCTGGGTAGCTCAGTCAGGTTCGAGCAGTCGCCCGGATTGCGAGAGGTCGTGGGTTCGAATCCCATCTCAGGGTGCCAGGGACTAAGTGGATGTTTTAAGCATTTTGTATTAAGAATAAGAAACATAAATTTCAAACATTGACTTCTATTTGACGACTAGTATATTTCATCTTTATTATAAAAATATATACAAAAATAGACTTTGATATATTCTTTTGATCGCATTTTTTTATAACTACATTTGTTTTTTTTCTGTGATAAAAATGTATGAAATCAAGCGAGCGTGTGTTTACATACTTTCGATGCATATTTGTATGAGAACATAAGCAGAGGTACAAGAGCGACTTAAATGAGTAGTACTTTTAGTTAATATAACATCTAGTTTCACAAATATCCATTAAAATTTTAATTAGTTTAAAGTACCCATAAACATTTTCAAATTTAGAACATTCATTAAATTCATCATTAAACCTTAATGGACGTTTGTTCAACTGACCGTATGTCTTATAGTTTCTTAAAAATTATTTTCTTTTCAACGACTAAAACGGTCATTTCAGACATGTCTATTACCTAAGGAATAACGACTTTAATGGATGTTCTAAAATTGAAAATTTGTATCGGTTATATCGCTTTAAACTAATGACCATTTTAATGTATTTCACTGCTACTTATCTTTAGTTGCACAAACATTCATTAAATTTCAAGTTTTATACACATATTAGAGCTTAATTTCATCATTAAATCTAAATGGATGTTGTGCAACTGGTTATTACAGTTAAATAGAAACAGTCACTCTTACTAGACGAATTTACGATTAACCAAAGTATAATTCTGTAAATATAATATAAACCTTATCGTTTCGCGCTAAGGTTCGAGATAAAAATTAACGCCAATTTAATTCACAATTCGCTTATTTAATAACCCAATAAAATCCAACACAACGCAAAACACGCACTTCAACTTCACTATTTCACGTTTCTACGGTCACTTCACAGCTAATGATCGTTCACATCACTAGTTATTCGCTTCGAGTACCGCTTGTATTCGCTCTTCCTTTCAGTTCGTTTGATCACTGAAGAATGCCGGGACGCAGTGTTGCCATGTGCACCATAAATACGGTAAATGTACCGTAATTTTACCGCCTACATACTTACCGCCTACAGACTTAGCATCACAACCGTAATCTGTATATTGTAATTACTTTCAAATATTAGAAGTAGTGTCCGACCGAAACTGGGTTTTAAGACCGAAATCGAAACGAAATTCGGCAATAGTGTCAGTTTTGAATACAACAATGTACCCATATTGTTGTATTAATGTATCAAATTAAAGGGCCTAATAAGAATTTCAAAAAGTTTACTATGATTATCATTAGGTACTGTAATACTGATAAAAATAATACTTTTAAATACGGACTTTTTCGCATTCTAAACCAAGCTAAAAGACGTAAATAAAATAATTTTAATTTAAACTTTTTAGTTGATTTTCTATTCGTCAGGCATGGTTAGTCACGAGTACCCGGCAAATGTTTTTGTCGCCGATTGGGTGGATTTCAATGCGCCGAACAAAACCAACCGTATTGGGATGTTTTGGTATAGTAATTCCCTTCGCGCCCGAGTTTCTAGCTCTAGAGATATCTAATATACATAGATGTTAATATTATTACAGAAATTAAATAGATATAAAATATTGAAGGACTTTTTATAGGTAATACCTTGTAGGTATTTTTCAGACAATTCATGCGAACTTTGAATAAAATAATAAAATTTTAATAATTTGAATAAATTAAATTACACGTGGTTTTCAATTTGTAAGGTAGATAAAATATTACAAATTAATTGTAAAGAAAATAATAAAGCATTAATGTTATTTTCTCGTTATTGTTCGTACGTGACATTAATAATAAAAAAAACGATACGAAGTTCACCAGGACAGCTACTACTTCATAATTAAAAGAACTTTAGTCCGTAGAATAACTTTACCGAAATCTAACTATTACTGACATTGTAAAGGCGAAAGTTTGTAGTTTGGATGTTTTTTACTTTTTCACGCAAAAACTAATCATCTGATTTTAATGGCGTTCAAGATAAAGGTTAATTTTTTAATAAATTTTCATAAAAACATCTTTGTAATCTAAATTTCAATAAAATAACTTTATTACAGCTACAATTCTCGCCTATAAAATTTAAGCCGTGTTGAGCATCAAGTTTAAAATTACCGCTTTTATTAATTAACTTTTTGTACTCCGGCTGTCAGAGGTTGCAACTTCGTTATTAATTAAATCGTTATTAGCATGTTGTTAATATTAAAACTCAAGATTCTTTTATTATTGCAACTCAAACGAGTACCGTCATATTCTTACATCAATTCACCCCAGTTTTAAAAATGAATATTTATAACAACCTTAAAATGACTCACTATAAAAGAATAAAATTATAAGATTAGCGCCATCTTTTGTCAAAGTGATACATCTGTTTTGACCCAATTAACTCTAATATACATACATGATGTAATTTTCTCATTTTTAATAACATCTCATTTGGACGTTAAATAACCAAAGAGGCCTGAATTGCACCTCGCCAGGCACACACCTAACATAAAAACTTACATAAACTTATAAGGAAATCTTACTATGTAGATCACGACAAAACTTTCACGATCTGACGCCAACGCCATTAAAACACTTATGAATATTATTTACGTGTAAGAACGTGCAAGACGGTATATGAAAACCATACTTTGTGGTAGTCAATTCTTTTGTATAAAAAATATGATATTAACGCTTGTCTGATTATTTAGTACAAAAGGCGGACTAAATGCTAAAGACATTCTCTCCTATTCAACCTTTAGGGAAACCGATAATGTGATGGTGGTATATTATAAACAAACAACGTAAAAATGACTTCTATACATAACAGCTGGCAACGAACGGTATTAATTTTGCCATAATTACGTTTTAAAAACCGTGTACGGTAAACTAATTTATTTGCTTATATATTAGGTACTTATAACGTCTTACAGTTCCAAATGGCCAAAATAGGGTATTGGGCCGAAACCAGGTCATCCGCCAAATTAATTAAACATAAAGAAGAAAATCTGATTTATATTAAATTCCCCATCCTCATCTGGTTAATCTGTCAATTAATTATATATCTATTATAATTATGTACGTATTTAATTATGTACTTATCTAAGTTTAAGTAAAGGATATTATATATTATAGTGAGACATTAATATTTTTATATTTATCGATGCCAGTTTATCTTTACGCACCGCCTCTTGTATTATCTATATACAACTCTCCGGTTGACCGGTAGAGATTGCATTAAAACATCAACTCCGCCATTATTACTGTATGAAATAAAGTTTAAATTAATTAATCAAATAAAATATGAATACCTTCAAACTAACTGAAATAGAAATATAAAAATATACGTATTATACCGACATCATTACGGAATTACGCGTATATTCTCGGATAGGTAGTTTAAAAAAAAACATGATGTATAAGAATGGTATTTTAATGTACTGTACTCACTAAAAATATAATAAAACCCGTGTGACCTAGTTTTCAAACATTTTTACCTCACGTATGTTTTAATTACATTATTTCCCGCCCCCTCACGAACGTAGTAATTAAAGTGAGATGTCGGATGCGTTTCAATTATTTAGTAAGCAGTTACCACATAAGGTATATTCACGGAAAACACACAATATTTTTATGAAACACTTACTGCATTCGATATTATTCTATGCTTATTAAGTTAGCAAGCAAAAAAATATAAGAGGAAGCTGATAAAAAATATAAGAAATGTCTATTTATATTTTGGGTTTGTTTTAACGTAATTCCGTAGACTGTCAATAAAAAAATCTATTACACTCCTCTATACTATAATAAAAGAAATTTACTCCTGTTATCTTAGTTATATACAGAATTAAAAAAGCATTTTGATAGAATTTTTGGTTGTGCAACAACTTACCTAATTTTAATTTCGGTTTACTTTAACTTTCTATTGTTATATGTATGCAACCGGTAAAAACGACTTAGCGTATCTTCTTAAGGACAGAGGAGTTTGATTTCAAAAACAAATTGACCACCCATCATGACCGGCCGACAACTATGAAATATAGTTGTTTGGCCTCCGAGCGCTCTAACCGCTGCACCATCAAACGCCTATCTTGTAATACAGTAAATTATTTATGTTGTTTCAGAATTTAAAACTTTTATTCTCATTTGTGTCAATAGATTTAATCTTTTCAGTAATCAAGTTTTTATATATAATATTAATCAGTTACGTTACGTTTTATATATATATTATCAGAGTAGCTCGGTGGCGTAGTGGATAAGCGCAGCGGCCCGCGATCGTAATAGTTAAGCAACTTTCGCAAGGGTCGGTCACGGGATGGGTGACCAAAAATTATTATCTCGAGCTACTCCGTGCTTCGGAAGACACTTTAAGCCGTTGGTCTCGGCTGCATTTGCGGTCGTTAATACCCTCCAATCCGCATTGGGCCAGCGTGGAGGGTCATGGCCCATCCTCCTTAACCATCCATAAGGAAGGCCTGAGCCCCTGCAATGGGGACGTAAAAGGGCTGGTGTGATGAATCAGTTACGGATTAAAACGATACCTAAAGAAGTATTGTTTTTATCAAGAAGTGGGTGTATATTTAAATACAATGATTTTCACTTATTTATTCATATCCCTTATTAATATCATTCCAAAATTGTAAATGTAATATTTAGCTTAATAATATAACATGTCGCTTACTATGAAAACATCTCTTATTTATTCAAGTCAAGCGTTTAAAAAGGGCGCTATATATAAGTATATACATCTCTTATCTTCAAAACGATGCCTCATTTCTGTCAATGACGAAATATAACAACACAGAACTGTTATTTCAGAGTAGCTTCCGAAGATTAATTACTAAGAGTTAGCGTTCTATAGAAAGGATATTTGTTTTACATTAACTTATCCTTTATTTATACGCCTGAAATAGAACTGTGTTCAAATAACAGAAGCTTTACACATAACATTATATTACTCAAGTAAAAAAAAACATTGTATTTGTGACAGTAATATGCTTGAACTTTGAGCCGTCTTATTATAAAACTAGGACTAACTTTGGTATTAAAGTTTTAGACCATTATCCTACCGAAATAAGTTACTCAATAATTAGACATTTTCCATTATGTCATTGTCAATTTACTTTCGGCGGGTAATAGTTTAAAACAAGTTCTAACTTTCTCGTTTTATAATAAGATGAAAAACGTTCCAGTCATTTGAGGTAGGTAATTTGTAATTTGTAAAGTGTAAGGTCGTGGTATATTTTTCTTCTTATAATGTTTATATTATTAGTTCTTTAAGCATTTTTCACCTAAAAATATTTCGAATATAACATTTTGACTGCATAATCAATGAAATATACTAATAAGGTTTTTTATTTCTTATTCGTACTTATAGGATACGGATCAGTATTGGTCGAGCACGTGGCTAAATAGCGTGATCTTGTGTGATTTTCTTTTTCTTTTCCGCTAACGGGTGATCTGCTCTGATCAATGATGGTAGGAGGCCTAAAACTTCAAATTATATCAAATCAATTAAAAAATACCTTTTCAATGAAACAAAAAATGTTTGTGGGCATTTTTAATATATTAAATTCTACGATATTTATTTATTAAATCCTATTTTATTAATTTTCTATTGATAATAAATAATTGATTGGAGCTGTAACAGTGACTGTGGATGGTCTTTGTGACACAGTAGCGTTGCATGTTATCACACTTTTGGTAGCCGTTTTGGTGTCCGTGGGTCAAAAGAAGGGTGATAGTTGAAAATCAGCGTCGGCCCTAGCTGACTAATGCTGAACTAGTCACCCTTTTTAGTGCAGTCGTGAGACTCTCAACTTTATATTGTCCTTTTTTACTGTTAATTATATGTAATGTGTCCTGTGCCTGTATTAAAATAAATAATTTTAAATTTATTTTTCTTAGACACAATTTATTTATTTTATTATTGTGATGTCATAATAGCATGTTTTTAGTAAAAGTCTGTTAGAGCGGGTGAGTTTTTATCGGCCGTTTTTTTTATCAATCAAATGACATATTGGAAAATTCATAGATATGATACTTTGAATAAAGATTTTTAATATTTTACAGGTAAATATGAAATTGTAATACTTCTATTAAGTACTAGTTATCTAAGAATAATTTTCCGGTGCATCCAAATATTTGCAGAGCACCTTACGTAAATCATTCGAACCGCTATGGAATTAGATGTGAACGTTTATGTGCCACAGAAATAAACAACCTCTCGCCCTAAACAAATAATCTTCAGTTCCGTCTTGCGTAAAACGTTATAAAGAGAAAAATATGCGATTTACGTAACATTTTAGAATGTTTGTACAACCGTTGGTCCACGATGTTACGCCTAATACATGCCACCAAGGTGTTCGTAGAAATATTACCGAGCAGAATGACGTATCATTGACGTCACATATGTACCTAGCCAATACGTCCCATATGTAATTCCGCCGTCGCGTGTGCTTACTCTTAACATTTTAATATTTAACATTAGGAAAATTAATTAATATCTTTATGACAAAAAATATATATGAACTACTGCCAACCTCCGCTCACCAAACAAACGAGTAATTAATACTCATTTCATATAAATACCAAATTATTTATAAAGAAGTCACGTACATCCAATCTTCAATTGATTTTGTACAAGGAAATAATGTCCAATTAGGCTGTAATTACAATTAAGATATCTCTATCTCATTTATGTAACAGTTAAAACGAGAATTTGTAAAATTCACAGTTGCTCCTGAGATTCGCTGTATATTTTTTTCATTTTTGTTGTAAGTAATAAAAAAAATTAAGAAAATATATGACTTTGTAGATGATATTTTTATTTAAACAGAAACAGTTATGAAACATTTTTATTTAGTTATGAAACATTTTATGAACACGAAATTTAAACATAATTTTTAAATTTATGCATTATTTATTCAATTAATTATGCAGCACATTTACAATAATCGTAATAAATTGAAAGTATTTTATTTAAACCACCATCCTATCTCCTTATCTAATAGGCTTGTGTCCTACAAGTGAAAATACAGGTTTTTGTTATATCTTTGAAAAATATGAACCATTTTAACTTATAAATATTTAACAAAACAAATTTTAAGTCACTGATTTGGAAAATATTACGCTTTGAAAACTTGAAAAAAGTAGAGAAAATCTACTACAAAAATTTGCTAAAATACATAAGGCATTAAATTAGATATAAAAAATATTACAACTTTCATTATAACAGCTATAAACATAAACGCACAGATAACAAAGATATTACAAAAAATGTCCAGACGCCCATACATTTTTCGCTACTGTAGCACCATGTGACGTCACTGAGTGCCTTGAATTTGTAGGGAGCGTTTTCGGCCAACTAGCAGCAGTTCTACAAACACAGCACCGTATCTCCGAAACTATTAATCGCAGACATGCTGTTACTTCGACATTATTTGTCAGATGTTAAAGGACTATTTATTTATGAAATAATAAAAAAGTTGTCAACTAGCCTAATAGGCTGAAATAGACAGATACAGTCTTTTGGCTTTACGCCCCCCCCTTAAGTAGCACACAATTGAGTTTATAGATTGTACAAAACGAAGCATATAAAAGGTTTCAAGACAGAATATTCTGAACTTGTGTTCAATTTAAATCATTTGCCAATTAATTACTAATGGATTTTGTAATAGATTATATATCGAGCTTAGGTATCTAGGAAATGTATAGGATTATGAGATCTGTTGTCTACGAGAATTTAATAAGTTCAATCGGCAAATCAGTCCATAATAATTATAATAATTGGAATATTATGAAGTGCGTTTATTATGTGAAGTTGCAGTACGTTGCTACGATCTTAATTGTTTTTTATTATGACGATGCAAAAAAGTTTGGTTGATACATGTTCCAAGATTAGGAAAACCGCTGGGGTTGGGAGTGGAATAGTCCCTGCTGGATCCCAGACCCTTCCCTCGAAAAGAGAGAGTGCACGGAGGTCGTTTATTGGATATGCCATCCTCGTTTTGACTACGCTTTGCGCGCGTCAGTGCGGATGAGAGTTCCAAACACTCCCTGCAGTCTTTCAAGCAGCAGGGGCAGTGCATGAGGCATTCAGCTGAGACAAAAAAGGCAGGAGAAACCGAGCAACAAGATAAATATTAGGTATATGAAGGTTGAATGAAAACTAAGGTTCTGTCACCTAAAAACACCCACTATTTTGACCGTTGAAGCACTAACAACAATCTGATATAACTTCAATTAAATTATACCGTCCTTAAAGATCTGTTAGTGTGGTACTGTTAGTAAAATATACGCTAGTTAGTTTTTTTGCACCCTAGCTGTTGAAAACTGTAGGCGACAGTTTTGTCAGGCGACAGTGCCTTATATGCATCATTAACCACTATAGTACTGCGTTTTGTTGACCATTTAGATAACTAACTGAATCTCTAAGAGAAATTTATTAATAGCTTTATGTATCGTTATATTTCAAAATTCTTATAATACATTTGTTAATATATAGTAAATATTACGAGTGTAGTAAAAGCGTTGTATATAACATTTAGTTACAAAGTTACTATAGAGATTTCATTTTTTTTACATAGAAAATTGTATAATTATGAGAAAATTCAGTAAAATGTGAATTTTAAAAGTACTTCCGTGTTTTTCTTTTCTATCGAGAACATTGTATTATTTCGCATTTTGACTGTAATAAAACCTTTAAGGAAATTATATGTTGTTTATTTATTTTTATAAGAGTTTGTATATTCGTGGTACAAAACCAATTTTAAGAATCAGTTTTAGTGTAAGTATTTGCGCTCTTAGCTCTGTGACTGTGTGCTCTGTGTGTTTGTTTTATTAAAAACATAGAGTATCATCAATACTAATAATAGGGTTAGACTACGAAACTACCGTTTTGTAATGAAAATCAAAATTGTATTTTTTTTATTTTAAACAATATATTTTAATTAAAATAGTTACCATTAATATCTATACATTGCTGCCATCTAATAAGAAGGTCATTTATGCCTTTGCGATAGAACTCTGAGGATCTAGACTGCACAAACTGTGTGAAATCTTTTTTGAACTGCCTCCTGAGAAGAAAATTTCTTGTCACGTAAATAATTGTCCAGATCACGAAAAAAATGGTAGTCCGTTGGAGCAAGGTCTGGCGAATACGGAGGATGATGATTGGTTTCTAACTGCAGTACCTGAAGGGTCAAAACGGTTTCTCGTGCTGTTTGAGGTCCCGCATTGTCATGGAGCTACAATGGTGAAGATCGATTCATGATTGGGGGCTGTTTTACCGCTAGTTTTGCTAACATTGTTCGGAATTCGGCACATTAGACATCTGCCGTTATTGCTTGACCAAATCGGAGAAAACTATAGTGAATAATACCATGCTGACACCACCAAACAGTTACCATAACTTTTTTATTGGTAAGTGTTGCTTTATGTTCTTAAGTTCTGACGTTTGACCTGGGGTCAGCCATTGCTTTTTCCTTTTACGGTTATCATAAAGAGTTTCAACACGCATTTCTTTTGCAGATCAGTCAAATCATGAGGCACCCATTTTTCGTATTTTTTTAAATGTATTTGACGCAAACGAGTCAATAATGTAGGCAAGGTTAAACCATGTCGCTAATTCCTGGGTAGTTTGATTAGGATTGGCTTCCACAATCTCTCTTAATTCATCGTTATTCACCTGTGTGGGCGGTCTTTCTCGTGGCTCGTTCTTCAAGTCGAAGTTTCCATCACGAAAGCGTTCAAACCAAAATCACACGGTGCGGTCATTAGCAGACCCCTCACCGAACGCAAAATTGAAATTGCGGGCTATTTTTGCCGCGTTACTTCCGCGTCAGAACTCGTGTCTAAATATCACTTGAATTTTCGCAGTATTCATCTTTTTTGTCTAAGTTGGATAACAAAAATTCGATATTCAAATGAATAATTTGAATATCGAATTTTTCACTTTCAATTATTAAACTAACTTTCAATTATTTTTTAAAAGAAGAACATCATGTGAAAAAAGTTTCTTTCGAAAACCTCAAACCACAAAGATTCTATGTCAATTAAAGAAACCTATTACAATAAAACGGCAATTTCATACTTTAACCTCTAATATTATAAAATGAAAATATTTGATTATTTGTTTTTGTTTTAAATAATGGCTACGAAACTACTGGACTGATTTACAACATCTTTCTCCTAAGGCGACCCATACACCTACAATAATATTGTTGTTGTTGATTGCACAATATTATTGAACATATAGGCGTAGTATTGAAGATTGCGCAATGATTGAGTAAATGATTGAGGACTTTTAAATTTTATTGCACAATATTTATTTATTGTGTCTTGTGTATGGTATATTGCCCAATATTTTTTAGTCTACAGTTCGGAGCGGCCGCGTACGCACGCGTGTATTTTTAAAGTGAAAATGGCACAAAAAACTTCAACGGAAGAAAAGGAACGAGAATTCATTATCGAGTGCATTCAATTATATCGGCGTTTTCGTTTTTGCCGTTTCGCTACAATTAAACACACGATAGCTGCAGCTAAATCTTTATCAGACATGGTGCACTTAAGAAAGTTATGACGAGAATGCTTGTTCAATTTTATTGTACCGTGTGGATTTCGGAGCTCACCAATCATATTGTGCAATCATCAACATTGCGCAATATTATTGTAGGTGTATGGGTCGCCTTAGAGAAAGTACAATTTTAGCAGAAGAAGTCGCGGGAAGACAAGTAGTTTTTAATGTTGTATGGATATTTATCTTTCAGAAAAATATGTTAAGATTTTTATGGTATGTTTTATGAGATTAATATATAGTTAATAAATTTCTATAGATACAAATATGTAATTTTACTTTCGTACAAGCAACTATCTGTTCATGTCTAATAAGTTTATCTAGTTTATGGAACTTTACTAATTACGTACTTGTTAAAGTTTTCCTCTATATAGTTCTTTGCAAAACTTTTTACGATCATATTTATAAGTTTATACGACGTTTATGAATGTTTCGATGTAGATAAATGAACGGGAAGTAGTGTCTTTTGCAAATGTAATTTCGGAAAAAAAATTCCTTATTTAATTTTAATAAGCTATAAAATATCAAGCCTCTACTTCGTCAAAAAAAGATGCAGATTAATTAGGAATTGCAGCAATAAAAACTAATTTATCGAAGTATAAAACCCACATGCTCTATGAAATTTTCACATTATCTTAAAAAATACATTTATTAGTCCATCAACTAGGTATCTACCAATTAAGAATCTATAAATACGAGTATGTAACAATGTCACACACATTGCTCAGATTCCAAGATAAGTGGCTAAAGTCCCCGTATTATGGAGTATCTGTGACAAGGAAGGTAGGTGTTATTATTATTTATTTAATAATAACTCCACAAAGTGAAACAGTAGTTTTTTCATATATATTTTGAATTATTTTCATGGAATAACGACTCTTACTCAGATGTTTATTGCATCAGGTGCCTAATTCCGTACTTACTAATTTTATTGTGGGAATGTCTATTTATACGAACGCATTTATACTCGTATCTTATTATTTCATCACGACATAATACTAGTAAATATTTGGATCTATTTATTTGTAGAGAGTAAATTAGTTTCATCATCACCAGTCTATTAAAAACCTCACTGGTTCAGGCCTTCTCTATGGACATATCTATATATTTCCGTATCGCTTGGCATTTTTATTTAATATGAAATAATATATTATCTTAGCCGTGTGTGTTTGGCCATTGGAATGTATGGCGAGCAATATTTTATTTTAAGATATCTTATTATAGCATATTCAACGTCTGTTGCGAGCTTTAAATTGATCAAATATAATTAATTAAAATAATTTTTCATCTTTATCGAGTGTGAAATATTTGTAAAAAAATATCTCGTTGTTTGACTGGATCGATAAAAATACTCTCATTTAAAAAAATGTCGTGTTGGGTATCGAGTAGCTTAACGGCTGGAGCAGTCGCCCGAATGACGGATGAGAAAGGTTGTGGGTTCGATTTCTATATGGGGTTTTTAAACATTTTTCATTAAATATACTAATAACAACACACAATACACACACACACACACATACGTAATCATTTTCACTTATCTAATAAATTATATTATGTGAAAGAACATTCGATTACATTTAATAATCTGTGATTTCCTAGAACAATCTTCATTTTAACACAATTCCGACAACACCTTATAGTTAACTCACAGACTAAGATTATTTTTATTTTTGTTTACATATAATAAAAGGAATAAGAAACGGAATAAGACGGACAAAGGACATTAATTTGATTTGATTGAAACAAAATTTGTACGTTCGATTTATTCATCGTACAACTTTAGTCCACATTTGGTAGATGGAATACGATTAAATCATACGTCACGTCATGTCCAGTCAATTGATATTCTGCGGGCAACCATGTCCGAAATTGATTGTGCCCATCCATATGCCGCTTCGATGCCTTCGTAACGACTTAATTCTAAATGTGTTTTTTGTTATAGCACCGATATTTATTGCTGAATTATATATAATAAGATTGCTTTACAAAATGGCTTTGGTATAATTTTATAATGTATCACATTATTTTTTAAAGGTATAGCGATTATGCTAGCGAGAAATATTTTGAGAATTATATATGTCGCAGAATATCTTCATCATCGTTACGAAGATTGTTTGATTTGGTTTCTTTTTTTTAATTGCTAATAGGGAATATGCGTCTGATTCAAAAAAGGGTTAAATATATTTTATTACAATCGTTATTGCTTTAGAATAAAGTCTATCTAAATGTTTTTCAAAATTTGTTCGTTTTCGTCTTGAAAATAATTATTAAAAAGTGCAAAATAAATGCGGTAACTTCAAAATATTTAAACGCCACGCTACTTGTCAGAGCGGATGTGACGAAAATGTACACGTATAGGGATGTCGTTGTTACAAAAAGTTAACATCGATGCAATAACATCAAAGTATTAAGTCGCAAAATAAACAACAGATTTACAATTTTAATGATGTTTTAGGCTTTTATTTTTATTTCACCAATTTGGTAAATTATATGATATATTAAAAAAGTCTATTATACTTTAAAAAATCGATTAGTTGTTAATCGATTTGGGTAATTGAAAATCAATCACTCAAAATCCATATTGATTTAAAATGTCATAGTTCTAGTCGTGTACTTTGACGTCACGACAAGTGCGCCAAAAGTTCCGGTGTTTAAACTGCTCGTAGCTATTACTTATTTTCATCAATAATTAATGTTACAATAATTTAGTTTTTAGGTGCCGGGTATTTTTTTACAGTTATATATCGATGTTAATTATCATATAAAACCATTTTCCAAAAATGTGCATATTCCCTCCCTATTACTTGATTGTAGAGAGGGCGTGATCATCGATACTTTTTATCAGAATGGTGACACTGACTTTGACAGTTCGTTAACAAAAAGCAAGTTGCCGCCGTTTTCATTATTTCATCAGGCATTCTATTTCCGATCGTGGAAGAGTAAACACATCCGACGACATCAAGCTCATCTCGTTATATTTCCGTATGAAAAGTGATAAAATGGAATAAGTCCACATCGGTATACACGCTTGCAGTGTTATTTTTAAGATAGTCCTCCGATATGGACGATCTATTTGGGCTTCGTAATAGCCCCTTTTCAATAATGTTTATATAAATATATAAACATTATATGACGGCGGGTAGTGACCCGCCGTCATATAAATATTCCTAATGAAAAATGCTTTAAGATGGGACTCGAACTCATGACTTTTCGCAATCCGGGCGACTGCTCTAACCACTGAGCTACACCTAACAGGACTGATGAATTTTTCAAGCACTTGTTACTTTTTCGCTACTACAGAACGTATTCTCATAAATGTTCAGGCAATCCATCCAAACAACTGCAAGTAATATTTTTACAAAGCTTCGATAAGGACGGAAATTTGTTCTGATTATTTATACAGTTTACTAAAAATATTCTTACTTAAAAATGTATAAAAAATCCACTTTGTCCCTGGCACTCTGAGATAGGACTCGAACTCATGACTACGCTCGGGCGACTGCTCTAACTACTGAGCTACCCCTGAACCTAAGGTAGTTCTTTAAGCAATATCTCAATATCATTAAGAATATTTTTCAGAATAGCATTATTAATGCAAAATTAATTAAATACAATAATTTTAACTTTTAAAGTAGCCATCGCTTTTTGAACAAATGATAATTTGCATAATTATGAAACATATTATCAAGTTTCATAGAAAGTGTATGATTATAAAATATAAGCGTATCTTAAACATGTCCTAAGATATTAAATATGTTATCTTAAGTTATCTTAAAATGAAATATTATAGCAATTAATTAAACTTGTTCACCAGCCTGATTGCCAGTGCATATACAGGAGCTTACATCCCGGGGCTATATTTCGCTGAATATTAACAAAATACACTGATGCATACTGAGTATGAAACTTTGATATCGACTGTAAAAACAAAGATCTAACTGTACACTCAACAAGTACATCGGGTTATACAAATCTATCAAATTTCTCCACTTGATTTTAAACCTTAATGTTTTATTGGTAGACCTTAAATACACTGAAAAAAAATATGACATATTGTCGTAACCTGACGTACGCCTTGGTGGACCGCAATTGCTTTTAGATAAAATCCATTTGTTAGGTACGTAAGACTATTTCAGACATTTGTAAAGTCACTCCTCTCTCTGTAAAAGAAAAGTATATTCCTTCACATTCTGTCTTATTCTCCTTTAATTTACTACAGTGACTTCGCCTGTAAATTATAGCTTATTTCACCCGCGTTTGATATAGCTTTAGTTATAGTAAGTTATAGAATTCTCAAAATCGGTAGTTACGGTGTCCATTCGATAAAATCAAATCTCTCCTCTTTATTGTATTAGATCAGATAACGTAAAAAGGTTCAAAGGAATGAAAGAATAGGATATTAAAAATTCTGATTATTAAAGAAGTTTGAATCTCGTACTTATAGACGCATTTTCAGATAATTTGAACATAGTGCAATTTGTGATCTTACATAAGAGATATCAAGACTTCTTCTCTTTCTTCTTAGGAAAAATAAAAGCATAAAATAAATAAATATTGTTACGGAGCGCAGCGGCGCGGTTCGTCTACGCGTTAATAGATGGCGTTATGTGCTAAAGAATCGCACTAACACTGTTGAAACTATTTATACCTGTGTTATATAGCTATACATCGGGTTGGTGAGAAAAGCTCATCCGATCTGGCTGATCGTTCCCCTTCAGGGAGTCAGCTGCATTACCGTTTCTGTGAGCTGAGCCCTCTGGGGTTAACGGTTAACATCTCGATGTCACGTTTCATGTATGTGACTGGTGAATACTAAATAGTGATGTATGTGCCACCCCCTTGCGGGGCGGCGATCACTCTGGTCGAAGGTTCGTTGCCCCTTCAGGGCACGCAACCAACTGTTCAGGGCGGTGTTTAGTCAGTAAGAGTCGAACATAACCTCTCAGCCGGCTGTGAGATATCCAATGAAGGATTCACCGCCTCTTTCCCTCACAGGGAAGGTGGTTTCGTACCCTTTTGGTTGGCAGCCGAAAAAAAACGGCGAGAAAGGGAGTCACTGAAGAAGCAAGGGCGGAGAGCTGTTTTAAAACTTGTTGATGCCTCGACACTGGTAGGGCCGAGGAGGTATTTCTCAGCCACTATAAATACACGGTGGACTACCCGTCCCAGCATTCTACAGTGAACAACCGATCGAAAGCGATAACTGGAGCGGTGAAGGTGTTGTGAAGTTTTATTAGTGACGTGAAATAGTGAAATGTGAATTTTATTGTGTTAAATAAAGTCGGATTGTGAACCATAATTATAGGCGTTAATTTTTATCCCGAACTCTAAGTCGTAACAATATCAATATCACATACATTGTTCAGATTCAAAGACGAGTGCCTAAAGCACTCGTATATGGTGTATCTGGAGTTCTCAATATGGAAATGTATATTTTCTGCATTGGTTCGACTGGGATTATTTTTTACCTCTATTGTTAATTTAAAAGATTTGAAAATTATATTGATCTCAATATTAAAATTTCCTATTTAAAATAAGAGCATTTATCTATAAATGATGACATATAACCTATTATTAGTTATATACTCGCTCATTCAGCGATTGATTTCGAAACCGATATAGGTATGAGTTACACCACCAATATGGAAATTGGTATCAGATTGAATACGTCGAAATTAATTAATGATTCCCGAGAGCCGTTGCGGATCATGCTCATTTATATGCACAATATCAATGTTACTTCATTTGTATTATAATATCGTTACTGCAATAACCGAACCGCTACACGCATTGATGTTACGAGTAAGGGTTCTTCGACTTTAGTGATGAGCCCCTCACTCGCGAGGTGCCTCGTTTGAGGTCCTCATTTCGACAAAACTAGCGAGTACTCATTTTTCAATTTTGAACCACCTCACGCAACAGAATAGCGAGTTGTTTAGAATGAAAAGGCGACTCGATAGTCACTCAATATATTCAAGATTGAGGGAACGGGTTAAGTTTTTGGAACGATTCAGGTTTGTTTATGTGTTTCTTCGCAAATACCTATTTAATTTTTATAGATAAATGATATTAATTAGTCTAAGTAAAAACCAAAGTTAATAAAAATATATCGGTTTTATTGAGAAATATATTCCATTCATCCTTTTTTAAAATTGATTAATTAATTATTATATAAATGATTAATCGATTTTCAAAATGGAACATTTGATACTATTAAAAATAAGTTGCGTGTTATGGTTATTCTGTTAAATAATAATCTAATAAAGTTTATTTCTTAGAATCTAAAGATAAAATATGTTTTGTTTAGCATTACCGAGTCTCTCCCTCATTTTGTACCAAACGGCTACTTTGCGCGCGCCTCGCTACATACTCATTCACTGCTACTGTAAAATACCTATCCTCACCTCAAATGAGGGGTAACTCATTTTCACTCAGTCCCTCACTAGGGAAAATGAGATCCTCACTCATCCTCATTAAAAAAGAGTGAGTTATACAACGCTAGTCGACTTATCAAAAAGATCTAGAACAGCTACCCATCCTTATTTTTCTCAATGGCTGTCCCATTTTCATAAACCCGATTATAATAGTAATTTCAACAGTGCTAGTGCGATTCATTGGCGCATAACGCCATCTAGTAATGTGTAGACGAAGCTCGTCACTGCGCTCCATAACAATAACCTAAGCGGTTAAAACATCGTTATACAATTTCCTTTTTATTACATTTATGTCCAATATTTTGCGAGGTATCTTGATATTTTTCTATTTAATTTTGTATACTGAAACTTTTGTCTTAAAAACTTTTATTAAAAACTTGTCATTTTTATTATATATTTAAGATTTCAGAGCGTTAAAACCGTTTTATTTGGATTTACAAATTCCAGAACTGTTAAACAGCATTATTTTTCACAACATACCGACAGATGACTCTTTTTTGAAATACATATGATGAATTAAAAAACGAAAAAGTATGGTATGTATGTATACTCAACAAAAACAAAGACCATGAACATTCAATAGTCTCTATAGTTTAATAATGAAACGGGCAACAACACACGGTCAAAAACATTTTTGTTTAAGCTTTTTCTTAATTAAAACAATAATTTAGTTTTCAACAACTGTATTTTTTATGTATTACTTCTTTAAAATAGGTACTCTGACAGAATACAGTAAAATAAGTCTAGACAATAATCTAGAATAATTATACATAGAATGATTTACTGACAATTTTATTCTTCCATACAACGTTTAATTTAAACGTGTGCGTAACATTCCGTACAACAAAGCATTCACTATGTGATTATAAAGCAGATATTTTCTTCAAGAATTTCCCTAAAATAACTTCCTATATGTACGAGATTCACCATTTTTGAAAGAACTTCTGTAAAATGACATTTTATGTGAAGATACATGGAACGCACTAATTTCTAAAATGTAAATCTTCAAAAAAGGGTTTGTAATGTTTGCAGCTTAGTTATTTAAACATTGAGCCCTAAAATTTCACTCTCTATGGATTTAAAGTGACGGTTTTATCGAACTTATTTCACGAATATTCGATAAACTCGGTTCTACTGAAAAGTATGAGTTTGAACATGGAACATTGTTCTTGTCAGGTTAAGATATAAAGATCTGATATTATTAAAAAATGTTATATGTCACATGTAATTGAAAAAAAAAATATACGTATGATCAATGAAGCTGACACTGATATAATATGTATAATAACACGAGGGCTTCGATCGAAATCGGAATTGTCGTATTTTTTAGCTCCGGAGTTAGGTTTCGAAGCTCCGAATTCAAACTCCGGAGTTTCGGAATTTCAGCCTCATATAGATTTTCCAATAAATATAGAGTTGAGGTAGGCATTAAACTCGAATTGTCCGCTCTGTTACTTACATAATATTTGACAGATCTCTTTCACAATTTGTAACCTGAGTATTTACTCTTTCTTTTTATAACCTAATATTTATTTTTCTAATTAAAGCGCAAATCGATCGAAAATGTATACTTAGTTTCTAAAGTTTCGCATAACATACAATGGCATTTTAACAATATGGTACATAAACGCACACAATCAAAGCTTTCGCCTGACTGCTAAATAGCATAGTTTTAAGGACACTTTTTGAATGCAAGTAACCTATCTACCCTTTTTTATTGTAATATCATTGTGTGTGATAAATGCTAAACATAAATTTTATATGCAATAGCAAATTAAATATTTACAAAATTACCAAAAACGTTAATGTCATTGATAATAGGTACTCGTTCACTGTGCCAACCAAAGTACATCAAAAAGAATTCCAACATTGTCCATGAGCTGCGCTATATAAATGAAAATAATCCTCTTATTCTCACTGCATTTTCGGACAATGTAACAGAGGTACATTCAACTATTTTCAGGAACTGGTACCAGTTACTTACATAGTACAGTTGATAGTTCTTTTATAAAACGTTATTACTCGTATACTGCGTTACGTTGTTATGATTTTGTCTTAGAGACATTTCTTTTATTGTGATTATGTTATTTAACTGTAAACGCAATTGTAACTACTTATGAAGATTGTATTTACTGTAAGAAGCTAATTCTTAGATTAGCTTCATTATTCTTATGCGCCATAATTCCTAAATAGTATAGAATAGAAGCCAAGTGCCAAAGTCAGCGCACTTGGTCTATGTTAAGTAAATTAAGTAAATTTCTGAAGAGCCGGTCATAAGATGGTTGACCAAAAATTACTATCTCGACCTCCTCCTTCCGAACATGCCTTCCGAAGCATGGAGTCCCACGAGATAATATTTCTTTTTAGTCGCCCATCGTGTGACTGCCCTTTGTGAAAATTGCTCCATAACAACTATCGCGGGTCACTACGCCACCGAGAAAATGTTCCAATTATACTTGCACAAGTTGCTAGATCGAATCAAACTCAGCATGAGAGTGCATAGTTCACCATATGTTAGGAACAATACCGTGCTACGATATTCACCTGTGACAATAGTGTCTGCGACCAGATAATGTTTTTCATAATGTACCTACGCTCCTTATAATGCTAACTATGAGCTGACTCTAGAGATAAGGCAACTAAAGGTCACAACAACTGTAACAGTTTTTACTATGATGCAAATAATACATTGTTGTAAGCAAGTCGCCAAAAATATGTAGTTTTATTATCGCCTACTTTCAAAGTTCTTATTTCTTATGAATTGCGCAATGCTTTGATAAAATAATGGTTGATTTGTTTTTACAAACAACGTCCGTTGGTTTGTATATGTAAAGAATGCCGGATGACACAATGACAAAACTGATACCTAACGCAAAAATGGAAGGATCCAGAAGCGAGGAACACCTTTCACGATCAAATCAATCGTGTGCTGTTAGAAACCATTATAAACGGCGAGTTTGTACAAAGAGTAATTTTAAAATTATTTCATATCCTAGTCTATCAATACAAAAAGTTCCCATATAAAAATAAATTCCCATATTGTTTTGATGACTTCATACGGTCACGTGATAAATATCTATCTGTCTCGCCCGCCGGCAATGAGTTTGCATCTAGAACATTTCTAGTGACTCGCGGTTCGTGCAGTGATTCATCGTTTAATTTAGCACAATAGAAAATGTTAGCTGGATAATGCTTTTTAACGCTAGTTCCTATATTGGCGGGCGTCCTTTTGTGAGTGGTTCTGTATTGTTGGTATGTTTTAAAGCGAAACTCCTTTCGTCCCTAAAATGGACATGATTGTACAATTTAACGTTGTCGGTGGATTAGAGCTTTCTCATAATGATTTATATAGGGTTTATCTAATTGAGTTAGGTGGTGCTTTGATTAATGTAACTTCTTAGTTACATGTGAAATAAAAACTATTTTGGAACACAGTATGAAACTGATGGTTAATAAAAACTTGTCTGTTCTTTCCAGAATGGGTTAATCAGATTAGTTAACGCCAGTATTTTATTAATAACGTTTTGAAACAAGACCAGTATAAAGTTTACTAACATCATGTATGAAATATCGCTTTATTTATTTTTTTATTATTTCATGTAGAGATATTTTGCAAAGCATAATGTCAAAGTCAAAGTCAAAATAATCTTTATTCAAATAGACTTCTTAAAAGACTCTTCTTTTGAATCGTCCAACATTTTTTTTCCCTACCACTCGTTCAGGACGTCTTTTGGCTGATAAGAAGAACGAGCAAGAAACTCACCAGCTCTAATAAGAGTAATAAGAGTAATGACATTTACAAAAACCATGTCATTTACAAAAACCATGTAATATTTTTATAAATAATGCATAAATTTTATACGGATCACATTATTATTCTTATCAGAATTAAAATATTGCCCGAATTAATTATGAAAAAACAAATACTTTATGTTCGTTGTCACGTGATCGCAAACAAAGCGTGACATCACGCCTCTCTTACTCATGTAAGAACTGAAATAATTGAACCATATGCATACATAGAACGATATTAATAGTGTCCGACCGAAACAAGTTTTTATCACCGAAACCGAAACCGAATTTCGACAACAGTCTCGGTTTCGTCAAAAACCAAATCAGACACTTACAAGGATCATGTTTTGAAGAAAAAATAAAGAAAACATTATTATAATCAATCAGTCAGAGCAGTCGCCCGGATTGCAAAATTCTCACTTTGGATTGGGGTCCCACTTCAGAGTGCCGGGGACAAAGCGGATTTTAAAGCATTTTTAATTAAGAATATTTTTCAGTATATCATTGTGAATAAAAAATTGATAAAATGTAATAATAAACTTCATCTTAATTTTTTTCGTCGTAGTTACGGCAGGTTTGCCACCGAAACCGAAACTAAACCGAAAACTGTTTATTTTGCCGAAACGTGACTAAAACCGAGACCGAAAGCAAACAATCGGTCGGACACTAGACATTAGTTTTAGAGGAGCGCGACGTCATAGCGACACCATGACTGAAAGTGGCGTTTTTAAATGTAAACTTAAAGTTTTCTACACCGTCTTCTAAGTAGTTCATCTTCTTCTTCTAAATAGTCTTTCGCTTTTTTCTGCTGAAATATCGTTGAGATATAACTGTTACACTGATTTTTATGCCAAAGGTAGAGAGAGTGGAGTACCTCCTAAGGTACCACGAAGAAAACAGCTCTCGCGAAGACCAGATATAATAAACAAATTTACTTATTTAGGTTAATTGTGCATTGACTTCCATTTTTTCTCGTATATTGTATATATACCTAGTAGACACCGCTTAGATTAACTAACCAGTTGAACAAACGTTCATTAAGTTTTAATGACGACTTAAAGTTCTAATAAATGTGTAAATTTATATCGATAATCTCGCTTTAAGCTAATCACAATTTTCATGGATGTTTGTGCTTATAACTTATAACCTTCATTATAATAGCTTTAAACAAATAACAAAGATTGCCCAGATGCCCAGACGCCCATACGTTTTTCGCTACCGTTGTACTGTGTGACTTCACTTAGTACCTTGAATGCATAGGGAGCGTTTTCGGCAGTTCCACAAACATACCTTCGAAACTATTAAACGCAGACATGATGTTACTTCTACATTATTTCGCATATATTAATGGACTTTAATATATAGATTTTTTACTACTAAATTTTTATTTATTTATAGACGACTTCTATCATGCGTAAAAGACCACCAATATATTTTCAGTTCTAGGAAAATAGTTCGCACTCTCCGCTGTCTATAACATGAATATAAACATTATCGTACCAACCTATATGGCGTTGTGAATGTGCGATTACGAGAATATGACTTCACTTACATAATAAATTGGACGTGGTCGGGTAAATGATAGCGTGGCGTGGCGTGGCACTGTCAGCATGGACAAATGGCCTAAAATAGGGGTGAATCCGTTAAATATAGGGGCATAATGAGCGTCGGTTAGGCGAGTATCATTAATGCTCAGTGCATAAGTTCAATAAAAAGTAAAGTTAATACTTAGTTAAAATAAATGAAATATCCCGTTATGGGCTGTATATGTATAAAATCTTATCATAGATAAAATCTTGTCATAGTAAATCTATTGGTTGAAAAATAATAATGTAAGTAAATTTATTGGCACATTAGTCATCAAATGTTTGATTATTAGTAGCAACATTTAGTCATATCTCGTCTTTAATGAGGCAATAAAGAATATTTCGCATCATCTTTACGAAGATGGTTTGATTTAGTTCCTTTTTTTAATTGCTAGTTACTCCTTTTTTTAATTGTAGAGAGGGCGTGATCATCGATACTTTTAATTTTATTAGAATGGTGACACTGACTTTGATAGTTCGTTAACAAAAAGCAAATTGCCGCCGTTTTGGAAGACATTCTGTTTCCGATCGCCGAGGAGTAAAGACATCCGAAGACATCACGCTCATCTCGTTATATTTTCGTGTGAAAAGTGATAAAATGGAATAAATCCACATTGGTATACACGCCTGTAGTGTTATTTTAAAGATAGTCCTCCGATATGAACGATCTATTTGGGCTTCGTAATAGACCCCTCTGACTACACGCTGACAAATAAAATAAATAATATTCGGACTAGTGGGATGTTGCATAGGACATTATTTTTTTGGCTATACTTTTAAAATGAAGATACATTTTATTTAATTGAGCTTTAAAAACAACTAAAAATAACGAAATCCAATCAAAAATATGTCCAGGCTGTCACATCTAAAAGTGGAAAAACTTCGGTTTATCATCAACAAACTAACAATATCCTCACTTGTGGAGCACATGCCTTCACCATAGATAGAATAGAAACGAATCTGATATGGAGAATTGGCGATGACCCTGATTGCAAACGCAGCCAGGTAAATGGCTTAACGTACCCTCCAAGGAACGGAGGAGCTCGGGATAATATTTTTTAAGTCATCCATCCTATTACTGCCTCTTGTAAGCCCCTGACCAAACGCGCTAACACACTACGCCGTTGACGCCCCTTCACTTCACTACGCCATTGGTTTCATTATTATAAATAATAAATACAAGGAAAAAACAAACATTAATGAAATTTGATTTCCATTTACCTAATATTGGATTCATCTTACTTTCTATAAAACCTTATTTTTAAATTCATTAATATCCTTTGCGCGCAAACAATTTTCAATATCAATTAAGTGTCAGCAATATATACTTTTCTCTGAACAAAATATTGGTTATCGAACAAATTACGGGAAATATGCCGTCTTAATTATTAGTTGAAAACAAGATTCTATTTCCCTTTATAAGAAATTATTTTAATAGTAAAACGTTATAATTATTCGGAACAATAGTCTTCTGACGACAGTAAAGTTAAATATAAATTCGATTATATTTATAAAATAAACGGTAATTTAACGTAATTAAAAGAAATTGTTGGAGAAGCAATTATATTTCATTGTATATTTAGAGAGTAACTAGCTTTTGCCCGCGACTTCGTCCGCGTGATATAGTTACTTTGGGCATCATATTTTCCAAAAACGCTGTTGTTTTTTGAGCTGACGATGAAATTACCTTGACGTTAAGTTCGAAGATAGTACAACAAAATACCAACGAATGTCCAATATGTTTCAGCACTTTATCTTTGAAACTTTAGAGATATTAATCCAATTCAATGCAATTTGAAACAAAGATGATAAAAAATAGTTCTGAAGTTTACATAAAACTTAATCGAAAACGTAATCTACGTAAAATTCTTTGAAAGAAACGTTACCGCAGATTACTTTAAAATAAACGCCATCTAGAACACATTGGGTTTATTTGCAACCTATGTAGATGTCAAACGATATTGAAGAATTTTATCTATGAATCAACGTACACCGCCATCTATGAGAACTTCATAAAACTGAACAGTAACAGACATAAGCGAATAATTGAGATGATAACTATCCTATCCAGTAAGTTAGACCAAAATACGGCTACATGTGAAATTTGATAGAAATCGGTTCAGTAGTTTTGGAGTTTATTGGCAATATACATCGTGACACAAAATTTTTATATATATAGATTTAATTATGACTTAGTTTGTTATATTGAAAAATAAATTACTATATAATTATCGCTAACTTTCCGTCAGCATACACAAAATTCTCAAACATTGTCAGATAGGCATGATTGCACGATGCCTATTATGCGATGCTTGACCTAATAGTCTAAGAGTTTGTGACAAAAATGTGCAAGAGCTTTCTAAAGCTTGATATTTCAGAAGGTTAAAGAACTAAGGATATATATACATCACACAGGGCGGAGGTCAACCGCTAAAACACTAAAAAAACTCCGAACGATTGCTGGATGTATTGGTTCGTTAAAATGAAAATCTGAGGATTTTTTGATTGAACTAACTAACTTATTATTTAGTAATAAATGAACTTTCAGAAATAACTAAACTTTTTCAGAGCTCATTTCACACCAATTTCTGAGATCTCTTGAGTCAAAGAGTTACAAAATTGTGCAATGGAACAGTTTAGTCTATTTTTTTGTTTTTTTTTTGGTTTAATTAAAAAGGTTTATTGAGGAAAAGAATCAAATATTTTCTACATTCAAGAACACAAACAATTAATTGAACAAGTTACTTTATCCGAAATCTAAAAAAATACACATTTTTTTATGTAACTGTCCAGTCTAACTTTTGGTTGCCTGGAAGATATTGCTTTTCAGCGATAAGGCCGCCAATTGTACTGTTTATTGTTATTAATTGTTATGTTAATTTTATTTTCAAGTACAATAAAGTGTTCATTCATTCATTCATTCAAATATAAAATTTGATACCTTTTCTTAAATTACAGAAAAACTACATATGAAATCTATTGTATTAAAGCGAGAACTATAAACATAAAACTTGTTGTTATCGTTATATGATTGGAAACAAATTGATTTTTTTAAGGAATGACACCGTAGCGGCATTTTAATTAATTCATTTTCAATGTTTACTTTTATAGCAACTGTTGGAAATATGAGGATCCAAATTTTAATGATAATAACGTTATTCGCTTTCTATTATTCGTGTGCTGTGAGTATTTTGATGTATGTTTCGCCTGCGTGGTTCTAAATGAAACAAAAACCCTTCTCTTGTATTACTCTTTTATGTTGTTAAAAACGCTTTAAAACCCGTTATATCTCAGCGTACAGACAGCGCCTCTGTTATAAATTATGTATAGATTTAAACTAGGCTAAAGCTTTTAACTTTTAACGATTGCCCCACTAACATTTTTTTTTATTGGTTATTTTATTATAATTTTATGTAGATATACCGACAACAGTAAAAAATGACTGCGAAAAATATTACGAGATAGTAACTAGGCTAGACAATAACCCTTATCCTCTTATTATAAAACAACGACTAACTTTATTATATACCAAGTTTAAACCATTATACGACCAAAATAAGTCAACACGTTTCAATTTAGCGTTTTCCCTTCTGTCATAATTATTTTGCTTTAAGCGGCCAATGGTTTAAAACACTTACTAACTATGGTTCTCGTTTTAAAGTAAGACGATTAGACACATCATGATATATATTACTTATCGGGCGTTTTTATCAATACAAATTTACTGTCGACGATAAAAACAACTTACGATTAACACCGCCCTTTCGGTTTGACGGGCTTAAATAAGGCTCGTGTAGACCTATGTACCACTGTAAGCGTAAGCCGCATACGTAACGACCACTGTAAATGTTTAATTATAGCAGTAATATAGCGTGCCAGTGTACCCGGCTTACTTACGACTCTGCAAATTATTATTAATTATTAAAACTCTAATTGGTCCAACGCCGTCAACTTTTAACCCTTTGAGCGTTCTACCGATGAAAATGTTGAAACGAACCCCTCTAGTGATGGGGCGGTATCGACGTCTTTTAAGGTTTGTAATTTAAAAGTTTACTTTTTTTTGTAATTAAAAGTTTTTCGGGTGAATTGCCCGCACTGCGGCCATTGAAACTTGGTGATTAATTGAGTTGTTAGTACTTTGAGCATTTAACAGAAGAAAATTCAGTTTTAAAGAGTATTTGTACGCTTAAAAAACTGGTTAAGAGTGATTTGGACGTGCACAGCTAGGGTTCCGCACAAATAACGAATTTAAAAAATAATAGACCTATCAGAAATAGGTTTTCATTTAATCTACAGTTAAAAAACTATATTTCCATATTTTAATTTATTCTATAATTCGTAAATATCATTTACGATCTGTAAAAGCTGCTAACTAAAAGTTTATTCGCAGCACAAAATATCAGAATGGACAAAATGTGTTATTGTCAGAGGTGTTAACAATCTTTTAGTGACGAATTAAGGACAGAGCAGGGCCAGTAGCTAATTTTTAACCCGCCTCCCTGCCCCGTAATAGAAAAGTCGTCCTTTTGTTTCTAAATTATTCTGTGACATGAGTTTTATTTGTCAGTTTATGTTTATACTTAAAAATACTAGTTCAGTCTCAAACCTGGCTTATTTCGTTTCTTGCATTTTTTAATTCCGACTTGAAAAATTAATTTATTCGCACTGAACCATAGCGAGGATCTCAAATGCACGGGGCCCCTAAATGTGCAAGGCCCGTAGCATTTGTTACGTGACAAATCCGGCAATCTTTTAATGACAATTATGATCACGAAGTGCGCTCAGTAGCGGTGGGTAATATCAGATTTTCAAAATATTGATTCGAAACTATATATCGATATTCAATATCGGATTTTGAAACTATATATTTTTTTTATGGAATAGGGGGCAGACGACCAGACGGATCACCTGATGGTAAGTGATTACCGTCGCCCATGGACACCTGCAACACCAGAGGGGCTACAAGCGCGCTGCCGGCCTTGGAGGGAAGGGTTGAGGGGTAGAGGGAAGGGAATAGGGAGGGGTTGGGCCTCCGGTACCCTCACTCACACGACGAAACACAGCGCAAGCGTTGCTTCACGTCGGTTTTCTGTGAGGCCGTGGTATCATCACTCCGGTCGAGCCGGCCCATTCATGCCGAAGCGTGGTTCTCCCACGGTAAAAATTATATATATGTGAATCGATCTGTATTCGGTAACTTCAAGTCACTGAATACGACCGCAAACAAGTCGCAAAACAAATCAAGCAGCTTCAAAGTTCATAATTTAGCACGGGAAAATAAACCGGCGTGCGATTAACTAGCATGCTCTTTTTGTATGCTTCGTATTCTTCACAAAACGAAGTCTATTAAAAAAACGTGCCAAAGTACGAATATGGAAACAACCATAAATATTATACACTAAGAATATTTGAATATTGCTATTTCAGTCACTCACAAATCCAAAAATTTGTCTTTGTTTAATTCTATTACGATGCGATACCATTTGATATCCCATATCTATAAATATCGGATACCGATCGAGATACTGAATCCGACGTATCGCATCGATGCAGCAATATAGTGTTTCAAAAAATATATATAATTGTGCGCATCGGATATTACGATATTGATACAATACATGTTTCAATATCTATCTATATACGATTTGTATCGCCCACTCCTAGCGCTGAGTCTTCTTAGGTAACTCGACCCCATCAGACGTGCACACCGAATCCTCTTTGTACGATATGGACGATGAATTAATGCGAGAACCATTGAGCTACCCGACCACTTGCCCGGATTGCAAAAGGCTGTTTGTTTGATTCCCTTATTCGTCTACCTGAGAATGTGAATATTTAAGTACTGTTCTTTAAAATAAACTTTTCCGATTTCACATCACTATCAACCCGTAACAAACACAAAAATCGACACTGTTATATCCACTTACCAATTACAAGATTAACAGTATTATTACTTGATTTCGAGTTTAATTACTAAAGTGATAGATCGAATTTCATCGAATCGCCTCTTTTAAGTCGATATTTTTAATTACTTGAAGGCCATATTGACGGTGAAATAAATATTGCATTTCGGCGGAGAACTTAAAAATACTCCATTTAATATATATTTTATAAAATATAAAGCAACGAATTAATTTTAGAATAAACCTTAAAAAAATAAAATCTCAAGAAAGTCGATAATGTTACCAAATCTTGTGATTGTAAATTTATTTATGAAAGCATTTTGATAATTTGAATTAGTTATGTATTTTGCAATATAGATAAAAAAACCAAGGCAGTTTATTAATTCAAGGCTGAAAGATGAAGTTTTTTAAGTTCTCAAACGTCCTCCTTATGATAAAAAGAGAAAAAAATAATATTTGTTGTACGATTCACTGAAATTCACTTTAGTCAGACAACGATAACGCAGCCAAATAGTAACTTGTTCCACCCTGTTTTTACATTGAACGTTGATTAGGTAGAATAGTAAATTTTATAATGCAATTTTATGTACCATTGTCACGTTATAGATCTTTAATGAAATAATACCTTTATTACCTTTTGAAGTTGATTTTGTTTGATTGCAACTCCATGACTGGTCAGCGCTTCGTTCGGCGTAGAGTCGAAGTTTGTTTTTAAAACCAAACTAGCTATAAGCAGCGGCTTCGCTCACGTGGTCGTGTATTATTAATCGACATCTATAAAAGTAGGTTATAATTTCAAGGTGTATGTATGCAAGTTCGTTGGAATGGCGTAATAATCATATGTATCGGTCTGTATGGACTTCTAAACATCTAGACAAACATACATACTTATATACAACGTGTAACAAAAATAATGCACATCCTTATACACCCCAATTAGAAAATGCATTTATGATCATAAAACGAAAATTGGAATTTTCCTTTTATGTAATTAAACATTGTTTATGTATGTACACAGTCATACTAATTGTGTGGACATCTTACAAATCCACACAATGATGTCAAAATTAGGGCTTAGCCTGCAACTACATATGTATCTTTGTCCACGGATATCTTGCAAACTAGACGTTCGACTGCAATAAGTATTTTTGTTTCATTTCTTTCAACTTGGAGCACTACTATTTTTCATTAAAATCAGGTCAGTAGTATTGATGATATAAACTACACATTGAAATTTAACCGCCTCATGAAATGCAACAGTTGAATTTTTACTCTTAAAATTCGTTGTGTAGTTTAAAAGATCTCAACGTACAGACAACGCGACGCGAATTTTTGTTATATATTATGTACAGATAGTGCCAATGATGTTCATTTGTTTTTCTCAACTCCGCCACCGCACTGCCGTGTCATTGTTTAAATGTAAACACGTGTGCGAGTGTACATCTCAACTCAAATACGGAGAGCACGATTCCCTTATGTTTACTCGCCGAGTGTAATGCCGAAATGAATGGCGCTCGTCATTATTCCAAGCTAGCATCGCAAGCTATAGAAGATTCGCGAGATAGAAATCAGAACAGATTTTTTATAACATATAAACCTTTCTCTTGAACTCTCGTGTGACGTTATATAGTTTGATAGATGTCATATAGCCAGTGGGAACCGACTTTATTTACACTAGGCTTCACCTGCGTGGTTCCTAGGGAACTATTTGTGTATTTATTTCAATAGGCATATACTACAGGTAACAATAACATTAATCTACATTCAATAAATCTAGTTGAGTCATAGACTGTAACTGAATAATGTGTATACATAGCATTACATAGCAAACAAAGTCTGCGCAATACAAACAAAAAGAACAACAGTAACTATCAACGGCCTAATACAATTCACAAAGAACGTACAAACTTAAACAAAATTTAAATAAGTTTATTTGAGCATCAATTCTTAGTATGACACGGAAATAATTACAATGACAAATTGGATAGTAAACAATGGTTAATTAGTATGGTAACATTTTAATTCCCTATACATACTTCCACTCCCAGTTTCATACCTTTACTTGCTGTTTTTCGGGATAAAATATAAACTATATAATGTAGCTACCCGTAAGTGAAGATTTAAAAATAGGTCCAATAGTTTCGGAGCACATTCGTTGCAAACAAACAAAGAATCAAATCTTTCCCTTTTTATAATAATAGTATGGACTATGTATAAATTAAATCCATGAGATGTTTTTGTAGCACTTTTTAATCTTGCTACGACAAATCACTCGTAGCAACAGTGTAGCACTACATAGCTACAATAAGAGATGTGCGGCTCGGAAACATTTTATTATATGAATACAATCAACATGTTCCCAAGAATATTCCCAAAATTACTATTTATCCAGAATATTTCTAAAATCGTGCATTTTAAGACTTTCGACATTGTAAATGTAAAAAATGATGAATTTTAATGAATATAAGGCATTATTTCACATCCAATATCTAATTATTTACAGATAGGATTACAGTCTAAATCACACTTCTTGTGTAGGATTAATTATATGATAATTAAAGAAATGGCTCAGTTAGGTTGGATTAATCACCTATAAATATAATTTAACACTATTTTTCGGAAAATTTCCTTGTGATGGTAAACTGAAAAGGTAAGCAACGAGATATAAGAGTATTAATATTTCAGAATTGTTCCCTAGGGATAAATGTGTAAAGTTATCACTTGATCCACGCGGGCGAATGTATGTAACGTTATTTAAACCGAATTCATTTAGTCGTGCCCAAGACTCTTTTTGCATTTTTCTAAAAACCGTCCAGTCTTATAGCTTGTACTGTTATTTTAATCGGGTAGGACAAACAAACTGCTGGTGACCCCAATTAAAGTCCAATGACGGGACAAAAACAGGGACAGTGTGCATGTGCTTTCACACGATTTACCATAATCATCTCTTGAATTTTATAAGAAATGAAGTTGAAATTTTCGTGAAGAAGTATTTTTTAAAACTAAGTGGGAAATTGTGATAGCTAATATTTTAAAATGTTTAAAATAAACATTGTGATTTGTTAATAGTCTAAACGATACTAGTAGATGTCTTTGAAGAGTTCGATGGTTCAGTATTTAAAGCTATCGATATGTCATTGTGAAGATTAAGAAATTTTCATGGGATAGGTGACCAATACATTATTATCTCGAGTTTCACCGTGCTTCAGACGCGTTAAGCCGTTGCTCCCCTCTGCATAAGGCGTGACTGTTGAGGCATGTATCACATTGTGTAATCTTTGATATTCCTAATTATATACATACGATTTTTATTATCTCATGAAATTTATTTGAAATAGTTTCAAAGTTTTTAATAATTATTATTTAATTTTGACTTTGCTAATTATCTATTTTATTACCTTATTCAAATATATCCTGGAGTGGCTGGATTGTATTGAGCGTGTAGGAAGTATACTAAGCCCACTAGACTACACAAACGAAAAAATGAAATATGAAAATATCTTTATTTAAGTAAGCTTGTTTCAAGCACTTTTGAATGGTCCAAAAAACATTAATTCTCCTATCATTCGTTCAGGACGTCTTATAGCTAATAAGAAGGACAAGCAAAATAAACTTACCAGCTCTTTATCATAAGTAATGACATTTACATAAATCATGTCATTACCATAATAGTACGTATTATAACAATAATAAATACAATTTTTAAAGTCTGTAAGACATAGGTTGGTACATATAATTAGTCGTTTTAGAACAAAGTGAAGGCTATTACTTCCATGCATAGCGGTCCTTAAAACAATCATCAACTGTATAATAGCCTCTACTCATAAGTATGTCCTTTACATGAATTTTATATTTATTTACGGGTAATTACATTTTGTGGAAGTTTATTGAACATAGCAATGCATTTACCCCGAAAGTTAAACATCTCGCGATGTCGATATATGCATATAGACTCAAGTCGAGTTCACTGTGAGGCTTGACTACTTAAAAAAGCGACCTTGCAAGCAGCCTAGCCGTTTACATCCACACCTTAAGGCGAGGCTGTACGAAATAACCAATTTCATTCTAAGGCGAATAAAAATCATTTCATGAGACGTAAACATATAATCGATTACTTGTTAAAAAGAGAAACAAATTTTATTAATTGGCTCGATTTTTTCTATCGAGCCAAGAGAAAAACAAAGGTGACTCTTATTAGAATTTTTTGAATCGATTTTATGTCTACTATATTTCGTCTTAACTATATAAAAAAATACACTCACAATTTTTTTTATAACTGCATTTTCTTTGTGAAATATAAAGACAGTGCATGGTAACGCAAGCAAAGGTTTAACAGAGCCTTAACTTAATACGATTTTGACATCTTTAAATATATCATCTGCTTCCTTAACCTTATTGTCATACCCTTTTATTCGGGATATTTATATATTATATCACCTTTGATCTGACTTCAATCAAGTACCTACATACAAATCCGGCTGTGGTATGTGAGTCTCTGTCAAAGAAAGGATAAATTCCTTTGTAAATCCGCCTTCGACTTTTCCTTTCATAAGATTTGAAGTTTAGGATACAATATGGTTTATATTGATATATGTAATTGAATTTATGTTTGATATAACGCATATCCAACTACTCAATATTAATAATAATAAAAGAAAAATACATATATGATTTAATACTGAAAACGATATGTAGTTATATGTAAATTAATTTATTTACCAGGCTCTCACAACAATGAGTACAATAAAACTACACTTAAATTACATTATGACTAGGTTATATACTAAGTGTCCCATTTCTACACCTACTCCCACTCCCATAGGAGGGCACCGCTTTCATTGATAGATAACTACACACTCCTCCCATATATATGTAGGTGCTCCAGGCGAGCCATAGCAGTACGCTTACAGCAAAGTATCCCTGAGCGATAAGTACGCGCGTACTGCGAAACGAATCATATTATATAAATACGCTACTATATAATATATATATATATTAAGGAGCTGTATGGCTCAGTGGTTAGCTCGCTTAGTCTGCGATATGTTTGTTAATCAACTTTCGCAATTGTTGGTCACTACTATAATTAAATTCCTATAGAAATTTTAAATTTACCATTGCCTAAGTTTAAAAACCACATTAAGAATTGTCTACTCAGTAAAGGATATTATACTGTTAATGAATATTTAAACGCCAAAACTGCTTGGTGTTAAATATGGCTCGTTTTTCCTGTATATTAAATTATTTACAGTGAGCTTGTTTAGCTAGACATGTGATACGATTGACGAAAATACTGTATTACTTTTATATTTTCCAGCATTGTAATGGAAAATGACTTCATATTTTAATGAAGTCACTTTTCAATCTTGACGCTCTGTATGAAATAAAATAGAGAGAAAAAAGCAGCCCTTGCCGAGTTTCTTGCAGGTTCTTCTCGGTACAAGGTCTCCCGCCGTAGATTTACGCACCGATGGCGTAGCTCTCGACTTTAACGAGTGCTTGTAACAGCCTGGACTGAATAAATAATTTTGATTTGATTTGATTTGACACTCTGAGATGGGATGTGCCGGGACAAAGTTTAATTTTTAATCATTTTTCATTAAAAATATTTTTCGGTATAGCATTGTTAATGCAAAATTGATCAAATATAATCAAATCTTCTAAGATCTTATTAACAGGCCATCCTTTCTACACTTAGTATTTTAATTTTGATTATATTTATACCAAACTGGCTATGAATAAACATTGTTTTGGGGTTCTGTGGCTAGCATTCAGGATAATTTTATTCTACAAAAGAGAGCTGTCCGTGCTATATATAATTTACGGTCTAGGGAATCTCTCAGAGAAATATTAAAAGAAATAAGTATTCTGAATATTATGTACACAAGAAAACATTACGATTCCTTCACAAAAAAAAAGTAGTGTTCATAATCTTAACACAAGAAATAAAAATAAACTTGCCATTCCAATCTTCAGACTTCAAAAAACCAGAGGATCATTTCTGGGTTCCACAAAATGTAATTGACCTACCCGTAAATAAATATAAAATTCATGTAAAGGACATATTTATGAGTAAAGGCTTATTATAAAGTTGATGATTATTTTAAGGACCGCAATGCATGGAATTAATAGCCTTCGCTCTGTTCTATAACGATTAATTATAAGTATGTACCAACCTATGTCCTATAGACTTTGAAACTTGTGTATTTATTATTGTTCTATATATGTATTATTTTGGTAATGACATGATTTATGTAAGTGTCATTACTTATGATAAAAAGCTGGTAAGTTTCTTTCGCTGTCCTGAACAAGTGGTAGGGGAAAAAATATTTTTGGACGATTCAAAAGTGCTTGTAACAAGCTTACTTGAATAAAACATTTTCATTTCATTTCACTATAAGAGTTCATAAGTTCAGCCTATAAGTTCAGTTATCCCTTATGAGTAGCAAGTGAGTTGCAAAGGCCATAATCGCGAAGTAAAATTCTCGATAATAGGTTCCTATTTATTACTTTAACTTGAGTCCATAAATCTTCAGTAATAAAGTTGATTATCTAATCCTTAATTATTAAATAAAATTAGAGTAAACCAACGTTATATAGAAAGACTCATATAAACATACGAAACAGACATTAAGGGCTAAAATAAAAAATACAGGTCATTAAACGAATCAAAACATTAACAAAAAGTGCGAAAACATCCAAAGTTGCTGCCGAAATGAGTCGTCCTAACAAATAGCCGGTATAATATGAGCATTATTCAGTTGTCCCATGAAATATACATGAGTGTGGAATTAGCTTTACCCCATCCAAATGAGACGCGTTTTACATTTTTATGTGCGTGATGCCTCAAAGCCTCTCGATTAGATTTCACGTGCAACTGCCCGGCGTGTCACAATACGTGACGTTTGTTTTTGGGGTTTCGTACGGCGAAACGTGAGACAAACCCTAAAGTCGTTATTTACATTACGTAATTAATTGCATGAAACTAGTTTCAACATTGCTTTAATTCCACTAACAGTTACAAGTAAACATGTACTTGCGCAATGTATGCATTATCTTCACGGTACTACGGTAGTTTAGTGAGTAACGCGTCTTCTTCTTCTTCTTTAGCCTGTCTCTGCTGTATTAATATAGGCCTCCCTCAGCATTTTCCATTAAAATGAAATGAAAATATCTTTATTAAAGTATGCTTGTTAAAGGACTTTTGAATCGTCCAAAAATGTTTTTTCGCCTACCTCTTGTTCAGGACGTCTTTTAGCTGACAAGAAGAACAAGCGAAAGAAACTTACCAGCTCTTTATCATAAGTAATGACATTTACAAAATCATGTCATTACTAAAATAATATGTATTATCGCAATAATAAATACAACTTTCAAAGTCTGTAGATCATAGTTTGTACATATAATAAGTCGTTATAGAACAAAGCGAAGGCTATTAATTCCATGCACTGCGGTCCTTAAAATAATCATCAACTTTATAATAGCCTTTTCTCATAAGTATGTTCTTTACATGAATTTGAAATTTATTTATGGGTAGGACAATTACATTTTGTGGAACTTTATTAAACATAGCAATGCATGTTTCAGCGCCATGAGTGAATACTGGTAAGATGCACTCGTTGAATATCGTGGCTACGACGCGTATATTTTTGATGAAACTAATTTCAACTCGATTTGGATGATGAAACTAGTGTCGGGATTCATGCTTATAACTTATTTCGTAATGTAAATACCAAGAAACACAGTGGAAGTGGCGCAGGCATCGGATTTTCTGTCTGAAAAAACATAATAGTAACCATAGGCTAGAAAAAAGAAAAAGTAACCCTCTATTGTTGTACGGGACGGAGTCAGAGAGCTGTACCATGTTTCATAACATAATAGGTAGAGATACGGTATATTTAATAATTAAGAAACCTTTAACCTTCGCTAAATTAGCCATCACTATCATAGATGTTCGCTCTGAGTTATTTTTTTTGAAATACCCTTATCTTTTATTAATGAAAATCGAACATTAACCGAGAGCATAAAATAATCGAATAGATTACCTAAAAGGAAGAAATATGTTTATGATGTCTCTTGAACTAGGCAAGCTGTTTGTAAATTATTATCTACATAATTTATAGTATTATAAACATAATTTGCAGAGACGATAAAGGTATATGGATGACGATACATATCGTTATTTCGCTTGCCTTAAGAACAAAGTAGGTAGGTGATACTCAATGCGTGTTGAATACAAAGTTTTATACGTATCATGAAACAAAATTCACTCAGTGTTCATGTCAATAATCATGCAAATTTCAACCTTATTACTTACGTATTTCATTCATGAGAATCAATATTTCATATGTTTACTTAAACAAGTTGTTTGAAGGAAGCCTCCGCAACTCATGTATTATGTATGCGTCTAGTCTTCACCTCTTAAAAATAACGTTTATATAAATAAATTCAAATTATAATGTAGTTACATTATGAATGTTATGGCAATAATATCCTTATTGCTAGAGAGTTTTCTTACATACTTATATGCTTCCTTCCTATATATGTAATTGGTACCAGTTAAACTATTTTCTATGTTATAATCAGCATATTGACGTTCCCATTTCTGAGATATAAGCATTCCATGCAGGCCCATTATGGATTGGTGGGTATTAACGGCTGGTAGACGATACCAGTGGTACGTTTTGGCTATGACAGAACTCTTAGAAATATATAGTACTTTTTTTCATTTTTTATTAAAGCTCATTTGCAACAATAACGAAAAGATGTGATTTTTGGCAAACGCGATATCCTAAGTGCCTTCCGTAGGAAGCAGGATTCGAGATAATTTATTTTTTCACCCATCCTATTACTAGCTTTTGCGATATTTACTTAACCTGAACGCTGATAGAATGCGTTAACCGCTTCGTTAAGAGATTTTAATTTATATTTATTATGAAAGGCTAAGCTTGATAACTTGATATATTATATAGTGTAAATAAAAAAAAATCTTTCTTGTTTATTCTGTATACATAGTGAATAACAGTCACTTTCCGCCGTCTGTACGCTGAGATGTTAACCACACAACGGATTTAAATGCGGTTTTCATCATTATACAGACTAATTCTAGAGGAAGGTTTAATATAAGACCGCGCGGCCGTAACCACTGGTAGAAAGATAGCTTTAATTTGAAACGAATTTACGGTTAATATATAATAAGATATTAGCCGTAAATTCGTTTCAAAAATTGAATCATCATTAGCATTTTCGTATCCCATTTTTGTATCAAATTACTCAAATTCATGTTGCATATTGAAAGTATAAACATTACACCCGAAGGGCTATTCTATGTCTCCGAAAATGAAATTTCAGCTATTTTCCAAATACTAATACAATTCCAAAGAAAAACATTCTCGATAATTTGCGATGCAATGGCGGTAGGACCTGACACTACCTCTGATATGATTTAAGAAAATTATAAGATCTAATCGAAATTTTCCAAATTTCCATTCAAGTAGTGGTACAATTAAAATAAGCGCTCAGGTGTCATATTAATTTGTACGACTGGTAGGAATATTGCTTTGCGTATAATAAAGTATGAATGCAATATTATAGCATATCTACGTTATGTAAAAAACCTTTTAAAAACTCATTTACTTAGCATCAACGGTTTTCGTATTCGCTCTCATATTCAGATATGAATCGAAGTAGAAAAAAACATGATAAAGATCCTTCCAACTCTAACGGTGAACGAAAAAAATTGGAATTTATCGTATCCTTTTTAACATTAACATTTCTTTTTTGTATAAAGATTTGTTTTTCTCTCTCCCAGAGATGAAACAAATGTCTCGAATTACAGTGGGAAATAGAGGCTTAAGTTTGCCTCAATAACAGGACATTTTGAATACGGTTAGCTTCACGTAATATGTACAAATTTAGCCTTCAACTTGAGAAATAACAGCTATAAAGCTATACGAAATGGCTGCTGAAATAATGTCGAATTTCTTTGAGATATAATATGAAGGTTTATTGCTTACACGCATTATGGATAATGTTAAGGAAAAAAATACACAGGAATATATTTCGATATTGGTTCCATATAGCCGGAAAATTTTATGTAAGAGTTTCTTTTGATGTGATCTACTTAAGTAAGTACAGTCAACAGCACTTCAGACTATACACAACTGTCAATTTTTTACATTTGATTTTAAACTTCAATGCTTTAGAGTTTTAAAACAATTGAGCAAACTTGACATATTGGGGTAGCCCGCCTTGTAAGCGTGTGTACCATTTTGTTAGCTATCTAAAATCCTCAACAGCGTAATGTTCGTATGTTCGATAAGCAAAATAGTTGGGGTATGCACTGAAATAAATATTCATGACGCAGAAAAAGACATTTTTTTCTTTTAACATAACTCATTTATGATTTCTATTCAATCATCGTGATTTTAAACTATTATAGTCCACTACTGAAAAAGCTTCTTTTGATATCGTCAGCCCATCTTACCGTTCACTACATTAGCTGAAACGTGGCGTTCATTAGAAAACCCTTCTTCTCCACCTCTCGTGTGTTCTGCTACAGATGTATACAGCGCACTGCCGCTTCAGCTTGCTACATTTTTTAATAAAGTCAATATTTTTCCGGATGACCTCATTTCGAATTTTATTTCTCAGAGAGACTTCTAGAAGAGCCAGCTTCACTGCCATGTTATATAAAATGCCATTACTTAAGAATAAGGTGTTTTATTAGCTTCAAGATATTAAACTTTGTCACAATCAAACAACAGATAACTGGTCCTGAGTACAATCTAGAAAATTCACTTTTCTATATTGGATCTGGTTGTTGTGGTATCTTCATCGTCTCAGATACTACATAATACAGAAGCTACGGCAAAATTTTTATTTATATAGAGATGAGGATAAATTTTATTACATCATAACTTAGACTATTAAGTTAGCTTTATCATAAAGTTTTCCTTCCATTTTCTCTGGCTGTTGACTCCGACTGGTCGCGCTATGGTTGGTTACACACTAACATAGTTTGCCTTACAAAATCCGGTCACTATCGCACACAGCGAACGTTTACTTGGATTAAGCAAACATGGTCATATCAGTTTTATTAAGTAAAAGTTTCGGGGAGAATTTGCTTAGGATTTCTATTTACCGAGTAGTGAAGTTAGTTATAAACAAAATGAGATTTACTTTCAGACCATTTAAAATGTTTTGTTTGTGAAAATTAAGTTTCCTTCTTTAGATATATCTTTATATCGCTTACGTTATTGCACATACCTGTCGTCATTCATTATCGTTCATCGTTACATATCTACTTTTTTCTATCACAATTGATTGTCTAGAAAAGATTGCTGCATAAGAATTAGGCTGCTATTTGTATACTGTCCTATAAAACTACATTATATTACTAAGTGCGTCATTAGTAATGATGAGTTACTTTTATGATTTTTTATTACATCTTTGGACGTTATGTCTTGGGATAAAACCTATTGAAACCTTAATAATTTTTAGGGTTCCATTTCAGATGTCACTATAATAATAAATACTAAAAAATGTATTCATTCTGTTTTTGCAAAAATAAACATTTGGGTTTTTCTAAGCCCTTATTGGCCAGTTTTTGGTATACGTATCTCCGCATCCAAGATCGAACACGCTAACCACTCTATCGAGCTTCTCCAATATAAAATATTTATAACACTATAAATATTTCGATAAAAAACGATCTAGAAACCACCGCATCAACGATATTGCATTATGTTTTGATAAAAAAACGACGATATTAAATAGCAATAACGCTCGCTGCGGCCACAAGAGGGCTATTGAACTGATAAGAGTTCCTCTTGCCACTGGAGACTCTAAGAATCAGCTAAGAGACATTTTTATAAAATATCTTAATTGAATTATAAGCCACATATTGACAACTTTTATACATTTTTTAAACTATGTTTATTTGTTAGCCTATTCAATAGTCTCCTAAACTACTGGACTGATTTGAAAAATTGTTTCACATACGCGTAACTACATTATACGCAGATAAAATAAGCTATAATTTATGTGGGCAAGTCGCGAGAACAGAAATAAACAGCTAGTAGGGGAGACCTAGGTGAGTTGTGACAGAGGTGAGTTGTGACAAGGAGGATTTCTCTCTACCTATTATAGTAAGCGAGATGGCTTTAACGACTACAGTACTCAGTACCTGTCGACGGTGCATATGGCACAGTTGCGTAAATATATCTTCAGTGTACAAAAAAATGCGAAAAGTAAGTTTTTCTTCAAAATATTATTTGAATATATATCATATTTTAGTATATGTGCATTGATGTGTTATTTTTTCTTAAGTTATGTAGTTATTTAAGTCTCAATACATGGCACTGATTTTTTGTATGCGCATCGTGTTTAGAAAATATGAATTATTATTCGGACCAAGACGTTATTTTGAACACCTAGGCGAGTTGTGACAGCCTGTCACAACTCTCCTATCTTACTCCATATTTCTGCTGGGCTATTTTTACATTTTTTTTTATTAACTTTAGATGTTTGTTGTTGTGTTAGTAGCTACTTAGGCTGTATAATGGCATACCGCATACTTATTTTATTTGAGAATGCCAAATAACTATACAGAGACTGAAAATCTAAGAATGTTAAGAAGCGTGTCTTAAGCGAAGAAAAAATAAAGAAACCTAAAAAACCAAAGAAGACTAATAAGAAGAATAGAACAAGTGATGAAGAAGATGCAGAAAATAATTGCTTTTATTTGGTTTGCCTTAAAGCCTATGCAGACAGCAGATCGAATGATCAGTGGGTCCAAAGCCTTGAATGCAAAGGCTAGGCACACGTAGATTGTACTGGGGACGGGCTGCATTACGTTTGGCATAATTGTGAATCTGATTAGATTAAGATTTTATACTAATTATAACAATAATATGATTGATCTCAAAGCGATACCATATTTAGTTAATGAAAATATTATAATATATTGTTATGAGAATATTAATACTATGTTGTTTTAGTTGGTAGGTATTAAAAGATGATTAGTCAAGTCAAATCAAATCAATCTTTATTGTTGATCGCAGGTTATATAAAGATACTGGATGCAAGGACTGAATAGTTACACCGTGATCTGCCTAAAAGGCATACAATATTAGTAGGTTAGTAATTGTCAACTAATCTAATCAATAACATGTTATGTCAAAAATTCAATTAATTCATTAAGTATTTATACATTTACAAAGTACTGTCAGCTAGAACTATCTAGCTGACAGTACTTTGTAAATGTACTTTGTAAACGACTACGTTTACACTATAATATGCTTTAGCTACTAATAATTTACAAAGTTTTCTTTTAAAAACATTACAATTATCCAGATTACGTATTGATTTTGGAATTTTATCAAAAATTTTTGGAGCCATACAAAAGATACTTTTGTTCAACTCAGCTGTCTTAGAGGGTATCGTACACAATTTGTCTTGATGACGCAATCTCGTCTTATTTTCAAATAGTTGTTGATTCTGTTTGACAAAAATACGAACTTCGAATATATAGATTGATGGCAGGGTCATAATATTTAGTTTAATAAAATATGGCCTACAGGTATCCGTACTCTGTAAATGACATATGCTCTTAACACATTTTTTCTGGGCTCTAAAGGCAGTTACAGAATCAGTCGAATATCCCCAAAATATAATGCCGTATCGAACAGTTGAAACTACGTACGCGTGATAAGCTGTAAGGACCGTGTACTGATTCGCGATCCTACTAAGTTTGTACAGTGCACAAGAATACTGGGACAACTTTTTGCAAACATGTTCAGTGTGTGTTTTCCAAATCAAATTTATTATTATAGTACTGATTAAAGTACTGATTTGATAAAAAAACGTGCTTGATTGATTTATGTCGTATGTATTGGTATTTTTATATCTTATAGCTTAAATACAATAATGTCACAACTTACCTCGGTACCTGTCACAACTTACCTCGGTGGTAGGAGAGTTGTGACAAGGGGAGTGGACTTGAATTTTGTTATTTTTTTCAAAAACTATTATACTTTAATTAATTTTAGTGATGGTTTTGAAAACAGAAGGAATGGCGCTAAACTAATTCACATGAGTCATAACTGTGGAATGTTTCTTAAGCGAGATAGAGCCCCTTATGTAAAAATTGTCACAACTCTCCTAGGTCTCCCCTACAGAAATAAACGGACTTAAACTACTGAGTTTAGGTATTAATTAATTTATAAATGCTCAAACAGTTTTTGTTTTTTAAGAAAATCGATTCCTAAACGGTTTATATTTTTAACCTTGTACTGATTGGTTTAAGATATAAAAATAAATGGTGCCCAATTCACGGTTTAAAAATCCAATTTCTCCACAGCAAAGTAAGACAGGGATCGAAAATTTGCTGTAGCAATTCGAGTTGATCACATCCTAAATTGCTAATACGGATAGAAATTGTACTTTTGTAGTTTATAATAAACAATCAAATGTTTCCTGTTTATTATATTAATGTAAATAATAATTAAAGCTATCAATAGACTGTATCCAATTGAATGCTATTAGTTTAACTAGTAGCATGTCGATCTAGTATTATCGTACTATCAATAAGCTTTTTAATATAAAGCTTTAAGTAAGGTATATCGATGTTAACAATGTAACAACATTATAAATACATACTCAAATGGTTTCAAAAACACGACTAACACCAATTTTACATAAAAAATTGCGTAAATATTCTGCTAAAGTCCCTTTCTTTTTAGACAACAATAGAATGTTGTTTTTACAGAAAAACGCCCTCCCAATTTGGACTTTAATACGAAGCGAGAGAGTAAAGTTGGCTGGACCGTAAAATGTAAAAAGACAATTGAATAAATAATTCAGAGAAAATCAACTTGTGGCTCAGGTGTTGTTCGGAAGGAAGACAGGTGTAAAACATTTTATATGTCTTCGCGGCAGTTAATGGGAGTAGACTTTGGTATAGCTATTTTATGTCACTCCACTTTCGTAGAAATTTTTGGTCATAAATGAATAAAAATAGAACCGGAGTAATAGTTTTGTCAGTAACATATGATCACGAAATGAGGTTATTGAAATAATATCATTTAAAATAGCTCAATAAAAACAGTTAAGATAGAAATTATAAGACATTATTTTATGAATGAAAAGAACATGTGCATATATATGTCCTTTATGTTTTAATAATCAAAATCAATATTATTTATTCAGTCTAGGCTGTTACAAGCACTTGTGAAAGTCGAAAGCTACGCGATCGCTATAATCAATTCTGTTATCAAAGTCTAATCACTTTTTTAACAGTTCGACAGCGATGTACGTTGCTTCTTATTTAGATAAAACCTATGGATAAAAACTTTCTTCCAACATCTAAAATATTTCAAATTAAAAATCATCTAAATATTTTAACAACTAAGAAACGTAATAGCTTTGTAATCTAACTTTGTAATACATATATAAAAGGAGATGTCCTGACTTACTGACTGACAGACAACGCACAGCTTAAACCGCTGGTTGTAGAGATTTGAAATTTGGAGGGGACATTCCTCTCGTTACGTAGAGGTGTATAAGTATGGATTTTTGTAAATTCCGCCGCAAAGGACGTTAGAAAGGGTGAAAATATTTGTATGAAACTTCTCGATTTTCATCGATATCATAATCATAATTATGATATCGATGAAAATATTAAGAGTTATATTTTATTCCTAAAACCAGCACTCAAAGGAATAAAAACGGGAGTGGAAGTCTTAATGGGGAATCAATGTGTTTCTATAGCAACCATTGTTTACAATTTGATTTGTCATTGTAATAAATCTTTCTGTAGTAGTAGTAGTATTATAATTCGTCCATGGGACAGGCGAAGGAACTAAGCCATACAGCCAAATCTTGGATTATATTATTTTATAAGGCAAAGCCTAATCTTCTCTTCCTGTTTTCATTTTATTTCATCTTGTCTTGTTTATTTTTTTTTAGAAGGCTGATAGCCAGATCTTTAGTTTTAAATTTCTTTGTCTTGTCCAGGGTTATCATTTTACATATCCGGGAGGGTCAAATCAGATTTCTCCAAGAGTGGAGCTAATATAGTCATAGATCGGTACAAAGTTTTCTGGGCAAGCTAAGAGATCCTGAAGGGAAGGCGGGATAGTCTTGTATCTTTTCAGGAGGTGGTGGATCAAAACGAGTCGCTGGATATTGTAGGTTGGGCATGAAAAAAAGATGTGTTCAAGTGTCTGGTTTTCTTGAGTTGAACATTCGGTGCATACTGGAGATGTTATCATATGCATACGATGTAAGTGAGCTTTAAATCGGCAATATCCAAATCTCAATCTATTTATTTGAGTGTAAAATTTCCTCTGGAGGTTGTCATTGGATATAGCGAACCAAGGTTTTCTGCCAACTTCTTTATTGATACCAGCATACCATGCACCTTTTGTAGTAGTGACAAGTATTCTTTCTGCTGTCCATTGCTCGTAGATTTTTTTACGGTATTCCGGTACGACATCTTGCCAAGGACAAGAGATGTTTTTAATATCGCCACCCAGTAAATTCGTTAATCTGGCAAGATGGTCAACATTTTCATTGCCTGCCACACCAACATGTGCTGGAGTCCAAAGAAACTTTACAATTTTATTGTTGTCAGATAATTTTTGAATAACTTCTTTAATTTCGAACAATATATAATTAGCATTCTGTAGTTTAAAATTATCAAGTGCTTTGAGAACGGACATACTATCGGAAACTATTAAAAACTTGCTTTTGTTGGAGCACATGATATCCATTTGAACATATCTGAGAGCCAACAGAATTGCAGTGGCTTCAGCCGAAAACACGCTGAAAATAACTGGCAGTCTATGTCCTTTGCCGTACTTAACATTTTTGTGGTAGTAAGCAGCTGATACTCCAGAGTCATTTTTTGAGCCATCTGTATAAATTGTTTCATAACCTAGCCATTCTGATAACTTTTCATATACAGCTTCTTTTGTTTGTAAGTTGTTATCTATATTTATTTCTAATTGTGGGAATTTCCCTTCATAGGAACCTTTATAACAAGCCCAGTGTTCATTTCTATTTATGTTTGTTTCTAAAATATATGCTGATATTTCACAGAAATCATGAAGAATATATGGGAATTTACAATGAGTATTTACAGATGTTAATGATGAAAAAGACTCACTTAGACGAATCAGTTTATCTACTAAAGGGTGATTATTTATACTGTGGATTTTAAGGATGAATTTAAATTTTAAATATTTGAATCTTAAAAATAATGAAGAAATATTGCACTCTACTTGCATAGATATAATAGGAGTTGTATTCATTGCTCCTGTGATAAGTCTTAAATTTTTATTTTGAATCTTCTCTAATTTATGAACAAGAAAATGGTCACATGTGTAGCATAGAAAGCTATATTCAAAATGAGAACGGACAATGGATTTATACAACATAAGTAAGATTTTTGGATCAGCACCCCAATATGTCCGAGCTAAGGACTTTAAGATGTTAAAAGCTCTTAGTGATTTGTCTACTAAGCCAGCTACATGTTTATTCCATGATAAGTTCTTAGTGAATATGACACCGAGGAACTTAGCCTCATTACTTACGGGAAGTGGATTGCCATCATATATGATATTGGTTAGTAAAATTTTCTTTTTGCTGAATACTACAACATTGGTTTTAGTTAAATTAATATCCAATTTCAGATATGTAAAATATGATTTTAATTTTTGTAATGCATAGTTAAGTTTTTTCTCCACTTGAAACATATTTGTGCCAGTACAGTACACTGTGAGATCATCAGCATATTGCAAATTATTTACATCATTTCCTAATATGCTATTTAACTTATGTATATACAGAATAAATAACAATGGGCTGAGTATCCCACCTTGGCAAACTCCTTTATTAGACATTTGTGGTCCAAACAAATTTTTTGAAATTTAACATAGACTTCCCTACTGTTTAAAAAATTAAATATCCATTTCACTAATTTCACAGGTAACTGGAGAGAACACAATTCTTCTGCTAAAATATGATGGTCAACATTATTGAAGGCACCTATGATATCAAAGAAGATACACACAAGAAACTTACCATTTGTAAAGGCACTATGTATGTCTAAATATAAATGATTTAGGCTCTCAACTGCAGAACGACCTCTCCTAAAGCCAAACTGATTATAAGGCAATAAATTATTGTGTTCTATAAAGTAATCTAGTCTTTGTTTGATCAACTGTTCAAAGAGTTTTGCTGCACATGATGTTAGAGCTATAGGTCTATAGGAGTCATGGTCATCTTTATCCTTGCCAGACTTTAGAATGGGGACCAAACAATCGACTTTCCATGATTTAGGAATAATTGACTTTTCCCAAAGTGAATTGTAGATTTGCAAAACTATTTTGTGACTGGAAGGACTAAGAGTTTTAAACATTTTGTATGAGATGTGATCTAAACCAAAAGCTGTATCTCTGCGGGATTCTATGGCACTTAATAACTCTATTAAAGTGAATGGTTTCATAAAAAATAATTCACTATCAAGACATTGGTCAGAAAAGTAATCTAATGGTGGAGATTGAGTGTTAGAGGTGTACTTATCTAAAAAAGACTGAATCCAATTGTTAGTATTTGAATTAAAAGTAGGTCTGTATGATTTGTTAAATTTTCTTATATTAGTCCAAATCAATGATAAAGGTGTCTGACGATTGAAAGTATTACATAATTTTACCCATGCTTTTTGCCTTTCATTATTAATTGTTAGTTTTTTCTGTGCTTGTTTCTGTTTAAACAGTATATAATTTTGTTCAGAAGGATTTTGTTTAAACTCTATATATGCAGTCTTACAGTTTGTTACAGCTTGTGAGCATACATCATTCCACCACGGAAGATTTAATTTCTTTTTTGGTTTAGGAAATGATTGTCGATATACTACAGATGATTTCTTAGAAAGATTTGCTTCAGATACACAATCAAGCAATATTTTGGACAGTTGATCATAACACCCTTCTGGATTAGTTGTGTCAATATTTACATCTCTTAATGTAATATCAGTTAATTGCTTATATTTTTTCCAGTCTACCGTATTATAATTAGGTTTTATATAATTTACACTAACATTATTATTGTCAACATTATACATATTTACAGAATTACATAATACCTTTGTAATAACAGGAAAGTGGTAACTACATAGGGAGTCATCATGTACATGCCAATTACATCTTAGTGCTAATTCTGGTGAAACTAATGTTAAATCTAATGCATTAGGACGCCAGTTATGAGAGCCAACAGTAGTTACTGTACCATCATTTAAGATACATAAATTGTTATCATTAATAACATCTAAAAGAGTTGAACCACGAATATCTGTTGATGTACAACCCCACATAGTGTGGTGTGCATTGAAGTCGCCGGCGAAGATTAGTGGTTTAGGTATAGATTTAATTAGATTATTTAAATGGGTACAACTAAAGTTATAGGGAATTGCAGAGGTTGGACTGTAAAAACTTACTATAGATATTGTTTCATTATTATATTGTAGTCTTATAGCAATATTTTGTAAAGAGTTGTCATAATAAGTTGGTAACTTATTATAGTGAAGATAATCTCTGATTATAATAGCAACACCATTGTGTTTTGAACCTATATCTAACCTTTCTATTAAATAGCCTCTTATGTTAATAGTTTTTGTGCATTGTAACCAGGTTTCCGAAATAATAGCAATGTGTATATCATTTTGATATAAGTACTGTGTGAAGACATGTTTATGGCTTAGTAGACTCTGAGCATTCCATTGTACAATATTGAGCTGATCCATTATTTATTACTAGCTGTATTACATTTACTAGAATTAAATGTGTCAAGTAATACTGTTTTAATAGTCTCCGATGTTAATGGAGATGAGTTATCTGAAGATGATTTCTGGGTATATAGTTTGAGAATAGTAGATATAATTAGATTAAGTATATTATCTGATTGTAATATAGTTTGTATTTGTTTTTCTTGTTTATTAGTAGATAAGTCAGGGAAGTGTTTACTGTTTAAAACATCAACATATAGTTTTTTATTAAATTTAGCATTGTTTTTTTCTATTTCCTCTTTTCTTTTGGGGCATTCTGATGAGATTGAAATATGGTTTCCTTTACAGAAAACACAGACGGCATCTTTCATAGGTTTGGTACACTGCTTATAATGATGATTATCACCACAAATTGAGCACCTCTGTGCATTCTTGCAATATTTACCAATATGTCCATATCGTAGACAACGTAGGCATTGGCTAACAGGTGGAATATACTGGCTTACCTCGAAAAACCAACTATTTATATCTACACTGTCAGGAAGAGTAGGACAGGAAAAGGTGATGGCAATGGTCTGGGTGGGGATCAGGATGGGGTTACCGTCATCATCACGCCCGCGTCGCATCAGGCGCCGCACGGACACAACGTCTTTGGAACTGGAAATGCCGGTGTATATATTATAATTAGACATATATGTAGGAACGCCGCGAATGACACCAGTTACTTCTGTTAATGTAGCCGGTATAGTGCTTTTAAGTTGTAACTCTGTTAAACATTTTGTATTGTTCAAAGCCATATTGGCCAACCCAGGTCGCTCAAATATAGCCGCTACTTTGTACCGATTGATTCTTTTAAAGCGTTTGATTCCTTTATTATGTCGCTTAAGGACGGCGCCTAGAGCCATAAGATCTCGGTCACCGATAGGTTTCGATACTATTTCACTTTCATAAATTACGAGATATTCGAAGTTTCCTCCATCCTCGGGGTATTGCCTGCTATAATTTTCAATTTTATAAGGCTTATACTTATCGCAGTCATTTTCGTCGGAGGAGTCCGACTCCGTTGGAACCGGATCTCCGTCTAATTTGTGTTTCTTTCTTTTCCCCATAATTCTTAGCCCACTTTTTACGTAGTACTACCTTTTATGTATTAAATAATTTGTTTACACTGTTTATATAAGGCTTTAACAATAAATATAATAAAACTTAAAATTTGTTTTAAAAAACGCGCCCTCTTCGTTCAAAGGATTCCCGCCTTTTTTCTAAATCTTTCTGATATTATGTATAAATTTCCTTATATTGTGATATAAATGGTATTTCTGTACATAATTTATAATAAAAATTACATTTTAAATAAATATATTTGTTAATATTCAAGTACCAATCATTTCAACGAAAACACAAACTATATATGTCGCATCATCTTTACGAAGATCGTTTTTTTCTTTTATTTTAATTGCTAGTTACTCGATTACTTAATTACTCGATTGTAGAGAAAGCGTGATCATCGATACTTTTAATTTTATTAGAATGGTGACACTGACTTTGACATTTCGTTAACAAAAAGCAAATTGCCGCCATTTTTCAGACACATTCTGTTTCCGATCGCCGAGGAGTAAAGACATCCGACGACATCACGCTCATCTCGTTATATTTTCGTATGAAAAGTGATAAAATGGAACAAATCCACGTTAGTATACACGCCTGCAGTGTCATTTTAAAGATAGTCCTCCGATATGTACGATCTATTTGGGCTTCGTAATAGGCCCTTCTGACTACACGCCGTTATATATTTTGTTCTGTACTAGATAGCATTAAGTAAATTTCTACATCGCACTGTTGTGGTCAAGGTTGAGGTTTGAAATATTTTTATTTAAAATGTAGTAAGAATAACTTTAAGCTTTGCTATACTAGATGGCGTTTATTCATTACTAAGCTGCATTATCATTTCGTTCGAAGAATTTTGTGTAGATTTAATTTTGTATAAACTTTACATTTGTTTTTTTCTTACAAATTGGATAAATAGCTTTAAGGTTTTCAAAGATATTACTGAAACTTAAGATCTGAAACATATTGGTTATCAGTCAGTTACATGTATATTGCTACACCTTAAATAAATAAATACATTTTTTTTTGTTCTAGTCTCTTGGAAGACGAACATCAAAGTGATTTTATTCTTATATATACGCGGATAAATTAATAATTGTGTTTCGTATCCTTACAGTTAGCCAGATCAGGCTTTCTACAGCCGCAATGTTGAAGGACGTTGTGAGGCTTACTCGGTTATAGGGCTAGCCGCTATACGGACGGACGGATGTTTTACCCAGTTGGCTATTACATATTCATTATATATTAACGTCAATGTTGCTATCGTTATTGCATACAGTAAATCTCCTCAATTTAAACTAAAAAAAAAAAACATTTATCAGCACCACAAAATCTAAAAAATGTCCATGTCAAAATTAAAACAAATGTCAGTTCAACATATGTTTAAATTTTGGTAACTCTCTCGTAATTTCTTATTACATGATATAATGAGCGAAAAAGTGAATCGTTTATCTATTCCATACTAATTATATAGCGAAACTAGGTCTGTGTATGTCTGCTAAGCTCTCACGCCTAACCCACTAAAAATTGTTGACTTGAAATAGGATATAGGTTACTTTTTATTGTGATAAATAGATTGAAATAGGAATTTAAAGTTTGTATGGAAGTTCGTTTAAGTCAAAGATAAAATCATGAATCTCTACGTATGAATAATATTTCTTTTAGCGCTTTTAAGAAATGCTAAAAATGTCCTAAAGTCACTACATCACGCGGACATAGTAGTAGCAAGCTAGTTTTGTATAAATACATGACTTATTTTCGACGACCGACAGACAAATTGTTATTGCAGTGAAATCAATTAAAATAATTATGCGATAATGTAATATTTAGGAAACTAATATACCTATCAAAATTAAGTATTCTCGTATAAATTAGAGGGTTGATATCAGTTTCAATGGTGTAAAATTTAACACAAAAAGAATTATTACTTGAGTTAAAGTTTGGTATACACCATCGATATTGAAGCTTCCAAATAGTCGCCGATGCCGGCTCGATTTCTTGAAACCGAATTTCATGTTCTGCCAACTCACGAAAGTCATTATTTTTAACCATTCACATTACAAGGCCAGTATTCTGTGAACAGAATCATAACATAGTTTAAACAAATTCAAATAAATTTATAAAACAAAAAATAATTTTATAAAACAAATATCATTACATAGTATATAGTCGCTTTCTCTATCCCTCTAACCCTATGTATGCTTAAATTTTTAAAACTACGCAACGGATTTTGATGCGGTATTTTTTTTCATAGATAGGGTGATTCAAAAGGAAGGTTTTTATGTATAATACAAGACCACGCGTGCGAAGCCGCTGGCGGAAAGCTAGTGTTAAATAAAATTTTAATAGTTAGTAACGGGACACTGAGAAAAATTTCTGCCCAATTTTTTTCCATAAATAATTTTTCGATTTGGTCAAATAAAACAACGACATTAGGTTAAATTTGAACTCTGATAATTTTTAATCCCCATTTACGTATTCCAACCCGCAAATTGTCTTTAAAGTACTGAGTTTAGGTCAATCTGGGCAAAGATTTATACCAATCTCTTTTTATTTATGTAGTCTTATACTGAAGCTTTAGTTTTAGTTTATCATTGAACAGCGCTGTGCTGTGCGCCTTGCGTGATACCTTTATCAAAATGAAAAAAAGACAATTTGCTTAGTTAGTAACATTGCGATAATAGAAAAAATAGTACGTTTAAAAAAAATTGTCAGTATCAATTATGAAAGGTTTATTGAAATAATTCGTAATCGAAATTCATGAGTGGAGAATACACCCCAATATTGTTCGCTTACTTGTGATAACACGCGAATCGAGACTAATTTGTAGCGTGAAATCGCTTTAGGAGAAATTCAATAGCGAGAGAGTGATACGGGAATTGTAGATGGAACAATCAACACCGTAATGAAGTTACAACTTCACTAGGCATCATTACTTGAAAACGACAGAACGGTACGTTTACACATATTGTCAACGTATTTTCCACTTTTAACTCATAGAAATTAAGCACAAAATCGTCGGTGATGTTAATAACATACGATTTTGTAGTACTCAAAGTTATAAGCGTTTCAGGATGTCTTATAAAGAAATATGTGTTACAATTTCCCTTATTGCTTTCGTTAATGAAATACAAGTTGGGCTGATAGTCTAGTTCTAGATGTTAAGTACGCATTATTTCAGTAGACTAAACCCAAACTATGAATTGTGATTTTACGTTTGTTTAATATGAGAGTATTAGTCTTGTTTTAATAACTATAAGGTGTTTAATGTGCTTAACGACTTTACGTGCCTTCCGAAGCACGGAGGAGCTCGCGATAATAAATTTTTGCTCAACACTATGACTGGCCCTTGCGAAAGTTGCTAAACAACCGTATCGCAGACACATTCAATACATATAAACAGAAAAAAAATCAATGAAAATCTTCTCTGGAACAAAATGAATAAAATTATGAAATAAAAAGATGAGTAGGGTTACGTATATTAAGAAAAAAGTTTGCGACTCCACTGTTTTATTCAAAAAGTTGTCTTGAATTTTTCACCGTTATGTACAACAGCTCGTGTAAAATTGTCAAACTTTTTTTAACGGCCGTAAATGATATTTTTTCTGAACCGACATACCTACACACTTCTTACATTGCCATAAAATATATAATGACTAGCTGACCCGGCTAACTCTGTACCGCCACATACCCTTTTTTATAAATTATATAATTTATATAAATTTTCTTATATGCGTAACATATTTTGTCCTGACAATTAAGAAACATTAAAAAAGAATTATTCAATTTGGTGTAGTCATTTGGAAGTTATGCGCGTATATACATTTTGACGATTTATTTATATATAAGTGATAGGTATATAAAGTATTTTTCACGATAAAATTATTGCTATTTTATAATGATTCCATTTCATGCGTACTTTGATGGATGGATGCTTTAAGCTCCATTTAAGGTTGATTCGCCTTACCCGTGTAAAAGAATAGTACACAAAAATATATTTCTTTAGTATAATTATGCTTACAATTCCACACAGCAACTTTGATTTTTATTACATAAATCGATACCTCCGAGTGGAAAAGATATTACCATTTAAACTGAAACTACGTGTATTTATCCCTGTGTTCATTGACAGACGACAGAAACAAATCACCAAGTAAAAAATTTAGACATCTTTGAGATACACAAATATTTCATTTCATGATGGTAAATTTCATACTAATACCAACTGGTTTCGAGCGATTAGCCCTCGTAAATTATAGCATATGTTAACTGAGTACGATGTAGCTTTGCGTTGGTGAAAGAAATTTTTAAAACGGTCGTAGAAGTTTTTAGAAGTTCTGAAACATTAAATGCAAAGAAAGAATAAAATTTTAGATAGACTTTGATGAGGTCGTTCTATTTTTTTTATTTTTTGTTTTAACCAATTATGAATGTGATGATTCATTTTATAATTTAATTCAAATATAATAAGTTCTTTATTTCATTTAATAGTTCGAACCTTAACATAACATTCATGACACGTCGAACTGGTAATAGACGAAAGATTGCTTATAATATACTATACTAATTACTTTATTTTGTTAGATTCATATATCAATGAGATTAATGGGATTGGGAACTATATTTCATTCCTCACATAGCTACAAATTATTCTATCTTATTAAGAAACTTTCGTCCAATTCTAAAATGTTACATTTGAAAACTTTCACCGACCAATGATTGAAACGGTCTCTGAAAACTATTAAAAAAAATAGACAGTTCGAAAATTCCAGCGGAATCTTTCCGAATGTTAAACAATATAACTGTACCAGGATTCCTGCAAACTGATATTCAAATGTTTGGTGCATAAAATTTCATTATTATGCCAGCTGTTGTCCCGCGACAACGTTAGTTATCCGTCAACCCCGTAGGATGTAGCTATCCGTAGGTGAAAGATTTTTTTAAATCGGTCCACTACTTGCGAACCCTATACAATGCAAAAAAAAAAAACAAACAATCCAGTTTGGTTTTTGTCAATATGATTTGGTTCTGTATGTATAGTTTTAATTGTAATTTAAACATAAGTTGTATGAGTCTTGCAAAGAATCTGCATCTTTAGTTTGCATTAGAATATTTGTATTTAAATGTAACCAACGATATTGAGTTTATAATAAGTACAATAAGTCCTAATTTATCTTCGATCAATGATCGAAGTTATTTATGTAACTTTTAGCATAAGCGTATTGTAATCTTGTTTGTGGTTCATAAATAAATTAAAGAAAAAATCTTTTATATTTTCTTAATTATATTAGTATAAAAATACCTAAACATGGATATGGGTTTCTATTAATAACACTTCAAAAAAATTAAACTGTTCTCATTCTTGAGTCCAGTTACATTATACATTAACAGTTCTTGGTGCTATATAAATTAATTTCTGTGGTTCTTAGTTTAATTGTTAATACATTGTATTGTATTGTTTCGAGTTGCGGATTATCTTGGGTTTATGCAGCCCAGTATCACTGCGACCATTGCTGATCTATTGTGATCTCCACATACTACAGTTCACGGTCAAGATTACATTCTACAAGGAACTGTAGTATTTTCTTGGCCGTAAGTTCTTTAATATCGTCTGGGTGCATCACGTGCTTTCCCAGATAGATACATCGTTTTCGCATTAGTAACGGGCAATCGGTCAAAATGTGCAAAGGTGTTTCTTCTTCCTCCTTGCATCCTCTGCACATTCTACTGTCGCTGATCCCCATATTGTGCATGTGTCTGTTCAGTCCACAATGCCCTGTGAGTGCTCGTACTAGTGTGCGAAGGTGAGTTTTGGTTAAGTTTAAGGCCTCTGATGCCGCCTTTTTGTTGAAGGTTTTAATCAGGGTCTTAGAGTGTTTCATACCGGGAGTGTTTCTCCATAGTTGAATAGCTGCGTAGTGGCAGTAAGTTTTCAAGGTGAGCTGGGTTAGGCTTTGAGGGATGCCACAGAAAGGTTCTGGTCCGATAAGGGCGTCTTTAGCACCCTTTTTCGCCAGTTTGTCCGCCTGTTCATTGCCCTCGTGTCCAGCGTGCCCTGGAACCCATCGTAGAACTACTTTGTTGTTGTTGCCCAAAGAGTTCAGTGTCTGTTTGCAGTTCTCGACCAGCTTCGATCTAGTTATGTCGGAAGCTAGTGCTAAGAGTGCAGCTTGACTATCAGAGTGGATGTAGATAGTATGATTGAGGTAGTTATTTTGCAGATTGGCTGCCGCACATTCCAAAATGGCGTACACCTCTGCCTGGAATATTGAGGAGTACTTTCCCATGTTCAGACTTATAGCCTTCCTTGGGGCTTCTCCATGAATTCCACATCCTACCTCAGGACCGGATTTGGAGCCGTCAGTGTACCACTTTAGGCTTCCATTTTTCCATACTATACGATTGTTTGACCAGTCGTCCCTGGTGGGTATCTCCACAAGATATGACCTGTGTGAATCGATTCTCGGGGGCATGGTGTCAGTAGGCATCCCCAGGATTGGTATATTGCATATTGAGTCCTTCAGGTACCTCAAATTACCTGACAGCCATGTCTTCGCCTCCATGCTAGTAATCCTGTACATGCTAGCCCTCGCCACCATTTCAATGTGTAGATGTAGGGGCGGCAGGTTTAGCAGAGCCTCAAGGGCTGCAGTCGGGGTGGAAGACATAGCTCCTGTTACTATAAGACAAGCAGTCCTTTGCAGACTGTTAAGTCTTGATATGATAGTACTCTGTGTCGTTTTTCTACTCCAAACCACCGAGGCGTAAGACACCATCGGCCTTATGATGGCTGTGTAGAGCCAGAGGGCTATATTGGGTTTCAAGCCCCATCTATTTCCCGCTAGCCGACAACATATCATCAGAGCTGTTTTAGACTTCTGTATAATTCCGTCTACGTGTGCGTTCCAGGTAAGTTTCTGGTCCAGTGTTACCCCCAGATACTTGACCTCTGTCGAGAACGGAATGAGCCTCCCATTCATGGTCGGAGGCGAAAGCTTGTCCAGCTTTCGTTTCCTTGTGAATGGGACGACCACGGTTTTGCCTGCATTAATCGACAGATTATTGTTTTTACACCATGAGTTAATTGTGTTCAGCGCCCTCTGCATAAGGTGCGATAGCATACTTTGGCAGTTTCCTCTCACTATCACCACCAGGTCATCGGCATAGCCCAGGGTGTCAAAGCGGAGTTCAGCCATCTTATGGAGAAGCTGATCCACCGCAAGAGTCCACAGTAGCGGAGAGAGTACTCCACCTTGTGGGCATCCTCTTGTTGTTGCTAACTCTAGTGAATCATTGAGTAGTTCCATCCTCACTGTCCTACTCTCTAGTATGGTTCTTATCCATCTTACAGTAGTGGAGTCAATCTCTTTATGGACTAATCCTCTTACTAATGTCTCGGTGGGCGTGTTATCGAACGCTCCTTCCACATCAAGAAAAGCAACGAGTGCTATTTCTTTATCGTCCAGTGCCTTTTCAACCTTGTCTATAAGGTTTAGTAGGGCAGTCTCCGTAGATCTGCCGCTTCGGTAGGCGTGCTGGGTATCATGTATGGGTTTGTTGATAAGACTCCCTTGTCTGATATAATTGTCTAATACCTTCTCCATGGTCTTCAGAAGAAATGACGTGAGGCTGATTGGCCTGAAGGACTTTGGTGATGTATAGTCCTTCTTTCCAGCTTTAGGTATGAACACGACTTTCACCTTAGTCCACAGATCTGGAATATATCCCCAGGCGAAACTGGCTCTGAAGATTTTTACCAGATAAGGGATGAGATTGGCGGCACCCCGTTGTAAAAGCACAGGGACTACGCCGTCAATTCCACCAGATTTAAAAGGTTTAAACGAGTTAATGGCCCATTTCACTATTCCAGGCCTAATAACGAGAGCGGCTCTTCTCCAGTCCTCTGGTAGAGGCCTTCGAAGAGTGATCGCTACTGCATTATCAGTAGATCCCGGAAAATGGGTGATAGCCATTAGCTGCAAGGTTTCCTTCTCGTTAGTCGTGAAGGACCCGTTCGGTCTTTTAAGGAGACCTAAGGGATTACAGTGTGCCTTTGCCATGATCTTATGAAGTCTTGCTCCTTGAGGCGTGTTAGTTATCTCCTCGCAGAACTTCCTCCATGATGCACGCTTGGCTTTTCTAATTTGTTTACTGTATTCGTTTAGGGCCATCCTGTAGGCATCCCATTCATGGGTGATTTTAGCCCTATTGAATAACTTTCGTGTTTCCTCCCTAAGCTTTTTCGGCTTTGAGTTCCACCACGGTACTTTCCTTTTGGATGATTTGATTTTGGGTGTACAGCTAGCCTCGAAGGCATCTTTAATGCCATTAGAGACCGCCTCTACCGCGAATTCAATGTTCTCAACCGTTCTAATGCATTTAGGAATTACTTCTAAGTTCCGAACAAGGTGTTTGTTGTATTCATCCCAGTCGGTGCGCTTAGGGTCCCTAAATGCACTAGTATGTGTACTTAGTTCCGATGTTAGTTCTAAGCATATATGCCTATGGTCTGACACTGAGTTTTCGTTACTAACCCTCCAGTTTTCTACATGCCTGGCCAGGTTGTAAGTGGCGAAAGAAATATCTAGCACTTCTTGTCTCGTCCTAGTTACAAAAGTTGGTTCACAGCCATTGTTTAAAGTTTGAAGACAATTGGTTACTAGGTAATTGTTTAATAACTCACCTCTGTTATTAATGTTTGTACTTCCCCAGTCGGTGTGGTGGGCGTTCGCATCGCACCCCACAAGCAGCTCAGCATGGTGTCTCCGGGCGTAGTCGACCACGGGTGTGAGCTCAGCAGTCGGGTCAGCTTTATCTCCGGGCAGGTAGGCCGAGCACACGAGCACTCTGGGCCCGTGCCATCCCTTGAGATTGTCAAATGCTGCTACAAGGTCATCTGTGCACAACTCTGTAACAGGCAAATAGTTAGTGTTTTTGCTGAAAACAATACACGCCCTGGGTTTCAAGCCATCAATGTTATAAAGTACCTTACCAGCGGCTTTGAGTCCCAGTATGGTTGAGTTATGCACCCAGGGTTCTTGAATCAGGGCAAGCTCGACCTTTCGTTCTGCAAAGCACTGTTCCACTACTGCGGATGCAGCAGCGGCGTGTTGGAGGTTTGCTTGCAGAATCCTTGCCCGAGCCCCCTGGTTGGCCATTTTATTTCCCCCGTTTTGGGGTTTTGCCACTCCCGCTGCATGCTTACCCTTCCCTCGCCGGCCCCCGCCCACGAACACCGGCGCTCTTCCACCCCGAGGTTGTGAGCCCTGGGGTTTCTGTGTTCCGCTGGTCGACGGCGTTGGTTCGGCGGCAGGAGGGGGTTTGGAGGAAGACTGTAGATGCTGAGGGGCCTGATGGTCGCCCTTGATCTTGAAGTAAACCCTCTTAAATCCGAGGGTCACCCAGTAATCCTTCTCTTTGAGGGCTTCAACGGAAGGTTCGTCGATGGAGAAGGTGACAAGCCTTCCTCCTTCTTCCTCCTTCTCGTTTAGGACCCTCCAGAGTCCAGGATTTATGCCTTTATTCTGTACCCTCAACAGGGCTAATGCCTCAGTAACTGAGGCAGCCTCCGTCTTGGGTACAAACGTTGTTGCCGTAGATGGCCTTGGAAGCTCGCTCTCCGACATGGTGGTCAGCTAAGCTTCAGGCCATGGCTTCATTTTTGGTGTTACAGCCACAAGCCAGTCATGGCTATACTGGTTCGCGCAGGTTACCAATATCCATCCTGTCCTGTGGCTGAAACCGACAAATTCAGGTCCATCGCCCTCCGCGTCCATTTTTGTTAGGGCCACGATGAGGTGACGATGTACGAGCGCCATCTGGGCTTCCGTCATGGGTTCCGAATTCCGGATCCCCACTCTGGAGGTCTCCGCCATCTCCCTATAGCTAAGGGGCTTTGGGCCGCCTGTGGCTGTAGGGCTTAACTTGGCGACTTTATTGATGTGCGCCTTAGGAGAGTCTTCCTCTGATCTGTCCCTCTTGAGGGTCTTCACAGAGGTCGGCTTCGGTATCGGAATGTCTTTAATGTTGTTAATACATACTAACATATAATTTATGCACTGTACTCGCACAAGGATGATGATTGATTTTTATTTGTCTGTCCGTCGAGTAGATTATTAAAGTATATTAAGCACGTTTTTTTCGATAGTTATTTCTATTCAACTATTATTTTGGTAATGACATAAGTTATGTAGGTAAATATCGTTACTGGTGGATAGCTTATGTGTATCTGTGCTGGTGGTTAAATACTGCAATTATATTCTTTTAAAACATAACTTTATTCAAATAAAACCTCGTTTTTTACTTTTTGAAGTTGTTTTAATTTTGGCGCTACATTTTTAGCAGATAGGCAAAGCAAATAAGTTTGTACAACACTATGTATTTGTATTTTGTCAAAAATGTCCTAAATTGGTAATCAGCAAAAAATTTTTGAGGGAATCAAAAGTGTTTCCAATAAGCTTACTTAACAATTCAGCACAGCCGTTCTCGAGTGCACTTATCCGTCGCGAGAAAAATCTGATAATAAGGGTCGGCGCACAATCATATGGAAGATCCGTTGAGCGTCTCAAGATCGTACTGCTTTGGTTTGTTGAGAATTGAAATTAAATATAAATTACGTTATCTTTAAATAAGTATTTTATTAGACGTTACCGTGTACTTTTCTTTTTATTGAACTATCTAATTTATGGGTAGATTACTCATAATAAGAGAAGACTTGTAATATTGAAAAATGCAATTATAAAATATAGTTTCTTATTCAACAAATTAATTTATTCACAGAACAGAACTATGTAAAGAGAGCGTTATTAAATAAGTTAGTTTATTTACTTAAAAATAAAATTATGTTACTTGTCCGGAAACGGACGGTATGTTGTCTTAATAAAAAAGCTTATTTGACTAGTGAAACACTCTTTGATAGTTGAATCTAAAAGTTTTATTGCAATCAGTTGAATGTTTAACACCCTGTTGTACAAACACCATTAAAATTGTCATTAGTTTAAATTTAGAACATTCATTAGGGATTGAAATCGTCATTAAGCCATAATGCACGTTTGTCTAACTGATATCACCTATGATGCAATTAGGGCCGGAGGTATGCTCTGTCCCCAATGACATAAAACATAACTTCAGTTATCTATTTCATTCTTTAAATTACCTAAGATTTTTCTTGTGGAAAGCACTATTACTTTTTGTTTTTTGTTATCGCTAAATTTACTTTCGGTAACCTCTCACTACCGATCGTGATAAACATGATATAATTTCCCGCGTAAGGAACTATTAATAACAAACGCTGCGGGTAGCCGCAGTGAAGAATGAAACGTCAACTCGATTACAAAGGAGCATTATTTAACAGCTTCTAGACGCAGGAGGACAAAACATACGGTTATATATTGTATCGTTAAATAAATTACAAACATTCCATATGAGTATACAGATAGAAAATAAAATATTTTACAATATATTTACACGGATTGCCTAAAAATGAAATTGAAAACATGTGGTATCATTTAATGACGGTTATCGCTGACATGTTGGTGTATGCTTAGATTTTAATGTGTGTTTGATTGGCAGTGTAATTTGATATTTTAGGGCTCCGTACCAAATATAGGAAAACCTTTGTATATCGGTGACCCAAAGACAGTCTTATGATAAATTATAATTGAATTCCAAATATCTCTGTTGGAGATAAACTTGAACAATTAAAAAGTTTGCAAACTATGTGAAAGGGCTAAAAGGACTTATTGTGATAAACAAAAAGAAATATGGATAATAGATCTATATCTAACGAATATTACAAAAAGAAAATTAAAGTTATTATTTATGTGGAACTCTGTGCCCGGTGAGTCCAACTCGCTTTTTGCCTATTTTTATAATTTTATTTCAAAATAAAACACTATTTAATTTATAAAATAATATTTTGTATCATCATCATAAATAACCTATTAATGTCGCCACTGAATGGAAACGAATTAAATCAAATAGAAATAAGTATTTGTGTATATAATATGCATCTACATTAGAAAAAAAAGACAATATCATCAAATTATTGAATACCAGCATTGTCTATTAACAAAACTAATAAAACCGTGAGAGTTAAGATAAACTATAGAAAAAAAAGTGTGAACTGAATTTGCACTTAGGTTATGAGTGATGAATTAAATATATGAATACAGCAGCTATTAATTTTATTATTAAGATTTTTTTTTTCTCTTTATTTTGACACAACAGTCATTACATTATAATACTTAAATCAATCACAATATTTAATAGACAATGTATGTCCACTATTTCTATAAAGGTAGATAACAAATAAATAACTGTTATATGAAGAACATCAGTTAAAGAGACAAATAATCTTATAAAGCTCTTATAAATAAATTATATGAGTTATATATTAATTAATTGTTTAGATTATTTAATTAAGAATATATTTAATAGTTTAACAAACGATTCAGCGGTTTGATGCAACTTTCCGACCGTATGTCATCGGAGCCAGGTTATGGGAAAGTTTCTAAAGTACTGATTTTGATTCTTGCAATTTCACGACAATTGTTCAGCAGTTTCTTAACTCAATTACAATTTTCAAAATATTTTATTGTTAAATGCAAAAGTTTAATTATAACACATGAAATTTGGCAATTCAACTTTTATTATCAATTCATAATGAACTTTAATTACATTTGATTCTCATATTTATTATTTCAAAGGAAAACATAAAATGCGTCAGCTGTTAGTCTGCGCAAGTCGTAAAAGTAAGAACAGTTCTCGGTTTTATTTTGACGACATCATAACACTATATCAAGTGATAAGTGATTGGCAGATTAAAACAGATCTACTTATTATTAATCAAGGTCATGAATCTGAACAGCAGCAAGAGGCCTATTCCTTTTACAAACATATTCTGCCAATGTTCGATGTTAAAATTATAGAGTTTGAAACATTATTACTCTTTTTCTTAAAAGACACAGATGTACTTACCGTATATCTAAAAGTGATCTATAATAATTTTTTGGTCACCCATCCGGTGACCAACCTTTGCGAAAGTTGCTTAACGACAACGACCGCGGGCCGCGGCACTTATCCACTACGTCACCGAACTACTCCGTTTGAAATCAAATCAAAATATTTATTGGCCATATAACTCAGAAAGTTACACTCGGCAAGTCTTTTACAATAAACATTTCAAATTAAATACAAAGTTTTAAATCATTATTGAAATGTTCAAGAAATTAAGTATTATAACAATGACAAGTAGTTTATATTTACAATTAATTTACAATTCATAAATGATAAAACTGTTTGTCGGCTTTTATTTTTTCTGTGTGAAATGCGTGGTACCGAAATGAACGATTAAAAGATGCAAAAACACACTATAAATATATATTTTGTGTATTTTATTATTATTACTTTTTATCTTTATATGTAAATTTAGTTTTATCAGTAATATGTATTATATATAACTGTTTTATATGTAATTAATTATTTTATGTATTAATAGTATTTATAGGTTTTGTTTTATTCAATATAATTAAATATTTATGATTTAATATCTACAAAATTGTTTTAGTTTGCATCCTCATTTCCCGATCGACATCTAGTTCTCTCCATTCAAAGGTTGTCTGGTAGAAATCGCCGCCAAACCAATTGTTTTTTAAAATGTCTTTCCGTTATCCGTGGTGTTGGGCATTGAAGAGTTATTCTATTCTATTAAATGTAAACCTATAAGAATCTATCTATAGAATTTAAAATGTATTTTTGGTACTGGACATTCGACGCTCGTGCCCTATCCATTTACCCATTTTTATATTCATCCCGTCCAACATGTTACCAAGTTTTTCACGCGTATATTCCTTTTATTGCAAATTTTGTGAATCGAAGATTTCTCAGAGACTTTTTCATAACATTAACAAACTACAAAACGATAAAAGGATACTGAAGCCTTTTCCTGTTCAAGAATATGCCCTATTAATATCATATTTCGTGGAAGTCCTGGATCGGCGATTCAGTCCGGGATAATAGGGTCTTTGATAGATTATGATTATTTAAAAAATAACAAATTTTATCAATTTTTTCTCTGTCACGTTAAGCCCAAAATTTTGTAATAGTTTATTTCCTTGGCCATTTATTGTTATTAATAATTTTATAAAATGTAACAGTCCCTTTCTTGTTGAAAGTGAGTCATATAACGGGTGCCCTCGTTCAAAATGGCCATTTATTGAGATCAAATGTATTGCAAAAATAAGTAGTACGATTTTTTTTTTTAATGTTTACACATTTACTTGTTGACATATCCAAGTCATATAAAATCTAACTATAATAATAAAGTATTCTAATCTATACAACAATAAAGAGATCGGAATAATCTAATATGTATGTATGTATAGAGATTCTGTAGCTTTTCGACTAACGAAATATCCCTTCCAATTCAAGTTCACAAAAACTTTTATTTTTGATATCAACAAAGAATGTACAGTTTTTTTTTTCATACTTTATACAACCCTAATTGGAATAGAAAATAGTGGTTTCCGCTACGATTAAAACCCTATGATTTCCCATTTGATAAGGATGGTAGTCCATTGAGGGAATACAGCGGGGCAACAGAGATAAAAGCGGAGAAAGCAGAGGTAGAGGTAGAGTAAAGCCATATGTCGCGAGACTTTTCTATGTTGTCTGCGATTTCCATGTTATATATAGTACCTTCGTTTTCTCAGATACTCTATAATACAAGGGTTTTAGCAACTTTTCATGGAATCTGAGCAATGCATATATGATTTTGTCTAATATTTACATAGCAATTTTCCTAAACATACGGCAAGCATCACACTTTTAAACGTCATTCTAACATAATTAACTACATATCGTAGGAACAACGATATTTAACAAAGAAAACTCATCATGCTAGCGCCAGAAATGCTTAAAAACAATAGTCGAGCTATGCGCTCATGCAATCGAAAGTAAAGATCTCTTGAATATCATAATGGAAATAATTAAGAAAGTAGTTCCCTAAATGAGCAGAGACAGCACTAGGTAGGGGAAAGTGGGTAATTGGGAACAGTTAAAACACTATTAAATAACAAAAAAGAGACACAAAGCTAAAAAAGTTTATTTAAACAGTAACTTAGGTAATCTTAATATGTATAGTGAAGTGACTTTACATAAGTGATCCACTAAAGGTAGAAGAGATGAGATTTTTTTATAGGTAATGGAGTATCATCCTTAACAGAGACATTATAAGACGTTCAACGGCAATCGATTGATTTTTTTTTCAATTGCAACGCTATATATATCTTATATAGAAAAATATGTTTCATAGTGAGTATAAGAAACTTATTCATAATGAAAAATGCTTAGTAAATCCACTTTATCCCTAGCACTCTGAAATGGGACTCGAACCCATAAACTTTTTCTCAATCCGGGCGACTTCTCTAACCACTGAGCTACCCAGGACCTCACGGGACTGACGAATTTTTCAAGCACAAGTTACTTTTTCGCTGCTGCAGAGCGTATTTTCATCAATGTTCAGGCAATCCACCCAAACATCTGAAAGAAATATTTTTTTCAAATCCCTCAGTCTTGTTAGGTCCTGGGTATCCCAGTATTTAGAGCAGTCGCCTGGATTGCGAAAGTTCATGGGTTCGAGGCCCATCTCAGAGTGCCAGGTGCAAAGTGGATTGTTTAAGCAATTTTCATTATGAAAAATTTATATGATGATAATTTTTATAAACTCAAGTTTTGACTAAATTTGTTCACCTAAGATGTCATTTACAAGTCATTTAGTTTTATTGGAATTATTTGGATTTTATATTTGCTTACATCACTTTTTTCCTCTTAACACAACATTCAACAAACATAAAGCTGTACAGTTCACGGGTCTTGGTAATTTACAAAATTTATTAAACTTTTCTTCCTTAAGAGGGCGCCTTAAATAAAAATTACCAACTTTAGTTATGTTTAAAAAAATAATATTCAAATAAACTGCAATTTGGTAGTGAGATACATCATTGTGAAATATGGATTGGATCAAAAGCAGAATTCACAAAATATATCCATAATGTTTTTATGGTTACAAGTTAAAAAACACACAAGTTATCTACAAAATTCAGCATTTTATGAATTTCTTCCCTTAATAATACTCTTTTAGAGCAGTTAAAATTAATTTAATGTAAATCAATTTCCAACCCAAAGTTTTGACTGAGAACTTTTATAATAATCGTAATGGTTTGCGAGTAATTAATTTAAAAAAAGGAGAAAACGCATAATACGCCATCATTTATCCCAGTTAGTCTCATGGAGGGGGGCGTTAATTTTCCCGTTATCTCTTTTACCTTTAAACCCAGCCTTAACTATTATATGTCTTGGCTCGGTCGATTACGCCAGACGAACCACCAGACCTGCCGACACCGCCAACAATAACTTTGATTTTAATTAAAACCCCGGGGGCGTATTCTGCAATCAATCCCGTTTCGGAGACGTCAATAACGCTCAATGTTACTCGTCGAACGTGAGAAATTCCAGCCATTTGCAAATGACTTTCAATAATTGAGATCTCTGACGCGTTAACTCGTGCTATAGATATGTATTATATTTGAGAAACATTGTAGATCAGTTTCATTGACGGAGTAATTAATTATGGATTAAATAACTGCTTCATAAAAATGCATGTAACATAACATTTTATATTTTTTTATTGTACGTACACAATGAAAAAATTATATTACAATTAAGACGAACCTCACTTGTTATTACTAAAAAGGTGTAATGTGTTTTTTTTTGAGATAATAATAAAATCATTTATATAGTTCGAACATAGTTAGATAATTTCGTGACATTGGCAATCAATAACAATATAAATTCACCACCTAAATATAAAAATTAATAGTCTGAAAAAGCAACAATAGGTCATGCACATGGTTCTTAGGGTAACACGTGTAAAACAAGAGTTCTTGAGCTGGAATAGTGACATCAAGAAAAATGTAGATACAAATTGGATGGAAGTATTGCCAGGTTGTTAAAAATGTAATCTCAAGGAGTCCTACACTAATATGGTTAAGAACGGCTAAGAAGAAAAGAAGAAGAATTTTATTAACCTTTTATTCTTCTTTTATTTTAGTAATCACTAGAGAAGATAGTAGATACTGGAGAGTTGTACAAAAAGCCTAAGGAAGCTGTAGAAAACCGTATACTCAATATCGGTTGGTACTGTTGTCAAATTCTACAACTACTGTACTAACCTTTGTATCGTAGTTGCTTAAGAATATGTTTTAACTTAAGCAGATATTTTTACCAAATAAACAAGAATTTAAATAAGGTAACAATTGTTCTTTCTATCGATTATAAATATTTGCTTAAGTTGTAACATTTTCTCAAGCAATTACCTCTTTCGACTATAGATACAAGGGAAATAATAATTCCTTATACTTAGAAAAATGCCCTTTGAACGCATGTAAACGAAAACGTAAACGATTAGTATTAAAAAAGTTAAAACACGTCCCCTACAGAGAATGTCAGAAGAACAGTTCTAATACTCATTATACTTCCCCAACATGGTTGACGGCGGCAGCGGAAAATTCGGACACCTGTCGCACGCACTGCTAAGGACTTGTATAACTTAATTTACATGAATATGACATGCGGTAAATATATTTAAACGTTAATTCATATTTATATGATACTCTTGTATTTTAGTTCGTTGATATTAAGTTTACATTTATTTTAAATGTAATGAAAAAAAATAAAAATAAAACACTTCCGTCAAAAACTAACCAAAAAGTATAAGCACCAGTATAACTATGACATATTGTGTTAATTATGCACACATTTATTAAATAAATTAACCTACGACAATTCATTGACAACTGAGTTTTTATTTTACGCCACATAACCGCCATATTGAATATTAAAAAAATATAGTGTCATAATTTACTTTTTTAATCCGCAAAGGTTAACTATTTGATATACTTTTCATCATTTATTTAAAACATATGGGAGAGTCATTAAAATAAGAATGAAAAAAAAAAACTTTCAGAATAGTCCCCCACTTTACTTTAAAATTTACACAACAAATATCCCAAAATTTTGCTTATAAAAAACAAGGATAATTATGAAAGGAAGCTAAATTTCTTCGTCCCATCTCGTCTGGGATGTAAATTTGTAGTTCTATTAATAGAAAAAGCACTTATGATAATATAGTACATTACGATATTAGTGCGTTATGATGGTTATAACATGGAGGCGGAATTTCATAATGCGTAATTGAGCCGAGCATGTTAAAACCAATACGCACGTATATCGTACTGTTAGGTTGAGGATTTAAAGAGTCTTTTTAAAAAATAATATTTATTTAGCCCTAAAACTATACTGGGTTATTAGTCCGTGGATGCGACTGACCGAACCGGCGGGATGTGGCAGACTGACTCGCGAGAGGCAGTCCTCGATGCACAAAGCCCTGAAAATGCTGTGTCAGCTGGAAATCGTTGGCACAGCAGTTACAGGAACATTTTCTAGATGTAACACCTCCCCCATTGAGAATAAACTTCGAGGTTGTTTTCGAAGTTTATTATTATAAAATTTATCTTATTTTATTTAATGATTCTGATCGAGGGTTGAGGAGGTAACTCGCGGAGTTCTATATCGGAATCTATATTTGGCTCAGAAGGTTTGGATCTTTCCTTATTCTTTAAACTAACACGAGAAACGTCGCATCCGCGTCTATTAAACATAATTATAAATTTATATAAACCAAAACTTATTACTAATATTACAATTAAAATGGTTAAAGTGGAATACTGTGTACTATATTTTACAATGTGTGGGCTTTGTTCAATTTTGTCTAAATCTATTACAATATCTCTTAATTTATTACTGTCTAAGTTAACATTTTTCAAATCTATATTTTGTAACTCATTGAGGTGCCAATCCTCAATTTTAGAATGCAGCTTATCTAAATTACAACAAGTATCGTTGATCAGACTAAATTCAGTAAAAGACAAAGGTGATGTAATATTCAAAACATCGTTTTGTTGAGAAAACAATACGGTACTTTTTGTATAACCAATACAATTTTTCGGTAATGAAAAGATTCCAACTCCTTGGATATTGATTTCAAATAATTTTCTATCTAGACAATCTAAGGTGAGTTTAACCGAGTCTGATTGGATAAATATCCATCTATTGTTGGATATTGACTGCCATATGTCTAATTTTCCAATGATAAAATTAGTTTTACAATTTGAAGGAATTTTGTTGACTACTTTTGTTAAAAGATTGCTTTCACAACTAGGTTTTACATCGGATACATATGTATTTAAAATTTGGCAAATAAAATGACTGGGATACAGTTCGTTACATTGATTCAAGTTTTGTAAATTCACATATTTAGTATTGTCTTTACTTAAAATTATATATTTAGCATTAGGGATAATCAGACTAAAACTATTTAAGTCTTTAATTTTATGGGGTACAGGTAAAGCCGTGGCTTGGAATAGTTTGTATTCTTCGTTATTTACCAACGGAATTTGTAAAATAAACACAATTTTGTTTTTTATATAATAACATAAAACGTTTGAAATTTTTTCAATTATATTAATAGTGTTTATATTTAAGGTTACAGGTAATTGTAAATCATTTGGAACGTATTTATAGTTGTTTGCTAATTCATTTTGTAATTTCGTTGGTGAGATTACAGATGGATGAATAACGTTCTGCCCACTCAGAACGACAGCATCGGTTATATCCTCCATTTGGAATGATAAGGTAAGTAATGTAGTTTCTAAACTATTGAATATAAAATTAATTTCAGATTGTATTTCTAAATCATCTACAATGATAGTTAGATTCTTCAGTTTTAAGGTGAGTTTATCTATTGCAGCATGCATATTGGCTTCGTTTACCTTAATTTGATGTAAAGTCTTATTGTAGGACGAGATTATTGAGGTGGTTATTAATATGTTGTCTTTCATAAGTGACGCTATCCTTTTCTCATCTGCTTGTATTTCTTCTATTGCTTCATTAAATTTTAAACCGTCATTTTCATCTAGATTTCCAAATACTTGTTTAATTATGCTACCTATTCCTCCTATCCAAGCACTGCGCTTCATTTTCCTTTCTAGCAGATGAGAAATGGATTCAAATTCCTTAATAATGTCAGTATAACGCGCTGTTAATGGATGTAGAATATTGTCACATTCAATGCTTTTCATTGATTTACCTTCATGGCACAGATTTCTTACTGTTTTAAGAGCTAAATTTATGTTCTCTAAATGAATGGTGAAGTGTGAAATATCTATGGGCATTACGACGTTTAACCTATTTGTCTTAATCCTAACTGTACCTAGATAATCAAAGTGTATTCCAGAACCTGAAGTTATTTGATGGATGTACTCTTGATGGTTTTGAGAGTTGACAATCCAAAAGTATGTTGCGGTTATTCTGGAATACGATTAAGGAATTATAAAAAAAATAAAAATTATACTAATAATAATAACTAAATGAATGAGATGCCTATGCTATTAAAAGAAGTAATAAAAAAAATAATAATAAAACTAAGTAATAAATGTAAAATCTAACATTAATGACTATGTAGTCCCTGCCAGTTTAATTTCGTCATAGTGGTATTTAACATGCCTACGATTTATGAGTAGAGTGAGTGTATTGTTACCATTGATCTTTACTACTTTGTATGGTCCCTTCCAAATTGGGGATAATGCTTTACGAAGACGTAAATGGTTTTTGATATATACCATGTCGCCTGTTTTATATTTTGCTGGACTTGTTCTTTTGTCATAGTATGATTTTGACGTTACTTTGGACTTAAGTATATTTTCTATGGCTTTTTCTCTTGAAATTTGCAATCTCTGTTGCAGGACTCGAACATAATCACTATACGTAGATTCTAAAGCAGTATCATAGACTGATGAAGGAATGAATGGTTTGTGTCCAAAGAGCAATTCATATGGAGTATAGTTAGTTGTGCTGTGGACAGTCGTGTTATATGTCAACATCGCTGTATATACATAGCGAGGCCAATCAGTTTGATTTTCATTAACGAAGGATTTTAAATATTCTTTTAATGTCGAGTGACTTCTTTCCAGGGCGCCTTGGGTTTGTGGATGGTAAGGCGTAGACCAAAGTTGTTTGATTTTTAGGAAATTGCATGTTTGTTTGAAAAGCTCAGCAGTGAAGTTCGTGCCCTGGTCAGTTAAGATTGTTTTTGGAATACCGAATTGGGAGATGAAATGGATGAGGCACTCTGCGGTTTCTTCCGCTGTAGCGTTTGGCATTGGATAGCCAGCAGAATATTTGGTCAGGTCGTCTTGGAGAGTGAGTATGAATTTAAGTTTGTTGCCTCCTGCTTCAGGTAAAGGCCCTACAATATCTAAAGCGACACGTTGGAATGGTTGTGTTGATGTTGTGGTTATTTGCATTGGAGCTCGGTTTGCTTTTCTTAAAGCTTTGTTTGTCTGACATTGTTCACATTTACGTACATAATTTTCTACATCACTGCGCATGTTGCGCCAGTAATATTTTTCCTGTATTCTACTTAGCATTCTATTACCACCAAGGTGGCCTGATATCGGTATATCGTGATTTTCTTTTAGGATTCTTGGGACTTCACCAGTTGTCGGATAGATTATCGTATTTTTATAAATATGTACTGTTATATTTGTATCATGAAATAAATACAAAATTATATTATAGATTTTAAGGAAGTTGTGAGCATCAAATTGGTTTTTGAAGTCAGTTATGCAGAATTCTTTAATGTTCTTTGATAACAAGTCAGATTTTAAGTTTTTAAGGCTTTTAAAGAGATCATCATAATTGCTATTATCAAAGAAATGAACTTTGACGAAGAGGAAATAATAATTTATATCATTGTACTCGAATGGTAAAAAGGAATGCAATGATCTCTCTCTAGAAAGTGATTCTTCACTTACTATTTGATTTTCGAGAATTTCTGATACATAATGATTAGATTCGTCAAGGTCTATAGAGGTGGGTATAACAATTGTTTTTATTTTAGTCTTTAGTAAGTTTTCATTATGTTCTTCAATCTTTGCATTGGAATTAAAAGTTTTATTATTTAATGTTTTCAGACATTTGGAGTATGTATCCTCATCGTGGACGTCTGGAGGAGTAAGAGGGATGGCATCAAGATCATCTGGAATATCGAAGTCGTCAGGAACGTTAAAACCACTAGGTAAGTTAAGGAGTTCGGATAAATCAATCAATCCGGGACTTTCAGGATTTAGCTGGACTGGAGAGTCATTAGGAGCTTCATTGGTAAGTACTTCACTAGGAATCTCGTTTACAGGCATATTATTAGAATTTTCAGATGCAGAAGATTCTTCAGGAGTTACTTCATTGGTAAGTATTCTATTGATATTTACATTATTTACAGGATATCGGGACAATGCGTCTGCATTACTATTGCATTTTCCTTTTTTATATTCGATGTCATAGTCATATTCTTCTAATTTAAGTCTCCAACGGACCAGCTTTGAACCTGGATCTTTACAATTGAAGAGCCATTTTAGAGGCTTATGATCAGTTACGATTGTGAATTTGTGCCCGTAGAGATATGGGCGAAATGTCTGAGTACCAAAGATGATGGCGAGACACTCCTTCTCGGTAGTGCTATAATTACACTCATGTTTATTGAGAGTGCGTGATGAGAAAGCGATAGGTTTATCTTTTCCGATGCTCCCTTGGGACAGGATCGCGCTTATTGCGTAATTAGAAGCATCGCATGTCAGAATGAAAGGTTGAGTAAAATCTGGATAGCTCAAAAGAGGAGCTGAAGTAAGTTTATTTTTCAAACTTTCAAATGCTAACTGCTGTTGGTTTTCCCACACAAAGGGTATGTCCTTTTTCAAGAGATTGGTTAGTGGTTTTGCTAGCTTTGAAAAATCAGGGATGAATCTTCGGTAGTATGAAACAAGACCGAGAAAGGATTTTATATCTTTAGGATTCTGTGGGATAGGAAATTCTTCTACTGCTCTTATCTTCTCTGGATTAGGCTTCACGCCATTTTCTGTGATTAGATGGCCAAGGTAAGCGACTTCACGTCGAAGGAATTCACACTTGTCTGGTTGTAGTTTAAGATTAAACATTCGAAGTTTTTGGAAAATTTGGGATAAATTATCTATGTGAGAAGGCAGATCGTGGGAATACGTGACCACGTCATCTAAGTAGACATAGCATCTGATGCCTTGAAGTCCTGTGAGAGCAGTATTCATTAACCGCTGGAAGGTTGATGGCGCATTCTTGAGACCGAATGGCATACGAGTAAACTGAAAGTGTCCTTGAGGTACACTGAACGCGGTTTTGGGTGCATCGTCTTCATTTACCAATACCTGGTGGAAACCTGATGCGAGATCCAAGGTTGAAAAATATTTGCTTTTGCCTAATTGATCTAAAATTTCTGTTATTTGTGGAATAGGATAAGTGTCTCCTATGGTTATATCATTTAATTTGCGGTAATCTATTACTACACGCCATTTTCTTTCGCCGGAAGCGTCTAGTTTCTTTGGAACCACCCATATGGGTGATGACCAGGGAGACATAGATGGAGTGATGATACCCTGATCCAACATTTGGTCTATTTGTTTTTGAACTTCGGCTTTGTGGATCTCAGGAAATCTGTAAGATTTTGTGTGGATTGGATTGTCTGAAGTTGTCTTTATATGATGCTTCATAGCATCTGTGAAAGTAAGTTTATCAGTTGGAAGATGGAAGATATCTGAGAAATTAGCACAAACATCGTAAAGTGCTTCTGCTTCTTCAGCATTCAAGTGAGAGGTTCTTAATTTATCTAGGACGTCTTGAGTTCGCTTTAAGGAGCTACCATTAGGTTGAAATTCAATGTTGGTGTTAATCATTTCAGTTGGATTTATCGGGGTAAGTTCAAGGTTAAGATTTGATTTTAAATTGATTGGTTTTTCAGAAATGTTCACTACAGAAATATTGACTCTGTTATTATCTTTTACTTTAACTAGACAATTTGCTATCAACAAATCGCAAGAAAAATGTGTGTCTGTTATTACACCTTCTCTAATTTCAGGGTTATTTACTGAACACTCGATAACTTTTTCCGAGCGTGGAGGTATGATATATTCAGGTGCTGAAAATTGTAAAGTTATTTCTTTAGAACCGATTTTGAGAACATCTTTAGTATAATCGATATTGCAACCGAATTTTGTGAGTAGGTCGCTGCCTATTATACCGTCATAAGGTAGATTAATATCATTAAAAATATGAAATGGATGAATGATCTTTAATCCTCTGTCAAAATATAGTTGAAGGTCAAAGCTACCTAGGCTTTCAATGGTTTCATCTTTAGAGTCAATTCCTTTAACATTGACTTTGGTATCACATAATTCTATTGGAATATCGAATACGGCATTCAATTTTAGGACACATAATGATGCACCGGAGTCGATTAGAAGGATAAGGGGCTTTTTCCCTATGGATGCTTCAACTTGGATGTAAGGTAAGTATTTATCTTTTGATATTATTTTGAATATTTTATTTAATTCACTTTTTTGTTTCAGAAGACCGCGAGTTTGGGGCTGGTTACCCTGTCCATGGGTCATTGAAGAGAGACCGCGAGTTTGGGGCTGGTTACCCTGTCCATGGGTCATTGAGGAGAGACCGCGAGTTTGGGGCTGGTTACCCTGTCCATGGGTCATTGAGGAGAGACCGCGAGTTTGGGGCTGGTTACCCTGTCCATGGGTCATTGAGGAGAGACCGCGAGTTTGGGGCTGGTTACCCTGTCCATGGGTCATTGAAGAAAGACCGCGAGTTTGGGGCTGGTTACCCTGTCCATAGGTCATTGAAGAGAGACCGCGAGTTTGGGGCTGATTACCCTGTCCATGGGTCTGTTGCATAAGAGAATTTATTTTTGTGGTGTCGGCATATTTACGATTTATAGGATTTTGTCCCGTGCGACACCTTGACGGGACATTTAGTAGTTTAAATTATCTTGTTCAGTATTATCTATTTGTTCTTGGTTTTCCTCTACGAAATTTACGTGAGGCCTCGGTTTGAACGACGACTGATTAGTTGGAGTGAAAGGTTTAGACGAAGATGGATAAAATCTTTTATTATTTTGTTCTCGAAGGGCGCAATTCTCGAGAACATGTCCGTTTCTTTTACAATACCTGCAAAATGGTGAGCTCGTATTACGAGGGAAGAACGAGCCGTTGTTCGCGTACCCATCAAATGATGGCCGTCGTAGTGGAGGTTTATTAAATTGTCGTTTAAAATTCGATTCAGTAGGTTTTGGTTTCGGATCGGTCTGTGAACGCTTATAGAGACTTTGTTGTATCCGTTCCTCGGATATCGCTAGGTTTATAGCTTCGTTTAAGTTTTTAGGAGAACGGCACCTAACAATGTTCGAAATTCGGGGATGTAAACCCATTAGAAAGTGATGGAGCGCGAGATCCTCCATAGATGCGGTTCGACCTGGTAATTCTTTAGCTTTTGTTGTAGACAACGAAATTTCAGTTAATAATTGCGAAAGAAGCGTTTCTACGCGTAATGAGTATTGACTTACATTTTCATGCAAACTTTGCCTGCTCTCTTGAAGGTCGGTTAATAAATGTGAGTAATGTTTACGCTCACTAAATTGATATTTTAGGAATTCTTTTAATTGTTCCCACGAAGTAAATTCCTTAATTGAGCACGCAATTTCTGCTTTGCCATTTAATTGGCTTAATATATATTTAAATAATATGGGTCTTTGTATTTCCGAAGCCAATTCATATGCATTATTGCAATTGACAATAAAAGAATTTAGAGTTTCACGACTCCCATCATATGTTTTAATAAATTTAAATAAGATACTTAACTCCATATCTAACTTTGAAAATGCCGCGGCGGCTCTTGTAACACGGGGTGAACTAGGGGTTGATTTTATTTGTTCAACCTCACTGTCGGATAATGGAATCTCTAATGTTAATCTGCCCTTTTCTTCCTTAGGTACTCTTTGCATAATTATATATAGTTAACGTGAATGTTGGGTGTCGTAAAGCTCATAAGTACAAGGTTAAAATAAAATAATATCTATTAAATTCTTAAGAACAAACTAGTACGGAGAATAATACAGAGATAAGCACTCTGTTTAGACTTTCGAGAATGCGTGGGCGCACTCGGACGTCGATGTCTAGACTTTTTTATGGGCGCGATAAGAATTGTTACACTGTCTAACTTATTAATAAAGGTAATAATTATAACGAAATGAATTATGGTCTCTTGAAATAAACTTATAGGGATTCACTAACTAATTAACACTGCACTGGTAAGTAATTAAAAGGGTTTCGACTTACAGGATTAGTTTTTTCATAGTTACACTTTAGAACAACTGGAACAGTCTGGAACTGGAACCGACTGGGACTCGAACTGGATCCTCTGGTCTGGAACTGGATCTCTGGATCTCTGGTTTGAAACTGGAACTGGATTTCTGGTTTGAAACTGGAACTGGATTATCACAGCTTAGCTGTAGTGGATGCCAAGAGCTCCCGGGGGACACGCCGTTGCGCAACTGCTTGACACACTGGTTACTAGGCTGGACGATTGGTGAGCCTGCCTGGTTAGATGAGCCGGAACGGAACGTCGATAATGTTGATAGAATCACTCACGGAACTTGTTCTTGTTCACTTAACTAATTTTACTAACTTTTCTGACGATTATCACTCGAGTTCGCGAGTTTGAATAAAGGCGTACCGTGGATCAATTTTCCTGATCCCTTTGCCGCTGCCACCAATGTTAGGTTGAGGATTTAAAGAGTCTTTTTAAAAAATAATATTTATTTAGCCCTAAAACTATACTGGGTTATTAGTCTGTGGATGCGACTGACCGAACCGGCGGGATGTGGCAGACTGACTCGCGAGAGGCAGTCCTCGATGCACAAAGCCCTGAAAATGCTGTGTCAGCTGGAAATCGTTGGCACAGCAGTTACAGGAACATTTTCTAGATATAACAGTACGACGTTTTTTGACACATTTGCGAGGAAACAGAAAAAAAAACATTAAATAAACTCAATCTGTGAATGTACACTGTTGCTTTCCCGCCATTTTAATAGCGCGCTAGCGCTGCCTACTGACTGGCGCCGTGCGGCGATTAGTTCGAAATTTGAATAGCAAATGCGCGAAATGGCAAATAATACTGTTACGGAATTTGTATGGACTATAACTTAACTATTTGCTTTGGTAACACACGCGTTTTTTATGACCCGCTTTACATATTTAAAACCGGTGGAATTACATCAGCATTACGAGCAAAGGTGTTAAAAAGGTAGTAATTCTTGATCACCCTTCTAATGTATGACCTTTATATCACAGATAGAACACGCTAATCACTGCGCCATCTGTTCTAACAATCTAAAAATATCCGCCTCAAAGTTACTGCTCAGTGTTATTGTTACAGAATAGAGGTGCAATGAAATAAAACCTTTTTGTATGTAGCTTTGAAGTAGAATTTATTAGATTTGAATCTCTTTGTAAGGAGCTCTCATGAAAGGAGCTCGTTGGTGCAGTGGTTAGCGCATTCGGTATGCAACTTTGTCTGAATGGCCAAAAGTATATTCTCCTCCATACTTCGGAAGGCATTTTAGGCTATTGGTCCTGGCATCTGTAGTCGTTAATACCCATCAATCCGCATTGGAGCCGCGTGGTGGGTGATGGACCATTCTATCCATAGGGAAGGCCTGAGCCCCAGCTATGGGGTCATTAATAGAGTGGCAATGAACCTCTTGTCTGTGATAGCGCTGTGTTCGAAATCGAGTTCTATTTGATATTATTGTAAATGACATAAAAATATATTTGAGAATCTTTACCCTGACCGTGTCTTTCCTTCATTGCAATGTTTAGATTTACTAGCACTAGTTTTCCGTCCGCTGTTTCGACCGCATATAATTCGAGTATTCGGTGATAAAAAAGCTATCCTAACCTTTTCTTCTTTTTTTTTTTCACACTCGAGACGTACCCCCCCCAGACAGGGCGGAGACGTGCAATGCCGGCTAGTGCGCAAACCAGCCAGCTGCCCCCCACTAAGGACTAGAGATGCGCGACTGTGCAATCTCTAGTCTCTTTCCCATCTATTGGAAGGAGAGCCCTTATCGTGGATCCCTCCCCCCGTACGGTCGCAGCTACCACCGGAGTACGGCCCATCACAACCCTGAAAAGGGCGCTATCAGGCCTCATCAACCGGCTCCGGCGCTCCTCTCTGCGCGGCCCCAGTAATGGTACCGTCCGGTCCGGCCGTCACACACACCATCGGTGTGTATGGCGGCCGGACCGGGCACCCAGAACCAGGGCCACAGAGGAATCCCCTCACCCGCATATGCAGACCGACTCCTCAGACTCCTCTTACTAACGGTGACACAGGCGCAATCGGCAGACGTAACCCTGCCAGGGAACCAGTCGAACCGATAGCCGCTCCGGTTGTCCCCCCTCCAATTGACAGACACACTATTGTGTGTCCATCCCATCGGAGGAGTCATCAACCGGTCCCGCACGGGTGCCTGCAGGCACGGGAACAGACCGTGTCCAATTCTTTGTTGGTGGTGGAGAGCACAACTTGCTCCCCGTCACATGGTCAGCGGGAAGGGATAATGCCGAACAAACGGTACAGCGCATCTTCCCGCGACAACCCACCGCACGGTGTCCTTCCAGACCACATCTGAAACATGTGTTGGACATGTCTATGTTGGAAGGACACGACCTCCGGACGTGCCCCGTACACATGCACTTAAAGCAGCGCATGGGCAAGGGGTCTAGTCGACAAACTCTGGCGACCGTCCATCCCATAACCAAACCCTCACTAAGCAGCACATTGGCCGCCGCCACCGGGACATGAACATGTGCCACTTGACCTCTTCTGATGCCCTTGGTTAGAGGACCGACAGCAACTCGATCCAAGGGACATTGCCCTTTAGTTGAGATCGCCACTCGTACCTCCTCCCGATTGATCCCCTCATCTAGGTCCGTTATCCGCAAATCTATGCGTTTAACGGGCCTTGTCACATCCAGTCCGCTGCCGAACAGCTCCTTCAATTTGAGGGCGAGCTTATCTGCCTGCTGCCCACTTTTAGCCCCCGGTATCTTGAGTAGACGGGCCCCGGTGGCGGCCATCCCCATTCTTACTCCAGGGATTCCCAGTTCCTGAAGTCTGATCTCCTTCTTGGCCCGGCTCATTACGCTCTCGTACGTGATCCCCTTTCTTTCCTCCTCAGGGGGAATTGAGATCATTATGGCCGTGGTCTCGAAGTCCCTCGCTTTCATTCTGCCCTTCTTTCTGTGTGGTGGGGGCGGCTTCTGTACAGCTGGTGTGGGCGCCTCCTTCATCACCTCTCTCCTGTCCACATCCTCTCTATCCTTCTTCACCTTCCTTTTCCTTCTCCTCTTTTCCTTCCTGTCCCCATCCTTCACTATTTGGGCTCAGCTGGGACCCTGGGCAGCCTCAGTAATCTGCGGAGCAGGAAGCGCTCCCTCCAAATTTGCGTCATCCAGGACTAGATGTGCAGCAGCGTCGGTCTGGCAACAGGAATCCGTCCTTGGAACCTCCCTCCCTGCTTGCACCCCCACGTGACAGCCCCTCCTAGGCAAGATGACCTCCGTATCGCAGCCAATATCAATCTTCACAACCTCAACTGTTGACTGGACTCCAACATCACAATGACCAGCATGTACTACCTGCTGGATACCCACGTCCGAGAAGCTCTTCAGGGGCACAAAGATCTCAACCTGAGTGCACCCATCCCTCATAGCCAGTTCGTCCGGCGTATCGTTCATACCCGGAGACACAGAAGTCTCCGTTTGGCTGCCAAATTCCCTCACACATACCTCGACCATGGTCATTGCCTCTTTTGTAATCGGAGACGCGGAAGTCTCCGTTTGGGTGCGGCGCTCTCGCACACCAGGTCTCGCCCTCGCACCGCATGCCACATCTCTCGTGTCTTTCGCCTCTGTACCACAGCCAGCATCCCTCACTTTTTTTGCCAAGAATCTCATCCACTCCTGATTTAGAGACCCCTGTCCTTAGCCTCACATTCTCACACTTGAGACCCTTGACCTCCCTCTCGAGCCTCCGGATCCTATCCTGTCCTGGTCCACTCTAACTGTGTACTAAATTTCACTAAAAATGATTAAGCGTTTAGGCGTGAGAGCGTAACAAACACACAGTTACTTTCGCATTTATATTATTATAGTATAGATATCACTACAGTCAAAATCCAATATTGAGGCAAAAATATTAGCGACAAAGAACTAGGAGTTTCAATCACACGACGGAAATATAGCTTTACCTATACGAGAAAGATCTTAAAAGGCAAAAGGAAAGATATAGTTGGAGATGTTCTTTGTTTTGACAAAAGGCACAATACGACACACGCCGACGTCGACACAATGGGGCCCATCGAACTATGAACGTGTGCCCCGCTATTGTTTGGGTTCACCTTTTAAGGGACCTTTCCGTTGATCAGACACGGTTGCATCTTAATATTAATATTTTCACGACAATATTTCTCCTCTTATGTAAATGATGCATAGATAAAAAGTTTTTAAAATCATTACAACTGCTATTTGTCATTTGATATATTTATTTTATAGAAAAATACTTTACAAAATCGAATTCACAACCTGTTGTAACCTAGACAACTTCTTTGACAAATGAATTTCTTAGGCATTTGTTACTTGTCGCAATGCTAGAGCACTCATCCGGATTCCGAAAGGATGTAGGTTTCGAAGCCCGTCTGCACACGGGCACTCTGGACTAATGTTTCAAATATATGAATTACAATTGTTTTAAGCGGTAAAATTAAGTTTGGAATTTAACAACTTCAGTCCCTGGGGACCAATGCTACTAATTTACAACGATCGATTATCAATAGCGTTTCTATAACGGTTTGGTTTCGTCAATTATCAAAAGAACGTTTACTAAACTAAAACGTAATCGTACCCGAACCCAAGCCGGACCACACCCGAACCATAAACTTATTTTTCCTTAATTTTTTATGATTTCTGTATAAAAAACCTACGTTCTTATTCGAAAGTTTTAAAATACGGATGAAAGAAATGAGTATTAGATACATTAAGAAGTGCATATCTAAATGTTAAACTTTAGGGAAAATACACCAAAAGCCGGTTTTTTAATAGGAAAACCACTAAAAGCTGCAGTTTTGTTTGGTTTCGTTCCGTTTTCGATTCGATTTAAACAATTTATTTAGTAGAATTGGGCCCCTGGACAAATATCCAAAACATCCGATTTTTCCTTTGGATACCAGGGCCTGATCTAGACTGCACAAACTGTGTGAAAGCATTTTATATTGCCTCCTGGGAAGAAAACTTCTTGTCGCAAAGATAATTGTCCAAATCACGAAAAAAATGGTCGTGCGGTTACGGAAGATGACGAATGGTTTCTAACTGCAGTTCCTGAAGGGTCAAAATGGTTTCTCGTGCTATATGAGGTCTCGTTGTCATGGAGCAATATTGTTGAAGATCAATCCATGAGACGGGGCTGTTTTACTACTAGTTTTGCCAACATTGTTCGGAGTTCGGCACAATGTCTATCTGCCGTTATTGCTTGACCGGATCGGAGAAAACTATAGTGAATAACACCATGCTGAGACCACCAAACAGTTACCATTACCTTTTTATTGGTAAATTTTGCTTTACAACAGTTACCATTAACTTTTTATTGGTAAATTTTGTTTAAGGACACTGTTGTGGCGTTTGACCTGAGGTCAGCCATTGCATTTTTCTTTTACGGTTATCTTAAAGAATCCACTCTTCATCACATATCACAACTCGATCAAATATTCCTTCATTTCTGTTCCGATTAAACAAGGCAACATAAGTTTCAACATGCGTCTCCTTCTGCAGATTTTCGTATTTTTTTATTTTAATGATTTGACGCAAATGAGTCAATATTGTGGGTAAGGTCACGTTAAACCATGCCGCTAATTCCTGGGTAGTTAGACTGGGTTCGATTCCACCATCTCTAATTCATCGTTATTCACCTGTGTAGGCGGTCTTCCTCGTGGCTCATTCTTCAAGTCAAAGTTTCCATCACGAAAGCGTTTAAACCAAAATCTCACGGTGCGTTCATTAGCAGACCCCTCTCGAAACGCAACATTGATATTGCGGGCTGTTTCTGCCGCGTTACTTCCACGTCAGAACTAGTATACAAAAATCACTCAAATTTTCGCAGTATCCATCTTTCTTGTCTAAGTTGAATAATAAAAACAATTGAAAGGCGATATTCATATGTTTCACATTTTTAAAAGAAAAACATCATAGAAACTACGTGAAAAAAGTTTCTTTCGAAAACCTCAAACCATGAAGATTCTATGTCAATTCAAGGAACCTGTTACAATAAAACGGCAATTTCATACTGGAACCCCTACTATTACGAGCATGTTCCCTAATGTGGAAATGACATTAAAAAATGTTTAAACGATGAGTGTGACCAACAACGACGGCAAAAAGTCTTTTTAGCCCTTAAAAGAGTCAAAAATTACTCACGCTCAACACTTCGCAAAAAATGGAAGCTTTCTCACCAGAATAATAATATTTTAATGGATATTGATTGCCAAGAAATAATAGAAAAAATCTTAACCGAGAAAGCACGCTAAAGAAATTTCGTATAATTTATTAATTTAAAATATTTTTATAAATAAAATAAATGTAGCATTATATACATATATATAGCAGATATTTGACTATTTCGGCAGACATGAGATGTGGACAACGTAAGATACACGTATGGGATGGGGGCGCGTTGTCATTATTAGCCTAGGGCGATCAGATCTCCTGATAAGGCGCTGTTCTTATTTCATCAGTACATCTCACCATAATTAAAACACAATGTCGTTTGTTTTTATATATAATAACCGCTCGTTTTTCCGCAAGTACGTCCGCGTTAATGTCAGCTTCCTGTAAATAAATAAATGTTTCTGTCGATATTTGTTTTGCAACAAACAAATAAATAATATAACCTATTTAAAATATTAGTTTAAATATACCTCCGCTTTTCTAATAATTCCTAAAACACAGTCTTATATTATTGAAAATAAAAAGTCGTGACAATACAACCACACCTTTTGAAATCTTCGCACCACCTCCACTCTGTACTAATGAGAGCTACCAGGGCCAAGCGAGAAACTCTTTGATGACTAAAGAAAAACATAAACTTGATAGAACGCAAAAGAATGATTAATTTTTTTTTTGTTTGTCTCGGAAACGGCTGAATATTGTATTGTGGTTAACTTCCGTTAACATTTAATGTATGTTTTATTTGAATCGGTTCATAAATAAAGAAAGATATGTTAATTTGAAGTATTGTGTTCGTCAAAATTGCTATGCAATTCACAGCTTTATTAAATGTGACTCTTAAATGTATCGATTTTCATTATCAGTTCTATATATAAAAGAATATTGTGGGGGCTCAGACCTTTATTTAATAAATTTTTGGTCAACAATCCTTGTGAAAATTGCTTAATAACAACCGAACTATCGAGCTGCGTATTGTATTTATTTATATTTTGTAAAATGATAAATAAAAAAATAGTTTCTAATATTTTGGACACTCTAATGTAAGTTCACTCCAATTATATATGACCAATCATATTAAATAGGGTTCAGCTTATAATGGAAATTTGGTATAAGATCACGCGAGTAGAAGCATCGAGAAGTTTAAGGTTTTCGTTACTAAATTTTTATAAGGTTAGGTTCACGTCTTCGAGACTTGACCGTGGAGGTGGTTGGCAGCCACCCTGCACTGCAGGGTCTCACCTCTTTAGGAGAGGCCCTCGGTACACCCGACCCTCTCCAACCGCGTGGGGACCAATGGTTCAATAGTTAAGTTATCACGTTAATACCCTCCAATCCGCATTGGGCCAGCGTGGAGGGTCATGGCCCATGCTCCTTAACCATCCATAAGGAAGGCCTGAGCCCCTGCAGTGGGGACGTAAAAGGGCTGGTGGTGGTGAGAGGTGCTACCGTAGGAATCTTGGTGGGTAGGCCTCCAGAGGCCCACTGGGCATCTCACTGCCGGGTGAGTTCACGGAGAAGAGTCCTACGCATCACCTATAGCTTGCTAGGTATTAGGGACAGTGCTAAAAACATTTCCTCGACGTAAAATTTTTAAATCGGTCCAGTGATTTTGGAACTTTAAAATATATTTCCTTTTCTTAATATTATAGTACTAGCCCTCCGCTAGCGGCTTGGCCCGCGTGTTCTAGTTTTAAGTCCAGAAATGAGAAAATTTCATAAAAACTTTCATCCTCTAATTTACCTCCCTTAGGGTTCGAATTTTGTAAAATCCCATCTTAGTGGGCATCCTAAAAAACCCGAATGCAAAATTTGAAATTCCTAGCACTTGTAATATCGAAGTTTCATACAAATTTCATCCCCTAATTTACCTCCTTAGGTGTTGAATTTCATAAAATCCCGTCTAAGTGAGCATCTATGTCCTAAAAAGAACCCGCATGCAAAATTTGAAACTCCTAGCAATTGTAGTTTCTGAGATAACGTGATGAGTGAGTGACCTTTTGCTTTTATTGAGGTATATGTATGTATATAGATAGATTATAAGAGACCCGATGGCGTAGTGGGTTAGCGCATTCGGTTAACGATGCAGTTAAGTAAAAAATACTCTTTATTGCACAACAAGGAAATGACATGAACATACATAAATATTTCACCTACGGACAACAGATAAACTTATCACTAGCCAGCTATTTCTTCCAGGAACCTAGTATTGGATTGAAAACTTTATTATTATCTTGAGCTCCTCCGTGCTTCGGAGTGGAAATTAAGCCTTTGGTCCTGGCTGCATCAGTAGTCGTTAACATCCACCAATTCGCATTAGACCCGCGTAGTGGGTTATGCCCCATTGATCCTATTCAATTTCATGCATACGACAGAAAGAATTCTCCTTATATACTTCCTAATGTATCCTCCATATTAGTTTACTAGCTGTCTCCCATCGATTTAGTCTGCATATATTAAAACCTATGTTACCCTAATATGATGTAACTTCCCGTAATCAAAAGAATTTTTGGTATCGGTCCAATAGTTCCCGAGCCTATTCGTGTTGTGTTACATACACAATCAAGTCTTTCCATAAATATTATTAGTGTAGATTTATCAACTATTAATTGTTATTAACATAACAATCGATTATGAAAAAGAATTCAAATTGCATTAAATAATACTAAAAGAAATATTTAAAAAAATACAAAGATTTGACGACGGACGAAACTATAAAGTTAAACATTTGCGCTGTTCCTTTTTTTTAAGAGTGGAAGTGTAATAAAATCCTTCTAAAGCCTGGCAAAGTCAAAACAATTCATTCTTCCCATTATTAAGAAACGGGATTACAATGTTCAATGCGATTGCACCACGAATTTGCATCACAACGGTGGCTGGTTCATTTCCAGATCAAATGTAAAACGGGTGTGAATCCAGGCAAGTGTAGTCTAGGCTTTTTGTCTCCAACTAAGCCATCGGGGCGGTAAATTTTCCGGTTTTCATGCAAATGAAATAGATTTTCATTACGTTTAAAGCCAATTCACGTAACTTTTGGTTAAAATATTCAATAGAATTCATCTGACGCCGCCTAAAAACTTTTCCTTTAATGGTAATTCATTAAAATTGTATATTTTTCTAAGAGGTAATTCTAGTTTGTTGAGAGTTGTTTTCGAGCATAATTTAATATATACATTACGAGAACGTAGATTTTAATACATTGTTAATATAATTCACATAATAATTTCATAGAATGGTAATTTTTCGACTTAACACTTTATGTACTGCAATAAAACTTGCAAAATTAGTGAACTATATATATTTACATGTACAAAAAAAAAGTTACAATAAAACTATACAATAAAAAAATGAAACACATTATATAACACAAATATTAGGTAGGTTTTATTTAAACTCAGGGTCGTTAAGATAGGGTTCTTTTTCTGTATCAGACATCAACTAATAGTATAGAGAGTGTGGCACGATACCGTCCTTGATGGTGGTCGAGGTGTGTGCAGAATGTGGAAGGGAAAAACAGAGATAGCAGGGCAGCAGCAGCAGGATAGGAAGGCAGGGTGAGATTCTTCGTTCTACTTTAAGTCCAGAACTTGCTCCCTAGAAATTCGAGTAGAGCTGGTGTGAGCATGGTGATCAGTTATCACCTTGACTGCGCTATCATATTTGTAGTTGAGGGGTAACGTGCTATTGCGTAGGATTATATAGTTATCAATATGAGGCAGTCAAGGTATAAGGCAAAATAAATCTATTTACAATATTAACTTTGTCATGTAAACTTACTAAAAACACAATACATTATTTACAAAATATGTACAACTTACCCGATTACGGGGAATAAATAAATACGTAGTTAATTTATTATTGTAAGGTATTTAAACTCAAGAATATTTAATTTAACCTTTAATATACAGCTTATTAAATAATTTATCAGTTCTGTACAATCAACCAAGTAGTTTTAAGTACGCAGACGCTATAGTATGACCGTTTAAATGAGTCCTCGCCCGCGCGGTACAGGGGCGCGGGGTATGACGACAAAGGGGACCGAGAGAGAGGCGGGCGGCAGGCGCGCGCGCATGAGACGAAATGCACACTAGACAGATCCTAAGATATGTGACGTCATAGTGGATAACGGTGAACAAATTGTGATTTTTTTATTTGAAAATCAATTGATGATTACATAAAATTTAAAAGAAAGAAAATGTAACTTGTGTAGGTAACTAAATAAAATATTTAGTAATAAACTTTTGTACTATTTATTAAATACAAGAATTATCAAAATTATAAATCAATCACTTATGTCCATATCAATATCAGTGGAACTTGATTCTTCACTTTCAAAGCTGCCGTCATCAGAATCATCAGAGTCGTCCTAAGTGTTAATAATAAAATCAACAGCATCATCCCGAAGTCCGTCATGTTTACAGTACTCGTCCTCGATTTTAATTACGTGGTTAACACAATGCTCCCACTTCTCTATGGAATATTCAGCAAATAATCCCTCTAATGTAATTTTTTTTTGGTCCAAATTTGAGTCGACACTTTTTTGTGCTAATTGTCCCTTAATATCACCCCAGACCATCTCAATAGGGTTCAGGTCTGGGTGGTATGGAGGCAAACGCAACACTTCATGTCCGTTTCTCTTCAATAACTCGTCAGTTTTATAAATATCTTCCGTTTCTGTATTTTTAATTAATTTAAATAAGTCATCCTTTCTAAGCTCATCATCAAAAGCCACGCCTTGTCGTCGTAACCATGTTTGCATAACTGCCTTGGTAGAAGCCATAGTCGGCTTTTTCTCTTCTCGAACCGAATGGTAAGCTGCGTTATCCATAACGTTGATAGAATTTGGTGGTATATTAGGCATTAGCTTTTCATTTATCCATTTACTGAAATTCACGAAATTCATAGAATCATGATAATCACCTGTTTTACATTTGGATTTAAATATCACAAGTGCTCCGTCTACAAATCCAGTTTGACCTCCGCAATGTACGATGATCAAACGGTTCCCTTTACCGATATGAGATAGCACGCCATGTACATCCTTTGATTGCCAGCATTTTGAAACGTTATGAGACGCATTTACATAAGTTTCGTCAAGATATAAAATATGTCGTCCCTCTCTACGATATTTTTTAATAGTCTTTAGGTATTTCCACCTCCACGATGTTATATTTGGCTGTTCAATAAGAAGTTTCCTTTTAGAACCGCACTTCTTAAATTTAAAACCAAGATCATGTAATAACAGCCTTAAATATTCCCTGCCGCAGTGTAATATATTCTCTTGTCTAAGTACAGCATTCAAAGTTTTCAGAGTAGGTATATTTTTTTCAATTGTGTAAAACTGAGTCACTTTTCTTCTTACCACTCCTTTTGTGAAATCGTCTATTTCCACTCTTTTTCTGCGAACTTGTTTCAGTTTTCTCGGTGAGGTGAATCTTTCGTTATCTTTCAATAATTTCCCTTGCTGTACAATTCTAGATACAGTCTTTTCCGATAGCCCAGTAACTTCTGCTACGGTTTTATTTAAAGGTATGTCTTGTTGATATTCAACAGAATTTGGGTCCAATTTTTTTTCTAAAGTATTCGTAAACCTTAAAAGCCATTTGCTTGCACTGACTATTAACCTTATGTCCGAAAATATTGCGATTCATCTTGAGAATGTAATCTCATCTATATCTCTCACAAAGCCTCCGCAAAAATTAGCACATGTGTTCGCTACTCGCGTAACGATCGAAACATATCTTCTTCTTAGTCTGTGGATCGAAATGAGGTAAAACAAAAATGCGCCCGCCGCCCGCACCTCTCTCGGTCCCCTTTGTCGTCATACCCCGCGCCCCTGTACCGCGCGGGCGAGGACTCATTTAAACGGTCATACGCTGACAAGGATGCGTTCTCGTTCCTTTTTTAAAATTCGCGCGGTTTCGGCGGGAGCTCGAAGCGCAGCCAACTAGATTTCAGTTTCTTATTTTTTTATTAGAATGCGTTTTGAATTTGCTAGTTTTTTTTTATTATGTTTTGTTTTTGTATATTTAAGTTATTAACTATTTATATGTAGATTCATTTTTTAATGTCTTTATTTATATATTATATAATTATACGTGACAGTACTATGTGCTAAAATCCATTTTAGTAACATGTATGTACCAATAGAATCACTGCTATAAATAGCATTAGCAGTTAGAATCGCGCCCGCCCACCGTGTGCCCAATAACTGTAAATGCAGCTGAATCATTGGCTAAGCGAGCCTTGAAACACAGAGGTCAGAATAATATTTTTTTGATAACCCATCCTATAACCGACCCTTGCATAACTTCAGCATCGCACCGAACCCGCTAACCACGCGCTCCTGTGCCCTACTGTGCCCTCATTTATTTTTGCATCCCCGATTAATTTCATAAATTCTAATGAGTCTTTTTAACATTTTGGTACTCTGCTAATATTGAGAATGCTTATTATTCCATTATTATTAACTATTGCGCCATCAGGCTCCTCAAACTAACTTAATTAACATATATGGAAGTGTACAACTGAAATTTTCTCCGAGCACAAAGATTTAGGAATTCACGAGGGTGAAGTTGTGGGCAGCAGGGGTCAGATAGTAACCATCAGCTCGTAGCTCGTAAGAAACTCCAGACATTTTTAAAGTTAAGTACCCAAAGGGTAAAACGGGAACCCTATTAAGACTGCGCTGTCTGTGTGTCATAAGGCTGTATCTCAAAAACCATATAAGGAATTTTCACAGAATACGAACAGTTGAAATTTTCACAGAATATAATAAATATTTAAGGGAGCTCCGATGCAAAAAACGTGTTTTTTTCTCGTTTCCGTTACGGAACCCTTAGTGCGCTAGTCGGATTCCATTCCGATTTCGGTTATCATCATGATCATCATCATCATCAGCCCTTTTACATCATCACTGCAGGGGCTCAGGCCTTCCTTATGGATGGGCCACGACCCTTCACGTTGGCTCGGATTGGAGGGTATAAACGACTGCAAATGCAGCCGAAACCAACGGCTTAACGTGCCTTCCGAAGCACAAAGTAGCTCAAGATAATAATTTTTTGGTCACCCATCCCGTGACCAACCCTCGCAAAATTTGCTTAACAACAACGATCGCGGGCCGCGGCGCTTATCCTCTACGCAACTTAGCTACCGAGATTTCGGTTATATCGAATCAAAATTATTTCAGTTCTTATAAAAAATCAAAACGAATTCTGCTCTAAAATGTCGGTTTCACTCAAAGACTTTTGTTACTTTGTCCATCGATCGCTTTCTCTGTCCTATCTCACGTCGACATACATATAATCATAATTATTCATCAACATAAATCATGATAAATCAACTATGATAATAATAATCAATTAACTATGAAAATAATTATCAAAACCACAAGAAAAGCCGTTCGGTACTTTTTGATTTACGGTCGGTTTCTCAATTGAGAAAGATACAAAATCTCAACTGATTATTCTCAATAACTTAAGTTTTTACGTTTCATAAGGCAAAAGGTCCTAGTTTTATCAAACTGCTATCCACTGATCATTAAAAAATGGCAAAAGGTTTATCAATCTGCTATCCACTGATCATTTAAAAGTTTAAAATCAGAAATAAAAATCTCTTCAAGTGACGTTTAAGAAGGCTTAAGCACGGTTTGAGAAGTGCTTAACTTCAAATTCTTAATTCAGAAACCGGTTGTTAATCGCATTCACATACAGACGATCCGTCTGCTATAATATACAGGGATAAATAACAATTCCTGTTTTTCATACATAACGTACAATTTACGGTTCCTTCAATTCGATGTTTGTTTGTTTTGGGAGTTATTTATTGCTAAAGTTACGGAGCCATATGTGCCAGCCCTAATGTTTTCCCTGAAGCCTTTGTACAAGTATAATTATCGAGCAAGTATTGTTTGTTTGATAATAATTAATGATAGTAGGGATAGAAAGAATAATAGTACTATTTTTTACAGCACTAGGTACCTACAGCTAATTAGACTATCTGTTCTATTGTTAAAATAAGATTAAATAAATTATATTATCAACATCAGGCTGCCCGTGACTCTTTTGCTGCGGTGCAGGCCTTCTCTATGCCTAATATCATATAGATAGAACAGACCCCAATTCAACACGGAGGCCCATTGTGGATCAATAGGATCTAACGACTGCAGATGCAGTGAAAATCAACGTCATATTTATTCAGTCGTTATTATTCTTTTAAAAACAGCGTCGACAGCGACTCTGTTACGCCATAAAATGAATTGAATTAAAAAAATATATATTTCTTAAGAAGGGAATAACTCAACTGGCCAAAAATCGTGGTTCCTACTTCATCAATCAGTCGCGACAATATATTTTAAGTTTAGATAAAAACTAACTGCTTGTGCTGCTTGCTTACCATTTAAGCCATAAAAATCAAATCAATTTTCTAAAAACTTATTATCTTTTAAATTTTTATATATATATATAGGACTGTTTTGTGATTTTATTTCAACAGAAAATTGGAAATTAATCATTATTAGAATGAAATTGCTACCATGTACCATGTATTGAGTTCCTCAATATGACAGCTCTTTTGTAAGCGCAATGATCGTTCTAATCATAACATATAACCATCATTATTATATATACATATAACTATAATTATTTTCTTATAATTGTGCACCTGACCACGTATTCTTCTCCACATTACCTTAAGGTTGACTGGTAGAAAATGCCGCAGGCATTAAGTCCGCCTATGTACATTTGTGCATAAAGTATAAATAAATAAATAAATCATTCTAATGTAAATGACCATAAAAGCTTAAAAGTACTAATCAATCTATAAGTTTTAATGAGTAACTATACAAACTTATTTTTACATATAAAGGCAAAATATAATATGTATTTAATTGAAAGAAAAACCGTTCATATAAATTTAAGTACATGGTTCAGGATTCTTAGTTAATTAATATTATTTATCAGGAGCAAATTTCAAAGCTGCCTATTTAATGTGGACGTCGAATTAAATACCAATCTCTTTAATCGTATTCTAAATTTTGGCTTAAGATAGAGCTGTGAACTTTGTAAAGTTTCGATTAGGAACTCTTTATGCGCTCTTTGCCCTTCATCAGGGAAGGGTTTTGGTTTGTCCACAATATTTATGACTTCAGTTGGCCCGTCGTTAATTTAAAATTTATTTATGAGTTTTCTATAAGTCCCTAACATTACGTTTTAAATCTAGGTCGAGTTTATATAGCTTCTTTCTAGCAAAAATGTCAATGTATGCGTGTCTTTCAGCAGTGTTATTCTGTTATAGTAAAAACAGTAATGAACTCGACGACAAGCGCAGCGCTGTCACAGCACGGAAGTTTCATCAAAGCAAACTAGAGTTATTGCTGTCATATGCAGGTTATTATAATATGTCAAATTGCTATAGTTGATTTAAAACTTAATCCTGAGATGATTAAAGTTTAAAATCAGCGGAAAAGAACAGATTTGCATAAGCTGACGTGCTGATGACTGTACCCTGTATTTATCGAGTGCATGATAGCAATCCCGTAATTAACAATCGTTATAATATTTATCTGTAATAGCTATGTAATGTAATGGCTAAGTTTACTCTTAACTTATTGTTGCTGAATAGGAGATGCCCCCTTCGAGTGCATCGAAATACAACTTAAATGGAGAGGTCGAAACGCGTGAAGGTCGAAACCCCATTCTTGCCAACATAGAGTTGAAGACAAGTTAGAGGACTCCGACCCAGCAAGAGAGAGGGAGAGTTTAGAAATAAAGTGTAAGGAAAGGGAGATAGAAAGAAAGGCAGTGTAAGATGCAAAATAGCTTTGTGGGCAGCGCGTATGCCTACGTTCAGCATCAAGGTGAAAAACATTGATTAACAAATAGTGAATTTACATTCTGCGATACGTTTGTTAAGCAACTTTCGCAATGGTCGGTCATGGGATGGGTGACCAAAAATTAATTATCGCGATGGTCGTTAGTATCAATCTCCCAATTCGATTATATTCGATACCATTCACACGGAAGGCGTGAGCCCCAGCTGTGGATACATTCATAGGCTGCTGAACGTAATTATATAGATAGTATTAAATTTATATAACCAAGATTTTTTTATATATAAACTGCATTAATAGGCTGGTGATGAATTAACATAAGCAACTGGCTTTTTATGTTATAGTTTTTATGTACCAAACCAACGGCGGCTACTATGTAAGCACGAAAATGTATTATACATGTATACGAGTAAAGACAAAAGTGGTCGCAGTGACGCGTCGGTTCACCAAAACGAGCATTCATCACACAAGTAAAGATGGATTGTGACCTAAATCCACAAAACATGTATCGGCCACTTTCTCTTAGAAAACTCTACCGAAACATACGACTTTGTTTACACATTTTCCTGATTACTTATATACTATATTCGCTATTCTACTCGGTTGATTCGTTCTCGAGTAAAAGGAAAATGACAAAGTTGATTCTTTATTTATTAAGATGTACAAAACAGGTGACAACCAAGCGAAAATGCAAATTAAAAGTATGTTTTACAGTTATCCTTCACATGTAACTGCAAACGGAAATTAAACAAAAACATGCAACTATATACTTAAATAACTATTACATTCTTTATAATTATTTTTTTTTTTAATAACATCGCCAAGTCACTCAATATTAATAAAAGAAACAAGCTTTCTCTTAAAAGTTTTTTTTTATACTTTATAGGTTAACGCTTGACTACGATCCCACCTGATGGTAAGTGGCGATGAAGCCTTGGGTGGTATAGCGCATTAACTTAGTAACAGCCTATTCACTCTTGATTTGAAGACATTCACATTATAATCGGACGGAAATACAGACGCTGGCAATTTATTCCAGTCCTTGGCGGTTAATGTTAATGTATTACAGTTGAAAATATAAACATCCGATCCATTACCAATGAGTTCATTACATCGACGACACATTCTAGATATAAGAACTATTATTAAGATACACATTAACTGATACATTTTAGTGACATGTTAAAGTTTTTACACAGTAAAAACAAAGATACGAACCTTTGAATGTTAAAGGTTAAAAAATTACGCGGTAGAGTACATCCACAGATTATTTGATGTACTGTGATCAAATAATAATATTAGTACAACTTCCCTTTTTCTTTTTTTTTTTAATCCACGATACATAGTTCTGTTGAGAGCCGGTCTCTTTTTATAATTACCCTTACTTTGAGTTTTTTTTACTAATATATTTTTAAAGTCTAATTTAATAGGGATGACGACTAATCTTTGTTTGTTTGTACGTCAGGTATATTATTGAAGAATATGAAATACATATTTTTTTTCGTAATCAATAGGCGATAAGTCACGCTTTGGACATTTTTTACAAAACTGTGATGTAGCGAGCCGTCACTCCTCAACTTTAATGCCTATTATCTTAGCCTTTTTATAATTAAATTGAAGTTCAAAAATCTAATATAATTCTATTATTGTTTAACTGATAGATTAAATAGTTTTTTTTTGTCGGTCGTCATCCCTATTGATTATTGTTTTAGATTGACATTTGTTCTATATTACGACGACCTGCGTAGCCGAGTGGTTCGTATGCCGGTTTCAAGGTGTCGCCATCTCTAAGGCCCCAGGTTCGATTCCCTATCGGATCAATGTAGAAAATGAACTTTTTCTATATTGTTTCTGGTCAGTGTGATGTGTTACTTTCGTTGTTTCAGATACTCCATCATACGAGAGCTTTAGCTATACTCGTCTAGGAATATGAGCAATGTATGCGATGTCTAATATTTATTTATTTATATGTGATAACATTATTACAAATATAAATAAATAAATATTAGACGTATTTCTAATATATCTTTATAGCGTATTAGACGGTATCAAAAAAGTAACAAGTGCTTGAAAGATTCGTCAATCCTGTTAGATCCTGGGTAGCTCAACGGTTAGAGCAATAGCACGGATTGCATAAGGTCATGGGTTCGAGACTCATCTCAGGGTGCCACAGACCAAGTGGATTTTTAAACATATTTCATTAAGAATATGTGATAATATATTATTTTTATTATTATTAATAGCACCTGCGGAGATTCCTATTGTATTCACCTCGTCGGCACCTTCGTCAACAGTTTTATTAATTTACCATGCATCTGTCAAATTACATAGTAGATTGTCAGAAGAAGATTCTTGTTTATGTGTAGCATATTATTTTAATTAAATATTACAAACACTTGTATTATAGAAATATAAAACAACAAAGGTACAAAAGAGACAAATATATGTTTTCTAATAATATCTCAGACTAGTGGCCGCCAGCGACATCGACCGCATTTTCCATTATTTCTTCGCTCCTAATAGTTGCAGCGTGATGTTATATACGCGGTCAAACAAACAAACTTTTCAGCTTTATAATATTAGTATAGATGTAATCAAACAGTTTTCTATTCCAATTGTTGATAATAACTCGAAGAAGATTAATTTAAAACTAGCTTTCACTCACGGTTTCGTATGCCGTTACTTTATGGTCGAAGGGAAACATAATACAATGGTTATTGCCATGGAAATGAGAAGTATTCCGTAACTTCTATACTTTCGTCACAAAATAAATATATTATATTAGAAGCTATAAATTTTATATCTATTTCATAAGAATTTTTAAAATTCGATCATATTATGTGTACGGTTCGTACATCTTTTTATGGTAGAGAGAGAGAAGTAAAAGTCTTGATATATTATAATTGATATATTGTAACAAGTAAACTAAAATTACTGATATGTGGAATGATAATGATATGAGTACGCGCGGCGTGATTGATTACCGATGACGACCTAACTACAAATTGACCTAAATTAATGAATGTAGCGTAAAATGATTACTAGACAAAACTGTACGAGTTGGCTCGTACATTATGAGTAGGCAAATATAATTTGGGTAAAGGCATAGGTATATCACCCGCGTATGACTTAGTTTTCAGTACGTGGTAGAATTTCTAAAGTAGTCCACTAAGTTCTGAGCCTATTAAATGCATACAAACAAACACTAACATATTGATAATATTAATATAGATAGATAAGTCTGTCTAATATAGGTTGAGTAAGAATAAACTTTTTTCATCATATTCGAGTCTCGACGCAACTGTCATCTGTGACATTCAGCCATTTTGGGTCACTTGTCGTTTATCTTTGTAGAAAATGTTGGTGATATTGTGGAGAAAAGAAAAGGCTAGTACGGAGTTATTTATATAATAATAACTAGGCCTGGACTATATTTAGGTACACATATATTAGGGGTTTAAGTATGAAATTGCCGTTTTATTGTAATAGGTTCCTTGAATTGTCATAGAATCTTCTTGGTTTGCGAAAGAAACTTTTTTCCACATGGTTTCTATGATGTTTTTCTTTTAAAAAATGTGAATAATTTGAATATCGACTTTCAATTGTTTTTGTTATTCAACTTAGACTAGAAAGAAGGATACTGAGAAAATTCGAGTGATTTTTGAATACGAGTTCTGACGCGGAAGTAACGCGGCAAAAACAGCCCGCAATATCAATGTTTCATTTGGATAGGAGTCTGCTAATGAACGCACTGTGCGTTTTTTATTTAAACGCTTTCGTAATGGAAACTTCGACTAGAAGAACGAGCCATGAGGAAGACCGCCCACACAGGTGAACAATGATGAATTAAAAGAGATGGTGGCAGCCGATCCTAGTCAAACTACCCAGGAATTAGCGGCATGGTTTAACGTTACTTTATCCATAATATTGACTCATTTGTCAAATCAATAAAATAATAAAAAAATGGGTGATTTGACTGATCTGCAGAAATAAATGCGTGTTGAAACTTGTGTTGCCTTGTTGAATCGATACAGAAATTAAGGAATATTGGATCGAATTGTGACATGTTATGAAGAGTGGATTCTTTATAATAATGAACCCAGGTCAAACGCCACAACAGTGTCCTAAAGCAATACTTTCCAATAAAAATGTTCTCGAATACGTCATGCTACGTGTGCTAGAAGAATTCCAAAACGCTTTGTCTACACACAAATGTAACTTTTCTCAAATCGAGAGTAGTACCGTATGGACAACGTGTGCTCGACACCCAACTACATATCCCACTACACAATACTAAAGATTGCGGCAATGACAATTATTCCCAGTACAAATTCCTACTTCCTTTTACTTTTTTGTGAGATGATTTTCAAAAACTATGGAATATCTTTTGCACCCTGGGAAAGATATTCCATTAGTTAGTAACTTATAATTCCAATGGATTTATAAGTTACTAAGTTAAACTAAGTTTCACCTAAATCGGTAATACTGTTTATGACAGAGAGATTTACTTTTATTTCAAATTATTTAAGGGAATCGTAATCTAAGAGATCCAAAATTCTGATTGCAATAATGAGAATTTTGTTCGGCCAAGTCATAATATAACTTGTTTACTTTATTTTTAGATCGATTTTGGCAGTCGTGTTAATTTAATTTATATAATATTTAATTTTTGAAAGATATTGTTTATTGCATATTATACAGTAATAACATAAAAACAGTATCATCTTCGTTACTTACTGACCTTCCCTCTCCAGTCTTGTAGGTATTTATTGTTTTACCATTTCAATGTTTAGTTGAACTTATTAATCAGATGTTATTAATATGTCTTCTAGATTCATAGATTACGCAGAAGTCACTTTCCTCGTTTCCCGCCATTTTCGTAATCAGCCGTTGGTAGACGAATATATTGAATTACTCCTAAATTATGGCACGTTTTAATTTATATACATAATTTGTGTAATCAGGAACTTTCAAAGTTCAAACAGTTCAAATTTGTAGAATAATTGATCGTTATTTTTTACAGGAAGTGAGAGACGATGGAGAACTGCTTCCCATACCTATACACACGACTATGCGAGCAACATTCGAGGCTAAGGTGAATGAAGAGCCTAAACCTGAGTTGAAAAATGTTCATTTACTAAGTTGGCCAGCAAAGGCAGACTCCGTAAATCCGCAGTCATCCATGGAGGAATCTTTAGAGATGATGGAATACGTAAACTACTACTACTATACTGGTGAATATAAATGTTTTTCATTCAGTGTCAAGCGTTTTCTGAAACACCTATCCCACCTACTCTGAGAAAGGAAACTTTTTAAGAGAGTAATTAAGAGAGTAATTTATATTTCAGTCCGTATGAGGCTGGCAGTGGAAGCCTATGAGATAGGTAGGTAATATAAGAAATCTATGGCCATCTAAACTATACGTACACATTTTCTGTTTGAAATTATAAATGACGCGTGCGCACGCGCCTTGGTGACGCCTCACTTCGCATCGAGCCGTGCAGCAGAAATCCTAATATTTTAATTTCGCCATAACTTTAAAAACAAACGTCCAATTTTAATAATAATTTATTTTGATAAGGATTAATAGCATGAGTAAAATAAACGTTTAAATGTAGTCCAAATAAAAACAAGATTTTCAATAAAAAAAAATGGTTCTTGTACCTCACTCGACATAGATAGGTTTAGTGTGTCGCGGACTTTTTTGTAGATATTTATAGGATCTACAATTAATTAGGACATTTTATGGTTCTATCTTTTATAGTTTAGTAAGCGTACGCAAAATAAGTAACTTTTCTGGTTGATTTTTGACACCTTGTGTCCGAAAGACCCAAATATCTTACGGAACCCTATTTTTTTCCAAAATAAAATATAGCCTATCTTACTCGTGGATAATGTAGCTTTCGAATGGAGAAAATTTTTTTTTAATTGGTCCAGCAGTTTTTGAGCCTATATATTACAATTAAACAAACAAACAAACAAAGTTTTCCTCTTTATAATATTAGTGTAGATTAAAGAAGCAACGTCAATTAAAATTAACATCCTCACTATTGAGAATGACGTTAAAATAAACAATGCCTTTTTAACAAGCTGCAAGAGAACAAAGTTATTTAGCTTCAAAGCTCGGACTATCAATTGAGCCCTCGAACCACCAACTTGGATGAAACAAATTAATTTCAGTGCAAAACGTCGCCGGATCAAGTTGCGCGATTTATTACTTAGCTACGAGTTGGAAAAGCTCTTTTTTGCCAATCCAAATTTACGATTTTGAACTGAACATTGTTCAAGTCCTATTAATTTATTTAGTTTCCATGTGAAAGTTTCATAAGAAATCAATAGTTTCATAATTATACAAATTAAAATGTTTAATAATTTAAAAATAAAAAGAAAGCACCAAAAAAGTACCTCCACTTATGGCGACTCTAGCAAAAGTTTATTTTTTCTTTATTGCGAAGACGCTCTGCTACAGAGCTCTATGTAAGCAGAAATATAGATATAGACATGTATTTACATTTCTTTAAAGCTAATACATTTTCCATATGTATGTGTTTGTACACAAAGCGTTAAGCAATAAAGACAGTTGCAATCATATCAAACTATATGAATGGAATAATGAGAAAAAGAACAAAGGTTTTATGCAAGCATTTAACCTCTTGATGTATGCATACGAATCTATTCTAGGTGCGGATGGGAAAAGAAATTATCGAAGCCGCCCACAGAAGTCTAATATAAAAGGAAACACTGCAAAAAACCAACGAAGCGTTAACAGAAATGGGAATTTATTTCGTGAAAAACTTTTTTCTTAAAGACATTCAGGCATTCTTAGAGAGCTTGGTAAAAACCACCTAATATATTTCAAGATGTCTACTTTAAAGAAACTTTTGCTTCTACTGATTTATGGCTTTGTTATTATTTGTTTCCACAATAAGTTTCAAGTGTAATAGCTACACTTCAAATCTTTTTACTATTTTATTTAAACTTCTTTCATTCTTGCAGTCGCGTCACTTACCTTTAAGATTTTTTTGGTATTATCTGCAATACTCCTCTGTTGTAAAAATAGCCTCGAAGGTGACATCGAGCGCAGTGCTGTTATTAAACTAAACCTACTATTAAGGTAGGTACTTCTAAGGTTGGATGACGAATTCGAGGTAGGTATCTAATTTAATAAACTAGATTTTTTTTTATTTCCTTTAATAGCATACTGAAAATGTCGCACTACGTTCCGAAATACGGTGGAGCTTGAGATAATAAAGTTTTGATCGACCATTCTATTACCAGCCGCAAATCGGACGCCCTAGCCACTACGCCATTGAGCTACTTAAACAAAACATCGTTTATAATAAAATCGTTATCAGATTCGCGGCTGGCCGGAATCCAATTTCGTTGAAGCAAAAGCTCTCTGTGCCTGACGGTGCATGAGAAAATCGCTTTTAAGCATGTGCCACACCAACTTTGAGCATTAACCGAACTATAATAAAATTGGAATGACACTGTTATGGCATGCGAATATGGAGATCAAATATCCTTTTGAAATGTTACGCCGTGAGTTTTTTCGTGTGAAGAAACCAGCAATAGTCTAGGTTTTTACGTAATAATTGAAATTTTATATCCGCTCTATTGTTCTTTGAACCTGAAATTTGGAAGTTTGTGTTTTTATTAATATCGAATATTTTTCGAACTTTGAATATTAACTAATTCCGTTTTTTTTTGCAATCTAAATAGTCTGTTTTCTTCTTTGGAATCTGTTTTCAATAATAAATTATGTCTCATCATCGCGCACTTAAGGCCCTCTTGTACTCTCCACTTACGTTCCCATACAAATACGCATCGAGAGTCAAAACGTGCTTGCTTGATTTCATACATTTTTAATCACAAAATGAAGATAAAAAATATTTTGATGTTTTAAAATTATATCAAACCCTATTTTTATTTACTCAGTTAAGATAAATTAGTAGTTAAATCGATCCAAAAAACCTATTTAGAGTCATCTTTGTGATTTTTTTCTATCGAGCCAATAAATAAAATTTATTTTCCTGTTTTAGCATACAATCGATCATTTGTTTAATTTTCATAAAATGATTTTTATCAGGTACATATAAAAATGGCCTTAGAATAAAATTGATTGAAAAACTGGTAATTTCATACAACCTAGCCTTAACAACATTATAATACGATGCGTAGAATTCAGTAACATTTTATAAGCACAACCAGTAGTACTCCTCTAGTTACAAAACCAAGAAGGCAGACTTTTCCTAACCTACATGGATATTACGAATATTTATTTGAATTAAAACTTCGTGTAGGGAATAGTAAACCACATAATTATCAAACTAGCGCCATATTTTTTTTCTAATTGTGCAAGTACGTACAGTCGTTTGGCAGGTGCACCTTAATATGCATTAGTGAAATTGGATTACATTTTACCTGTATTTCGGTGGAACGGGTGTTTAAATCAAAGTTGTTTTCTCTTGCATATCAACTTAAAACTTATATTAAAACTTTATTTTCTTTTAAATTAATTATTGTCTGATTATGTACTTTGTCTCTTTGTTTTAAAGCGGATATTTTCTTTTTCTTCTGAAATATTTGTGCTCTCTGATGTCATGACGTATTCAGTATATTATTAGTTGAGTAAGCCCTGCCTGCGCTTGTTCTATATTTTGTTTCACTTTTTGTCATGTAATGTGGTTTCAAAAATTAATTATTTTTCTTTCTTTCACTGTCTGATATGCTAGCTGCTTAAAATAGCCTCTAACTTCATAGTGTTTAAACTATCTTCGTCGAACTCGAGGTGCAAGTTTGTGACCAGATATAGCTTCATTGAAATAAAAGCTTTATTACAATTTAAAATAGGTTTCATTTCATTGAATTTCAGTGTTATTACAGTGCTACGCTCGATGTCGAGTTCCGATTTTAAACAGGACCACTCGGGCGACGGAAAGCTAGAAAGCTAGCTAGTTACTAATGATGAGTTTTCCGATAATTCTTATTTCTCATGTTACTTTTTTAATTTGAATTGAAAAATAATTCTCACTAGCAAGGTTATTTACAAATTCCAAGAAGTCTATTAAAATCGGGAGGAGATTTTATTAAGAGCACTCATATCTAAGAACTTACAACTGAAGAAAGAAAAAAAAATTATAGGACATGTTTTCATGAGTCAGATACATGAAAGGCATTACGTTATCGTAATTGACCGTGAAATAAAAAACTACATTTACTTTTGCTAAAAAATAAAATGATAAAATCTTAGAGGTAATTTTGTAATTTGAGTGCCTGGAGATAAAGCAAATTTTGTAAGTCCGCGTTTTCATTCGATAATTACGTCATAAATAATCTAAAGTACAGCGAACAATACATCAGGTTATACAACAATGACAATTTCCCTAGTCAATTTCAAACTTTAATATTAATATAGATGGTAGTGATCAAAACCCATAGTTGTAGTTTGACATAAGCTGATGACATGTAGGGTCAGATTGTCAATATCGAGAAGTTTATCAATATACATGTATATCTCTCAATGAGGTGTCGCGCAAGAAAATCACGAAGCACTGTCGAGTGTCGACGCCTTGTTAACTAACTGTTAAGTAAATTCTTCATCATGAGCCCTTTTAAATTCCCACTGCAGGGGCCTTAGGTGATTAGGGTTAGACACTACGCTGGCCCAATGCGGAATCGGGTTATAAACGACTGCAAATGCAGCTGGGACCAACGACTTAACTTGCATTCCAAAGCTCGAATTATTTTTTGGTCACCTATCCCGCGACAGACCCTTGCCTAAGTTGCATAACAACGATCGTGGGCCGCGGCGCTTCTCCACCGAGCTTATGTAATAAATCATAAATCTTCTTTATCACAATCAGTAGAAAAAATATAACTAGTTAAGTAAAATTAAACTCTTGGCCAATTCAATGGTCAATAAAGTTTGTTAAATAAATAAACAAACAGTCAAATTCAACAGCTTTATTGTCAGTATATAGTGAGCATAGTTAAACTAATTAAAAGTATTTTTCAAGGGGTTCTCCAAGTATCTGTTCGAGTTTCCTAATTGCATCTTTAGTGGACGTCTCTATTTTTTGATCGCCGTCCTCTAGAAGTTCAGCCAAGAAGGGAACGCTCTCAGCCAGGAGTGGCAGCCAGCTGCTACCGAGCTGAGTGGCCATAGCAACCAAACAATCGACAGCAATTAGTCTGAAAACAAAAGATCTTATTATTTTTAGGGTTCCATACCTATAGGTTAAAAAAGGGTGAAAACCCTATTACTAAAACTCTACTGTCCGTCCGTCTGTCGACAAGCTATATCACATAAACCGTGAAAGCTGGGCAGTTGAAATTTTTACAGAAAATTTAATTTAAGAAGAAAAATTAATATTTAAGGGACTCACATATAACAAATTATCTTATGCGTTTTTTTACAGTCAATAGTATGGAAACTTTTTTAATTACATTCAGTGCATTTTTTGGGACACCAATATAGATCATGATTACCAATTTACACAGAACTAACTGGAAAATAAACGTCTATGGTCTTGGGTTTGGATGTCGGTATGCTTCATTTTCCATAATAAAATGGGTATCAGGTACTATCCATCAAGTAACACTAACTCCCAGTAGCACAAACGTCCATTATGGTTTAAAGACGAATTTATGCTCTAATAAACGTTATTTAAAAGAAAATTGTCATTGTACTATCTAAGGTCCAATATTATTATTAAAGGTGTAACACCCTACGAACTCCTGGCACATATTAATATAACACCTTAAATATCCGTCAGCATAGATGTGCGAGGAAGACATTCCATTAATTATGTTGGACTTCAGATAGATAGTACATTGGCAAAATGCAAATCATTAGATACGATTATTACATAAACTAATTACTATTTTAAGGAATGTTTGTGCAAATGCAGGGTAGACCAAACGAAATATTCCCTAAATAGTGCAAGGACTGCAAATAAACCCAAATGCGCTATATTTTTATGCACATAATTACACGCACGAAGAAGAGTAATATGTGCGTAATGTAGTAAATATGTAATGGAAATTTAAAGTACTAATTATGTATTTTCATAGAAATTATCCGTTATTCCATAATTGCTTATGAAGTATTTCCTCTAGGGGCAATACATGTCCAAGTACTTGTACTAAGGCATTCAAGCACTCTTAGAAAAATTCCAATAATCAAGTTGATATGTATTAGGAGAAATTAGGGAATACTTCAGGGGCAATGATGGTCTAACCGAAATTACCTGATATCACCATCATTATGTCTGGTCTTCAAGAGAATTTGGTAATTAAGCAGCTTCCACAGTGAATCATCTTGGGTAGCAATAGCGAATTGTGATATACAAGGAATCAACAACTCTGCTGCTCTCGTCTTAAGAGCCTCAATGCCACCCAAAGTGTTTTCCAATTGATCAACAACAGGCTGCATCAGAGTTTCGAATCGCTCCTTGTTCAAGAAATTTTGACTATCATACAGGAACACTATATGAAGAGTTTTTATAATATACTTTATAAGTTCCAAGCATTTTTCCTCAGAGTCCAGGAAAAGATCTTCACTTTTGCTGTTATTGCAAGAATCTAATAGTTCTGCAGCATTTTTAATGAAATGTCCAGCAAAAAGAACGAATAGCCCTTTCAGCTGATCAGCAATAGCACTACTCAATCTGAAAAAATTAAAACGATAAGTACAAACAAATATTCTACAAAAATAAAGATATAAAAAAAAATATATAATTTACCTGTAAAAAGTAATAGCTCTATCTTTCCGACCATCAACATTAGTTCTTATTGCCCAATCATAGATTTTAAAATAGAATGGTCTGAAGCTGGTTTCGGAAAGCTTAAGTACCAAACGAACTAATGCATTTACGACTTCATCCTCTGCATTGTTAATAACATTATTTTCTACATCCTTGTCTGTTGCATCAGTTCGTAATTCTAGCGCTGATAAGAAGAAAGTCGTCAAATCCTGTTGTAATGTAGCGAAATCAGCTGTAGTCATGTTCGAGAAGCACTCTGCTAAAACTGACATTATTGGGCCAACAGCTTCGAAATTTTCTTTCTCCAATAGCGATTGATGGGTCTCGTTTGCTACTGGTATCAAAACCCTAGGTGGAACAGAACTAGCTATCTTCTTCTTGATATTTACCAATTTATTCACAACAGCTGAGACTTTGCTACATTCCTGATCAAAGGTTTGCCATTTTGCTGACAATATAGCATACTCATACAATATCTTCTGCAGATAAGGACTTAGGAACAACGGCAAACTTTCGACAATCTTAGATATCGCCGTCACAGTACTTAGAAGTATCAATTCGGGAGTTTCCGTCTGTCTCTGTTTCTTGAGCACTTTAATTAGAGCTGGCATGAACTTCCTAAGGCTTGCCAGCGCATGAGCTTTAAGATTACTACAAAGTTCTGCTAAGCATAACACTATTGATGCCATTACATTTCCAGTAATGTTGGGATTACAAGTGTATTCCGTAACTATTTCTAAGACAGGTTTGAATGGCTCAGGGTTTTCAGATGCCAACATTCTCGTGAGTAGTTTCAAAGATAAAAGAGCTGTTTGCTGATTCACCTCAATTTCTTGAGCAGCGAGTTCTGTTAGACTGTCATCTTTAATTTCAATAGTTTTTATAATATCCAATAAAGGAGAGAGTAGTGAAAATAGCAATTCCTTATCTACATCATCGAATATTCCGGAGCTGAACTGAATCTTAGAATTTAATAATTCCATAGATTTCCGTCTTACTGCATGTAATGTGTGCTTCAAGAGCCCTCGTACCACCGATAAGAACATTGGCGCAGACAACAAATTATTAGTATGATCTAAAAGGTCGTAACTGTGATGTAACATTACTCGCCAATATTTAGAATTCTTTTCGTCATTTAGTTTTGAAATGCTCTGAATGAAAGTCAATATGTTAATAATGAATGTTTTGTAGTGACCTTCCATAAGATTGATGTCACTAGTTTGACTACTGTGGTGCACAAATCTTGAAGACTCTAAACAATTATTCATGAAGGTAATGACAACATATTTATATTGTCGCAGTTGGACCGCACTGTGGCCATTAACACTAAATATATCACTTGGATCGACGTCAGTGTCCATAGAATTCTCATCTTTTTGTACTGGTAATGATTTCATATAACCCATTAGTTTAATGAAGTTTTCTAAACAAATTTCTGGAGGGAATTCCAAAAGAATGTTCTGACCAAAGTCTAATCTAGTCATTGGTGATTCTTGGTCAGCTAGAGTTCTATTATGGCTTTTATCCTTCTTTTTGTCATCGTTGAAATGTGCAATATGCGTTTCCAACAATAAGGCCAGGAATACCCAGAGGAAATGACTGGGACCAAGAGTTTCTATTAAACGCTTGTATAACGGAAGGCGTCTATGTTCAGGCACATGTAAAACGACGTCGGCGAATATTCTCAAAACTGGTACTACACGATTTTGTAATTGCTGTAATTCCTTTTCCGTACATTCTTGGATATCTTTGTCCTGTTTGACAAGGATCGGAATCAATGTCTCAATTATTTTCATAATAATCTGGAAACTATACGCGTCGTCGTGCCGAAGCACTGATGAGCCCATAAATGTGAATATTTCCATAGTGTGATGGAGAACTTGTTCAGGCAACATATAAGCAGCATGTGACAAAAGTATTAAAGCGTGATGCTGAGTTTGTGGATTTTGGGTGCCCCTGATGCACTGTACTACAAGTTCGACTTTAAAATTAGATTTGAGAGACTTCATTTGGTTTTTATTATTATCATTGACAAATCTTTTGCAATAGTACCAAAGTGAGGATAGTATGAGTTGTTTTGTATATTCCACATACGATTGCTCTTCGAATCTCAAGCACTTATTTAACAACTCAAACATTAACAACACGAAAGTGTTATCCACAGACATCTTCTTCTTATTTTGCACGTATTCAAGCATAGTAACTCCCAATTTCCATTCATTAGTTTCAGTCAATTGATAAGATAACATTGTTATTGAAGATTTCTTCTTCTTTTGTCCTTGCGCAGCTGGATCAACTACATTTAACATTCCCTCTAATATTGGTTTAAAATTATTTAAAGATAAATGAATCTTCTTCATTGTTTTTGCAGCAGTGCTCGAAATTGTAGGATTATTACTGAAAGCACCGGCTGACGCAATCAAACGAACCAAACTTCCAGATTTATCGTTAGGTACCTTTTTGAATACATCTTCATCTAATTGTTTCATAATCAGTACACTTGGACTTGTGAATGTATGAGCTACATCCATTATACATTCTCTATATTCTTTCAGACCTAATTCAATAGAGTTCCAAACATGATCTTTATTGAGCGTTATTATTGTTGATTCGTTTATTAGGCAATAAACGTTTTTAAACAAATTAGATTCATAAATATTAAAAGTGAATTTCTGGTTAAGACTATTTTCCACTAACACCTTTTCCAATGCATTAAGAGTTGGAACAAAAGTGGGAAAAGTGGTTGCACAGTTGATCTTGTCTAACAATTTAAGAATACTAGACGTCACATATGATGGTGTTCCTGATGTTAAAATATTTGCAAATTTTATGATACAATTTTTTCTAAAAATTTTCTTAGCTGGCGTTGTTTGCGACAGAATAGTGTGCAAAACTTGCAGAATCTGTTCATGATCAAGCAAAAGCTCTTCCTTGTGTTCTAAAAGTTCTTTTAACAACTGAACATATACTTTACCATTGTCAGGATTAAATCTTAGAAGATCACTTATTAAATCAATAGTGCATTGACGTATAGCTTCAAGAGGATTGTTTAAGTTAAGCAGAATCATCGATATAACAACATCTGATTCAAGTAGCCACTCATGATCTTGAAGAGCAAAAAAGTTGTTCAGTAATTTTAAGCTTCTCAGTTGTAGTTCTGGACCAATCACATCTTTTCGATCGGCAGCATATAAAATGTGACCACAGCCAAAATTAGCTATAAACTCGCATCTCTCTTTCCCGTTTCCGAATAACTTGACTAATAATTGATGTAAGAGTTTAACATATCGCTTCTCGTAAGTAGAAATGGAACATCCAGTAATAAAGATTTCATATAATCTTCTCACAAGGATTACTTCTGAACTGTCACACACATTACACCAAGGTTTAGGTATATTGTTGACATGCATGTTTTCTATTATTCTCGAAAATATGTACTCAACTACCTCGAATATTATTTTATTTTGTTTTGACAGCCTGATGAATTCTAATATGACTTTATTTGAAAAAGTCTCATCATTTTTACTTGATATTATTGATCTATTTTCAACTTCCACAGATTCAAGAAATAGATTAAGTGTTTCTGTCATTTCTTCTATTGTAGAAGTTTTAAAAGAACAAGTCTTTAATAGTAAAAAGGTAAAAACTTCAAGAGTATTCTGTTTGTTCAGTTGGTTCATATCAAGTATATCACCAAAGTTTACAACTCCATCAATAAACAATGATTTGAATATGATATGATTTAATACTTCACAGTTATCTTTGTGACTGTCAAGTTCTTTTCTGAGTATAGATGTTAGTTTGAACTTTTGCCCCCATCTTGAATTCACAATGTTCCACATAATATTAGCTGAATTTTCGTCATATGGAAACAAATGTGGTAGCAATGCTAATACAGTTTCTTGATTCACAGGAAGCATTTCCAAGGAACAAATTTTTTTTATAGCAACATCAATAACAGATTGCCATTTTCTTGAATTTTTATTTACAATCTTTACAAAGACGTTAGTCAAATCAATTGCATTGAATATCTGATTTAAATGTTTATTAGGTATTTGTAGAGCCACACTAACTACGTCAATGTTATCATCATTTAATCTACTTATAATTGAGTCTTTAACAAAATCAATATTTTCAATTTTAAGAGTATCAAATTCTTTACTAATATATTTGACTGCTTCAGATCTTAATTCAGGATTTATATGGTTAAGATTTTCAAACAAGTATGTGTCACCAACTTTATGAGCAATAGCAGGTTTGAAACCAAGCACTTTTGACAGTTTCAACTTCTTTTTAGATGATTCTTTACTGTTGTGAGAACTCATTTCTTCTTTAATAACTCTATCAAATGCATCTGGATATTTGTTTTCTAATTTTTTTAGAATAGATGTGTACCACTGTATTATTTCTATAGAGCAATTATCTTCTTCATCAATAATTTCTATATCACTTTCATCTCCTTCAGGTATCTCATTACATTTTTGAAACTGTAATGTATCTAGAACACACCTGTAAAAATATTATACATTGTTACATTAATTTACAATAAAAAATTTGCTTTGTATTTATCACTCGAATGCTTAATATGTTTTCGAATACGAGCTAAGGTGTGGTGGTTTAAGTATTTAAAGTCATAAAGGGTTGAAATTTATAGACTAAAATTAGAAGGTAATAGAATAGAGATAGATAACAATTTTTTTGTCAGACTGTCAGGTAGGTTATTGACCAATATTAAACACATATTTTATTTTATTTTTGCTAACCAATAAATTACAGTGTCACATTGAGTTGAAATGTCATATGATGTCACATCTTTGTAAATTTTCTACATGGTCGTGACATAGCAGGACCCCACTCCTCAACTTCTTCGAAAATGCCAGTTCTTGTTAAATTGGAGCAAAAAAATATGTTTCTAATATTTTTCTATTATGTGACTGATAGACAAAATAGAAGTTTTCTATACAAAAAAAAACTTATGCATTGATGAATACACTAGCAAACATAAATATATTAACTCTTTATAGCTCCTGGTTCTTGTTCCAATAAGGTTCTTAGTAGCACACTTGGAAGAATCCTACTATATTTTTCTCAGTTCATAAAGAAGCATTTAAAAAACAAATAATATACAGAGATACTATTTTAATGAGGAATTATTAAAAAAAAAACATTAGTTCCAGAAATCAAACTAGATGTCACAATGGTACTTTTCTGATTTCTCCATGACAGCCCTTCCAGTTTTCTTTCATGTATAAAAGTAAATTAGTTTTCAAAACTCAATAAATAACTTATATTCCATTTGTACTTTTTCATATTTGTATTGATATCTAAGGTTCAAAATTTGCATATTTCAGTTTTTTAATAAGTTAGTTAAAAGGAACAAAAAGGACTAGCTTGGTCCATTTGTTTCCTGCATAAATCAACTTTTAAGTCACCATCTAGTGGAAATGCTTTTTATGTGCTTTTTTTTAATAATTCCTCATTAATTTTTAACAATTATTATTTGTGAAAATACATGTTTTAAATTTGAATTATTTTGCATAATATTGTGAAAACAGTTCCAAGTAATCTAGAAAAGTTTATTATCATGAAAGATCTATTTACTCCTCAAGTAAATATTTCACATTAATAAATATTGAATATGAAATTTTTAGTATTAACTATTTATTAAAATTTTTATTATTAAATTTAGAATTATATCTCATTATTTAGTTGTGAAATTATAATATATTGACAATTGCAATAATTATTATAATTGTAACTTACTTGATTACTGATTCAGGATGTTGCTGTTTAAGGTTTACTTCATCAATTAGTATCTGTGGCAACTGACAGAATCTCTTAAAGTTTTCAGTATCACTCTGCATGATCGGTAGTACGCTGGAGAGGAATGCTAATGTAAATGGTTGAATATTCTGTTTATGTTCCACTGATCTTTTGAGAAAACTGCACAGATTATTCATTATGTCTAATGAAATATCATTCAATATAGTATCAGATATCTTTGTAACATGAGTTTGATAAGTATATGCCATAGTGATCAATATAGCGACATCATAAGTCATATCAAATTCTGTTGTAAGCAGTTTATCAATAATTTCGTTTAAAGTATCACTTTTTAAAGATGCTTTAGTGAATAAGAACCCAAGTACAATATAAACTGATGATCTAAAGTCAACAATTGGTGATTCAATACCCTTTATCAAAGTAGGCAAGAGTGCACTGATTGTAGCCTCTGTTACTCGTTTGCTACTTTCTATGACACCCAAAGCAGTTTGACAGAAAAAGGCAAATACTGTATTCAACTGAGATGATCTCTCACCAAACTCTTTTACATAGTTTAAAGTCATTTTGGCAACAAACTGCAACATTGCAGATGTAGAGATACACTGATTATACCAAACTTGATTGCCTAGTGCCACTCCGTTTTTCTGTATCGGTAACAACCAGTTCCACCTGTTTGTAGGTGAATTGATCTCCATAATTTGTACGAAACGAACAAATATTTTTGAACCATGATAAGGCAATATCAACGCCATTATTGCATTTTGGTTGTACTGATGTATGTGATACCTGTTCACAAGCCATTCTAAAGATTTATGAGCAGATTGCAACAAAAAATATGGTGACAATTGTAGTAAGAACTTTTCAATGGTCTGATCAAGATTTTGGTTCACCTCTTTACTCTGAACAGCTCTTTCAAAATCTTTTGAGTTAAGACTGAATAGAGATCCTTCATAGACACGAAATCCCTCATATAGAGCTATAAGTTCGTTGAGTCCACTCAAACCAATCTCATAGAAAGTGTCTCTGTCCTTTAAAGCAGCTTCCTTTGGATCAAATAGCAATGAAGCTTTCTTCTTGTGATCATTGTAAATGGAAGACTGAGGTGCCGATAGCTTTTGGAGCTGTTCGGCCAATGATGTTGAAGCCATTGTGACTATTGACAACCTGGAAAACCACATATAACTTCTAAATTATACATTTACTTCAAACAAGTCGACTAGTTATTTATTTATTGTTTAAATAACAGAATTTCCTCACCTTCAAACCTACGCACTTCGCACGTGTTCTTTTGACATTGACATTTATTTTATATATCTATTAGCAAAGGGATTAATTATTTATTCCATACATTATTTTATTCTTTGGATAACATCAATCAAAACTTATTAAAGGGTTACCTAATTGAAATAGTCTAACTAATAGGTCGTGATAAAAATGTGCAAGATCTTACTAAAGCTTAATATCTCAATATGTTGAAGTACACACGGTTGCATGTCAGGCTACCACAATACGTATATATTTCCTCAGTCGATTTTTAATTCTATCTATTATGCTCAATTCAATGTAGGTTTGAAATCAAGCGAAAAAATTTGATATTTTTGTATAGCACACACAAAACTTAAGAGTCGCCCAATTCAACATGATTGTTTCCGTACCGAAAATAAACAAAAAATCACGTTCATTGTACGGGAGCCCCCATAAATTGTTTTTTAATATTTGTTTTTATAGCGGCAATATGGATTTTTGTTACCGCTATAAAAACAAAGTGAGAACATTTCAATTTTCATCTGTATAACTTTCACAGTTCATGAGATATTGCCTGGTAACAGATGGATCTATAGACAGCGAAGTCGTAGTTATGAAAATATATTTAAAAATAAACGAAAGCACTAAAAAGCACTTCCACTAGATGGCGACTCTAGGAAAAATTGATTTTTGTAGGAAACGAATGAACCAAAGACAGTTATTTCCGTTCCTTTTAACTAATATATTAAAAAACTGAAATTTGAAAAGTTCGTAACTTAGATATCAATACAAATACGAAAAAGTATATTTAGTTTTAGTAGTATTTATTTAGTTTTGAAAAATTATTTACTTTTAAACATGAAAGAAAACCGGAAGGGTTGACATGGAGAAATCAAGAACGTACCGCAGCGAAATCTAGTTTAATTTCGGGAACAAATATATATTTTTAAATTAGTTTTAATTTTAAGTACAAATTGGCAATTTCATATTTTAAGCCCTAATATTGCATCACTCAATACCCGAAGCATAAATAGCTCGAGCTAGGTTTGCGGGTTGCGTACTACGTTCAATTCACCAGAATATTCAATGTCAACTTCAACTTGGATGGTTTGGATGTAGAAAGTTAAACGCTTCTTAAATACTCAACAAGTTATATAATTATTAAGACCACTGAAAATTCTCTTCCTGCGTTGCTACTCACTCTCAGAGAATATATAATAATCATTGTCCATCAGTGACATAAACAATATGTAAACTATAAAAAAAGAATAATTTCTAGGTACAAACATTTTGCTACATAAGGATAAATCTGCTTTCTTTTTTGGTTCTGGAGAAATAATATTTAATGATTGCTCTGTTGATTCTTGGGAAAATGAGAGTGATAATTTACTAAATTTACTGTAATTCTATTCTAAAATTCATTGTAATTTTGTCGTACTCTGTCATCTTGAATATGAAATATTATTTTGTCCAAAACCAAAGAAGAAAAATAATGTAATTCCAACTTGAGTTATTGGTGGCAATTTTGCTTTGGAAATAGGCGATGGTGCCTTCGCCTTGTGGCCACAATTAGAAAATGTCTCATTACCACTTTAATTGTAATGAGAATTACACATTTTTGTGAAAATAAACAAACAATAATAATAACAAACACCTGAAATTTTGATTTTACCTATCTATTTTTATATTTCGATATAACGATGTCACTGTTTCTGCAAAATAAAAATCTGCTTTCCTGTCTATCTTAACGCAACTATAAACAACTGTCATTTGTGTACTGTCAAGTGTGAAGTCATAGATAATAAAGCTGAAGGGCTGATCATTTGAGTGTCTGTTTTTGATGTTTCTTTGTTTAGAAAATTAAATCGCTAACGTGACGTTCTCGTACAGTTTGTTGCAATAGAATTTTAAAATTACGTAAATAATGTCCTTCAAATCGCATGTTTTCAAACACTAGTCTGACGACAGCCACTTTAAATGATTGCGTATTAAAAGTTTATCAGTTCACATCGCGGACGATTTGAAAAGCTTTGTTAGCAATTTTCTTTGTTATTTTAAATCAGCTCGTCTAACTATGGAAAAGGTTTTGGTAAACTTTTTGTTTTTATTAATAGTAAACAGTAGTTTTTCTTATAAACCTGTAGTTTTAATACATGGTATTATGACGGGTAGTGGAAGTATGGAAATGATTTCACACAGAATTCAAGAGGTAAGTTTTTCAAAAGCTCATATTCTTACCTTGAGTTCATTTATCAGTTCAAAAATCCTTGATTATAATTCTAAAAAGTATTTATTCGCGTTTAGATTTTTTTGCTTTTTTTTTTGTTATATATTTTCCCTATCATAGTGTTTCATGGTTCAATTACAAATAATAGATATTTTATGAACTATATAATAATTATAATCTTTCTTGAAATGCCTTACAGAAACACCCAGGAACCATTGTGTACAATGTAAATAGATTTGAAGGTTGGTCCAGTTTAGAAACTATGTGGCACCAAGTACTAGAAATAGGTTTGGATATTGCAAATATATCAGCGAAACATCCAGAGGGTATCAATCTCATTGGTAAGTGTTTGAACCTACAAATTTTTATAATTGATAAAAAAATATTCCGCATTATTTTAACCAATAATATTTTGGGTGAAATATATTTTTTTATCATATTAAAAGTACGATTACGTACAATAACTAATTTATATTTACTGCTGACGTGCAACCTACTTTGGCGTGCGGTCAATAATCTTAGTATATTATATATATCGACATTAAAGTTAGTTGTAATTTATACTTTGGTCAACTCATGTATCTACTAACTAAACTTATCTACTCTATATCTACTAACTAAATAAACTTAACTATTTAAACAGTGCAGTGTTTAACTTGAACTATTATTCAACTTTATCCAAACTACTATCAACTACACTCTTCAAGACCCCAACATCAAAGTGGTCCTTCGAGCTTCAACAGGTACTTTTATATATTAATTTTGTTCGGTAGCGAATCGGTTTGTCTGGCCTCCCACAAGCGGGTCTCACTAGGCAAATTGAGAAGGCGCATATATCGTGCAAAACGAAAATTTATCAAGTACCTATTTTGTACGCCCGTTCACTCTTCGGTCGTAAAAGAACCAATAAACCTATTGGAAATACTTTAATACTAATCTACAAAAACTTACAATGGCATCTGATATGCAAGAACTAATTACTCGTCAAGAAGAAAGCTTCCAAAAAATAAAGCAAATCTGCCAAAACTTCCATAAAGACAGCGCATCAAGAAAAACTTTAGATTACTTACAAAAAAGACTTATTGCTTTGAAAACCCAATGGCAAGAATTTGAGATGAATCATCAAATACTGCTTCAACGGGAAGACAAAAATATCGAATATTTTACGGATAATATTTATGAACGCACAAAAACATTATGTGAAGAAACGGAAAAGGAGATTCTTCAATTGAATAATGCGCTTCTCAACTCGGCAAGAGCTTCACCTGCTTCTGGACCTACAGCTTCCACATCTAAGGCAGATATTGGACTGAGAGATGATAATGCTTCCACAATCAAGAACAAACGCAATGATCTACTACGTCAGCAGCAATGCAATTTCAAGATGCTTCGTCGCGCTTTATCCAAATACGAGGGTGTAACTATAACTGAAAGATGGGAATTGGAAGACGCGTTAAGCGATATTAAATCAAAGTGGAACATTATTGAGAAAAATCATTTCGAATTAGAGTATTTGTCAACAGAGATCGACTACTTTTATGAAAATGAATACACTGAGTTGGAAAATACATATGATAACATGAAAAAGCAATTAAATCAAAAAATTTGGAATAACGTTCATTATGAAAAAGCAACACCGAGAATTGCAATTCCTGACTTTTACGGAAACTACACTCAGTGGACATCATTCAAAGATCTTTTCGTTGAAAGCATTCATACAAATCCGTTACTGGCGAAAACTCAAAAGATGCAGCATCTGAAATCCAAACTGAAAGGAGAAGCGGAAAAACTAGTGCAACATCTGGCTGTCAGCGCAGAAAACTATGATGCGTGTTGGGATATTTTAACACATCGGTATGATAACCAACGACTTTTATTTACATCTTATATGAATACGCTAGTTAACCAACCAACTATACAATATAATAATGCTTACTCTATCAAAAAATTACATGACACATCGGTGGAATGCTTAAATGGCCTGTCTAATATTGGAGTGGATATAACAGCAACACATTCGATTCTTGCCCACTTATTGGCGAAAAAGTTAGATAATGAGATTTACGCTGAATATATTAAAGGACTTAAGGCTCAGAGAGAGCTGCCGAGCTTAGAAGAATTATTGAACTTTTTGGAATCAAAATTTATGGCATTAGAAACATTGCAGAACGGCCTAAATCCTAAACAGTCATCACCAGGAAGTCAACCCCCGCTCCGAAAATATGATAATCAAAAAAGGTCTACATTTTTTAACAAATCTGAAAAAATACATAGATCATATAATACTTTTGCTTTGAAAAGTTGCCCTCTATGCAAAAGTAATGGTCACGTTTTAATGCAGTGTGACAAATTTATAAACATGAGTAATAACGCACGTCAGAACACCGTTATGAAATTACAATTATGCAAGAATTGTTTATTCAGCCATAAATTGAAGCCTTGTAATTCAGAAAAAAGATGTAAACTATGCAATCAGCAACATCATACTTTATTACATGATAACAATATGGAAAACTCTTCTTCTAAGCCCTGTTCAGTCAACAACATTACAGATGAAAATAGAGAAATTCTGCTTACCACCGTTCAGCTCAAAGTAAAAAATCTCCATGGAAATTATGTGACCTTAAGAGCACTTCTCGATCAAGGATCTCAAGTTAGTCTTATAACAGAAGATGCTGCGCAACAACTTCAACTTCCAAGGCGCAAACTGAGCGCAGTCGTATCTGGAGTCGGCAGTATTAGCGGAAACTGCAAAGGATTATTGCATTTAGAATGCAAATCAAGACATTCGGATTATACATTTAAAACTGAAACTTTAATTATAACAAAATTAATAAAAAAGCTTCCCGCGTCATCATTTTCTATCGATAACTGGAAATATCTCGATAACATAAAATTAGCCGATCCTGAATTTAATATTTCAGGACCAATTGATATACTTCTTGGAGCTGACGTTTACTCCGAACTTATAATGGATGGAGTCATGAAGAGTGAAAAGAACTTTCCTATTGCACAACAGACCAGATTAGGGTGGATTCTATGTGGAAACGTGCAAACTTTTAACTGTTTTGTAATTCTCAACGACCTCGAGAAGATAACTAAATTTTGGGAAACTGAAGAGATAACAAAAACCGACAACAATTGCGATATCAGTGAAAAAGAATACTGTGAGAACTATTACGTCAGTACAACTGAAAGACAAAAAGATGGTAAATATGTTGTAAAAATGCCAATGAAAAACGATGTTGAGAAGTACTTAGGAGACTCTAAACTGCAAGCCATGTCACAATTTTTTCAACTTGAAAGAAGAATGCAAAAACAGAAACATTTCGCTACTCAATATAAACTTTTTATGAAAGAATATCTGGATATGGGTCACATGAAGCCTGCTGTCACCATAACCAACTACCAACCACAAGCATATCTTCCTCATCACGGAGTAATAAGAGAGGAATCCTCAACCACCAAATTACGTGTTGTATTCAATGCTTCACAAAAAACTAAAACTAACTTCAGTTTGAATGACCTCATGTACACCGGACCCAATCTGCAAAAAGATATATTATCATTAATTACCCACTGGAGACTGCATCGATATGCATTTATAGCTGACTTAGAAAAAATGTACCGAAATATTATGCTTCACGAAGAACAACAATCACTTCAAAAAATCATCTGGAGAAACTCTCCGAACAAACCATTACAGGAAATGCAATTATGCACCGTAACGTATGGCACTAAGGCGGCACCGTACCTTGCCATGCGGACACTACAACAGCTCGCACAAGATGATGGTCATAAGTATCCAGAAGCTGCGAATGTGCTCAAATCTTATTTTTATATGGATGATCTCGTCTGTGGCAGTGATAGTATTGATTCTGCAAAGAAATTAATTCAAGATCTCATCGATTTGACAAAAGGCGGAGGTTTTAACTTAAGAAAGTGGGCGAGTAATGAACAGACTATTTTAGAAAACCTAACAGAAGAACAAAAATCAAAAATAACAAATAAGCACTTTAAACAAGAAAACTCCGACAGTACGAAAACGCTGGGCTTACATTGGAACTTGCACGAAGATACATTTTATTTCGAATTTAATATTCCGCTATTGTCAAATAAATTTACTAAACGCACATTACTGTCCGAGATAAGCAGTCTGTACGATCCACTCGGCTGGCTATCTCCCATTATAATTAAAACTAAGTTACTATTCCAAAAAGTATGGTTAGAAAATTATTCATGGGATGAAAACGTACCTAAAGATATATACAATGAGTGGGAGAAGATAAAGACAGATCTAAATAATATAAAAAATTTACAACTGAGAAGATGGCTATTCACTAAAGGGGAGCATATCGAACTTCACGGCTTTTGTGACGCAAGCGAAAAGGCTTACGCGGCTGTTGTATACTGTAGAGTGCGAAATTCGAAAGATGACGTCACAATAACCCTCGTAGCCGCGAAAACTAAAGTCGCGCCGCTGAAAACAAGGCTTACACTACCACAATTGGAATTATGCGGAGCCTTACTATTAGCTAAGCTTTTAGAAAAACTAACTAACATACTAAAAGAGAAGAGTATAACTTATCATTGTTGGACAGACTCTACGGTTGTCCTAGCATGGCTGCAGCGTGACGTCAACAAATTAGAGCGCTATATTGCTAACAGAGTAAAGCAGATACGCGCTATTATTCCCGCCTCGCAATGGAGTCACGTGAAGAGCGACGATAACTCAGCTGATTGTGCCACGAGAGGTCTTTTACCTTCAAAACTTTTATCATTCAAATTATGGTGGGAAGGACCCCACTGGCTAAAAACATATGAAAACTTGGAAACTTCAAAGATGAAACAAACTTTCTATACAAAAATTGGACTTATAACAAATTGTTTTACTACAAATGATAATTGCGATAATAATGTATTATTAAGTGCATTACTCAACAAGTACAGTACTTTGACCCGCGTAATTCGAGTCGTCAGCTGGATCCGTCGATTTATTAAGGCGACTCGCAATAAAATATCAAATTACAATCTTCATTTATCGAAAGAGGAATTTAACACAGCTATGGAATTATTAATTAAACACACTCAAGATCAATATTTCAGAGAAGATATAAACCAATTGAAGAAAAACAAACCTATCTCAAAAGGACAAATACTGAAGCTGAACCCGATTTTAGATGAAAAAGGATTACTAAGAGTAGGAGGACGCCTACAAAACTCTATACTTCCATACGATTCGAAACATCCGATTATTTTACCGCCCTGCAAGCTCTCTGAACTGATTATAAACTATTACCACAAGGTAACCCTGCATGGTGGAGCACGCCTAACACTAGCTCAGATAAGAAAACGATATTGGATAATAGGCGGTCAACAAACTGTCAAAAAACTTATTCGCCTTTGTATTAAGTGTGACCGGTTTAAACCACATACTAGCCAACAAATAATGGGAGAACTACCAGAGGCAAGAGTTATACCATCGAGACCTTTTACTAACACGGGAGTGGATTACACAGGTCACGTGGAACTAAAAATAAATAAAGGAAAAGGTGTTCGAACTTGCAAGGGTTATATAGCTATTTTCATATGCATGGGGACGAAAGCAGTACACTTAGAGCTTGTTTCGGATCTCAGCACTGAAACATTTTTGGCTGCCTTAAAACGCATGTGCTCAAGAAGAGGCCGACCCAAGAATATTTACTCCGACAATGGTACTAACTTTGTGGGTGCGGCCAAAATACTTCATCAAGATTTTCAGCATCATAAAACTTTTTCAACTTCAGAATTCTTCGACACTATTAATGATCTTAATATAGAGTGGCATTTTAACGCTCCTTTATGGCCTACCGCGGGAGGATTATGGGAAGCTGCCGTAAAATCGATGAAATACCACCTGCGTAGAGTCATCGGAGAGCAAAAATTAACCTATGAGCAGTTTTCAACTTTACTTACCCAAGTGGAGGCGTGCATGAACTCGAGACCTCTGTGCGCTTTGACTGAAGATATAGAAGATCTTGACTATCTTACCCCAGGACACTTTCTTACCGGTGGACCGATCTTGTCAATACCAAACGGCAACGATATTAATGAAGATAACTTACATTTACGAAACCGTTGGAAGCTGGTCGAACAAATGAACCTTCACATCTGGAAACGTTGGTCACAAGAGTATCTACAACAACTGCAAGTACGCAGCAAATGGCAGAAACCGACACCGAACCTGGAAACTGGAGATATTGTACTACTAAAAGAGAACAACTTACCCCCCGGAAAATGGGCCCTAGGAAGGGTTACAGAACTTCATCCAGGAGCCGACGGTCACGTACGTGTAGTCACGTTAAAATCAAAAAATGGCTATCTGAAACGTCCAATTACGAAAATATCAAAGTTGCCAATACAAGAGAAAAAGGTTGATGAAAAACCACTGAACAACACTAGTCGAACTTCGATCAAGATCAGTAAATGCAGCTTCGCCATTTTGACGACTCTGTTATTTTTCTTTGCTGGACCTGTAACATCGACTCATTTACCCCAGCCCACTCACCAAGTGCTTCCTATTGAAAATCAACCATTATACTTTGACGAGATGGGAAAAATGCAGCTTATACACAATGGCTGGGCATTACTTATATACTACAATTTAACAACTTATTGGAACGCAATAAATCAAATACATACATGCATTAATCATATACGCGAAATTTGCAACCATGTAAAAAATGCACCTTGTGTCGCTATTGCGAATCAACTGGAACACGAAAACCGTTATTTAATAGAAAGAAACAAATTACTTACCTCAACACCGAAACTGAGACGTAAGAGAGGATATTTCAACGGTGTAGGAAGCTTGGCAAAAACATTATTCGGTACATTGGATGAAGAGTTCGCTATAAAATATGAAAACGACATTGGTAATTTAAGAGGGAACGAAAATTATTTAAAACAATTGATCAAAAATCAGACTCTAATAATCGAAGCCGAAAATAATATTATCAAGAGAAGCGAAACATTCATGAACAGCCGAAAATAATATTATCAAGAGAAGCGAAACATTCATGAACAATCAATTTGATTTAATGCACAATTTTATGAATGGAACACGATATGACTTACAACAAATTCAATCCAGAGTCGGCATGCTCTTTTTAATGAATGACGTCAACGCTATGTCACTAACCGCCAGCTTAATACTTTCCAACTTGCATAGGACTCAAGAGATGATGCTTGACGCATTAATCGATATATATAACGGCCATTTAGATATGCATTTATTTTCAACAGAACAACTTATGCAACAATTGACTATCATATCTGGTAAACTACCAAATGGATTGTCACTACCCGTCATGGAGATCCAGCAAGACACAACTGACCTATATAAAATCATTCATGTAAAAGCTCGAATAACAAAAAAATATTTTTTATTTGAATTGCATATTCCACTTATAAGTGACGAAGAATATATCAACTATCGAGTGATTCCCGTACCTTTCCAAAGGAATGCGAAATGGCATGCTATAGAAACATTCACGCCATACATAGCTATAAACTTCGCAAAAAATACATATCTAAATCTACAAGAAAGTGAAATGAATTTATGCACGCCATATCGTAAAGACAAATATATATGCCACATACAACAACCTATTTATAAATTACATAATACAAATGCACCATGTGAAATAAAAATATTCAATCAACAAAGGTCGCTATCCTGCAGTGTCAATGAAATCACGTGCAAAGATAATTGGATCAAACTACATAAAAGCAACATATGGTTATTCACGTGCTGCGATAAACACCTATTACGAATTTTATGCGGAGATCAAGTTACAAGCGCCGCAATAATAGGAACTGGACTTATCGCATTACAAGAAGGGTGTATTATACAAAAGGAAGACGCTACTGTTTACACATATAATCATTATGGAAGCGAGTTCAACTTAAAAACAAGTATGGAAATTCCTACATTTGAATCATCGATAAACAAAATTATGAATGCCACTTGGCACAATACTCAACTTGATATAAATTTCAAGATGTTGAACAATACTGAGTATAATAATAAGATCGAACAGAGCTTAATTGAACAAAAACTAAAAGAACAAGAGTCATTCCCTTTACAAACAAGCATGTCAACACACGATGTCTTCCATTATGTATTCTTTTGTGTTGTGGCGGGAGGAGCTACGGCGAGTCTTATTATATTTGTTATCATCCGAAGAAGAAGACGTTCACAGGTTGCCAAAACAAATAATTCACCTACGCAACAAGGTACCATCAGTCACCAACAAGATATAGAGTTACATGAAATAAGCGGACCCTCCTCCCAACAACCAAATGTAACAAACAAAATATTTAATTTTGATTAAGTTATACTTTTTTTATATTTATTTTAATCTATACACTTTACTATTTACTTTTGTAAAAATTTACTTTTTGTTTTATATATTTTCTTTTTTGATTTAGTTATACATTGTTTATATCTTATTTTAATCTATACACTTTACTATTTACTTTTGTAAAAAATTACTTTTTGTTTTATATACTTTCTTTTCATATTCCCTCGGGAGCATGTACGATTACGTACAATAACTAATTTATATTTACTGCTGACGTGCAACCTACTTTGGCGTGCGGTCAATAATCTTAGTATATTATATATATCGACATTAAAGTTAGTTGTAATTTATACTTTGGTCAACTCATGTATCTACTAACTAAACTTATCTACTCTATATCTACTAACTAAATAAACTTAACTATTTAAACAGTGCAGTGTTTAACTTGAACTATTATTCAACTTTATCCAAACTACTATCAACTACACTCTTCAAGACCCCAACAATGATTGTGTTTATTGCCATTCTGGTCTGATGATATATATTTATCTAATTTAAAATTAATTCAAGAGATTTGTTTTTTCCATTTTGTATAATTTTCTGATGCTGTATTTGTGTGATAGCATTCCACATTTATTAAAAATGCCTATCTTTTGCACATAAAGTTTGCACTTTCCAACTATTCTTAAGTTAAGTATTAATAATATAGAGTAAGATAATTAAAATTTCAGGTTACTCACAAGGTGGGCTGATCGCAAGAGGTATTGTACAGACATTTTCAAATGTGTCTATTGATACATTTATTTCATTGAGTTCACCACAAGCTGGACAGTATGGAGGTAAATTTTCATCTTTTATAATAATAAGATTTGCACTATAATCATACACAAAATTATGCATAGCTTATAGTTAAATCATTATGCTAACTGCCAATTACATAAACACCCAATAAAATTCTCATTGGTTTAAATTAAAGCAATATTACTGATAAAAATCTTCAAATTTAGAACATTTTCTTTGAGTTTAAAGTCATCATCAAAACTTGATGAATGTTGCACCTGGGAGTTTGAAGCGTAAACCAAAGTTTAACATATCTATACTAATATTATAAAGAGGAAAAATTTGATTGTTTGTTCATTTGCAACTAAAAGGCTGAAACTACTGTACCAATTTAAAAAAAATCTCCTAGGGGAAGCTACATCATATGAGATGAACATAAGTTATATCCCGAGAATAAGCAAATAAGGCGATGAAAATGTGAGTGGAAGTTTGTATAGGGAATTATAACAGTACCATAATAACCATTGTTATTATTCAATTTTTTATGGTAATTATATCAGTGTCATGATACAAATAAACAGTTGCATAGAAACTTTTAATTTTTGAATGTTTGATTCTCAATAGTTTGGGGACCAAAAGATGATACATTTGAAAGCGTCTGGAAACAGCAATAACTGACAAGGAAAAAAAATATCTATGGTAGTAATCAGATAGAATAGATTTAAATGCAGATAATATTAAGTTTTTTTTTTAATTTTGTTAAGGAACTATTTGTAGTTTTTAATAAATTTATCTTAGAAAAAATATTGAAACCTCAACTACCCTAAAAGTAGTTTGCGTGTCCCCTATGTTGGTCCCATCTAACAAAGTTTTTCAATCATAGGACTTGCCTTTGAATTGTCTGATAGTAAAAGAACTATTTAATGCTGTTATATTTATTTATAAAATATTTTTTATGAATAAACATTATATGTCAGATACAGTGAGGAAACGTCCTTAACCCTCTATTGCATACAGAGCCATTTTTGGCTGCTAAACTTTAGTAATTTTTTTCTACCCTAATTATAAACAAAAAATTTAAAATTTATCACAGTAATATAAGGGAGTTCAAACTGAAACGAAACGCAATTTTTATCGTCTATGGCCAAAGTCGTATGTCATTATAACCTCACTTCTTTCCGGTGCGTACGCAAAGTCGTTCTTAGTGAAATTTACTGCAAATTTATTAGTGAAAATTAAATAGAAAAAGTAAGAATATTGATATTCAAAAATATAAATAATGTTCTACAAAGCCTCTGTTTTTGATGCCTCTTACACTTTATTCAAAATATTTGTTCTTTATACTTCATTTTCATTATTTTCTACGGGAGCCATTTCTGGCTTCGTATGCATTATGATAAAGTAAATTTGAGCCTAAAATGGCTTCGCATGCATTCAGAGTTCTTTTTTTTAACGTTAACAACGAAAAATATCTGCAAAAGTGCAAGAGCTACCTCTAAATTCAGTACGTTCAGACAAAATTGACCATTTTCCGATTCATCAAAGGACTCGTCAATTATGTCAGAATGATTGTTCTTTGCGTTCCCATATAAAATGTGAGAAATGTAATGTTTTTCTTTGCTTGAATGAGAAAAGAAACTGTTTTAGAGAATTTTACCTTGTATGATGTTTATTTGTCGTGCATCGGAAGCCAAAAATGGCTTCTGTTTTTTTTTTTCAAAATAATAAACTTATTTTTCTTTTCACTTTATATTTTGTCTTATAAGCCATAATAAAGCACAATAAAACATAAAAATATTTTTTTTCTATTAAATTTAATAATTCATGCAATAGAGGGTTAAGAGCACACTCAACATTCTCCCATGACCCACTGGTAGGTTCTTGCCCTTTTATTTCCATATATTTAGGTGATGGAGTACCTTACAGAATTACTATAAGAATTGTTATTTTAATATTTTTGTCCATTATTTGTATTAACAAATAGGGATGACGACTGGCTAAAAAGTATTCTATTCAATCCGTCAGTCAGATGATGGAAAAATATTACATAATTTTTTTTTTATTTAATTTAAACAAGAAATGCTTAGATAAGAGGTATTAAAGTTGAGGAGTGGGATCTCGCTGCTTCACAGTTTTGTAGAAAATGTAAATGACATCATGCAAAATTTCAACTCCGTACTCTGTACGTCCGTAATTTATTGATTTCGCACAAAATATATAAAAAAAAGTGTTAAATATTCTTTAATAATCTACCTGAAGGACAAACAAATGAAAACTAATCATTATTACAAAATTTATATTAATATCTTATTTGACATAAACCACATACTCTTTTTCGTTATCAGTTTATTATTATTATAATAAATATTGTTATTGAAAGACAGGTTAATAACCTATGCATTGCTACACAACAAAGAATAAAAGAGACTTGATACTATAGATTTGGAATTGGATCTTTGTTTGGTAATATTTTTTTGTATAAGCATGCTAGCGTATTTGAAAACAAAGTCAGTTCAGTAATTTTTGCCGCAATCTCTACTTATAAGTAAAAGTAAAATATGTATAATTTCCTACCAAAAACACATAAAACTATGTTAAAAAGGTTCCATCCCAAAAACAATTCTGAGAACAGCTGTTTTAGAAGGTCTTGGGAAGGCCTTTCATCACAAATGCATTATTTATTGACGCGTGATATTGTTATCACTACACTATTAAGATATTTATTTTACGACGCAACTTCGAAATCAAACCATTTCAAAAAGTCTGTGGCATATAACGTTGTAGTAATATGAGGTTTATCTATCCGCAGCTGGTTTCCTACATCTTGTGTTTCCTGGGCTGGTGAAGGACACGGTATACGAGTTGTTTTACTCGCGAGTGGGTCAACATACCTCAGTTGGCAACTACTGGAATGATCCATACCACCAGACTCTCTACGAGATGTACAGTGTGTACTTGCCCTATATAAACAACCACATCAAGTAAGTTTATTGTTATATTTTTTTCACAATGATACAATAATAAAAAAAAATACATAATATATTGATTCTCAGCATTCAAGTTCATAGGTTAAATCAAATATTTGTATTAATATTTTATTATAAAAGATAAATAAATTAAACCAATAACATATTATAATGGTTATACAGTTAAGTAAAATGAAAAAACAAATGTACTTTATAAGGCCCACCACCTGCTGGATTGCAAAAAACCTCTCGACAATACATATTAATTTATTGGCACATAAAACAAATTACAGACATATATTTAATAAAAAAAATATATAAAACATTACACAGGACCACAGAACCTCTTTTTCTTGTTCAGTGCACAGGACCATAATTCTTAATAATATGTCCACATAATGAACCTTTTATTTGTATAACAATCAAGAAACGGATAATCTTTAGCAATGAGTGAATTAGATATCAAACAATAATATAATCATAATAAATAGCAACAAATTGAAATCTGATCAAAACCAAAGAAATCATTAATCAAAATTGATGTTAATAAATAAAACAAAATAAAAGGAAAATAAAAATCTAGTGAAATCAATTTATATTCATTTATATTACTTTATTTTGAATCGTAACCTGCCTCACCGAGAAAGAGAAAAAAATGAAAATAAAATACTTTTATGTACCTGCTATTAATAATACAATATAAAACCCGTTTCTGTTGAGGTTTTAGCACGCCAGCGCCCACAAAAGTGGGACTCCTTAAGCGACAGTACCTTATGTCTTACTTAAAGTGAAAAATTATGACCGAAATAAATAATGAAATCGAGTGGTTTTCTCGATATTTTGCCAACTGTACAAATAAGCAGCTGCTAGATCAAAATTTGGGCTGTCCAGACATCGGTTCCATGGTGTAATGGTTAGCACTCTGGACTCTGAATCCAGCGATCCGAGTTCAAATCTCGGTGGAACCTGAACTTTTTGTTATTATTTTTTTATATTTACGTAATGTTTGTTTTTGCGATTTTTATTAAATCAGAAAAAAGTTTTATTAAAATGGAAAGAAAATTGTTTTCATCTAAAATTTTGTTCTTTGTTAAATGTTGTTGACCTATTAAACCCTGGAACCAACTTCATAGCACAACTGTGCTACAAACTGTTGATTTTCTTTAATGACTGGTTTACATATGAAGTTGATAAGTTGTTAACTTCATTTAAACTGATTAAGTTCTGAGGTGTTTGACACTAGGTATAATAATTGGGGTGTAGACACCTTTTTTAAATATTTTTATTTTAAATCTATAATTAAAATATATCTAAAAATATCATTCATTTAATAAATTAAAATCTAAAAATAAATTTAATTTTCAAAATTTCCCTTGAAAACGTCACGTCGTCATGGTGTCGTTATGACGTCACGGCCCTTTGAAACTAATGTCTTTGTATATATACATAAGGTTGAGTTCTCCAAGTTCTGATATGAGTAAGATGGGACGTCACGCGCTGTTTGCAGTCACGTGACAACGAGCTTAAAATATTTATTTTTTCATAATTAATTTAAGCAATATTAAAAATATAATAAGTGTGATTATCGGTACTAGTATATTATATTAAACCCTACCAGAAAAAAATGTAATGTATTATTATGACATGTATGTTATTATGTAACTATATTCATACAATAATATTTTATATACATTTATTTAGTAATTTTGGTTTTCTTATTCCAGATCAGCGAAAACTGATGATTTTAAAAATAATATGCTGAGGCTCAAAAGACTCGTGCTGATTGGTGGGCCTGATGATAACGTCATTACGCCGTGGCAGAGCAGGTATTATGTTTTAATCATTTATATGAACTATATTTCATAAAAATTCGGTTTTCTAAAAGAAAAGAAAATTAATAATGTTTATCAGTGCTTGTAAATATTAGTGTGACAAAGACATTTAAAGACAAATCTCTTTTTAATCGCACGCTGGTTATAGAGTGACGTCAAACAAATGGCGTAGGACACAAAAAAAAACACAAAATATGAAAGACCCAATAATTTAAATAAGCCAAAAAATATATATATAAAAATTGTTCTTAAACTTGCTGTATACCCTCGAAAACAATACCCGCCATATTTATGACGTCATTGTACATAACACGATTTCACGTCAGTTTACCACAAATTGTCAAATTTCTGCAATAGATTTTGAGCCACTACTCTCAATGTGTTAAGATTTAAAATCGAGTAGGCAAATTTGACGGTTTTGTATACCTTCACGTGGTGTTAAGTGTGCAAAAAATAGTACATTTATTTTGAGATAAGATGTCAATCACACAAAACAGAGCCATCTACAGATTTTTGCTACAAATAAAAACTATATAAATAAGATCCAAACAGCGCCATCTAGGAATCTGCTTTATAATAAATAGATAGCTGTTTACAAATATCTAACTTGTAGAAATGTTTTTGCCGAAGCGATATCACAATGGCGGGTTGTGCCTCAAAGTCACGTGACACATATCTATACAAAAACGCTAGATTTTTAATTTTATCGTATAGTGTGATTTTTTGAGTCAAAAAATGTTTATATCAATGTAAATTTTAGATTTTGTGGAATTTCATTATCGTTACTTATTTTTGCCTATGAAATGTCATTTCTGAATGAATGCGCAATGTATATACAAATAAAATGGAGCTCGATAGCGCTGCGGTTAACGCGTTCAGTTTGAGATAGGGTTGTTAAACAGCTTTGGAAGGGCCGGCCATAGGATGGGTGATCAAAAATTTTTTTCTCGAGCTCGCCTGAAGTTCTTTGATCCAATTTTGATATCGAATAAACCAGTTTTTTTGGTGGTTAGCTCTTCGGTGGACGGACCCAAACGGTAAAAACTGAACCCTACTAGGATTCGCTGTCTGTACGTCTGTCACCAGGCATCATGTCTGTATTCATTAAAAACAGGGAATATCAAGCGGGCACCCGTAACGAGACTTTTTTTTTAAGTTTCTATTGATAGTTTCCGTACCCCTCGTGTGTTAGTGTGACTCATAATTAGCCAGTTTTCTTTATATATATTTTTAATTATTTACATATTTCAGTCAGTTCGGTTACTACAACGGTAGCGAGGCGGTTGTAGAGATGCGCGCTCAGGATATATACACTGAGGATAGAATAGGCCTCCAAGCTCTAGACAAGGCCAACAGATTGCATCTGATCACTGTTCCCGGTGTTAATCACTTCTCGTGGCATATGAACGTTACTATAGTAGACGACTGTCTACTACCATACTTAGATTAAATAAATAATTCAAAATATTACCAAAAACGATTGATCTTAAGATAAAAACTGTAATACTAAAAAAACTAAAATTAGGAATTATAAATGCTATCAACATAGATATGGAGAGGGGTCTAATTGTTTTATTTTTAAAATCTAACGCAATCACTTTAAATTTGACGTTCGAAAGGTATTCACGAACTTAACTAGATAACATGTGATGGCCATTGCAATTGCGACTTTTTTTTTTTAAATATACATTACATTTCTATATATATTTAATTCCATAAAATTCTAAACCTCTTAAAGGAATTGCGATAGATTTTAATATTGCACAATTAGCCCACCGACATGTACAGTGGGAGAAAGAAAAGGTTCGTCACCATAAAGTCGAATTTTGCTTGTAACAAATCAATAATCAGTACCAATTTAACCAAAAAGAGTATTTAATGCCCTGTAATGGCAATGTCAATTTTTTTAAATGTCAACTTTATGGCCAAAGTAACAGATGTAATGACAGTTTTATAGGAGGTATTACCCATTTTAATTTTATGGTAAATCAAAAAGTTTTATAACTAAACGGGATCTTTTACCAGTAAAAACAATGACGAAATTTTAAAGAAAAATAAACCTTTCGCCAAATAGTTGAGCATAGTTTTCTATGCAAAATTTTAATTTCGTAATTTAATACACATAATATACTATTTAAATTTTGCGCTTCGGCTATATTCGTCAAGCTTCGGCAATCCTAATGTATTTTAAAGATATCTTTATAGAGTTGTTATTACATAATTAATCATTTCGCTTAAATTTAGATTAGGACAGCTGATTTAAAAATAAAAGTATACTGTGTTTCTTGCCATCAGCTGATACCAAAATGAAAACCCCAGATTAAAGAAAATCGAATTATGTAGGAATAAATGAAGTACCTATATTCAAATAAGGTAATTTGGCGTATCACAGCTCTATGCAATTCTTAATACTGAAATATTGCGTGCTGTCACTTCCATCACAGTCGAGGTACTGACGAGTTTTGGCGGCTAAAATGCACATTGGTTTCTTGATCGGTTAAATTCGTAAACACGAAATATACCGAGGCGCGTAATTTAAATAGTATATGTGTACTTACCTCTTTTCTCGCGAATGTCAAACCGAATTCTTTGAAGTCGCGAGTTCAAACTGTTCAGTATGAAATTAGACGAACCTCTTCATTCCCTGCGCTTGATTGAATTGAATCTAAACTTTGTGATAGTATTACTGCGATGATGTGATATTTTTCAGTTGCGTATCCAGTGAATTAATTGTACAAACTGTTTAGTTTGTGACTGATAATTTATTTATAAATAAGATTTTAAGTGTAAATCATAATCAGTATATGAATACATCTAAATATGCTGTATTTAAGTACATAGTGTTTCTTTTTAAATAATGAAAGGATAAGAATCTGATACAAAAATTAAGGTGTCATAATTAAAATAGAAATGTATGGTACTTAAAACAAAACCAGCGAAAGATCTTTTAAAATTTAAATAGTAATTTACTTCTTTGCTTTCAAAGAAAATAAATGTATTAAGGTTTAGATTGAGGACGCTTTTTATCCTTGTCACTCCTGTTCGAAGCATAATATGCCTACAAGTGATGCTATATGTAGATATATTTCTAACTCACTTTAATAGATACTTAAAATGGTCATATCTCAGTGAATTATTCTAATATTTCAGTTGTTCTTGTAATATATTTTTTTTTTATTAGAATAGTCTTTGTAATAGAATAGTCTCCCGCCGTAGTTTGCGAACCGCTGGCGTATTTTTCGATTTTCACATGTGTTATGTTGTTACATAGGCTGTTGCCTAGACTGAATAACGGATTTTGATTTTTTCGCTTTCCTATTAGATAGTTTTAATTATAAAAATGATGTGTAAGCAATATTTGTATAATTATTTAAGTTTAAGTTTAGTGCCAAATTAAACTATGTAATTGAATATGTTAGTAACATGATAAATAATAAATATCAATGTTTCTCAATTGCTCTGCTGTTCTGTAAAATCTCGTCAAATTCAGCGTCCAATACAGCGCTGTCGCAGCTTTAGAGGTTAGAATTATCATAATCCGTGTTCGACTCTGTATTTTAACAAAATAGTAGTGCATATTCCCAAGTCTACGTATTCATGGCAACTATTTATTTATTATCTCCATATTTCTACCTATTTTGGGACATAATTAGGGTGAAACGAAGAATGTATGAGATAATTATCAGCTTTTAAAAGTAGTTAAAACATATATTTAAAACTATATCATTAAGAATTAATTTTGAAAATATATATAACTTCAATTATATGCGTAAGAATCAACAGTAACAGTCGACTAATATATATTTATGACATCAAATAATGTTGATATCCGCAGAGCGACCGCTGAAATCTCTAGTCTTGATTTAAGGCATAGGATACGACATCTTAGCGATGTAATAACGATATTTCGTTTCATTTTACTATTTTGACATGTCTTTTGGTGAATTGGGATAAATGACTGAGTTGGTAACACTGCTATCAAATCCATAATCATCATTCTCTATCGAACATTCGTCTATGAACGAAATATGACGATATTTTGTTTCATATTCGCTACGATGTTGTATCCTATGGCTAGAGAGTGGGGCGGTTGGTTATCTTAATAAGTGTAGCAATACTATTTCTTTTGTTTGCTTAAAGCCAATGTTGCCATCAATTCTACTATGGATATGTAGCTTTGTAAAACTATATTCTTTTTATACGTATCCGGTGTTAATTTTATCCTATTATACTGCATAAATTTAAAAAGATAGTTTAATTAAAAGGCCATAATTTTTGTGCAAAATAAAGTGAAGCTGTGTTTATGAAACGTACAAGTTAACTTTATATTTAAATAATGTATAACTTAATGAATTAAATTTGGATATTTCTTTCGGCTATGGATTTAGCTGTAGAACTTCTTTTTTTTACATCATAGTGTAAATCTCATTATATTTTTGTAACATAGAATTAATATTAGATAAATTTTGAAAAAAGAATTATTTATTTATCATAATAAATTATTGTAATAATAATAATATATATTTTGAACTCATTTTTTAATTTATATTATTTTTGTAAATTGCTTTTGTAATTACCATCTTATGGTCATGAAATCGTTACTCGAATAATACAATTAATATTGTATCATACTTTCATATATTCTGTGTCATTTAAGTAATATATGGACAGTTAATCATGCTTAAGAACTATGAATGATATCAATATGTATTTAGAAATCCGCGTTAGTCTTAAACAAAGCCTAAATATTTAATTAAAAAAAAATACAAGTCATACATAACATATGAAAAAAAAATAACAATAAATTTAATATGGCGCGCATAATTTAATATACATATCCAGGCGTTGTTGATATTTATTACAGTAATAATAATTTTAATTAATATTATATCTTGTTGGTAACAAATGTTGTAATATTAAATAACACCGCCATCTGTTAGAAACTTATGGTTCTAACATGTATGTTCTTTGAATATAAATAGGTTGTTGACAAGTCAAAGAAAACATAGTATAGATTAAAAAAAGAAAACGAATCAACTATGTATTACTATTTGTTGCTATTGTGATTGTAAAATTGTAAAATCTACAAAAATAAATATGATCGAGTGACAATATACATCACTTCGAATCAACAGTGATATTTTTATCCATTAAACCTACATATGTATACAAAAAATAAGTTTAAACACTACTTCTTATAAGTAAAACCACATATTTGTTATAACTCTATTAGTCCATAATGAAAATAACCTTCGAATATATTTTGCAAATACTCCCCGCTTAAACCGCATAGTTTAGTTAGTTGCGCACACGCCCAACAAAACTGTCATTAATTTAAAACGAGATTAAACTATCCATTACTGAAACAACTCCATTAGAGCTTAAATTAAAACTTTTTCGACTGGCTGTGTGCCATCAATAGTAATTGCTATTTAGAGTTGCGCTTTTCATTTGATCAATTGTAGGCTACTCATTATGTCTTAATGTATTGAATTTGTAAAATATGGCTTGTATAAGTTTTATAATCCTAGAAAAATATTGTAACTTATTTTTACACTTTTATCTATGTCGAGAGAATAACTCGAGAGTGTCATAATTTAAGCAGACATTTATAACAAATAAACAAGAATTTGAATAAATCAAAAACTATTAATAATCAGAATACATACTATTATTATTAGTTGAATGACAGACGCTGCGTAAATAACTAGGCTGTACGGTGTGGGATCCCCATTCTATCTACTTGACAAAAAAAATCTTTTTGTCTCTTTCCTGTGACTATATTTTTCTCTCGTTGGTTTTGTATCAATAAATATATTAAAGTTAATCTTCTACGTTTGTTTCTTATTTTATGATTATGTATTAACCGTTATTACTTCAATTAAATTCCAGTTTATTCCTAAAAAATATTTGCTTAAATTATGTCATTTTCTCAAGTGATTGCTTCTCTCGACTAGATACGAGTGTTTAAGTTAGTGATAGTACAATTTAGAAATAATAGAGTTTAGAAACTATAAAATGATTACTAATGAAATCGGCCGTGGGTTTTATATTGGAGGCTTTGACCAAAATAATTTAATAGAATAATAGTTTTCAGTGTTATTTAATAGGTTAATTTATATTTTGTATTGTGTGTTTATTGACTCATTTTTTATTTCATTTTAATTATGTAAAACTCTTATTTGAGTATCGAATAATATATGTAATTAATAATGTTTTGATATGATGAAAAATTTGTTTCCTTTTTCTATTTTATTATCAGTTTGCTTATGTTGGTATTAGGTTATGCAATACCTTATCATTTCCGAAGAAAATACCAGTTTTTAAATTGGAACCTCCTATGAGAATTACTGTGAGTTGTACTGTGAGTGAATTTGAATGATTTGCTGTATTCGTCTTTGATAGATGGAGCTAATGTTCTAATTGAAGAAATTTTTAATACGAATGTTCACAGTAAACGAAAATAAATAGCCAAAAGCTTGTCAAAACATACCCACTAAACCCCCTCAGTGAATAATTACTTGCAGAAGCGCTTGGCATCCGACAGGAAGTGATCTACAGCTAGCCTCCATTCCGGTGTAAAGGCTACTCTTACAATGAGCAGGCTTGCCTGCATCAGTCTCCTTCCAGACAGTCGGGGACGTGCAATGACCATGGGGCCAATTCTACTAAATAAATTTTGTTTAAATCGAATCGAAAACGGATCGAAACCAAACGAAACTACAGTTTTTAATGGTTTTCCTATTCTACAAAGTGACATACGATATAATTTCTGTTCTATTTTAGCTGGAATTGTATCGTATGTCACTTAGTAGAATAGAAAAACCATTAAAACTGTAGTTTCGTTCGGTTTTGATCCTTTTTCGTTCCGTTTTCGATTAGTTTTAAACAAAATTAATTTAGTAGAATTGCCCCCCAGGTGGTTATCGCCCACTCTGCCCTTGGGAGAGATGTGCTATTTGGCTATCACTCCCCCTCTACCATCTACTGCGGCATCTGTGACACAACATAGTTCATGTCACCCGCTCATGATGTAACTTTCTAGGTGAAATACTTTCCATGATCAGCCCTGCGATTCTGTAAAACTTCAAACCCGATTTCGAAATCACTCGGGTGTCCGAATTCACTTCAAAAAGCGGCATCCGCTCAAACTTGAATTGGTAATAATGTTTCGTGAAACAAGTGAAGTGAGTTTCGAAATGATATAGGATTAAAATATCTATGACACGTTTAATCAATCAATTTTGTTTAGTATTTTTATACAAAAAATGGAATCAATATGATTTCTATACTAAATGACGAGAATTCGGACACATGAGTGAATTCGAATTCGGGTCTGGATTGTTACAGAATCGCAGGGCAGTGGGCTAAATGTCTAATATTAAAATAAGGCATTACGATAGGCAAGGGCTTTCAAAGGTGTAGCGATTATGGTAATGATTTATGGAATTACGTAACGTTTATACTCGCAATCACTTTCGGAATGAATAATTAAGAAACTTGGAAGTTTGTAAAAATCTTTAAAATGCCAAATTGAAAGCGTTACGGTAGATTTAAAAATTATACAATTAGACCTCAGATTAGTATTTCCGAAGTTTACCTTATAAAAAAAAACAAAGTTAAAAACTGCCTGTAAAATATTACATAATATAGGTATGTACTTATGCCCTTGTAAATTATTATTCCTGTAAGCTCTACCAATAATGATATGCAGAAAACAATTACTATTATTGTAAAAAAAGCTTTAAAACTCCGTAGTTAAATCTCAATGTCGATCGCCGCCGTCGACTATTTATTGCGTGATAATATCACCGGACATCCGGACGGCATGTAAAATCCCGTTCGGACATTTCGAATGTCCGGACAAACCTGAGAAAACACGGACCGATGATATACTTTTAACAAAACGAGATATTAACATTAACGATGGATACTTATCGCCATCGAATCCTTATCTGTGCGGTGATTTATAATCTACTGATTACAAGGGACTTTTTGTTCTTACGATAAGTATGTTAATTTATCGTTTATCGGGCAGAATAACTACTGGCGAAAGAACAAAGTCACACAACAGTCTATAAAAAGTATGTATAATAAGTAATATCTATACGCAGTATGAAAAAAAGTCGCTTCCCGCTGTCTGTACTCTGAGATCTATTAAACCAGAATATCAGTATATAGAGTGATCCAAGAAGAAGGTTTATATGTGTAACACAAGACCACCTGGGCGAAACCGCGGAACTTGCTACTTGCTTTATATTCGATGCTAGCTTTCCTCCAGCGGCTTGTCTTGTATTATACATTAAAACCTTCCTTAAAAAACGAAACATCAAGATCCGTTGCGTAGTTTTAAAGATTTAAGCATACATAAGGATATAATAATAATAATAATATTAAATGGCTTTATTTCACATAAAATGTAGTTTTAACAATACAGTTAACAATGTATCTTTTTAGATAATAAGTATCTGTATATATAGAGACAGAGAAAGCGAGTATTGTTCTATGTAGTGACGTAACAGAATCGACTAATTGTTGGGTAATGTCATTCAACAAACATTATGATCAAACTAAATCGAAGAGTAATAATTTATTGTAGTTCTTATTTTTAAATTAAGTGGTTATTGTTTGTCATTAAGTGACTTCCGATATGACTGGGTGTATGCCCACACTGTTGGGCATACACAAGTGTAATACCACACTTTGAAATAGGTACACCCAGTCATATCGGGTGGTGTCTACTTTATGGTTATAATTTAATTGTCTATTTTAGAAGTATGTAGAGCCTGCTCTATGTTCTGTGGTAGAGCCTCTAAGGCAGTTTTGTATGAATGCTAAGTAAAAAAAAAACAATATGAATAAGTAAAAAGTTTTTAGTTGTTCTGTATTTGAGAAAAAAACACCTTATTGGATTTTGCGCTGATCCTTACTAGGGTTTTCGTTTATTTGCAGATAATATTTTGGTTTTTATAAGATTAGTTTTTATTTCTCATGTAAGTGAATGTCTGTTAATTCTTTTTGAGAATTTAATGTCTAAAACCTTAGCCGCTGGTGGTAAGCTATCTATATTATATATAAAACTACTGGGCCGATTTAAAAAATTCTTTCACCTACGGGAAGTTACATTATTCATACGCGTATGGCGGGCTACAATTTACGCAGGCGAAGTTATGGGAAAACAGCTAATGTAAGATATTGATAAAATTGTATCTACTTCGTATTGTATTCTTATATTTTTAAACGGTTTCATCGCGTTTGTATTTCATTTTAGACGTTTCCGTACAGGTTCCGTGTACCTGACGTTTTGGACTCGTTACGGGTCACGGATCCGAAACATCTAAAACTAAATACAAACGCGATGAAAGTTGGTTCATGTATCTACTTCCATCATATTTCGTTAAATGAAGTAAATAGGTATTGATAAATGCAAAAAGTGATGGAACTATTTGTGTAGTACAATAGGTGTGTCAATAGCCTTCTGACACCGTTCCCTTCCATGATTTTTAAGTAATTCCCCGCTGTAATAACACTATGGCAACTTTCACGTTATGTAATTGACCGCAGATTACCGACGACTAGGTGTACCCGATGAAGATTAACATATCTGAGAAAATGTCTTTGTTTGTGGAAATAAATAAGTCTTCAAAACTTAAAAATAATGCTCATTTTAAAGGCGGATTTAGGTCATGAAAATTCTTTGGAGTTGAGCGGTTAATATTGACTTACAAAAGATCTCTGATGAACATATCGCACTAATAATATATTATACTGTAAATCAAATTCAAACGAGATTCAAACTAGACTCAAATTATTCGTAGATAATTTTTGAGAATCATTGAAATATTAATTAATGTAGCTACAAATAAATTGAATGCTCTATCTGTTTTTGAAATGAACTTGAAGATATTTTCAGAAGCCGATTGAAGATATTTTTTTTATTTTTTTTACGTTTCACATGTCATAATGGTTCCAGATGTCATAAAGTCCTAGATTTATCAAACTCGTCATTATTAAATTAAAATAAAAAACTATAACCTGTTTAAATATAGTTTAATTCTTTTTTTTTGTATAAATACTAATTATCATGCGATCGACTCGCTGTGCCTTTAGCAGATGACTTTTGTGTGAAAATATCGGGTAATGTTTTCCAAATGAAGAATCTACCTTTTAGTCTGTACCAGTTTCATTTAATTGGCATAAGTCCAATATGTAATGACGTTTAAGCCGTTTGTTTACTAAACGAGTGTTTAGAGCAGTTGCTACTTTTTGTGTGCGCCATGATGTGATCTTTATACTCCCTCGTATTGTACAGGATCTCCTATCGAACTGTTAATATTCAAGTGCTCATACAGCTCACTGGTCTTTAAGAACCAAGGAGCATCTGATAAGTTTCTAAGTATTTATTGATAAGTTTCTAAGTATCTTTGAAATAACATCAACTTTATGTTCTCAATTCATAATCTTTTTATCAATAAAAATCAACAGAATTTTTTGTTGGATTGTTTTATGTCAAGTTGCATTATTAGTGAGATTTATATCGCTATCTATCATCTATTAATCTCATTGTTATGCAACAATAGGTCACTTTTCTCAGTATACCTACTCAAGATAAAATACCCATATTATAGGTCCTGTCCTGTCACAACGGGATCAACGATCTTTCTTAGAACGACAACAAATAGATGAGGCAACGATTTATTTTTATAAATGTTTTCAATTCTTTCTACCAGGATATTCAATAAAAAGTTGTATTAGCCCGATGCGTCTACGCATTGAGTCATACGTCGCCGTCGCCGACGTTTTTCTCTGGAGCGATCCTATAAAATAACGAGACGTTCAAAGATCAAGTAACCCAGATGCGATATTTTACGAATATACTTTATTTTTTAATAATGCCCAAGCATTTGTTAACTTATCTTAAAGAGGCAAGTTTAAAAATACCTGTAATAGACATACCAAAATAGATTTTATTAATCGGTAACTTAAATGTGACTTTCAAATGTCAAAATGAAGCTATAACAACTGATCTGTCAGTTGACAGATCAGTTGTATGATTCTGACTGACTTAGGGCTTTTGACAGATGAATAAGGACTTCAACTTGGTGTAGACGTAGGTCACAGTGGATGGAGAGCCCTGGTAAGTTTACCTGCGAAACAATAAAAGACGAACCGGATGAATTATTATATTTTTACCTGCGCGTGCGCTGTGCAATAATTAACATAACATTAGCACGGTAACGTAGTGTCGTTATCGCGCACGTTCAAGCGATTATACATAACTAAAATACTTCTATTTACTCATATTCGAAACTATTTAAAGGATAAGAACGAATAATGATAAAATTCTTCATGTAGTTTGACGTCATAAGTAATTTGCCTGTTACCTAAAATGTCTCAATGTTGACACAGTATTATCAAAGGCGCACCGGAAGAGTTGTGACTACAATAGATTCTTGATACTTTGATCGCGTTGTTGTTATGATTCATTATGTCAATTGTTTTACTACATGCCTACAACGGATTTGTTTAGGGAAAAAGTAAAAAAAAAAATAACAGTATGAAAATGTATTCGATAGTCAAAGCGGTTAAGTTTTTATTTATTTATTCCAAGTAGGTTACTGAACTGTAATCGTGTAACTAAGTCTTGTTCATCCCAAACAAAGTCATCACCCGATGTCTGTACCAAGGATTTTAATGCGGCATATCATCAATAGGTATACTGAGTGATTCAAGAAGTATTTTTATGTGTATGAATAGGACCACGCGAGTAAAGCCGCTGGCGAAAAGCTAGTTACACTTAAAAATGCAGAAATCAGTTCTATCGATCTCTTAGCAACGAACGACCCTTTTATTTATTTTTACTTATACCTTTATAAGAATAGCCTTTGCCAGCGGCTTTGCCTGCGTGGTCCCTAGGGAAACGTTTAGTGGGGTAAAAAGTATCCTATTATCTAAGTTAGCTAATACCCTACCTGTATACCAAATTTCATCAAAATCCGTTCTGTAGTTTCGGCGTGATTGACGGACACACTTCCAAACAAAGAAACATACGCATTTATACTCGTAGGTAATATAAATAGGTTGATAGGCTAAATCATCTTGGAATTTATTTCAGATAATAGGTATAGATATAAAATTATCAATAGAATGCGGATCTACCTGTAACATTCCTTTCTTCTACCGAGTATTTGTTATAAGTTTCCTACTTATCTAGTCAATATCAAACACTCTTACCTAAAATGTAAGTTCTAATACAGTATCATTTGTTATTATGATGGGCATCATGATGAGTTTTGCATATTTAAATTTTATTTATGTATTATATTTGATCAAACGCTATACTGAAAAGTATGCTTGAAAAATTTGTCAGGCCTATAAGGTCCTGGGTTAGCAATGACTCGGATAGCGAAAGGTCCAGGATCCAGTCTCACTTCAGTGCGCCAGGAACAAAGTTGAATTTTAAGCATTTTTCATTAAGAATATTTTCCCGTATAGCATTGTGAATGCAAGATTGATCAAATATAATAATAATTTTGCGCTCACAATGCTTTACTGGAAAATCATTGATATAGAGCTCGTAGTCATTTTTTGAGTTTTTGTATAGTTAGAATAATAGTGCTTTTTAACGTGAAAACTAATTTTCAATCAAATTAATCACTCGTAAATCCTTAAGATTGTTGTGAAATCGTTTGTGCAAAGTTTTGCTGTCAGTGAGTCACTTAACTCACATGAATAAATTTTTCATAATAAAATAGATTACATACGATTGTGGGAATATCGTTGAATTTACGTAACTTCCATAATGTCACATTTAGCCCAATGACAATACTCAGAAGTACCTATGATTCAATCACCGCATTGTTTATTACAATACTTTATTTGGATTTCAATTATTTTAGTTTCAGTCTATTTTGTTTTGTTTAATCCTTGTTGCCTTTATGTGTTCTAATTATACCTATGTAGTTCCCAAGAAGCATCATATTTATCTTTAAGAAAAATGCTTCTACATTTTTAGAACAATCCCAGATGGGATTTGGACCCATGATCTTTTCGAATCCGGGCGACTGCTCTACCGACTTTTCTTTAAGGTAATTATCAATATAGGTAGCTTAATTGATTGGAGCAGTCGCCCGTATTTTTAAAGGCTATAAGTTCGAATCCCTTTGCCATAACCACACTTTTAATCATAGAATAAAATAACCTAATACTGGATTATATGCTCTAGCGCTTCCAACTTTGAATATATCCTTTTATATCTACAGGTAAGCACAAACAAAGTTTACCAATTTTAAATGAATATTTTACCAAAATATAACAATTTAATTCTCTCCCAATCTATGCAGACGAAGTCGCGCTTAACAGATGGGTAAAAAGCTGTTTATAAATTATATCTACAAGAATAATATATCATAATTAGCATATTGTATCATAATTATGCCATTTTTAAAATGATTTTTGGTAACGCTACTAGACGAATAATAATTGTGTGTCATTTGACTGGCCGTCGTCTTTAGGCATATTTTGCCATATTTCTTGTGTTAAAAACTAGTCAACTTATAACTTGTATAAAGGTTATCGTTTCTGTCAACATAATCTGTGTCACAAACGATTCCGATGTTGCCAACTGACGGGATGACTCAGTATTTCTCGATTACATCAATTTGGTAAGATCTAAGGAGCAAGTGTGTGACTCATTCCGTCGTTCGACACGTAAGTTGATAAAGATATTTGATAAGGTACTTATATATGCATAGTTTGCCAAACGATTACTTGGTACCGCTGAAGAAATTGAATAACAAAACATTTCAAGAAATGCGTGATAAACAAGTACCGATTTATTGCGAGAAATTTATATTTATTTTTGGAATTTCTCATTTTTAGTTGGCTTTAGTTTAAGAATGGAACTCTTCGGAATACATATTACTTATTCGACTTGTAAAATCCCGGACAGTTCTAACGATTGTATTATTAGATAACATCACATAAATTGCTCAGCTATACTAATCTTACTAATATAAAGCCGAAAGTTGGTCAGTTTGGATGTATTTTTCACATAATCAATGGATTTTGATGAAATAATTCTATAATACTCGGATAATTCTAAGTCTGGATTAACATAAAGGCTACTAATTATCCCACTAAATAGTTATATAAGGACCATGCGGGTAAAGCTTTTGGCGGAAAGCTAGTCTATTATAAAAACTATCTCGAACTCGATGTCGAGCCCAACGTTGTTATAGCATATAACTTAGATCAAATAAAACCTCATTCAAAAGATAGTAAATGTTTTATTTTATTTCAATACGTCGTGTTGAGGTTAGAGTATCCCCAATAAAACTACGAAGGCACAATTGTATTTTAACGATAAAAGAAAAAAAAATTGTACATAATGATGAAGCATTAATTGATTCGACAAAAAAAAAATCACAAAGATAACAAACTAAAATAGTTTTCAAAACGAATTTATGGCAAACATATAATTTATATATTAAATATATTATAAAGCTTTATTTAATGGCCTCCATAGCCGAATGACTAACCAATAAAGTATTGTGTTGTGACCCTGTTTTCGAGGTCCTAGCTTTGATTTCTGACAGTTAAAGTATTGATATTTAAAGATGTAGTTTTATTTGGTAAGTAAGTAATCTGTTTAGAGCTACTGCTCTACTTTATTATGCTTTGGTTGTTTTTTTATAGATCTATTCATATAATACGCCAATGTTCATCCAACTCAGTCCAGCTTAGCCATTCTGTAATAAAATCAGCTATGAAGTCGTCAGTGCTGTAACATTATAGAGGCTATTGACGGGAGCTTTACTTGATCGAACCTCTAAGATGTGTACTGTACTTTGACGTCGAGTTCACAGGAAATATAGTTCCGTACATAAAACGGGACCTTATTAATAAGACTCCGCCATAGGACTTCGTTGTCCATGTTAATTAAAATTTTCATAGATGATATATGTCTGTTGCTTCTATAGCAACAGAATACAATAAATATTTATAGTAGTATAGCAACACTTTTAATTAATAACGATATGCCTAAATGTTTTTCATTTTTGTTTAAACATGCACTTCATTAAATATGTTTTGTTTTGTTTCCCGATTCCGTTATGTTATATTAAGTACTATAGGTTTATATGTTGTTATGTTTATTTTGTTTTGTTGTTTGTTCTTGAATAATAATAATAAAAAAATGGGCTAACGTATAACAAATTATTTATTTGCATTTTTTATTTTGAATGAAAATAAGTAAATATCTTCGCATTTTTATTATTGAAAAATTTCGTCGTTTGATGCGTTGAAAATTAAATAAAGAATCTACATACATATTTAGGTATAGTTTATAAAATATCTATAACGTTAATTACATATCATTGGGAATAACTTACGAAATAATTATTGATACGATTCATAGATAATTAAAAGTTATATGCTTTTTCATATGTTTTTGGATTAAACAGGCTCAGACTACGGAACCGATTAAAAAAAAACTCTCACGGATAGCTACATCATACGGTGTATAATTTATGCGTGCGACGTCGCGGGACAACAGCTAATACTATAATAATACGAGGGTCAAACTGAAAGTTCTTAGAACTGGCCACTTATAAACAATATAATAAAAAAATAATTCTAAAATTTGAAAATATAACTCTTTGCCAATATTACTGAGTATATATTTCATTCATTTGTCATTTGTTTTACGATTTGGCGGCAAATTGAAAATTGTCTGTGTCACGTCATCATGAATTTAACACGAGAAAATTTTCGTGCAATGATTTTTTATGACTTTCGATGTCATTTAAGTCAACAAGAAAGTTATGATAGACTACGATTGGCCTTTCACGATGAAGCCCCATCTCGTGCGACTGTTTACAACTGGTTTAATGAGTTTAAACGTGGTCGCACTAATCTCACTGATGATTTACGTGAGGGACGGCCTTCTACGGCGACGACTGAAGATAACATCTGTGTTGTGCGGCGTATGATAGAGACTGACAAAAGAGTGACCTATCAACAGATTCGGACAAGCTTAGGCATCGGTATGAGTCAAGTGCACAAAATCCTCCACGAACATTTAGCGGTCAGGAAGCTTTGCGCCCGGTGGATACCTCATAATTTGACTGAGGCTCAAAAACTCCATCGTGTGGATTGGTGTCGTAAAATGATTGAAAGATTTAACGGAGGTGACTCAAATGCTGTGTTCGACATACTAACAGGTGACGAAAGCTGGATTTACTGTTATGATCCTAAAACCAAAAGACAATCTGCTCAGTGGGTGTTTCCTTTCGAGGAGTTGCCAACTAAAGTGAAGAGAGATCGAAGTGCGGGAAAAAAAATGGTGGCCTCGTTCTTTGGAAGGATAGGTCATTTTGCAACAATTGTGTTAGAGGATCAAAAAACAGTTTCTGCAGAATGGTACACTACCAATTGTTTGCCACTTGTCTTGGAAAAAGTTCGAGAGAAACGACCTCGCAGTAGGATCCTCCTTCACCACGACAACGCCTCGTCGCACACCGCCAAGCGAACGATCGACTATTTGGCGACATCAAACGTTGAATTACTGGGTCACCCGCCGTATAGCCCCGACCTCGCGCCTTGTGATTTTTATTTATTTCCAAAAATTAAAGAAAAACTTAAAGGAAAGCGGTTATGAATGCTGAAGAAGCGGTGGCTGCGTATCGCGATGCCATTGAAGAGACCCCTAAGGACGAGTGGGCAAAGTGCTTTTCCCAGTGGTTCCATCGCATGCAGCGGTGTATTGACGTGAATGGACAATATTTTGAAAAGATATAATAAAACTAATAACTGGCTAATGTAATCAGTTTTTGATTTTCTAAGAACTTTCAGTTTGACCCTCGTATTCTTTAATATGATCATAGGATCTTATTAAGGAATATATACTTAATAAATGCGAAATTTGTGATTCTTGAAAACATCAATATAACATAATTAATATAATTCGAAATTTGAAACAGCAAATAATCGCTAACTAAAACGTACCGCTCGATCTCATCTTTAATTCACAATAAAATACTGTTTCCACAATACTAAGTGCCTATATTTATGGAACCTAAACGGAGATAAAGTGTCATGCTGTAAAATGAAGTCCATCAACGGGCAAAGTCAAAAATATTTATTAATTTAAAACTGCATGATTCTTCTTCTTCTAATAGAAGAAATAAAATTAAGAATCAAGAAAAATCATAGTAGAAATATTTAATTTAGAAGTAATATTTTTTACAAATATTTCAAACTTTAGGTTAAGATGAAAATTTTATTCTAATTATTATGTTTCATCAATGCTATCCTGAAAAATATAAAAAAAAACACTTTTCCAAAAATCCACGAATTTATAAGCATTTTTTATTAAAAAAATTGGAGTTTTATATAAGTTCCATAAAAATTTGATGGTTTGTCATTATTTTGATTGTATAAATTTGGTACCTATTTTGAATGCCTATAGTTTAACTAATTAGTGTGTGACACATATTATGCTCGAGGTAACGCTAAGGTCGATTAACCAGTTTTTTAGGTAAATAACACGGAGATTGCATTACAAATGCTTTGGGATTTACCTTTCAACTACAAGGATGCTCTGCGGATGTGGGCGCTGTGACGAAATGTAACCTTTTTACAGGATGTCGGTTGTCGGATGTAGGTTTTTAAATTTGAATTTAGAAATGTCAAAGCTGAAAGCTTTGATTTCGAGATGAAAGATTTGTTAACCTGAAATAATTGGTATTCATGATATGCACTAGTGAAGTAACCAAACATTGAGTAGTTGGTCATTAAAATATCGTTCTAAATTATTGTTTACAAAAAAGGATGATAGAAGTCAAACAAACTCCGCAAGCAGTTCGGGAATTTGCTAGTCTTATTAGCAATCTAAAATTCACTCTTATTTGGGTAGCTTCCGCTATTATTTATAAGACTAAATTTTGTGTTACTATGGGGAACCAGGTAATATAATCTGTTATTAAATTGATAGGTCATATATAGCGTAAACACATCGCATACCTACCTACCTACTAATAATGAAAGCGACTTATAAACAAAAGTAAAAATATAATTTATATGACACTAGCTGTGGCCGAGACTTCGTCCGCGTGTAAAGTAGCCTTAGTTACTCCTTACTAGCCTAAATTATAAGTTATATGCCAGTGAAAGTCCCGTTAAAATCGGTCTAGTCCTTTCAGAGCATAACCGGAACAAACAGACAGATTTTAAAAAAGTTATTTTGGCATATGTACAGTGTATTCATGCATACACGTTTTGCAAATTTTTGGGTATACAAAACACATGCAAAGGTGTTATAGCCAAATTAAGTCCCAACAAAAATCTGCCTAGTTGGCGTACAAATATTACATAAAAATGTCAGATTATATTAAATTATGTCATAGATTCATTATAAATGTCAATAATTAAATATAAAAATGTAAAATTAAAGCAAGTGAAAAAAATACAATTATACATATGAATTAATTTTCAATAAAATATTATAATGTTATGTCATTTAGATAATCTTTTACCGAGTAGTAACATTTGTCAAGTAAAAAAAGAAACAAATTAGTTTTAAATGAGCGGAGAGTCTCAATTTTCAATACATCTGGTAATTTATTATAGATACGAACGGCCATGCAGTTGATACTTTTACTGTTAACTTGCAATCGTTGCGATGGGACATATAATCTAAATTTATTTCGGCAAGTCCTTTTTATGACGTCACAATTTTTTTTAAACAAATCTGGATTTTTCTGTATAAAAATGCAAATTTCATAAATATACAAACAAGGTAGCGGTAGTATTTTCAATCTTTTAAATAAAGGCACACAGCTATCACGATACCCCGCACCACACATAGATCTAATGCACTTTTTTTGCACGAGAAAGGCTCTCTCTGCATCCACCGAGAATCCCCACAGGACAATACCATATCTTAGGCATGAGGAGACGTATCCATGATATGCTGTTAATGTCGCCTGCATTGTTGTTGTTTGTCTGAGACGATATAACACGTATGCGAATCTATCTAGTTTTGAGCACAATTTATTTACATGCGATTTCCAATTATTATAATTATCAAATGTTATGCCCAGAAATACAGTTTCTTCTACTCTAACAACAGCCTTATTTTCATATTGTAAATTAATATTGTTCGGTTTACTATTATAGGTTCGAAACTCGACGAAATTAGTTTTGTTTAAATTGATTTTAAGATTATTTCTTTCAAGCCAACTAATTATATCTCGAAGAGCATTATTTGCCTCTTCCTCAAGTGTAGTTTTGTTAGTGCCATTAATTAAAATTGTGGTGTCATCTGCAAATAATAGACACTTATGTTTCGTTGCATCAGGTAAATCATTAATATAAAGAAGAAAGAGTAAGGGTCCTAGGATACTCCCCTGAGGAACTCCGAATGTGTTAAGAAGATATTGAGAGCGAAAGGTACTTTTTGATGAGCCTATCATTTTATTTATTTCTACGCATTGATACCTATTTTTTAAGTAACTTCTTATCCAATCAAATGCTTTACCTCTAATTCCATAACTTTCCAACTTCTGGAGTAGAATTTCATGGGAAACACAATCAAAGGCTTTGGTCATATCTAGAAATAATGCAATTATAGGCATTCTCTTATCTAAACATTCCATAATGTTTTTTACAAGTGCAAAACAGGCGTGAACAGTTGAGCTGTTTTTCCTAAATCCAAATTGTTCTGGTTTTAGTACTTTATTGGTATTAAGAAAGTCAATCAGTTTGGAGAGCATTATTTTTTCAAGGATTTTTGAAAGGATTGGAATCAACGTAATGGGTCTATAATTATTCATATCCTTTTTGTTTCCCTTTTTGAATATTGGCTTGACTACAGAATATTTGAGACGATCAGGGAATGTGCCCTCTAAAAAAGATGTATTAATTATATGCGCTAATGGGGTACAAAAATTCAAAGCACATAATTTTAACAATGTAGTATTTATATTGTCATATCCAGTTGAATTGGATTGTTTAAGAGATTTTATCACATCAAATACGTCTTTAGGACTTACTGGAGATAGATATATTGTTTTATATAGTGGTGTCAAATGATGTTGGGACTTAGTGATATTATTATTATTATTAAAATTTATAAAGTAATCGTTAAAAATGTCAGAGATTTCTTGAGGATGGGTATATTTTTTTCCATCCTTTTCTATTTCGTTTATTTCAGAATAGACGTCTGTATTTTTAAAATTATCATTGATTATTCTCCATGCAGCTTTGCAACGATTTGTTGACTTATTTATGTAATTAGTGCTATTTATTTTTTGGGAGGTTAGAATACACTTTTTTAATATTTGCGAGTATTTTGAATATGTCTTATGATTCAATTTCTTGTTAGCTGCCGATTGGATATATTTGAGGTAGTAAATCCGTTTTTTTACACAGCATTTTCTTAGACCTTTTGTTATCCATTTATTTTTAATGGGTTTTTTAGTTATTGTTACTTTATATACCGGAAAACAAAGATTGAAAAAGAGCGTGATAATGTCATGAAATTCGTTGAAGGCCTTGTCTACATTATGCTCTTCCAGTGTCTCAGAGAATGAAAGAGAACCTATATATTTTTTGAATTTGTCTATATTTTCAGAGCTAAAGTCACGTTTATATTCAGACCATCTTTGTGGTTTCTCTCGATGTTGCTTTTTGACAATATTAAAAGTAATAGTCTGTGCCGTTTCATGGTCAGACAGTCCCAAATAGTGGGTTTTACTTATTGTATTTCGTAAATTACTTGATATTAAATCAATACAAGATTGCCTCCGTGTTGGAACCAAAATGTGGTTCACTAGATTAAAATTTGATAAAATCGAATTAAGCTCCTGTGAGGTTTTATTATTTTTCAACATATCTATATTCCAATCACCACAGATTATGACCGTTTTATTATTATTTACTTTTAGTTTGGATAGTGTTTTATACAAAGAATCAAAAAATATTTTAACATCGGAATCAGGGGTCCTGTAGATGCATACAAGAATAACATTAAATAAAACTAACCTTACAGCGCAAAGTTCAAAGTGAAGGGGAATTGGCTTAAATAAGTCGGTTAATGGCTCACAACAGTTAATGCTATTTTTTACAAAAATAGCAGATTCACCCCTACGCTGATTTTCTCTACAGTAGGATGACACTAGTCTATAATTTGCCAACTGTAGATTTGCTTCTGAGCCGCGCTTAATGAATGTCTCCGTGAGACATATTATATCTACAGAACCAATTTCAGCAGATAGATCTTGTAGGCTTATTAAAAGTAAGTCTCTTTTGCTTAAAGCACTGGCAATATTTTGATGAAATAGAGTCAGACTATGTATTTGTTTGTTCAACTCGAAAAAAATTTTCAGGGTAGTTTTCAAGAGTTTTCGTGTTACTATCAGTCTCAGTTTCACACGTGGGAATTATTGAATTTTCGAAATTTAATTCATTATCGAGTGTCGAACCCAAAACAGCACCAATCACACTATTATTATTACCCCTATAGCATCCGTCATATTTTGTTTTCATTGAGGTATCAAACAAACAACGGCACTTAATAAACTCAAGTTCAACATAAATTTGATGAATTAGTTCCTTAATATAATATTTATGCACTATATATCGATTTACTTTTAAAAAATGACAATTACCACAGCTAACGGCCAATTGTTTGATTTGCTCATTTAACATTACTGTATTCAAATAAGAATTATGTCTAACACCCACAATAAATATTTTAGCTTTACAGATTCTGCTAATAAAACAAAGATCAGCTAGCAACTTATATGGATTTCTATCATGTGATCCCACTCCCAAGATAAGAATGTCTCTAAAACTTAGCGAACTTATCATCTTTCTACAGCCATTCAAAACCTGCGCACACGTGACACTCCAAATTCATTTATTTGTAAAGAGATTGGAAAATTGTTATATCTGAATCAATTTCATTTTAAAGTACATTGGTTTATATTTTTATGTATATAACAGGATACACTTAAAAAACCTAGGTACAGAGGTTGACTAAAAATAGATTCTTTAAATTTTGAATTGGGTTCTTTGCAATATTAGGGTGTAAATTGTAATGTAGAGTCGCTGAACGCGACTTTCTATCGTGCGATATATATTTAAAAAAATATAGTTGTGTTTTCTTTGAAAAATTTCAAACTTCAGAAAAGTAAATTTATATTAAGAATAATAATACACATATTGCTTTACTTTAACTATTTACGTACCAACAAAAATATCCGTTATTTGCTTGTTGTCCATAGTATAAAGCCTTCCAAAGGTCATTTACCACAATAATCTTTGTTTTCAGGTGGTTTCCCGCAGAAAAAAACAATCAGATAAATGCATATTACTCATCTAATCACTTTTAAATCGCGCTAGAGATTAACTTTTTACATGAAGTATTTACGACAAAACAAGCATAATTATTTTAAATAATAATAATTATTTAGATTTACAGTAGGTACTCATAAAATAAGCACTTTTTGCACTAGATAAAGTATGTTGAATAAAAAAGTTTTTTTTTTTTAATACGAGTATATCTAATCTACTTTTTAAATCATATCTATTCGTGTCTATTCAAATTTATTTATCTTTCTATATCGCTTAATAACAGGCTCACTGAATGATAACTGGAGAACAGGTGAAGTACATAAGTATGAGTATTTTGGTATTTTTTTTAAACTTTGTGGGGATATAAAAAGGTTCTATATGTACGAGAAAGGTATGGTATAAAAATTTACTAATATGGTTTTGCGTGAAAGAGTAATAGACGGAAAGCTCGTGCAAGAGCTTTCTAAAGCATAATAATTCAGTATGTTGAAATAATAGGGGTATTGCCACTCGGTACCCGGTGCGGAGGTCAGTCGCGGGAACTGAGTAATTAAAGTGTTATTTTGTATTGGTAAATCGAGAATAAACAAAATTAAACTATTTCATTACAAACGAAGCTTAATATTGGTTCTTAAAAAAAATGGAATGTCGTTTTTACCCACTCGAGGAATGCATGACTCATCGTGATGCCTGTGGGAAGAGATTCCTTGGTGAGTCATCAAGTAACCTGTGTCTCACGAATACCTGTCGGTCTCCAGGCTGACAAATCTTGTAAAAACTTTGCCTATACTACTAAGTCTATAACGGGAACTTTATGTTGTCGTGATATAATTACATAATATTACTTAACGGTCAATGACAGTGATTATCGATTGATAATGAATTGTTTTGATAAAAAAAAAACTAGTTTAGGATATCAATTAGTGCTATATATGTCTACCAAGTTTCATATAAAAATAAGTGTGGGACGAACCGGACATGAATAAGCTTTATTTTTTTTAAAGTTTATGATAAAACCCGCTTTAGCTTCTAATACACAGTATCATACAATCGATACTAATAAGTATGTGAATATAACACTTCAATTTAATAGTAGGTACAGATTATATAATTAATTATTATGTAAACTAATATTATAAAGCTGAAGAGTTCGTTTGTTTGTTTGTTTGAACGCGCTAATCTCAGGAACTACCGGTTCGAATTGTAAAAATATTTTTGTGTTGAATAGACCATTTATCGAGGAAGGTTTTAGGCTATCTAACATCACGCTGCAACTACTAGGAGCGAATAAATAATGGAAAACGCGGACGAAGTCGCTGGCTGCCACTAGTTATGAATGATCTCGTAGAGAAATCCAAACGATCTGACATTCAAAATGATTTTTTGAATTAGTTATGTGCTATTAATTTTACAAGCAATAAAGAAATAAAAAATGACATTTACATCAGAGACAGAAAAAACTTGAATATAAATAAAATTAATACCACAAAAACAGAATAAAAACTACATAATTAACATAGATATCTACCTTCTTACTAAGTGTTGTACCTCCTCTATAGGGGAAATACAATACAAGCCACGTGTCGACTCGAAGTTATTCTATTGCGCATTGCATAGCGGCCTATGAACTAGTCATAGTAAACAATTTAAGTAACTACGTACTTGATAAAAAAAATAAGGCCAGATCAATAGTTTTATTATTAAAAAACTTTTGACTCTACAAATAATAATACTTCAATTTTAATTTAGTATTTTTATACATATAAAGAATAAAGAAAACATTTTTTATAAAGTTGGAAAAATGTTTCTCCTCGCCTTATTAAAGTTTCAAATATCTTTATTTATCTATAGCTGTTACATTTTGGTCACATAAAAAGTCGACCTCTTTTATATATAACTCTTTTTATTAACGATCAAATATAAATTAGCTGTGACCCGATATGTAACAATCATTTACCAATTTCCCGAAGATTTTTTTTTATTATTCTCTTTTATATCTATTTATAAATCTTCTTTATAATTTTTTGCGTTTATTATTACAGGCATTATTGAAACCAGTACGTTAATTCAATTGTATCAGAAACTATCTTTCCGCCAGCGGCTTCCCCCGCGTACTCCCTAGGAAACTGTTTAGTGGGATAAATACGAGGGTCAAACTGAAAGTTCTTAGAACTGGCCACTTATAAACAATATAATAAAAAAATAATTCTAAAATTTGAAAATATAACTCTTTGCCAATATTACTGAGTATATATTTCATTCATTTGTCATTTGTTTTACGATTTGGCGGCAAATTGAAAATTGTCTGTGTCACGTCATCATGAATTTAACACGAGAAAATTTTCGTGCAATGATTTTTTATGACTTTCGATGTCATTTAAGTCAACAAGAAAGTTATGATAGACTACGATTGGCCTTTCACGATGAAGCCCCATCTCATGCGACTGTTTACAACTGGTTTAATGAGTTTAAACGTGGTCGCACTAATCTCACTGATGATTTACGTGAGGGACGGCCTTCTACGGCGACGACTGAAGATAACATCTGTGTTGTGCGGCGTATGATAGAGACTGACAAAAGAGTGACCTATCAACAGATTCGGACAAGCTTAGGCATCGGTATGAGTCAAGTGCACAAAATCCTCCACGAACATTTAGCGGTCAGGAAGCTTTGCGCCCGGTGGATACCTCATAATTTGACTGAGGCTCAAAAACTCCATCGTGTGGATTGGTGTCGTAAAATGATTGAAAGATTTAACGGAGGTGACTCAAATGCTGTGTTCGACATACTAACAGGTGACGAAAGCTGGATTTACTGTTATGATCCTAAAACCAAAAGACAATCTGCTCAGTGGGTGTTTCCTTTCGAGGAGTTGCCAACTAAAGTGAAGAGAGATCGAAGTGCGGGAAAAAAAATGGTGGCCTCGTTCTTTGGAAGGATAGGTCATTTTGCAACAATTGTGTTAGAGGATCAAAAAACAGTTTCTGCAGAATGGTACACTACCAATTGTTTGCCACTTGTCTTGGAAAAAGTTCGAGAGAAACGACCTCGCAGTAGGATCCTCCTTCACCACGACAACGCCTCGTCGCACACCGCCAAGCGAACGATCGACTATTTGGCGACATCAAACGTTGAATTACTGGGTCACCCGCCGTATAGCCCCGACCTCGCGCCTTGTGATTTTTATTTATTTCCAAAAATTAAAGAAAAACTTAAAGGAAAGCGGTTTATGAATGCTGAAGAAGCGGTGGCTGCGTATCGCGATGCCATTGAAGAGACCCCTAAGGACGAGTGGGCAAAGTGCTTTTCCCAGTGGTTCCATCGCATGCAGCGGTGTATTGACGTGAATGGACAATATTTTGAAAAGATATAATAAAACTAATAACTGGCTAATGTAATCAGTTTTTGATTTTCTAAGAACTTTCAGTTTGACCCTCGTATATGGTTATAAGTTGCTATATGTTAATCCACGCTTAGGATTATCCGTATACCAAATTTCATCAATATTCTTTAACTAGTTTTTGCGTGAAAAATCCCTGGAAAGTATTATTCAATTCAATTGTCAATGATACGTAGAAAAAGGGACATTTTTGTATACACTAATATGGCATACAAGCGTTCAATATGGATGTTTTAAGTACGAGCCCATCAATGAGTGACGCACCGCTGAGGGAACTCCCTCCGCTCCGCGCGCCTCTCGCTACTACACGTGCCCAGGCGCATATAAAAAGATACGGCTCGGCCGTCGACTCATTCAATCCCAAACACCTCAACGGATAAGTCGTTTCATTTGAATATTCCCAACCGTCCTCAATTTCAAAAGTGTTCCAAATTCAAAACTTGAAACTAGCAGTACTATCGCTAACGAAATTGTTTTGAATTTTTATTATTATCACACAACTAATATCAATCAGCATGAAGAATTATTCGGTCGTCGGAAACAAGAAGAAGGTTACCATGGAGACAAACGCGACTCATTTAAAGGTCGTTGGCAATAATTGTATCGTCCGAGTTAACTGTAATCAAGGTGACATCGAAGTCATAGGGAATGACTGCAGCATAGAAGTGAGAGACAACTACGGTGCCGTTAACCTCGTCGGAATGAACGGGATCGTGACCATTGTGAAGAGATGGCATGGCGATAAAGTTCAAATGGTCGGTCCGTGCTGCCACCTGACAGTCGCCGGACGATCGAAGGCGACGACCTACGAAGCACAGTTATCGCCTTTCAGCAAGAATTTGGATGACGTCATCGAGTCCCTTTTCACATTCGTCATGCGTTGATAAATTTTAGTTAAGAAGTTCAAGGCTTTAATTGTTTTGTGAAGTGCTCTACATTTGTGCCTCGTGCGGGAGCGAGATAGACTGACGTGTTTCTTTCGTCCAAAGTGCTAGAGAATGCGCAGTGGATTGATACATATAAAAAAGTGATATACAATAATGAGAATGAATAAAAAGTACCTATTATCTTTATTATTTTCTCGTTTCATTACAACAGTATTTCTTTGCTGTCGTCCTACAATGTCCAATAAATTAAGCTCATCAACGTGTACGTGATTATACAGGTATTATGTTATTCCCCGGTACAAATACAGTATAATTATTCACGTTTTCCGGATCTGATCGACGGAATGTTGAAACTTCCGTAGTTATCATTTGAATAGCATTGACACGATATCCTGTTACTAATAAACTTATCACTTCTGTGGCTAATTGTACGAATTATAATATTAAGGAGATATATCATGAATTAGAAATTAAATACTGCAACGTTTCAGTTGTCGCCGATTTCTTTTTTTATAAATGGTATCTATTACAATTTGTTTTGAGAGATAAAACTTACTTGCAAATTTTTGGGCGTAAATTCAAAAGTACAATTTCAATTCTATAGTATTCCATATATTATTTGAACAGATAAAAGGTACAAAACCTTTTATCTATTCAGATAATATAGTAGATAAGTAGACTACCAAGTTTACTGTTTTAATTAAAGTTGTTATCGTTTTGTTGTTTGACGTAACATTATTTGATTAAAAAAAATACGCAGAAAAGGTTAGCAACCTTGTTATTATAGGTAAAAACTTAACAAACTGTCTGTTTATTTAAACACATTGAACTCAAAGACTATTTTATATTTTTATGTGAACATAATTAGATAGATAGTGTCCGGGAAATAGATTCGTTATCAACAAAGAATATCTCTTGTCGATTTGCATGGGAAAATCTATGTGATAGTTTTTGGCGATTTCTGTAATTTCTAATACTTATGCCATAAATGGTCCGATAGTGTCCTACATAAAAAAAAGGATTCATAGATTTTTTTTTATATGTTATAATGTTTGCTGACTGAACTTTCCAAAAATGATAGTCAAAACAAATATACACAAAGTATGTATCGTCGTCGTCTAAATACTAACAGGGACTCAATTACGCTAATTATGACGTAATAAGACGCGCGTCTCGATAACAACTCTACTAAGAGCATTTTACAACTACAATATTATTAGTGCAATGACTTTTTCACAAATCAATTGTGACAGATGTGTGTCATTAAGGGTTGAATTTGAGGCCCTATTGGTTTTCCTTGATTACGTTAATATTAGCAGAATTGACCTACAAGACAGCAGGGCAATTCTGCTAATGTTTATTACTTAAAAGAATTCCAATATTATTATACAACTACCGATATGCGAGGAAGACATTGGACTAATAATATTGGACTTAAGGCAGCTAATACCATGGTAAAATGCAAATCTTTGAAATTCTATAGAGTAATAAACATTAGCAGAATTGTGCTGCTGTCTTCTAGGCAATTCTATTGACGTTACATAATTGTGGAAAGTCAGTAGCGCTTCGAGTGCAACCTTTTATGGCCCAGTTCTTGTTACTAGATTAATTTATTATTATTATATTATTTATTATGTTTTCGTTAGCAAAATTGACCTGCAACGGTTTAAACAACAGCTTGATTCCATTCATGTTTGTCTCATTTTACGCGAAATTATCTCAGTAATTAGCCGCTGATTGCTGTTTTGTTTTTTTAATGAGATTAAAATTTACACTACATAGACATAATTCATTAAAAAAAATTTTAGGCAAAATTCAGTTCACCGTATTTAATAACTAAGGCGCCATAGCGCAGGGTTGCCAACCGTACTGTAACATAAAGTATTGTACTATATTTTGGGCCTGCGTACTACACATTGCAGAAATATATATAAATAGTATATTTTCAACACCGAAATTTAATAAACAAATTATTTGTTTATGAATGCGTTTTAAAGAATGAGAAAAAGGAGAAAGAAAAGAATGAGAATCGAATGGTTCAAAAGAGCTTTCAATAAGGTTAAGTGAATAAAATATAATTTCTTTCCATAGTCTGTATATTCTATTAACGTATTTGTCTTGGATAATACTCGGTATTTGATAGCTTCCTAGGTAGTGTAAAAATTTAAAGCGCACTAGATTTTAATATAATCATCAGCCCTTTTACATCCCCACTGTAGGAGCTCAGGCCTCCCTTAAGGATGGAGGAGGAGTTTTGGCAACCCTAGCCTACGTCGGTACGTCCAATTTCTATACTAAAAGACATCGTCCACTACTACGCGTAGATTAAACGTGTCGTGACCATCGGCAATTTGTCCGGCTAGTTAACACATTTACTCTAATAACTGTAAACTTTTAACGGTGCATACTATAGTGTATCAACGGCCCAACTATTTGTACCTAACTAGAACTTGTTAATTTTATGGAAAACAAACACTAAACACATAATTAAATAAACCTCTTTTAGTATTTCTATTTTTATCACCAATTTTTCAATGTCCCCGCTGATGCAGACCAGGCCTTCTATGGAGAAGTCCGTCGAGAAGTATGTCAAATCAAAAGCTATAATCCATCACGTGAGCCTAGTTTTAACGGATTAACGTGCCTGCCGAAGAACGGAGGAGCTCGAGAAAATAAATGTTAACGTCCCATCCTATGACCGGTCCTTGCGAAAGTTGCATAACAACCGTATTGCAGACGAGCGCGCTATACACTGCGCCATCGAGTTCCTTTATTAATTATGACTCGTTTCAATCTATAAACACTAAAAATAGTTCACTTTGGAACGAGAGTTAATAATTTGAAAATTAATAATTAAGTCGCAAATTGAATTATATGTTTTTTTAAGTTGTTATAAAACGTTTTTTGTAACCTTTGACCTTTAATAGTTGTACGGTATTAAAGGTCAAAGGTTATAGACGCGAGATTTATTGAGACTTATATATTTATGATACGTAATTGATCTACTGCAACATATTTGGGCTTTAATAAAAAAAATAAAGCTATGGCCATTTACAAGATAATAATGATTATGTATTAAAATTATAGCAATCTTTTTTTCTTTTGCTTCTCAGATTTAAGAATATTACATTTTCTTTTATGGTAAGGGTAAAATGGGGTGACAATGATTCCTATTCTTTTAAAAATCTATTTAATTCAACTGGTAATAAAGGTTTTATTCGATTGAACCTCTAATGCTGTATTCGACGTGGTATATTTAAAAGAATTGCAACAGAAATTAATTATCATATAAAAAGTAAAGTTATATTTAAATAAAATATTAATAATACTAATCTCTATTTGCAAAAACCTGGTTACAGGACATTTTTACAACCATTTTTTTTTCATATTTTATCGTCAAGACGATATGCAAATATTACAGTCAAAATACAAGAAATTGTCTGATTTTATATGAAAAAAACGTTTTTTTTGTAAATGTCAAATAATTTAAATTACCTAAAAAATTTAAAATGTCAAAGCATAGTCATAATAATATATAATATAATGTATAATATAATTGACTTTAGCTCCGTGATAAAATATATCTACAACAAAACTCACTAAAACCTATTAACGCATACTGAAAACATTAGATATCGTTTTCCTGTAGGTATATAATTGTTATGAATAAAACCCAATACATATCGGGAAAGGCCTGTAGCCAGTGAAGTGCTTTTGATAAATGAATAATCCCCAGCATTGGGAAATTTGAAAATAACATCTGTTCCTACTGGTGGCGGGCAATATCAGCGCTTATAAATCCATTGATATAGACTCAAATGATAATGCTCTCAAAGTCCGTTATGTTTTTTATAAGGTTAATATAATTTATTGAATAAATTATATATAGTAATTAATTACATATTTTAAATCTAACGGCATTTATTAGAACGTTATAAATAATTTAAAATTTCATTTAGACCTCCAGGTATCGCCATCTCTAAGTCTGGTCAATGTAGAAAATTTTTCAGATACCTACTCCATTACACAAGGGCTTTAATTATTCATCTTTGAATCAGAACTATATATGTGATGCCTTGTAATATTTATTTATTTACACAAAAGTTTACCGATACCTAATCGTAATATCGAATGTCAAACGCATTATAATTCCGATAGGATTCATATGACGTAAACATCAAATTTAATTAAAAAAAAACTTTAAATAAATATGAAACTCAGTAAACGATTTGTTAACTAGAAATCATTCCACTTCCTACTAAAGTAGAAACATCTTTAGCTACCGTCGGGAATAGGTACGATGAGTTTCCTCATTCCTGTTAAATTTTCGAGGGGCGTCTGAAAATAGTCGTACAGTTGTCGAGTTTTTTTTTCCAACGAATTCGCTCAACGCTGCGTCATTCAATTCATCAGCTGTTTCCCGGGGAATGGTTTTTTTCATCGGTGATTACCCAATAGGCTTGGTACCGACCTCTTTCAACTATTGTCAATGGTTAACGGTAATGTATGTGGTAACGTTTGGCTGTATGATGCTTAGAATTCTATTTACAAATAACTAATAGACTAAAAAAATGTATTGTTGCCCGTCCCAAACAAGGGGGACAAATTAACCAAAAAAAAAAAGTATTGTTTTCTATTTTCAAATTTTATAACCATTGCCGACAGAGAAAAAGTAAAGAGTTCTAATAAATCACACTACTAAAAATCTAAAAGATATTACTCGATGGGCAACTTGCCAAAATTATAGTAGAAAAAAACATTCGTGGTGATGTCACAATTTTGTTCTTGTAAAACACAGTAGTGACATTTAAAGAATAATACATGTTTCGGGCGTCCGTGTTCGGAGAAAAATATATAAACTAGAACAAAATGAATGTTAATAATGTACATTACTCGTATAATTTTTGGCAAATAATTTAATTATTACAAATTAAATATTGTGTTGGATGGTACGTTCACATTTTGAATGCTATTTTTAGGGTTCCATAACCAACGAGACCATGACTAAAACTCCGCTGGCTGTCCGTTTGGCTGTCACTAGGCTGTCATGAACCGTGATAAATACTTAGTTGAAAATATCACATATTGATGATATATTGCTATAAAATATTTAATAAATTTTTAAATTTAAGGGGGACTGGCACACAACAAAAGTGTTTTTTAACCCGATTTTGTTTTCATCGTGGCCATGTATTGCTGATATGGTGAGAACGGATGTTTTTTTGTTTTTATCCTACTTTTGAGGTGATTCGATAAGCTATGGAAGTATTCTGATATAAACAGGGTTACACAAACATCTTAAGTTTAGATATTTATTTCGTTTTTCTAACGAAGATAAGTTTTTATACGTCACTGCTGCGCGATAAGGATAATATATACATAACATACTATCACCAGACAAAACCAATACCTACATATGAGTACAACAACAAAGTAGCAAAGTAGCAACTGTAGTTCGTCATTTATATTCTATGAAGTTAGTTTATGTAATCTTATATGTCAAATAACTATTAATAAAATTATAACTATTAACTAATTATTAAAATTATTTAACTTGTTTCTGATTTTTTAACTGTATTATAGACTATTGTTTCCAAAGCAGCCAGTTTGTATAGTATTGACACAAATAAAAATATATATTTAAAGTTACAAAAGTAACATAATTTTAATGTTATGTTATTTTATTTTATTGATTTATTATTTAATAAAGTTAGTTTCCATTAAACTTAATTTTTTTTAACATATGAAATCGGATACAATAAGTTTTAACTAATGTGTCGCCATATCTGAGGTCCTAGTTTAGATTCCCGGTCGGGTCAATATAGTAAATGAATTATCTACATTGTCTCGAGTTGTGGTTTTCTATATTGTGGCTTCGTTGTCTCAGATGGGTTTTAGCTACTCATCTTGGAATCTGAGCAATATAAGTAATGTTGTCTAATATTTTTCTTCTTTCTTATTATTTTTTTATCGTACATAAGTTTTATTCGGATAATTATGCTCATACAATTATCGTTATGCAAAAATTTGTCCGTTAAACTAAGTCTAAAAAAGCAGTTGGCGTGGGCTGAACTGTCAAGGTCAGTAACCGTCAACGGTTTATAGTTGATCATTACTACATATAAGGTATTACTAATCTCTAACGTCTCTGGTTCAGGCAACTGGCAAAAAGCAACGCGAATTTGAATATTTTTGTAAATCACTACTGGTATATTGTTTTAGATGAGCTCGATGACGCAGTGGCTAGCGCACGCGGTTGTTAAGTAACTCTAGCTATGGCCGGTCTTAGGATGGGTGAACAAAAATGTATTATCTCGAACTCCTCAGTGCTTGGGAAGGCATGTTAATCTATTAGTAATGGCTGCATTTGCAATCGTTAATACCCACTAATTTAAAATCGGCTCGCGGGTCGTGGCCCCTTCTCCCGATTCGATTCCATCCATAGGGAAGGCCTGAGTCCCCGTGGGAAAAATGATAGGCTGGTGATGATAATGATGATGGTGTTCTAACGTAAGAGAATAATAATTATTAGCCTGACTTTATTATGTAAGAACAGTCAACTACAAAGATAATACAAATCTGTCAAATTTCTCCACTCGATTTTAACTTTTAAAGCTTTGTGGGTAGCGTTTAAAATAAACTGAACTAACCTGCAACCGTGTATACCATATTTTTTATAAAGGTCGTAAGAGAATTAAGATGCTATAATATAATATCTTAAGATAAAATATCGCTCGCCAAACATTCCAATGACACACGGCTAAGATAATACAACATAATCACTAGAACTTTTATAGCATATAAATTGGCAGTTGCAAGCAATGATCATGGACATGTAATGACTCTGTTGTGATAATACCGAAATATCGTGGACTCTGCTAAAATGAAGCTCCTTTACGTGACAATAGTTCAGATACTCCGTCTGTGAAATGCCTACCCCTTAAAATAAGAATGTTAATTTATTTTAGTCATTTGAGCTCAGAGACAGAGAACTGTGGTTATACCAATGCTAGTTTATTGCTACCGATGACTCATTATCAAAGAAATTGTGAATATCTAATTATATTAAAATACCCATCTTTCAAATATAAATAAAAATATCAAATAAAAATAAAAGATTTAGAAATTATGCAAGGGAATGAGTAGTGCAATTTACCATTTATTTTATACTAGTTTATGCCTATGATTTCATTCACGTGGTATAGTTATTTTCAAGATCGACTTAAAACAATTTTTTTATCCCATATTTCCCCCCTTTTTTCGCGGTTTTTAAGGTAGTCTTTCTTAAGATCTCAGTACCAAATTTCATTAAATTCAAAACGTAATAGACCAACAGAGTAATGTGGTATTGAATGATAGTGTAATAATATCTTAACTACCGTCCATGTCGTTTTGTAGCATGGTCACCCCAAGGCACTTGTTAGGCCGGTTATTAGGTAAATGCGTATCAAACCAGGCAGACACACGAAATACCCCAATTTGATGTAACACTACCTATTACATTGACTATGACTCGAGTAAAGGGTTTTCGTGTACAGACGATGAAAAAAGATGTTATGTTTTTTTCTATTTTTTAATATATTTTTTAAGTGTAACGGTAATAACTTTTTTTCTATTTGATACTCTGAGGAACAAACGGAGTATAAAAGTAGCGTGTGTGTTTCTCGAGTTTAAAGAGTTTGTCTTTGTTTACTTGTTTATATTTGAAAATGCAGGAGAAATTCGCGTAATGCCTTAAATAAGGGGTCTCCAACCAATAACAGGTGCTTTATTTAAGATCAAAGCATGGTTGGTCTACCTAATAAAACTATTTTGTTTTATATTTGATCGGAACTGCAATAACTTCAAAAAAATCCAAACGCAAACGCTCTCAAAAATGGAATTTCTTCATCATCATTAGCCTATTTAATGTGCTAATATTGGGGCTCAGGATTTCTCTATGGATGAAATCGATTCAAAATCGCAAGGGAGAATAGGTCTTTGCCCACCGGGCCCAGTTCTCATTGTTGGGTGTTAACGACTACAGATGCAGCAGATCCAGGTTTTAGAGTACTGTTATTTGTCAAAAATATTATTCACAATGCTATATCGACATATAACTTGTAGAAAAAATACTTATTAAAACCGACAGTTCTGCTGCTTTCTCTTTTATTTATTTTTTAATTGTTTTAATATGGATTTCTTATAAGTATTAAATACTAAAAGATTTGCAATTTCATTACTTTTGTTATTTTATGAAACTTGATTATGTCCATAAACCATTATTTGAAGCACTTACTTACCTAAATTATATTATCATATTTGTTTACATTAATTTATATTAATACATAACGGTATCAGATTCCTTATCTTATTAAGTTCTTATAAATGAAAATATAAACATACGAACATTGAACATATTTTAGGTATAGAATGGTCATTAGAATTATTTGTTGTCAGTTAATAGTTTCATTATGTATTTCAAGATAAAAATATCAATATGTATAACTATACTTATAATAATGATGTTATTGAATTTAAGATAAAAAATAGCAATATGTATAGTATAATATCATCATCATCATTAGCCCTTTTATGTCCCCACTGCAGGGGCTCAGGCCTTCCTTATGGATGGTTAAGGAGGATAGGCCATGACCCTCCACGCTGGGCCAATGCAGATTGGAGGGTATTAACGTCTGCAAATGCAGCCGGGACCAACGGCTTAACGTGATTTCTGAGGCACGGAGTAGCTCGAGATAATATTTTTTTGGTTACCCATCCCAAGACCGACCCTTGCGAAAGTTGCTTAATGACAACGATCATGGGCCGCGGCGCTTATCCATTGCGCCACCGAGCTACGCCTAGTAAAATATGATGTTAATTAATTTTTCATTCTTTGGATTTAAAAACGTAAATAAACTTATTGACAGTTCATGACAAATATTTATGATTTGACTACTGTTAATAAGTAATATATGGTCACACCACAGATGTATGTTAAATATGTAGTTAAAAGCAATCTGAAATAATATTGGACAGTGAGAAAACAACAACACTTGATTTCCAACTATATGAATATACATAAGATAAAATAAACATTTATCTAAATAGATGAAATGAGTATGACCTCTTTTAACCGTCTTCAAAAAAGAATATTATACATTATGGGGGTATATTGTCTGTTAGTCTATATGGGTTTTTAAAGTGTGTGCTAAATCTTGTTTTTAAACACTAACAAGATTTAATACAAACAAGATGTCTGTTAAGTATTTCTTGCGGTTAAGCCAAAGGAATGCTTAGTTTTTTTTAAATTGGTTAATTGGTTAACTGCATTAGTATAATTAAAATCTTAAGTAGTTTGGAATACCCATATGAACTATTAAATTTTTTAATTTGTCTAGCTTTCAACTACGGCCAACGCTTAAAAGAAGCGAATTATAATTGATGAACCACCTATTTAAATTGGGGTAGTTAAATAATAACAAAGCAAAAACACCGCCCGATTTAACCAATATAATTTAAAAAGCAACTAACAACGTTTTAAGTCATAGTATTGGGGAAACCGTGAATGCATCAATAAACTGATGTGTCGAACAGCTGTATTTATCATTCTGAAAAGAAGAAAATACAAACTATTGTATATACTTTTCAATTTGCCTGTACTTTATGAAACAATTTTGTCGATTGTCAATTTGGAATATGGTGATTGTTTATCTTGCGATACTGCACTCTATTGAGCAATTTTATGTTATCGACATTGTAAATGCTTTATGGTAAGTTTTAAAATATTTTAGGATATTGAAAAAAGGTTTACTATACCTTCGCCATCTCTGCGATCCCTGGGACTTGGAACTTGGACTTGGAAATCCGGGACCGGGAAATCACCATGAAACCGGCTTGCGAACCACTCGGCTACGGAGGTCGATATACTAAAAGCTAACATCATATTATTTGTTGATCGTTTTCAAAGAAATTGTTGAAAACATACCTATTCTATTTACCTAATGCTCTATACAAAATACACCTGTCATACTATATGTCATTCGGCATTACAGTTCCTGAAAAAGATTGACTCGGCTGATTCACTAAGCGATAATGTAATTTATGATTTCTCAGCACTCTTGTTTAGTTCTTGTGAAATATTTTGTTGACGCTACCGTTTAATAACTATGCTCTATCATTTGTTTTCCCTCTAATTTTCCGGTATTACCCTATAAGATAAGATGTGCTGTGGTATCTGCAATACTTTAAACTTAATATTATCTATACTAACTTGTTTGTTTATTTGTTTGCATTGAAGAGGTTCAGAAATATGCCGATTTTAATAATTCTTTCACCTACGATAAGTTACCTCATACGCGGGTGATGTAGGTTGTGATCAGTAAAATCTATAAATATTTTTAATATGATTGGAATTGGATTGGATTGGATTGGATATGGAAAGATTTTATTGTTTGTTGGTTTGCAATGAATAGCTGTAAAACAATTGGACTGATTTATCATATGCGGTCTTTTATCATATGCGGTGAACATAGGCTATTTTTTAATCCCGAAAATAGCAAATAAAGGGAAAGGGAGCCGAAATTTGTATAGAGAATTAAAACGTTACCATAGTAACGATTATTTATTATTTAATTTGTCATTGTAATTATATTCGATATGCAAAATTATATAATAGAATTATGAATCGATATCCAAGTAAACAGTTCCCTAGGGACGACCCGGGCAAAATCGCTGGCGGATAACTAGTAATATATAATAAGTGATAACCATATGAACCTGTAATTTATATTAAGATGCTATTCATCCTAATAAATATCTTAATAAATATAGTAAACGAAGGGAATATAAATAAATACTGTTATTATTTATCTTTTACAAAATATATTAAAAAATCTTTTCACGTGCACATTGGCAAGGTTGACAATTAAATTGTGTATTACTTGTTCAACTTCTTAACCGATTTTTTAACTTCTTCCATCAATACATAGTGATTTTGTAATCGTGTATCAAAGGCTACCTTTGCTCAATTATAAAGCATCACGAACTTTTATACCCAACTAAATTAAGGTGGCTTATGATGTCCAGTATTATGCATCGTTCTATAATTTATGAATATAGTCGCAAAATAATTATATTATATTTAATTTCAATATCAAGAAAATTAATATAACCTGTTTTCACAACTTGTGTACTAAAAAGTCTGTTAAAATACATCTCGATTACAACCCTGCTTCCACTGATCAGTAAGAACGGGGTAATGTAATTTTTTTACTATATTTTTCAGTGTGGGTTTATAGAATTTCAATAATAACAGTCGACCTTATTAGGCGACGGTACTTTAGCATTTTTTATTTTATTTATCATGTATTTTATACTGCGTATGAATCCGACACGCCCTGTGAGCCACTAAGGATTCGCGCTTTAATGAAAAACCATCAAATTCTGTAATAGATGGACGCGTGTCACAGTCTCACCTCACCTCCCTAAGGACTGGCAATTCACTAATCAGAAATAATAATTCACTGGTAACGGACGTGCGCGCGCGGCGATAAACATCTACGGGAAGGGTTAGGGCCGGCTCCTATAACAGTTTTAACAGACGTTTGGTAAAATAATATTGCAAATTATCAAATAGAATTGTATAACATATTACTGTTCGTACGATGGAAATTTTACTTGTCATTTTTAGTCCGTAATAGTTAGCTCGCTCGATTTGTGCTACGGTTGTTAAGCAACTTTTACAATGACTGTTCATAGATTGGGTGACTAAAACTTTATTATCTCTTAACTTGTGTAATGTAAGCAATAAAGATTTTTCTATTTTTACAGACAATAAGTCGTGTTGAGACACTAATAAATTTCGATTACCGAGTTTTAATCTGATAACTTTTAAAAATAGGCTTAAAAATATTCAAGGTATGTGATATTAATATAAGATTAAGACAAGTGTTCGAAGCGAAACTACTTATTTTTTACCATTGGATATTTATGAAATTATAAAATAAAAAATGAAATTAAATATTTATATAATTACATCTTCACAATTATGTCAAAAAGTATTTAAACAGGATGTTCTCTTGCTCGATAAGAAATTGTTGTGTATAGTTATGTGTTAAGAACGAAACATGAAAGAAATAATGCATCTGTTTGCAGTAATAAAAAGGTGAAATATATAGATTCTCTATTAAGTATTATTTTCCCCAATAACGTAAAAAATAACTATCGTTAAATTATCCGTAAAAAAGTATGTGGAATCGGCCAAACATAGATTTTTAATCCTGGCCGCGCCCCGCCCACAAATCCCATTGCGGCCGATAGCCAAAGAGTTAGTTTTTTTAATTAACCTAATCAGTTAATTCGCTAGGAGTGGCCGGGTTACATCGGCTTTTTGAGTTTTAGTACTGTTTTAAATATCTGTTAGTTTCAAACATATTAAAATTTTACGCCGAGCAGACATTCAACGATGAAATAGATATTAGTGGCGATTTTATTTTAAAAGCAATTACAATAATCATAGGTTATTGGATGACCTAACTTTCATCATCATCAGCCTAATAATATCTCCACTGGTGGGTCTCATGTCTTCCCTTTACATGGAGTCGATTAAAATCTAATGGGCAGAGTGGACTATGACCTTCCACGCGGACCCAGTGCGGTTTGGTGGGTATTAACGACTGCAAGTGTAGTCAGATCGCAGACCGAGAATAGCCAATGTTTAGCGCGTTCGGATTGTGATGCAGAAGTAAAGCAACTTTCGCGAGTCGGTCATAAAATGGATGACCAAAAAGTTACCATCTCTAACTCCGTCGTGCTTTAGAGAGCATGTTAAGCTATTGATCCTGGCTGTATCTGCACAGGGGCCAAATGGTGGGTCATGGCCCAGTCTCCTTTTTCGATTTGATATGATTCTATTCATTGGGAAGGCCTGAGTCCCAGTAGTGGTGATATTTATAATTTGTAATGTGCTGAGGCTGATGATGATATTATGGAAGAATTAAAATATTGCTAAACTGTTAATAGGTTAATGGAACATATTCTGTTTTTTTCTAAATCACGGCATTTAGAAAAAAATAAATGCATAAAAAGTAACTAATTAATACAAATTGCATAAATTAAGAGTCCACTGAGATATGAACTCGAATCGCTGGATTCAAAATCTAGAGAGCTCATCATTACACCAAGGAATCGATAGATTTAATTCACTTTTTTAGTTCACCAGATAAATAGGAGACTACAGAACACCTGTGTAAATATTAGAGTAATTAATTATAATAGCAGACGCATTAATTACACCATTAAGTAAACGTATTCGTTTATTAATCGGTTCCATGGTGTAATGGTTAGCACTCTGGACTCTGAATTCAGCGATCCGAGTTCAAATCTCGGTGGAAGCTGAACTTTTGTTAATTTTGCTAAAAGTGCATTACCGAAAAGATTTGCTATTAGAACCATCTTTTTATTTTCGCTTGTTATCAATGTAGTACTCTAATTCTAGAAATTTTAATAAATTGTGCAATCACAATGCTGTAAGTATAGCTTTACAATTTACAATTTTCTTATATTTTCCTAAAGGAAGTTTTGTTAACTATTATTTAAATTCATAAATAAATGACTATCCACTATCCTATTTCAGACTACTGACTTTGATTATGGCTTATTACTAAATTTAATACTATACGTGAACAATGCCTATGATTTGAATTCATTGTATTTGTGAGCCATGATAAAGCTTAAGAATCTATTAGACATAATCTAAGTCATGATTATGAGACATTTTTAATGTTACGCAAAATGCGTCAATTGATTTCCGATTGCGATACAATTTATAGAATAACTACTAATTTCATTATAACATTACACACAATTTCTAGATTACACCCGATAATGCTTAATTGACGATTGAGAGTGAGAGTGTGCTTGTATCTGTCTCACTTGGGATCAAACTTCCTCTTCGATACTTCTTGATCAGATATCATTTCAATAATTTCTTTTTTATTATTATCATTTAACAAACAGTTCATGTTTTCTTGGGTTTTTCTCTCCTAACATTTCTATGCACATACCTACTCGTAACTTTTTTGCTTTCATATCATTCATTTCATGCTTAAATACCTGAGATTGCCTCGGAAAACCAGCGTTGGGCTATCTCAGACATCCAACACATGCTGAATGGGTGCCTTTTAAGTGTTAGTAGTATCCTTTTTAAAGTACCGTAGTAAACCAACCCTTGGAACTCTTATAGTTTTTCCATATCCGTCTGTTCGTCTGTTCAAATACTATTGGTACTTGAACGTTGTAATATGGCATGAGTATATACATTAGTTATGCAGATAAAGTGGTAAAATAAAATTTCCAAAAAAAAAATCCCCTACATGTAAACTGAGGATGATTTTTTTTTTCATCTTCATAGTGTGGGGTATCGTCGAAAATGTCTTTCAAAAACGTGAACAGTGTGAGATGGCTGTCTTTTGATTTAGTAAACCATTTGTTACTTATAAAGCTTTAAAGAGTTAATTTTCCGTTACAGTCATGTGCCCCCCCTCTACCAACTAATCGGTCGTTGGTAAAAATTCAAACGTTACGGCAGTAGTACCTACATATAAAACGAAGTTAAAAAGACAACTATCACAATAAAATTGTAAAAAAAATCTACCAATTGGGATTTTGACAATTTTTTTTTTGTTGGTCCGTTCATGTATATTATTGAAGAATATTAAATACGTATTCTTTTAATATTTTGCGTAATCAATAAATTACGGGGATACACTGAGTTGAAATGTCGCATGACGTCACATTTTTGTGCATTTTCTACAAAACTGTGACGTAGCGAGCCCCCACTCCTCACCTCTAAACTATTTCTTGTTTGAATTGAAGCAAAAAAATACGTTTCTGATATTTTTCTATTATCTAACTGACGGACTAAAGAGTTTCTTTTTTTTTTCTACCCAGTCGTCAACTGTATTGTATTTAACTCGAAAAATGTATGATAATAAATATGTATTGTGTCACTGAGTACATTATTTTCTTTCCTTCTTTTTGTTATATGCAAATCGTCTACTACGATTGCCACCTGTAAAATATGTAAACTGGACTAATTAGACTAAAAGCCCGGACGTATCTTACGCTTGAACGTTATCAGATAACATGTGACGCCATTAAGTGATAAAAGTGGGCGATAACCATCACAACTGAATGCAACTAGAGGAGCTCAATGAGGTAGTGGTTAGCGCGTTAGGTATGCCATGCGAAAGGTAAGGGCCGGTCATATATTGGGTTGCTTAAAATTAGATGTCATAAGGTCCTCCGTACTTTGGAAGGCGTGTTAAGCCGCTAGGGTTGCATCTGTATAACCTGGAGTGTATAGTTACTTTCTGGGTAGGTATATACTATCTAAAGCTACATCTTGCTTACCATCAGGTCAGACGGTAGCCAAATTTCAAACAAAGCCAAAGGTAGCCAAATTTAGAATAAATAGATAAAAATTCTGTAATCGTAATGCTCAAACCGCAATAGGCCTGAGTAGTGGGTTTTGGCCCATTCTTGTTATTTGATTCTATTCTATAGGAAAAGCCTGTTGCCCAACATTCGGGACTATAAGCGGCTAATGATAACACTGTAATTATATTATATTCTATAATAATAAGGTAATTATATTCAAAACTCAGCTAGAAGGAACTAGAGTTCTAAAAATCCTGGGAAACAAGAACAGATATCTCTATTTTTTGGATTTTGAATATGATACACAAATATAAAAATAACACCATTTTGTAAAGCTGTAGTAGTATCTCGAGACAAAATTTAAAAACTACTGATTGTCTACGTCGTTGCCAGTGTGTGAATTTTTGCAGATGTTGTTTTTTCAGTATTTTCCATATTTACTGTAAAAGTTATTTTTAAAAACTAAGTACACATTGAAATAATATGTTAACTCAACCCTGTTTTTACATGAATATATTCATGGACTATCAATATTAACATTTCTATTAACAAATATGAAGTTTTAAATCTCTCCGAATAAAATATGAAAATAAGGGTATAAACTCAAATTTTCCAAATTTTTAAGATTAATAAATATGTAAAATATGTATAAAAATATGTATGTAAAAAAGTTTACAATAACAAAAAAGGGTCAGAACATGGTGAAAAAGTTTTTAAAAATAAATCGTTTTTTTTAAACATAACATAATAAATATTATGAATTATATAGTATATAACTATTGTTATAGGTTACAAAATGAAGAAAATATTTAAAACGTCAAGAAAAATAAATATATAATCATGCCATGTGACGGTCTGCTTTGCTATGCTGTAAAAAATTAGCGTCGAACGTAACGTCGAGCTTGTGCAATCAAATAAAACCTAATTCAAAAGGTAATCAATCTTTTTTTTTATAAAATTACAAAGCAGTTCTACCTACCCAACAAGGGTTCTAGCGTTAAGATCTAGACATAGCACCTAATATTTAAATCATTTTCGTGCATTATATATTCTGAAATAATGACACCTACACAGCAGGAACGTGGACTGTACTGGATAATGTACTAAATCAAATAAAAAGATAAATTACCATGAAATTGATATACTTAAGAAATGGTATAAATATACAAGATGAAAGTGACATACAGAGGCAATAAACAATAAGAACAAAGTAAAAAAAATAAAAATAAAAAAAAGCGAATAATAGGCTGACGAATCAGTTGTCAACACAAAGTTTTATGACGACTGAATGTTCAAAAATTGAATCGGCAATGTCGTTTTAAACTAATGTGGGTGTTAACTAAACACAGGGCTGTAAAGAACATTATGACCTGATATGTGCTAACGTATCCGAGTCACGATTTTACAATACGCTAACTAAGGAAAAAAGAGAAACCTGGAAATGCACTTTGTGTGTGAGTAAACAACCTCGAACGGATAATACAAACACTCCTGTAAGATCGGCCGAGGATAAAATCACTACAAAGAGGGGTGCTGCGACGACTAGCCCTCATTCACAGCTGGATATTTCGATGATGGATATAAATTGTGAAAATAATACACCTGACAATTCTCGTGAAACCGGTTTGAGTGGCTCGAATCGTGATGTATTAATATATGAATTACGTTTGTTTCGGGAAGAATTGTCCACTACTAGACGGAAGATAGGCGAACTTAATGTTTCTTTGTCGAATTTGGTCTCCAGAATGGATGCATGTGAAACCACAATAGATAAGCTTAATGCTCGTGTTGAGAAGTTGGAACAACGTATTAACAGAGACCCTTTAATACTTGAGCCAGATAATAATACATTTCTTGCTTCAATGGAACAATTAAAACATGAAATAAACGATCGTGATCAAGAGTTGTTGCTCAATGATATCGAGTTAGCCTGTATTCCAGAACAAAAGGGTGAAAATTTGACCAACATCGCTATTACTCTAGCAAAAAAATTGGGAGTCAACATCGGTGAGCAGGAAGTCGTGTGCGCAATGAGAGTGGGCCGTCCACCCGGGCAAGTGGATGCATCGTCATCGTCAGTGAGACCACGGACCGTTGTAATTCGCTTGGCAAGGCGCGCTGTGCGTGATGAGATGTTACAAGCAGCACGAGTGCGTCGCGGAGTCACCACCGAGGGTACGGGGTTGCCGGGTACACCGCGACGATTTTATGTTAATGAGCGATTAACTCGAGTTAATAGGTCAATCTATCGACGTGCTCGTGACATCGCAGGGCGCCTGAATTGGCGTTTCGTTTGGTCGAGAGATGGGAGGGTGTTTGTCCGACAGCATCAGGGCGATCATGCCCCACGCCACCGTTTACGCTCGGAAGCCGATTTGGTTCGTGTTTTTGGACCAAATGCCGTTCATGCTGTTGATAAGTAGTTATCTTTTGTCTCTAATGTTATATTGTATTCTAATATTTCTGAAACTTTTATATATAATGTTGATTGATTTTTACGGTGAAACATATGAAATAACTAATAATTGTATATTACTGAAGTTACCTAATTTTATTCAATCAATTAATCAATGTATATTTTTGAAAGTATTAAATGAAATATGTAATGTCTTATTTAATAAAGATCAGAAAACCAAACAAAATTATATAGAATATATCCTTCTCACTTTGTTAGTACCTATTGTTTTTAAAGAATTACATACATTAATTTTTATACATATGATATATGTGTCCTTGAATTTATTATTTATAATGTGGAAGGTGATATTCACTAAAATAATGAAAAAATGGAAATTTCATATATTAGAAAAGCAATTTATATATTTTATACGAATCGTTTTACCTAAGCTAATTATAGAATACAGTATAGGGAAAGGAAGGAGGTATATTGATAGAAGTGTTTTGTTTTCGGTAGATGCAGAGTATGGCTATATTTTTATTTGCTTTGTCTTGGTTTGTGCTTCACACACAGTATTTTGCAATATCATTAAGCTTGTTATGCCTCTATGCTATATTGATGTATTTTGTAATGATTATAGTAGTTTGTTTATAAAGCTTGTTAGCTTAATAACACAGTTTTTCTCTGTTTGTAGTAGTCCTATACATCATTTTGATATGTGTGGTGTGAGCCGCAGTGGTAAACGTTATACTACTAGAATGATCGAATTTAGTGAGATTGACCATTGTTTTGTATTAATTTATCTATCTATTTATTTTTTTATCTATTTATTGATTAATTATGAATTGATTTTACTATTTTTATTTTTTAATGAACTAATTTTACTATTTTTAATTAACAATGAATTTATTTTGTGGTATTTACTTTATATAATAATTTTTGCATGGCCTATATCGTATGATACTACTAATATTAATAAAAACAACTTATGGTACACAAGAATAGATTTTTAAATTTATGTTTATACAATGCCGGCTCTTTAAACACTGGCCATGATGAGTTCTTGGTGGCTATGGATCGCTTTAGGAGTGATATTGTTGCCATCAATGAGACATGGCTGGCGGCTGGACAGGGAATGCGTGCTCCTGCTCCACCTGGTTACCGATTACGCTTTACTCCACGCCCACAGCATATGCGCAGGGGTCGGGGAGGTGGTGTAGGCTTTTATATAAAAAGTAATATTCATGTTCGATATATAAAGAACCTGGATGCTTCTATTGAACAAATGTGGCTCTCTACACGTGCAAATGGTTATAGGCTTGCTATAGGTACGGCATACAGACCGCAGTGGATGAATGTTGATACTTTTTTGGATGTTTTAACTGATACTGTTTCAAGGTTATCTTATTTTGATTACATAATAATTATGGGGGATTTTAATATAAATTTGCTTGAAGAGAATGACACTAAAACAGTCAAATTACTGAATTTTCTGGAATATATTGAACTCAAACAGGTTGTATCTGAGCCCACCCATTTTACTTCAGGATCCGAGTCCTTGATTGATATTGTGTGTACTAACTGTCAGGTACGCGAGACATCAGTTACAAATATTGCTGGATTCACTGGCCACGCCATGGTAAATTGTGTGATAAATCTGAAGAAGCCTAGAACTACTTCTAAAGTAGTTTCATACAGACCGTTGAAAAATATTGAATTTGATAGTTTTGAAAAGGATTTGGAGTCGGTGAATTGGGAGTCCATTAACGAGCAATCAACTGTTGAGGATATGGTAAGCAGGTTCAACCTGCTGTTGGTAGACTTATTTGATAGACATGCTCCAGTTAGATTGTTGCGTACGAGGGCAAATAAGACTTTGCCTTGGATCACAGACAATCTTAAATTCATGATTGAATTGCGTGATAAGGCACTTAAGACTTACAGACAGACTAATTCGGATAGTCATAGGTCCTACTATAAGGATTTAAAGAGGTTGGTGACTGCAAGCATGGTTAGGGAAAAGAAGGCATATTTCAATCACTATGTCAATTCCAACATTAATAACAGCAAAACCTTCTGGCGCAATATAAAACAAAAAGTTTTGATCGATCCTAGTACAAATGATCGTTTACCTGACTGTTTCTGTGATCCTGCGTCTATTAATGAATATTTTTTGGATGTACCCGTCCATAATACTATCACGTCGACTAATATTGCTTTCTTTGAATCTTTCAAATTTTCTAACTCTATTTTTACGCTCCAACCAGTCGATGAATTAACGATCTCTAGGTATATTATGTCCACTAAATCCAACGCTATAGGCAGTGATAATATAAGCAGAGATATGGTTCTTCTAACTCTGCCTAGAACCTTAACAGTGATTACCAAAATCATTAATGAATCCATACGTACAGGAATAGTTCCCGGTCAATGGAAGAAGGCGTTAATTACTCCTTTGCCTAAAGTGGAGCTACCCTGCGAATTCAAAGAACTAAGACCCATAAGTATACTTCCCTTTCTCTCTAAAATATTGGAAAAGGTTGTATATCGACAACTGTACGATTATGCAGAGAAAATAAAATTGCTACCGTCACGCCAGTCTGGATTTCGCAAAGGTCGTGGAACAGTTACGGCTTTGCTTGATGTTACCGACAATCTACTGGCAGAATCTGATGTCGGTAGGGGTTCCATCCTTGCTCTTCTTGACCTTTCTCGGGCTTTTGAATGTGTTAATATATGTCTCATGCTTTCGAAACTATTTTACTATGGACTGGACGCGCATGCGGTCAGATGGTTTAATAGTTACTTGACTGATAGATATCAGTCCGTCAAGCTTTTACGACGGGATGGAACTGCAAACGTCTCTTCGCCTAAATTAATTAGTCAGGGCGTACCTCAAGGCTCCATTCTGGGGCCTCTTCTATTTATAATCTTCAGTGCTGATCTTACAAAGATTATAAGGCATTGTCGTTATCATTTATATGCCGATGACATTCAATTGTACATATCTGAACATCCCGATAGAGTGGCGTGTGCACTTCGGTATTTGAATGAGGATTTGGAGGGGGTGGCTCATTGGTGTACTGAAAATGGCCTTATGCTTAACCCGAATAAGTCTAAATATATGGTCATAGGCTCTAAATCCCAAATAAAGAAGATCATTAACAGATCTCCTCATATTACAATACAGCAGCATACAATCGAACGTGTGGACAGTGTAAAAAATTTGGGTGTTCACTTCGATAGCGAGCTGCGTTTTGAAGACCATGTAAAGGCATTGGCCAAACACTGTTTCTACAGGTTGAAGGTCCTGTATAAGATACGTGATCTACTATGTCAGAATGCTCGTATTAACATCGTCGAGGCATTAGTTCTGTCCAGACTTAACTATGCAGATCTTGTTTATGGACCACGTCTCCTTTATAAATCTCAAAGACTGTTACAGCGAGTTCAAAATGCCTGCTTTAGATTCTGTTTTGATGTACCGCCTCATTCTCGTATTTCTCCATTTCTTAATAATGAATCAATATTGAATATGGAATCACGTCGACATTTACATCTGGCATCGCTTTTATTCGATATAACAAAATTTAAAAGTCCCGATTACCTCTTCTCAAAATTGAATTTTTGTACCTCAAACAGATCGCGTGATTACGCACCGAGATCAATACGACCGCCTCTCGTAGTTCACCAACACCGCACTGTGGCGTTTACTGGCAGTTTCCGCTACCACGCAACTAAGTGTTGGAATAATATCCCACCGCCACTAAGGTTGTTGAAAAATAAATATTGTTTTAAAAAATTATTAAAGTCATATCTGCTAGATAAACAAAAATTAGGTATTCCAACACTCTGACAGGTGGCGGTAACGTAATTCTTTTTGTTATTTCACTTATTGATTGGTGTTCAATATACTATATCTCGTTTAAATGTATTGTTTATTAATGATAAAAACGAATTATATAATTTAACTTGATTTAAATAATATAATAATTTGATTTGAATTTTGTAATAAATATGGTAATTATTATTCAATAAAATATTTGCTAATGTATTTTATATTTCACTATTTATTTTATATATTTTCTATCTATAAAATATATATATTAGGATGGTTTTATCTGATTTTCATCGATATTTAAGCCCGATTAGTTGCAGTACCGTGTTTGCGCTCACCCTTGGTAGCAGCTGAAAATCAGCGATTTGCTCGCGTATGCGCGTGAATAATTGACGCTGAGCTGGGACCATTTTTTACTGCTGTGACGCACACACACATTTTGTTTTCGAATGTTCATTTATCTAACCTTACATACTTATTAATTATTTTTCAGTTGAATGAAATGTTATGTGTGTGTGTATTGTGGCAAAAAATAAATCGTTTATCTATCTATCTATCCTTTGAAATTTGAACTTTTGCAAAAAATTGAGATTATTTACTGTTTGAAAATTAACATATCAACTTTTTAAAAGTGTCGCCATCTCTAAAGTACTGACTTCAAATGTAGAAAATGAACTTTTCAATATTGTCTTTAGTCTGGGTGCTGTGCTACCATCGTTGTTTCGGACATTCCATAATATGAGGGCTATAGCTTGCTACTTATATTAAAGTCTGGGCAATGTAGGTAGGATGTGATGCTTTAAAAGAAAATATATCTAAGCGTAAATATACAAATTGTAACTGTAGTACTTGATGCAGTTCAAGAATTGATCTATCAATCTGATTAGAGCAATATCTAACCAAGTAGTGTGAAAAAGTGATACTGACTGTATCAATAAAGACGTCTTTTGAAAAAATATAAAAAAAACATACTTTAACTTCTACGTAATTTGTCCACGTTATTGATTATTGCCATTTTTGTTATGTCAACCATAAAACACTTGAATAAACAAAGCTGATTATTAAATGAAATAATGGTGCCTTTATTGAATAGGCTAAATATCGGTTCCATGGTGTAATGGTCAGCACTCTGGACTCTGAATCCAGCGATCCGAGTTCAAATCTCGTTGGAACCTGAACTTTTGTGACTGGTGTGATTTAAATTAGCCTATATTAATATACTTTAACGTGTCAAATTAATTACTATTTATGTCATTGAGTAGTAATTTAAATTGTACCATCTACGAGTGTATCTATAAATAGTTTCAAATAAAGTAGCTTCCCGCTATCTGTACGCTGCGATTTTAATGTGGTTTTCATCAATCTACAGAGTGATTCAAGAGGAAGGTTATTATAATACACAGGACCACGCAGGTGAAGCCGCTGGAGGAAAGCTAATGATTAAGAATTGCCAAAGATTTCATGAACCGAAGAGGTATAATTTTATAACTTAAACCAATTTACAATAGTGAAAAATAATAACACTTAATCTTAAAGAAGGTTAAAATTTTCAAGAAACATCTAACAAAGCCGGGATCGGGGTACATTATACAAAATCGGATTACTCTGTTAGAAGTAATACGTGGCTAAAATATTATACATATGGTGACCAGAGAATCTCTGTTTTTCGTCGATTAACAAGTTAGATTCTAATATTTATTCTAGGATTTGTCCACAATATAATTAATGACAAAAAACAGAATAAAAATATTAAAACAACAACACGATCTAAAGCATAGCTATTTACCTCCTTGTGTTCTTATAGTAAGAGGTGTTTCTCTAAACGAAGGAGACAGTAAATGTATATTTACAATATTTGGGTATTGAGTCTTTCGTAATTGTTAATAAGTTAGAAAATATTAAATCCCATTTCATCCCAGGTGTAGCACAAGACTCAGCCATTACTTTGCTTCTTGTTTAGCTCGCTTATACTAAGTGTATAGAGTCAGCAGAGCATACGAAATGCAGGTGACTTCTGCGCGGTCATATCAAACGCGGGAAACAGCTTCCTTATTCTGTAAATTTCGAGAACAATCAAAGTGAATTGGCCACAGAGCTCTGTACGAAAGCGGTAATCGCACGGTTTTGGTCCCTTGCCAGTAGCTATAAAGGTTTTTTTAAATTTAGATGAAATCTCTATTTGAAGTTCAGGTTTATTGTAACTAATGCTTTCGGAATACGAAATAACAGTTTATCTCGATTGATCACAGAACTTCGCAGTGAATACTATTATACATTGTGATAACATACTAGTTCTTAAACAAAAATATATCTACTGAAAACTATTCTAACCTCATTGAATGGCAATTGTAAACAAATGTAGGAATTGAATAATAGCTGATTAATTAAATTGTCATACATCGGTTCCATGGTGTAATGGTTAGCACTCTGGACTTTGAATCCAGCGATCCGAGTTCAAATCTCGGTGGAACCTGAACTTTTGTGAAAGTTGTGATTTTAATTAGCCTATAATTAGCTGTTAACGTTTGGTAACCAACAAAAATATTTAATTCCCATTGTTATATTTTAGAATTTCCAAAGATTTTATAAAATAAAGTGGCGTAAAAAATATATCTCTAAATAGTATAAAAGAAAGTTGCTTCTCATTGGTTTGTAAGCTGAAATCTTTTGAACTACACTAATCAAATGCGGAGCAATTTAAGAGTAAGTTTATGCAGAGTGATTAAAGAGTAAGTTTATATGTATACGATGTCTGCATTGTAAAGCTCTATCAGCTCTAGCTGCTCGTAAAGTGTTATATTCAAAGCAACATGTTTAAGTAATGATCGCATATCAATAGAATTTCAACAACTAGTATTTGGCCATTGTACTTACCTGTATTTTAACAATATTATTAGGGAAAAGTCTTCCACACACATTAACGGTTACAGATATAATAATAATATAGGTCTTCGTGTAGATAGGACAATAGCAAAGTGCAAGTAGTTCAGATTCTATTGATTGGAAGGTTTGAACCCCAGCAGTAGGCTGGTGATTATAGTGATGAATAATTTATCTATCCACCACCACCACCAGCCCTTTTACGTCCCCACTGCAGGGGCTCAGGCCTTCCTTATGGATGGTTAAGGAGGATGGGCCATGACCCTCTACGCTGGCCCAATGCGGATTGGAGGGTATTAACGACTGCAAATGCAGCCGGGACCAACGGCTTAACGTGCCTTCCGAAGCACGGTAGTAGCTCGAGATAATTTTTTTTTGGTCCCATCCCGTGACCGACCCTTGCGAAAGTTGCTTAACGACTACGATCGCGGGCCGCGGCGCTTATCCACTACGCCACCGAGCTACTCATTTATCTATGCTGCGACATAATTATTGCATCATCGAATTAATAATACTTACTTTGTGTTAAGATTTTGTTCACTCATTAAGGTTTAATAACTTAGCTGTTAATTTATATGAATAAATTGTGTGAAAGCGTATTCAATATATTAGTCATACCGGTTCCATGGTGTAATGGTTAGCACTCTGGACTTTGAATCCAGCGATCCGAGTTCAAATCTCGGTGGAACCTGATCTTTTGTTTTCTATATATTTTTTATTGCTCAATATGTTATCTTTTAAATTATATTAATGCCACATATAATAATAAAAATTAATATAAAGAAAAGAGGTATTGTACATTTTGTGAGTTTGTATTGTAATGCTGATTGGAAAGGCTCATCACCAGGAACAGCAGCTACTTTTTACTCTTCAGAAATGTATTACACCTTTTATCTAGTTGCTTTTTTAAATCACAGTTTGAGTTGGATATCTATTATCATCATCAGCCCTTTTACGTCTCCACTGCAGGGGCTCAAGCCTCATGGTTGGTTAAGGAGGATTGGTCGTGACCCTCCACGCTAGCCCAATGCTCCAATCCGCATTGGGCTAGCGTGGAGGTATTAACGACTGCAAAAGCAGTTGGGGCCAACGGCTTAACGTGCTTTCCGAAGCACGGAATAGCTCGAGATAATATTTTTGTTCACCCATCCCGTGACCGACCATTGCGTAAGTTGCTTAACAATAACGATCGCGGTCAGCATCGCCTTTTCACCAAGACACCAAGCTACTAATATACTACTGTACTAATGTTTAATTTTTTTGATTTATTATTAATCTATCTTATATTAATTTATCTTATACGAGGGTCAAACTGAAAGTTCTTAGAAAATCAAAAACTGATTACATTAGCCAGTTATTAGTTTTATTATATCTTTTCAAAATATTGTCCATTCACGTCAATACACCGCTGCATGCGATGGAACCACTGGGAAAAGCACTTTGCCCACTCGTCCTTAGGGGTCTCTTCAATGGCATCGCGATACGCAGCCACCGCTTCTTCAGCATTCATAAACCGCTTTCCTTTAAGTTTTTCTTTAATTTTTGGAAATAAATAAAAATCACAAGGCGCGAGGTCGGGGCTATACGGCGGGTGACCCAGTAATTCAACGTTTGATGTCGCCAAATAGTCGATCGTTCGCTTGGCGGTGTGCGACGAGGCGTTGTCGTGGTGAAGGAGGATCCTACTGCGAGGTCGTTTCTCTCGAACTTTTTCCAAGACAAGTGGCAAACAATTGGTAGTGTACCATTCTGCAGAAACTGTTTTTTGATCCTCTAACACAATTGTTGCAAAATGACCTATCCTTCCAAAGAACGAGGCCATCATTTTTTTCCCCGCACTTCGATCTCTCTTCACTTTAGTTGGCAACTCCTCGAAAGGAAACACCCACTGAGCAGATTGTCTTTTGGTTTTAGGATCATAACAGTAAATCCAGCTTTCGTCACCTGTTACTATGTCGAACACAGCATTTGAGTCACCTCCGTTAAATCTTTCAATCATTTTACGACACCAATCCACACGATGGAGTTTTTGAGCCTCAGTCAAATTATGAGGAATCCAATCTGTTGATAGGTCACTCTTTTGTCAGTCTCTATCATACGCCGCACAACACAGATGTTATCTTCAGTCGTCGCCGTAGAAGGCCGTCCCTCACGTAAATCATCAGTGAGATTAGTGCGACCACGTTTAAACTCATTAAACCAGTTGTAAACAGTCGCACGAGATGGGGCTTCATCGTGAAAGGCCAATCGTAGTCTATCATAACTTTCTTGTTGACTTAAATGACATCGAAAGTCATAAAAAATCATTGCACGAAAATTTTCTCGTGTTAAATTCATGATGACGTGACACAGACAATTTTCAATTTGCCGCCAAATCGTAAAACAAATGACAAATGAATGAAATATATACTCAGTAATATTGGCAAAGAGTTATATTTTCAAATTTTAGAATTATTTTTTTATTATATTGTTTATAAGTGGCCAGTTCTAAGAACTTTCAGTTTGACCCTCGTATAATTATCATCGGAAATTCTTTACAATATACGCAGATGTAAATTACGTAATACGCAGGTGCCATAGACTATAATTTTCGCATTTTACACGGGCAAAGTATCAAGGAAAGGTTTATTAATAAATATTTTTTAAAAATTTACTGCCTATTTTTTTAGTATATTATTTGCTGTTGGTAAAAATTTTCCATTTTACCACAGATAACATATTTGCAGATAATATGTTATGATTTAAATGTGATATGGATATTTATCGTCCTCAACGAATAGGGATGACGATTAATTTTTGTTTATTTATCTGTCGGGTTGATTATTGAATAATATTAATTACGTATTTTTTATTTTTTGCGTAATCGATAAAATACGGCGATACATTGAGTTGAAATGCCGCATGACGTCACGCTTTTGTATATTTTCTACAAAACTGTGACGTAGCGAGCCCTTCCCAACTTTAAAGCCTATTACTAAGCTATTTCTCGTTATTATATAATATTTTTCTACTAACTGACTGACGAACTGAACAGTATTTCCTTTTTTTATCCAGTCGCCATCCCTGTTGAAGCTAATATTTCTTAATATTTTTTCTATTATGAATTAATTTACCTTGTAGTTTTCTGGCCTATATTAAGTGTTGACTAAATTAATATCGAATTTAGACAAACAAAGCTGTTTTAAAAATAAAATAAACCAAAATATTTGGTAACTGAATTGAAAATAAAAAGCTATGGTTTTTTTTATCATTTAAACGTTATTATAGCTATTGCTAGACTAATAGCGAGTAAATTAGATGGTTGCAATCCTAGAATATTTAACTCCGGTAGTTTATTGACGAAATGTTTAGTGTATTATTTTGTTTTCAAAAAAACGTTTTTTTTAAACCGATAAAATAAACTTTAATCGGAGGATTCATTAATATTTTAATAATAAATTAGTTTTGATTAATCAAATTATTATATAAATAAAACAGCATAATATCAATTGAAATAATAAGACATAAATATGAACATATACAAAAAGTCAGGTTCCACCGAGATTTGAACTCGGATCGCTGGATTCAGAGTCCAGAGTGCTAACCGTTACACCATGGAACCGGTTAAGAATCCGTTTGAAAATATCGATTACAATCCACGCTTAGCTTTTAGCTGTATTCTATTATTATTTGAATGATTGTTTGTATCCATCTTTTTGATTTTCGTCGTGTCTGTCTGTATATTCTTGGAAAGTGTCCAATCTTAGTTGGCAGTAAAATGATATCACTACAATATTTACGAAGATATTTATTAGAATTTATATAATTTATTTTTGCGGGCGATTTCATATTTAAAAGACCAATAACAAATGAACCGTGCTATTGTTCCTTATTTTTAAAAACAACTACAAACTCGACGTCGAGCGCAGCGCTAACATACTAAGCTCAATTCAAAGTGTATTTACACTGTATAGATGTCCAATCCAATAAAGCCTACTTCCAAAGGTAACAAATGTTCTATTTCATTGCAGCTCTATGTTGTCACAGCGCTGTCTTCGACGTCGAGGTTGAGGTTATTTATTAACAGCATATCACTTTTTACGTTCATACCTTTCATAGCATTTAATCTATCATATGATTTCATTATTTAGAATACATAATTTATTAGTATCTAGATAGGTACCTACTTATGAATATGTGAATGAATGAAACAATGAGTTACTGTTTCTTTTATTATTTTATTATCTATTTACGATGTTATTCTATATAAGAATTGACCAATTTGTTATGTTTTGTTGGTTTCGATAGTTATGTTGTATTTTTTTGTGGTGACTAAAAATAGTAGCTGCTATTATGATTTTCACAATAAGTAAACATAATTTCACTTATAATAATTATCTAATATTTCTCAGTTCATTATTAATTTTGGTTATGTTTAAAAAAATGTTTTCTCCGTTTGCTATCGCGCGTTATTACAATTTTTTTTTCTATATACCTCAATATTTAAATATAAATAGATACTTTTCCGAAAATATTTCAAAAATTTAATAATAATTTATGTCTTGCCTTTTGTGCTATCTATACTTTCTATTTTCATAGAAACAGTCACGCGGGTGTTATTGTTGCAAGGTTTACGCGAGTTATACTCAAAAAATCTAATTATTAAACTTCCTATATTTTTAATATTTATTCTACTAATAACTTACGCCAACGTTTGCATAAAAAGTCAAATTTTACGAACATTTATGATTAAACGTCCACATAGATTTTTACAATACTCTCTTTAAAATAAAAGGAGGGCGACCCTGAAAGTTTTTTGAACTGGCCACTTGTAATCAATGTAATAAAAATAAGTTTAAATTTTGAAAATGGAACTCTTTGTTAATATTATTGATAAAGTATTTCATTCATTTGTCATTTGTTTTACATTTCGGCGGCAAATTTAAAAATACATAATCTGAGTTTGTTTTTGTGAAACCAGAAATATTGACAACAAAAATTACAAAGATGGCATATAGTTCTTCAAAACTTAAAACTATTTGTATTTTATTACATATATTCATGTAAATTATACAAGAATTTCTATATTAACATAATTTATTTACTTTTTAAGGTTAAAAAGTAAGGTTGTTCCAAAAAGACAAAACGGAGCTACATAGGACATGTCTGTCTGGTAGTCTGGCATAGTGGACTTGACTGATTTAAAAAAGAAATTCTATTAAGTCCGCCAGTCAGATAATAGAAAAATATTTTTTGCTTCAATTTAACTAGGAATTGTTTAGATATTAGACATTAAAGTTGAAGAGAGGGGGCTCGCTACGTTACAGTTTTCTAGAAAATATACAAAAGCGTGACGTCATGCGATCGCCGTAATTTATTAATTACGCAAAAATTAAAAAAAAATATTAAATAATCTACCTGAGGGGCAAACAAACAAAAATTAATCATCATACATATTGAAATTGAATAAAATGCAAACTGTGAACACCACTTTTATAATCTCCGATAAAATCAAGTGAAAACAAATAGTTCGAGCTGTTATTACACACTTATTCCGTTTGAAAACAATAGTGGAAATATTGTGAAGTGTGTACAAATAACCAGTGTTTTCATAAATTATTGGAATTGTTCAAATATAAAACACAAAAACAGCAACAATTTGGAGGTTAGAAATTATCAACTATCAATATTTGACGCAAACACAACTGACATTAGTTGACATTGCTGTCAGTGTTACCAACGAAGATAAATATTTCTACCCGAGATTTATACCTTCTACGTTACGTTCCGTTACACACAAAAACCTACAAAATGGATGGACAATTTCAGCTTTTGTTCGAAAAAATGAAGATTGAGATGGAAACCCAATCTAACACAATAATGGCTAAAATAGACGAGAAACTAATCCCTTTAGTGGAGGAGAACAGAAATCTAAGGACAAAGGTAGAAAAATTAGAGAACGAGTTAGAGTACCTAAAAAGAGGACAGCGAGAAAACAACATTATAATATTTGGCTTAGAGGAGATAGAAACATCTAAACTGGACTTAATACAAAAATTAAAGGAACATTTCAAAGAAGACCTAGAAATAAATTTAGAAAACTTTGAAGTCAACAAAATACATCGGTTAGGGCATAAAAAACCAGAAGATAATAAGTCGAGGCCGATCTTATGCTCGTTTGTAAACAATTGGAAGAAGAATGAAATTATTAAAAATAAGAAGAATTTAAAAAAATCTACATCACCGAGGACTACCCAAAGGAAGTGCTGCAAAAGAGAAAACAGTTACAAACAGAGTTAGTAGCAGAGAGGAATAAGGGCAATATTGCCTACCTGAAGTACGATAGACTTATAGTAAAACAGAATATTAACCAACAAGAGAAAAGAAAAAGAGAGACCTCCACTTCACCGACCGCTGGCAATAGTCAACCAAAAAATCAACAGTCTCGTCATCCAACTATGTTTAAGGGGCCATCTGCCTCTGCTGATGCGTTTGGCATGATGCGGGCAAGATCGACTTCTCTTTCAAACCTAGCTTTCAATAAAAAACAATAGCAATTAAACAACGGCAAACGGAATCTAAAACCAACCAAAGCAACTGATAACAAAGACTCAACAAATCACAAAGCTTCCCCAAGTCGACTGGTCATCGTGGGGGAAAGAGACCGCAACCTTCCAACAATAGAAGAATATAAAAATAAACTATGCCACAATCATAAACACAAAGAATCAAAAATATACGTCGCAACTTTAAATGTACGTACCTTGAGGGAAGAAGAGAATTTATCAGAACTAATGTATGCGCTAGAACAAATCAAATGGGATATTTTAGGACTCAGCGAAGTTAGGCGAGTGGGGGAAGATATAATTGTACACCCAGACTATTTACTTTTTCATATAGGGGAAACCCCAGGCCAATATGGGGTGGGATTTATTATCAAAAAACAAATAGCAGAGTATGTAGAAGGATTTGTAGGGATCTCAGAACGTATTGCAATAATAAATCTAAAACTACCAGGTTACAAAGCTCCCTGGTCTATTGTGCAAGTATATTCACCTACAGAGCAAGCTAAAGAAGAAACTATAAATAAATTTTACCTCGATCTGAATAAAGCAATTATAGAGCACTGCCACAAAAACTTAATAGTACTGGGAGATTTCAACGGTCAAATTGGTAAAAGACACCCCGGAGAAGAGTCCACAATAGGAAGCTTCACGTATTACAACAAAACTAGAAGCAAGAATGGAGAAAGAATTATTCAATTTGCACTGGGGAACAACTTGACCATATTAAATACAGTATACAAGAAAAACAAAAAGAACATGTGGACCTGGATCTCACCGGATGGGAAGAATAAAAATGAAATTGATTTTATAATGACCAACAAAACCAGATATTTCACAAACTTCGATGTAATTAAGAATCTAAATTTCAACACTGATCATAAATTGATACGAACAGAATTAACGGCGAAACAACCAAAAAATATCAGACCAAGACAATATACAGAGTACGAAAATCCTAAAAACCTCGATATAGAACAAATTAAAACTGCTTTACAAGACGCATTTACAAACTTCGAGGGCTCAACAAAAGAATTAAGAACTCAAGAAAAATATAACTGGATTGAGGACACTATAAAATCGCAAACTAAGTTAACTACGAACACTAACAAAGAATCAAAGAAAAATCTATCAACTAATACTGTTAATCTATTAGAAGAAAGAAACTATTTGATTAATGCAAGAGACACTCCAGGTAAAAGAAAACAGCTAACAAAAATAAGCAAAGAAATAAAGAATAGCATAAGAAAGGACCGGAAACAACATAGAATGAAAACTATTGAAAAGTGTATTGAGAAAACAGGTGGAACTAAAAAAGCGTATAGAGAATTACAGTATAAAAATTGGATAGTAAAATTAAAAAACGATAGACAGAAATGGAATCGTCGCCGAACAGACATACTCAGTACAGCTACAACGTATTATAAGAAATTATATGCAAGTAACACCATAAACGAGGTAGTTGATCTAGAAGAAACCTCTGATGTTCCTAGAATTATCACATCTGAAGTAAAAAAAGCTATTGAAACCCAGAACGTAGACAAAGCGCCAGGACCCGACGGAATAAATAACGAAATCTTAAAAAAAAGTAAAGAGGTGTGCATACCGGTTCTAACGGATATATTTAACGATATCATAAACACGGAAATTATTCCGCACCAGTGGTTGGAGTCTAACATCATCCTTTTATATAAAAAAGGCGATAAATACGATATTGGCAACTATCGTCCTATAAGCCTTATGTCAAACCTGTACAAGATATTTTCTAAAATAATATTGAAACGGATAGAAGGTACACTAGAGGAACACCAATCTATAGAGCAGGCAGGTTTTCGTAAAGGCTACTCAGTTATCGACCACATTTACGTAGTACGCCAAATACGCGATATAGTATGTAAGGTTGTATTCGTTATACTTCTCTATATAACGAATACAACCTTACATACTATATCGCGTTTATCGACTATAGTAAAGCGTTTGATACTTTGATTCACGCAAAAATATGGGAGGCACTAAAAGAACAAGGAATTGAGCAAAAATATATAAGATTAATAAGAAACGTATATAGTCATAGCACAGCAAAGATTAAGTTGGAAAAGAAAAGCACAGCATTTACAGTAGAAAGAGGCGTAAGACAAGGCGACCCCATGTCACCAAAACTGTTTTCAGCGGTACTGGAACATATTTTCAGGAAACTTAATTGGAAACAGCTTGGTATTAATATTAACGGGACATTGCTGACGCACTTGAGATTTGCTGATGACATTGTGCTATTTGCCAAAACTTCAAACGATATAAGTCGAATGATAAGAGAACTTGCGATAGAAAGTGATAAAGTAGGATTAAAACTGAATCCAGAAAAAACAAGAGTAATGACAAACGGAAATAAAAGTACAATACAACTAGAACAAAAAGAAATACATTACACTGATGAATATATATATTTGGGGCAGATCATAACTCAACACGAGCCCATGCAAAAGGAAGTTACGAGACGAATTACTAATGGCTGGAAGAGGTACTGGGGACTAAAAGAAGTAATGAAAGACAAAAAACTACATATAAGCATGAAAAGCAAACTATTTAATAGATGTATATTGCCCGTTTTAATGTACGGCTGCCAATCGTGGACTCTAACTCGGGATTTGACAAGCAAGTTGGCAACCTGCCAATACTCAATGGAGAGAAGTATGCTCAACGTGAAGAAATTAGATAGAATGGAAAACAGTGCGATCAGAAACAAGACAAAGGTCATTGATATTACTAGAAAAATTAGAAGATAACTTAATTCATTAATATTAATTAATTTAAAACATGGCGGCTGCTTTTGTTCGAACATTTTGTTAAGCTTCATGAGAACTCACATGAGAGCTTACCTCTCAACAGAATTCCGAACCAATCAATAAATTTTTTTTAACATGTTAATAGCAATCATTCTAATTTAAATTACTATGAAAATGAAATCACTTTAATCATTATATATGAGAATCAACTACAAAACCAAACAAGCAAATAATTGCAACAAATAAACATAACTATAAAAAATATAAAACACTAACATATTATGCTAATTCTGCCAAACAATACGAAATCTATATAACCCGATTTTATGAAGCCCTCGTCAAAATTCCGAGTGACTACCAATATTCTTCAAAAGTTTTAGCGGGATATCCCTTCCGAAAGAGTTGAAATAAAATATTCAAGACATCAATCAATATGTGACTGGTTCCCAGGTACGGATGGGATGGCATACTGTTTCATATTTCATATTGCCACCTAACTCCACAGATATTAGTCTCGGAGACTGGGTGGATTTAATTAATTTGTTGTCACATTCGAATAGGTTTCGTGTGTTCTTTTTATACACTTATCGTATATAACGAAGTCCCATCCCGCTGTCTGTAATATTTTCCCTGATAATTTTTAAGCTACACAACGGATTTAATGCAGTTTTTATTCAATATACAGAGTGATTTAAGAAGAAGTTTTATATGTATAATACAGGACCACGCGGGCGGAACCTTTAACGGAATCAGTATGTAGTTAATAGTCCAAATATTTTTATGAGATTTTACTTATTTTAATTAAACTGAGAAGAAATTTATCTGTTAATCCACAATTTTAAACTAACCATAGACTCGGAAGAAAACAAAATAATCTACTAACTTATGCTATATTAGTTTTTATCAAAAGTTCAGGTTCCACCGAGATATGAACTCGGATCGCTGGATTCAAAGTCCAGAGTGCTCACCATTACACCATGGAACCGTTGGATACGATCTGCTTTTTCTGTTACTTGAATAAAATTGTAGACCTTTACCAACACCTGTGTAAATATTAAAGTATGCGTTAATATCGTATTAAATAAATCAATTAGTGCATTAACAAATCGGTTACGTTAATTAATCGGTTCCATGGTGTAATGGTTAGCACTCTGGACTTTGAATCCAGCGATCCGAGTTCAAATCTCGGTGGAACCTTATCTTTTTGTTAAAGAAAAAAAAATCCAGATGATTTTGTTTTTAAGCTAAAACTATTAAATTTTCTCCTAGTAGTTAAAACATTTAAAGTGTATGTCAATTTACACTCAAAACTATTAATTTAATAACGCCTCACAAGGCCTCACTACTTTAATATACATTCAACTACATTTTTATTGCTTAAGAACGTTTAAATTAGAAAGAAGTACCTGAACTCATTACGAAATGTAGTAGGTATAACTTTCCCTTTTCCGTAGCGTATTTAATTTATTCTCTGTCCCTTGGTCTAATCAACTCGTATATGCGCCCGGTTCGGATATTGGCAAAAAACAATATTTTACATGGGTCGCTAAGCGGTCGTCGCAAATGTATGCTGGTGGACGCGGTCGGCGCTTTGTTGATACACAAGGGGCTCCAATGGTACAGATCCATCTAAAGATTTGTCGTGTAAATATTTTTTTATTGTTTAACTTTTGATTAAAGATAAAGAGAGAGAGAGAGAAAGAGTAAGAGATAAATTTATGTCTTTCCAGTCGTGAGATGTATTACTCAATTAAAATTGAGTCAATTAAAAAAAAGGAAGTATAAGAAGTTAGATTATTTTATTGATTTGATACCTCACGGCTGCAACAAAGAAAGTTAGCTAATTCAGCAAATTCTGCTATTATAACACAAATGTAATTATGGAAAAGTCAATAGCACTTAAACTACAACACTTTATACGTACCTATCCCATACAAGAAACAACAATAATAATGTCTTTTGTTTCTTTTTTATAATCTGAAATGTGTAACGATTGTATAATCTTTTTATTATGTCAAAGGTAATATTTGTATTGTTTTTTCTATTTTTGGAATAGATTTATTGTCAAAAAAGTATAATTTTTGATATCTATGTTTTGTTTGGTTCTCTGCTGTTTGTACCTTATAAAGACATAGTTTAATAAACATGTGTTTTGTGCCTTTACAAGGTATTGTCAATTATACTGCTAAATTGTAAGATTTTTAATTATAGTTAAATGCTCTGCTATGGATTTGAGAAAACTTAATGTGCGACCATTTTTAATCTGGTTATGTTTTGATCATGATGTGGTGAACGGTGTTGGTGTGCAATTATATCTCATTTGTTTGACTTTGTAAGTTCAATGTAAATTGTATCACTGTTTGTTTACCCGTGAAAATTAATAAAAAAAAGAAAAGATTTATATTTATTTTATAAAATGTATATTTATTTATATATTTAGACAAATTTAATCGTCTATTGTGAGATAAATTGAATTAAAATTTTATTCTTGTCCACATCTAAAATGTATTATATTCATAGACAAATCGTTATTCCTTGGCCCCATGTAACTATGCTCGTCTAGAGATCACATTAAATATTGACAAAATAAAAATGTAGAATGTCAAGAGACGCGGCCCGTTATGGCGACGCCGGCTAACCTCCGGGAGCGATTCCATTTTCAAACGTTTCCCGCCAATAAATATCTTATCGAGTTACAATGAGGGCGCTACGGGAATATTCGACAAGTTCTTGGTATGTATTTATGTTACAATATCTGATGTGCCGTGTCCATAAAAGTTTGGAATTCTACATAATTTATTATTTATTTGTATGGCTTTGAACGTCTTATATCTGGGTTATATTCTGACCATGACTTAATATTAAATTCAAATATCAATTGCGAGTCACGATTATGTCTGAATTATCAAAATATGGTACCGTAGGATTTAGAACACTTACTATCCACTGACTCAGAACCCGGGTGAGCCCAAGTACCAAATACTTAGGTTTGGACTATAGTTTAATTTAATTTGATATATTTACCAATTACGAAACTGTGCATAACATTTGCTATAAACTATTACTAAGCGACAATTCGGATATTTAAATATATATAACTCAAAGGTGACTGACTCACATAGTGATCTATCAACGTACAGCCCAAACCACTGGACGGATCGGGCTGAAATATGGCATGCAGGTAGATGTTCTGACGTAGGCATCCGCTAAGAATGATTTTGATTAATTCTACCCCCAAGGAGTTAAAATAGGGAATGAAAGTTTGTATGAAACTTTGTCAATATTAAACCGATCGGGCTGAGACTTTGCATGCATAAAGATAGTATGACTTAGGCATCCCCTAAGAAAAGATTTTGATCAATTCTACCCCCAAGGAGATAAAATAGGGGATGAAAGTTTGTATGAAACTTTATCAATTTTAAACCGATCTTTGCATGGCTGAGACTTTGCATGCAAAAAGCTACTACGATGTAGGCATCCCCAAAGAAAGGATTTTGATAAATTCTACCCGTAAGTGGATAAAATAAAGGTTGAAACTTTATTTCAGGTATTTTATATGATATAATGAATAAATATTCGTTCGAAATCTTAGTTGAGCTTTTTTTTAAAAAAAACATAAATTATATTTGTTTTATGCTGTATCTTACAAATAAGAAACACCATATAGGTACCCAAGAAACGTATTCTTGGTCAAATCCAATGCCACTGCTCCCTCAATAATTATTTTTTTTTTAAATACCCCAATAATTTAGTTGGATGAATAAATATTTTATTTGGAGAAAAATGGAAGACACCGATCTAATGCCAGGAAACTCGTCTCTAATAAAAGAATATTTTTTGCAAATGTTTAATAAAAGCAACGTCATACAGATAATCAAATAGAGTTAATTATAAGTGATGTAAAAATTAGTAGGGCAATAGGGATGATGACTAATTTTTGTTTATTTGTCTGTCAGGTAGAGTGTTAAAAAATATTAAACATGTATCTTTTCATTTTTTCGTAATCATAAAATTACGGCGTTACATGGAGTTGAAATTTCGCATGACGTCACGTTATGGTACGTTTTCTACACAACTGTGACGTAGCGAGCCCTCACTCCTCAACTTTAATAAATGTTATCTAAACTATTTCTTGTTAAATTGAAGTAAAAAAAAATACGTATCTAATATTTTTCTATTACCTGACTGACGGACTAAATAGAATTGCATTTTTTTTACCCAGTCATCATCCCTATTCTGCCAATGTTTGTTTGTGTAAGTATGAAAAGTCAATAGCTCTTAAACTACAACCCTTCATGAGACAGTTATTATTATTAGATCACAAAATAACAAATATATCTGTTACCATTGTTTTGTGAGGATGACACTGCACTAATCATACCGGACATCAGGTAGCTGAAAGATAATGGCAAAATATAAGTAGTTGGGAATCTATTGAGATGCGATAGTCAGTTACCTGGCTTGATGCATGGTAAAGTTGAAAAATTTGTTTTGCTAAAACTCAGGTTCCACCAAGATTTGAACTCGGATCGCTGGATTCAGAGTCCAGAGTGCCCACCATTACTCCATGGAACCGATTACTAATGAATACATATATTAATCGACTTGGTAACTATTTACACAGTTGTATGGAAACCTACGCAGTCTAGTAGTGTCCCCGAGTAAAATCTCTGTTAATATCGGTTCCATGGTGTAATGGTTAATATACCGGACCTAACTTATATTAATTAAAGGTAAAAAAAAACAAAAGACGTGAATAAGAAATGACGTTTTAAACAGTTAATAGAATATCAAAAGAAAAAGAAATATTACAAAAGAATTTTAAGTACATAAAATTATGGTGGATTCGTCCATAGTTAGCATTCTGGACATTTAATCCAGTGATCCGAATTCAAATCTCGGTGGAAACTATTTTTGATATCAATCATAAACTGTTTGCCATGCCATGTCACCCCCCAAAATAAGAGCGCCCTAGGCAGTAGCTTAGTTTGCCTATTTGAGTAGGCCAATCAATCAATCCTTAATTGCATAAAAATATGGTGTAACAGATGTCATAAAATAAGGATATCATATATTTACTGTTTGACAGTGTGCAATAGTTTTAGTAGGTATATAAATTTACATTTTAATCTATTCATGCATTAACCTGAATATTATTTTAATCGCACATCATTAAATTAAAACATTTGATTCAGTTCCTATAACACATTATTTCAGTCTTATAGTTTAAAAATAATTAATAGTAATAATTTCAAAATTCGATTTCATTTATATGTTACAAAAATGCTTAATACATGAATCTATGTCAATTACAAAATAATTCTATCATATATACAATTCTAAAATATCTCATTGTATATAATTTATTTATTGTGTCTTTGTTTATATATATATGTCGCATCATCTTAACGAAGATTGTTTGATTTAGTTTCTTTTATTTTAATTGCTAGTTACTCAATTACTCGATTGTAGAGAGAGCGTGATCATTGATACTTTTAATTTTATTAGAATGATGACACTGAGTTTGACAGTTCGTTAACAAAAAGCAAGTTGCCGCCATTTTGCCAGACATTCTGTTTCCGATCGCCGAGGAGTAAAGACATCCAACGACATCACGCTCATCTCGTAATATTTTCGTATGAAAAGTGATAAAATGGAATAAATCCACATTGGTATACACGCCTGTAGTGTTATTTTAAACATAGTCCTCCGATATGGACCATCACTAAAATTGCTTGCATTCCAAATATTCCTGTATCGAGTAAAATGATTTGTTCAGAAGCCACTCCGTCAAAGTTTTTTTAAAAATGTTACTGTTAATCGGTAAGTCTATTAGTTTCGCTGGAAGCTTGTTGAATATATTTATAGCTTATATACCAAGGTAATTTTTTTAATTCTTAATCATAGGCTTACGGTAGTCTCGTCTTTTTATACCACATATTGCTCGTATGCATTTTTTTGACCGATAAATAGTCTTTTCATATCTACGCTATTACTCCATATTATTACAGCATAACGTAGCAAGGATGATACGTATCCATGATATGCTTGTTAGGCTATATTTTTAGAAGCGACTATTCTGACTCTAGTGTAAAAACGAATTTATCTATTTTTGTAGCTAAACTATCAATGTGATTTTTCCAGTGTAAATGTTCATCCAGAGTTATGCCTAAAAACCGTGATGTACTATGTCAATATTGGAATTTTTATGGTGTATATTTAAGTTTATTTTTTTTGATTTAGCTGTATGAAATTGTATTATGTTAGTTTTTGATATGTTATTTTTAAATTGTTTTTGTTTAGCCATTCTATAACATCAGAAATTATGTTATTAATATTCTAGTTGGTCAATATTTTTATTTTGAAACAGTAGTGTACAGTCATCAGCAAATAAGAAACTGTCATTTGTAGTTATATTAGGGAGGTCATTGATGTATACTATGAAAAGTAAAGGTCCTAAAATGCTGCCCTGTGGTACACCATTTTTTATGTTTCGATAATTTGAACGAATGGTTCCTTATTATTTCTGTACACTGTTGTCTATTCCTCCAATAACTTTTGAACCAGCCAGCCCCGTGTAATCGAATCATTAGCTTTGTATTTACATTAAGCATTGTAAATACAAAACTAACGATTCGAGTCCATTAGTTAAATAATTATTTAATAAATTTAGTCAAATTTTAAATACAATATACTTCAGATAAAACCATGAACTATTTCAGCATAATAAAATTGTACAACTTTTCACAGACATAAGTCTCGGCTTCTAAACTCTTCAAATGATTTCTCCTATGCAATATTAAAAGTGCAATCGAAAAAGTTTTGCTTACATCGCTCCGGGTACGGATGTTGCTCGAGTAATCTGTCTTGGGCACCGCTTAAATATTTTATTAAAAAGGGCGCGTCGCACCATCACTCTTGTCGCGCAATATCGCCGCGGCGACGCGCGACAAGCGTCGCCCAGCGACGGCAGAACAAATCGTTGCGTGTAGATGCTCTGGAATGCTGGGGTGATAGAGAAATGAGTTCGATACCTCCACTTGTGGAGTTTAAAGAGATTGTATACTTATTAGCGTTAAACCTTCTTTCTTATTAATGTCCATACAAAAGGTTAATAGTAGAAAAGTGCTATCTCTTATGGACTTTGAATTGTTTAAAAAGTTTGTATACAAATTAAAAAAAAAAATCTATTATTGGATTTGTTTGTAATAATTGTTGTTATGTTAAAAACATAAGTTATGAAGAATACAGAGCTAATTAAATCAAATGAATTTTTAATTTTGTTATTAAAAATTTATTTGATTTGAATCTTTGGATAAAATGTAATAAGCGTCAGTCTAAACTGACCTTTTAACCTACTTAACATAGACTACTATTTCTTTTATGTGTATAAAAACTTTTGTCTAAATAATCGTATGACACCTTTTTTGTACCCAATTGCTTTATCTAAATAAAAATATTATATAACCAAAACACAGATAAATATGAACTACCCAAAAGTGACAGTGAAAGTTGTAGTTTATTGTTTATTTATGTAATAATATAATCCTTTGAATGCGCAGATTCTGTTTTTCATGCTATAAAGGTCGGTTCATATTTAGCAGAAGATGCGTGCGGCTCATCAGCCAATTCAATAATAATTAGTAAAGCTATAACATTTTACTTATTGTAAAATAAAATAAAAAAAACACCAATAATCACAGAATCTCTCTCTATGTTCTGTGCCAATAATATATATATATATATATATTCATCTTATCTTTATGTTTATTTTCTAAAAGTTTTGCAAATTCTAAAACTTTTTTTAGATTTTATGACAAATTTGGTTTTCACGGAATAGTCGGTGAATATTGTTAGTAATTCCAAGTCGCGCGTTTTCCACGGGGTTTCATTGAGTGTCCATAGAGAATACAAATATTGTAAATATCTCATCTTATTACGATATCGAAGTGGTTTGGCCTTAGTTATAGCAAATAAGCACCTAGAACTGACAAAGACAAGACATTTGATCTTGCATACTCGACGGAAAGGCCATCACGTACTAATGCTTGCTACCATGAGACGCTCGACGGATCTTCCGTCAGATTTGCACTGACCCTAACACCTACCTCTTAAATACAAAAAGGTAAGTAATGAAGGAGAAGCTAAATAAAAACAAAAGACGACCGGGTCATGTCCGAAGGCGATTTGTCCTAACCCCGAGTAGATTGCGTTCGAAATGAAAAGTGGGTAGTTTTCCAACTTTTTCCATCGCACTCACTGTCGTAAATACTTGTCGGGGTCGCGTCAACCCCTTGACTGATTTGCATTGTGGTGAAAAATGAACCGTTGACTCATTGCTTTTTCTCTTAGCTTGGAGAAGATATTGTTTTTAGGGTACCGCACCTCAATAGGAAACGGAAACCTTATTATTTTGTAGTTTAACTGTTTGTCCCAAAATCTGTCAGAGCTAAATTTACAAGAAAAAATAAAAATAAATTGTAATTTAATGTAATAATACGAGAAAATCTGTCTGCGATACAATTGCTAGCCAACTGTCGCAAGGCTGGTGATTATAAAAGAAAATAGAAAAATAAAATATTAGACAACATAATATACTCATGCATTGCTTAGATTCCAAAATAAGCCTCACTTAAAGCTCAGATATCATGAAGCTGAGACAATGACGGTACCGCAACCCGAGACAATATAGAAAAGTTTTTTTCTCCATTAACCCGATTGGGATTCCAAACCGGGACCTCAGAGATGGTCCCGGCTGCATCTGTAGACGTGCAGACGTGTAATAAAGTAAATGGTAAAATTAATATAAAAACAGTTCGTATGTTTACCTTAAAATAAAATTACAATTGCTATATAGAACAAATACATAGCCCTTTTTGGGTTTCCTGAAATATGTAAACTTGGACGATATTTCAAGATGCACTTTCAGATTAACATTTTCTATTTTAATTATAATAAATTATTTTATTATAATTAAAATAGAAAATGTCATAATATTTTATATTTAAATTTATAAGATATACAATAACATGTTCACAACAGAAGATTTTTTTTCGAACTGACATTCATAAAGAGCATATTGGATTAGTCAAAATTTGAAATTACGGAAGGTGAATAATTAAAAAGAAATTATCTTGAATATCAAAGACAAAAAGTTTGCATGCTGAAACCTAGGACGAAATAAACGGTGGTACGGCACACCGTTACAGAATGAACCATTGATAGGTTAGGTGTCGATAAAATGATGATATATAAGTAATAAACAAATACATTTATATAAAATATCACTAAATGCATTGGCGACAAGAAGGATGAGAATGTTTTTTTGGATCTATTTTACTACAAATTTCAGAAACTAAACAAGAGGTAAATTTCTTTTTAAAATCTGAAGTGGCTCCTCAATCCATACAACATTCCTATTTAAACAGCTTAAGTGACTCCGTGGGCGAGGTACAAACCAGCCTTCAAAGTCAAAATATTTATTTCTAACTCTTGATAATTTTAATTGAATCAGGTCTGCACCTCACCTAAACAATCAGTCTGGCCATTCAAAGAGCGGAAATAAAAGTTTGAATATATATGTAAAAATATTTCTTTCTGTCGCTCAGCAGCAGCTAAAGTTTGTGATATATTCGACTGTTTCGTAATAAGTCAATTGATTTTGCAGTTGCTCAGTCAGTGAAAGGCTACAGGTTCGAAACTCCTCTAGAGCGCATAAGACAGGTCCAGGTTTTAAGTATGTATTATATTTAATTTCGCAAAGGGAGCTCTTAACCTTCTATGTTACAGAGGACTATGTAAATATACTTTCTTCATAAAGATTGAGAATAATTTTCATAGTTTTGCTTTATCGTAGTTTGGTATACATATAAATAAATAACCACAACTTCAGACAATATCGAAATTATAATTTTCTATACTGTTCCGACCAGGAATCGTACCAAGCAACTCAGAAATAGTGATACATTGAATCCAGCCTGGGACTCGCTCTGATGATATAGAAGTCGTAAGCTACCTTTAAACTTATACTTTATAACATAAATAACAATTTCAAAATAATAACTAATGTTACAAATACATGGAAAACTCTTGCCTACACAATAACAAGTTAAACTTTAAAGAAAATAGATTGATTAATATATGAGAAACCAAATTATGTGTGCCATCATCATCATCAGCCCTTTTACGTCCCCACTGCAGGGGCTCAGGCCTTCCTTATGGATGGTTAAGGAGGATGGGCCATGACCCTCCACGCTGGTCCAATGCGGATTGGAGGGTATTAACGACTGCAAATGCAGCCGGGACCAACGGCTTAACGTGCCTTCCGAAGCACGGAGTAGCTCGAGACAATACTTTTTTGGTCACCCATCCCGTGACCGACCCTTTCGAAAGTTGCTTAACGACTACGATCGCGGGCCGCGGCGCTAATCAACTACGCCACCGAGCTACTATGTGTGCCAATGAATCGAATATTATAATGGGCAATCAAAACATTAAACATTATTATTTGAACTGAACATGATATATTATCTCGAGTCCCGGCTGCATTTGCTGTCGTTAACACCCAAAGAACCGTACTGGACTCGTCAGTGGATGTGATGGATCATGCATGGTCCATTTCTCTATTTAATCGATTTGTTCCATTCATAGACCTGATCCACAGCAGTAGGCATATAAAAAAAATCACCTGCGGGAAGTTACATCGTACGCGGGGGTACAGAGGCTTTAATTTACGCGGGAAAACAGCTAGTTTGATAGAAGTTGGTTCACAATTCACGAAGAAATCGGTGCGCATATCTACTTACATAAAAAATATACATACTTGTTGGAGAATAGAGAAAATCCTTTCGGATTTTGTATGAATGCTAAATATACTTATTAATTTTATTAACCTTTTGTTTTTTCGCTGATAAAAGCATGTCGTCTAAATGTTGGTAAACAAAACTACCAATTCGATTTCGATAAAATTTATATGGGACCACCTCGGGTCCATAAGTTGTCTAAAAAAATAAAGTTTTTTTTTATATCAGTCAACAATTCGTGGAATATATATATAAAAAAAATACAAAGCATTGTCGTTGCACATAATAATTTCATCCGTTTTGATTTTGAAGTCCGTTAAAATAGCACCGTATAATAGCAATTCTGATGTACGCAATCAACATTAGTTTTTGATCAATACATCATACATCAATAGATTGGTGATGATGATGAAGGGAGAATAGGGAACTCGATGGCGTAGTGGTTAGCGCGCTCGGTCTGCGATACGGTTGTTAAGCTTCTTTCGCTATCCGGTCTTAGGATGGATGATCAAAAAGTTATTATCTCGAACTTCTCCGTGCTTCGGAAGGCAGTTAAGCTCGTTGGTCTTGGCATCTGCAATTGTTAATACCCACCAATCTGCATTAGGCGTGATGGTCATGGCATATTCTCTCTATTCGATCTGATTAGTGTCCATCCATAAGGGAGGTCTGTGCCTCATCAACAGGGACATTAATAAACTGGTGATATTTTGTTCTATTCCCGTCTACGGTCAAATAATCTAGCAATTGCCAATATCATAATAAATCACGGGACTATATGTGACTAATTACATAAACTCGAAAGCGAAATTGCTCTCTAAAAAATCCTTTCAAGAACGCTAGCTAATGTGATTGCGCTCAGGTGCGCCACTCGAGCGAGTATATTGCGATACGAGTATAGGGACACTAAAATGGTGCTTTTGGTTCAAAATATTTAAAGTTAACAAGAATACAAAAAAGCAATAATAATTTGAGTTTTTATTTATTTCCTTAGAGATGGATTAATTTACTTTTGAATAGGTATAACTAATATATTTTAATTTTTAAATAAAAGGAAATGAATTTTGTTTAAATATCACAGATATTAAATAGTTCTTATGATATTTTAATGCAACCAACTATTCAAAATAAATTTTCATTTCATATTGATGATGTGTTAAATTGATGATAAGGAAAAGTATTATCAAAATTTTTAGGTCTTTACTTTTGTAACCACGAGTTTTCGCTGCAGTGTCAATTAATAATTGTAATAGCTCTCAGGATTTACAATTTGTTCTTAGTTTAATCACAAAATTCATTGTGTTTTTGAGCTTTTATTATAATACCTGCTGTAAACGAAGATTGTGAACAATATTATGTTTCCGTGTTCATTAACTTTATAGTATTATAAACAGGAACGGTTTTATTTATTTGCTTGTTTATGATTATAAAACTCAAAAAATTGTATGAGTATAGATTTATGACAGTTAAAATTTGAATGTAAAAAAAAAATCCATGTGAACATTTTATGCGCCATGATCAGCAGATCGGTTCCGTATATAAATCATATGCTGTCGCAGCGTATTGGATTAAGATTTCCTCAGATGTATTGGATCGAAGGCTTCATCTCGTCGAGTGACAAGGAGGGGGGAGGTGCAGACGCGAATTTCCCCGGAGGTGGGGAAATGGGCGATGTATATTGCGTTACATGAAAACTATTCTTTGAATATATTACCGTATATGTTGCGGAATTAAATTATAACAAGATTGGTGGCAATTCTGTAGCACAGAGTACATTAAATTTAGTTTGAATCATATGCTAGTATACACGGGTGTCATATTGTTAAGAGCATATGTGACTATGCCAAATTAAAATTAGTTTACTTTTAGTTTAGTTAAAAGTAGTACAACGGAGTTGTAATGTAAAGGTGTCAATAAATAATTCAGCTCTTCAAATAAAATAAAAGTTCTTTTAAGGAAAGCGAGGTTAAAAATTCTTTTTTTTGACATAATTTTTTTTTAAAGCTTTAAATACTCGAGTTGTACTCATATTAAATTACATGTTTGTACGTACTTTACATAGAAGTCCTTCGCTCAATATTAACAACCTACATAAACTTCCATTGTAGAAAAGTATTTTTTAAGTTTTTCATTTTTAATAATCTATAAAATTGGACGATACATTAATAAGCGATATTTTGTTTTATTCAATGATATTATAAATATTATTGTTATTTATTTATTAGTAGCGGTCTGCGCCAGTGTTGTGATACTTGTGTGAAACCGTATAAACGGTTTGACTGTCGGTCAAGGTCAAAGTCATTAAATTATTGAATTTAAATAAAATAAAAAAATGCTACTTGTCATCTAAATATTTTTGTTACTTACTACAGAAATCACCAGTAGCTATAAATTTGATTTCGACATATTTTTAATATTTCAAATAAAAATACATTTCGAAATTCGGACTACAGTCCTAAAGTGGATGCTGCTTTTGAAGTGAATTCGGAAACATGAGTGAATTCGAATTCGGTTTCGGATTTTTACGGAATCGCTCCCCAGTTCGTGAAGAAATTGGTGAACGAACCAAAAAACCGTACCCGTTGATCATAATTTCCCCCTTTTCGATTTGAAGTCTGTGAAAAATTCATCAATCTACCTTATGATCGAAACTTCGCGAAGTTTAATCGCCTCTTTATCGACTGAGTTCTATATTTGAAATATGTCCAGCGCAACTCCTAGTTCAATTAACGGAGTGCCGTTATTAATGGGACGCTCCCGGGCGTCCGATTAAACTCAATCTCCGGTAATCCGCAGAGCGAGGCCCGCTTCCACTAACTGCAGTTAATCTGCCGTCTTAGATGGCAAAATATTAATGTTGAAAATCCCACATTTTGATGAAATAAAGATTGAAGGTTTAGGGAAATAGTTTATTTTCAGAATAATATAAAAATATTTATCTTTATTTTCGAAGCATTTGTATGCGCTATGAGTTCAAATCTAAGCTGTGTTACGCTTAAACACTGTAATTGCTATTACCGTGTTTTGCTGTCAGATGTAAGTAATTTTGTATTCTCAAATTATATTATAATAAAATAGACATAAATAAAAGCTCTTGATTTTTGAAGATTTGATATTGTAAAGTGAAACGAAACTTGCTTAAAGCAAGAACTTATTTTGTTAATATTAAGCCAAATATAATGTAATAAAAATTATCGATGTCATAATTTTGAAATAGTTTTACTCCTTCCCAGCAGTATATTTATTTTGCTAAGTGTCTATAACAACGTGTCTATAACAAAAATTAATGTAAAACTATAATTGAACAAGCGTGTAGATGATAGAGTTGCTGTTGAATTACACTGGTTGAAAAAAGTTTAGCATGCGGGATACAGCAATTTTTTTCTATATTTAGTAAAATCAGAAAGCAAGAAATTAAGCGCTTTTACAAAGTATTTCGAAGAATAATCAAGGGCTAATGTTCCAAAACTCCATTAATAAAAATGTATGGTTTATCATTTGACTCCCGAGGAAAAGTTAACTGCTAACCGAAAGTTATTCGAATACTATGTAACCCGTCGAATGGAACCGTGCCCTTAGCGGGTTGCGCGGGGAAGGCACGCACTAATTGCCGACGAGAATTCGATGCCATAAATCACGGACATAATATAACTGCGAGAGGCAGTCGTCGCGCGCCGGCTCGGAATGCACGCCCCAAATCCAGCGGGGCCCGACCGAATTTCGAATTTCACCAGGGATTTTCGAAATTCGAACGCTAGATTGCCCGCCGTTTTCTATATAGACGCTAGATTTCTTTTTGTTACTGATAAGTAAAGTTACTTGGCCAAATGCACAAGCCGTGCCTGCCATATTATATATATAAAAAAAGGTTAAGTTATATGAAACTATTTGATATATCATACTCATAAAATGGAGTGAATTTGGTAGGTAATAGAAGATTTTCAATACTTCATCTACGTCAAAAAAGAGTCTAATTACGAAGTCGCTGATTATCTAGTTAAACGTTATGTTCATATTTAAAAAAAATGGGTTATTTCCAAATTCAAGATTACAGACACACATTTGTATGTATAAAACCCTTTATTACAGTTCTTGATATTTCAAAATTAGTAACAATAGATAAAGACTGTGGGATTGACTCTTAAAAATGTTGTTATATTGAATGGAGTAAGATATAATAGTAAGATTTTTTATTTGAAAGTGGTTGGTAGCATACAGGTTAACGTAGGTTAATTTTTACAGCGAAAACATCTTATCTCTAGACGAATATAGGTACGTTCCTTCAAAATAATATGCAAGATGTCCCCTATATTATTAGTGACCCAATACATAGTATAAATTAAATATTTGTGAGACCTGGTTTTGCTGTCTGTTTGTATTACTTAAATAAATACAATGCTACTCAGATAAATAAATACAATGATATTAAATAAGCTATACTAGAATAAAATAACAACATTAATTTCTATTTGTTATTATAGTTGACGCTAATATACAAATTTTGTATGTGGACTTTTCTGTGTCTTGTATCATATGCAAACAATTTTCTTCAAAAAAGTTTATTTGAAGATTTTTCATATTTATTTTCAATTACTATAGTGAAAAGCTATTTTCATTGCATGTGCATGATAGGCATCTTATTTATTGCAAAAAATTGCCGAAATTTTTCTAAAAAAAAAAGTAAGTTATAAGTGAATTTTTTATAGGTTCGCCCTTATAAAACTAATTTCATTTCATACAATACATCCTAAAATTATACAAGTTCACAGACTTCTTAGTCTTACCTAATTATTATTGGTTTTCAGGTTCATTAAAGAGTCATTCCTCATTAAGGGATACGCACAATGGGGCTTCTGAATATAACTACAATTATTAAAAATACTTAAAAAATAAAAAATGTATGGCGATGGTAAATCACAATGGTGTAGGATGTAGACCCCGGTTGTTGTTAATTAAAATGAAGTTGATCTATAAAAGAGCACGAGCCACATGTTTTGAATAAGGTGTAGTGTTTGTGAAGTAAGGGCTTATAGAGTTAGGGCGCTTGTGCACTACACTGAATTTTCAGGTCCGGCGGTCCAATTTTTTCCGGTCCGGAATGACATGAAAAACTCGCATGAGCAGCTTGTGTACTTGTCCGTTTTTTTCCTGATCGGAGCGGCGCAGTGTAGGGCAGCTCTCTTTGAAGCTACACGTCACTTACGCTAGGTACGATGAGATTTTTGGAACGTCGGTAATTCCGTTGACGTAGAAAGGTACCTAAATAATGATCTGATCGTTTTACATAAACCATAACAAATTATGGCAAGACGAAAGCATTTTTTTACTACTATCGGATGACTACTATCAGATGTAAAAACTTATACCCTTACTAATTTAGGAACAGCATTATTCACATACAATAGCTAAAAATATCTGTGACATTAGAATAAAATAACTGATAATGGTCTAGTACTTGATGTTTTAATTTTTAAACGTGCTATTTTTTTTCGAAGTTTTGTAAAAACAACTTTCAGCGATTTCAGAGATAGACCAATAGGTGGCGCCATTTCGTAAACAAATCAAAATTAGTGCCGTGTTAGCGGAGAAATAATAATTCTCCGCTAACACGGCACTAATTTTGATTTGTTTACGAAATTACCGCCGGACATGAAAATTCAGTGTAGTGCACAAGCGCCCTTAGGACATGTAGAGTTAGATCTTGGCTCTACGAGTACTGATAATTTTTTGACAGCGCAAGTCATATGGTCTCGGCTTGGCAACACTATACATGAAAATGTTTATGGAGGATTTTTATAATATTTTAGTCGTAGCAGTCAGGTTTTTGAAAAGAAAGCTTTTGAAAAAAGAAAATTTTATTTGTAACTTGATGGTGTATTTAAAATTTTCGATATCAATAAAGAACCGGTAAGGTGCATTTATAATTACAATAATATCGATATTTCATTCTACTTATTAACTATACTATATTTTCATATGGTATGAATATTAAAACCAACTTTTCCGGTTAAAAATGAAAATGAATAAACATCCGCCATCTTTGAAAGCAGCTCGTTTGATACATTTTCCAGCCTCCCCAAGGGTTATTTATGAACAGTCACTGAGCTATGTAATAATCTGACGCCGGATTTAATTTGTCGGACTGATTTCACACTAGGGTAAAACAGAGACGGCAACATTCAACATTACTAAAGAAAAAAGAGATGAGAAGGATATCGTTAGCGGTTTCGGCAGAACTGTAATGGTAAATCAGCTGTGCGAAAATTTATTCAACCTTTTTGAAGCGAAATAAAACGAAAGGATTTGTTGCGAGCCGAACTCTGCTCTTTCGGTTGTTAATGAGATTGAGGTCTTATCTGATTTAAATATTGGCCACTTAAAGGTTTCAAAGAGATCATTGGAAAACCCTAAGGGGTAGCTTTAACCTTTTATTTTAAAAGTTCGACCAAGAAATATCTAACGTTTGCTTTAAACAATTATAAATAACTTCAAATTTAAGATATCATTCATTAAATATCTCTAAAAAAAGATTGCGATGGCAATCACTATCACATGTCAAATAGTTGTAGTTGTGAAGTTCGTGAATATCTTTCAAATATCTAATTAAAAGAGATTGCGGGAATGTTTAAAATCAGGCAACTAACTTAAGACTCTAGAAGAGCTCTATTTTATTTATACCTATTTTAATTTATTTTCAAAAAGTACCATGTCCACTATTACAAATTTTAATCATAATTTAGTGTACTAAAGTACCTACTGGCAGATATAAACGTAGCACAGATCGTTTTAAAGCAAATACAATGGCTTTTAATTCTATTGTCGCAGGGGTGCTGGCAATGCCCACTGATTAATTACTCTACAAACAATAAACCAGACACCAGTGAAAGCTGATCTCCCAATCCCTCCTTTATTAATAGACTGATGTAACACGGAGGGGATAAAGCTGGTATTTTTGAGGGTCTCCATATAATGGACTTTGTAATGGGAGGATAAGAAGGGAGACAATTAGGGCCACTAATGAAACAGCTACTCGAAGACGTAGGATGAAAAACCGTTTTATTTGTTTTTGTTGTCTGATGAATATTTAGGCTTTAAAGATTATAGTGACTTAGCAGTTTTGAGTGTCTATAATAATGGGTATTATAATGTGTATATTTGTCTTACTGTCTGTAAAGTAAGCTATACATATCATAAAACAAATACCCTTCCCGCTGTCTGTACGCTGTGATCTTTTAACCTACACAACGAATTTTAATACGGTTTGGATCACTTTGCAGCGTGATTCATAAGGAAAGTTTTACTAATGACATTTATTAAAAACTGCAATTTGTTTCTGAAGAATCTTTATTAAGTGTACCTAGCCAAAGTTTAAGTTTGTATCAAAAGGTGTGTATACATAGAATTTAATGAACCAGAAACATTTTAAGGTTACTCGACTGATATCTATACATATAGAACAATAATCCTAAGGGAACTCAATTTGTTACTTACCTAATCTTTCTAAAATTCCCCTTAAACTCTTATAAAAATAACACATCGAAAAAATTAATAATCTTTGATATATTTGCTTAACTGAGAGGTAAAGTTGTTGAATATCATAATTTCGTTGAACTTTATAGTGCTTTATATTATTTTCTATTTGACCTCCAGTATTTTTTTGTGCTTAAAACAGTATGTTTCATTATTGTAGTACGACACATGTATATTTTCCTTGATAACACTTGTACACTCGTTATGTGGAGTCCATTTGTTTGCCACAAGGCGACCTAATCTCGCGATTGTACCCGGATAATCCGGGATCACGAATCATGACGCTATTGTTGTAAGTGTGAAACCGACACAAATAGGCTGGCGGCTTTGCGCGTCCCCAGTGTACCCTAGCTTATCACGGAAACATTAAAATTGAAATCTATTACCGAAGGAGAAAGGTGACGTTTCGTGTAAACAGCTCATTCGTTTTCGGTTTTTGGTGAAATATGATTTCTTTTTTCGAACCGCTTTTGAAAATATATAACTAATTTAAACTTTATTGTGTGATGTTTCGTTTGGATTTCGCTTACAGATCAGAATATCATTGTAATTTGTGTGGATTGTGCGAAAGGAACGGCCGATGTGCATTTTGAATTGTTATTTATATATGCCCATTGTACTTGTTTAATAACGAGATTATTAGCTCGCCTTTTAGGGTGGTTTGCTCATACATTTGCGTGTTGGTTTAATGACACGTAACTTTATTTAGTCCTCAATTGGTGTAAGTATGTTTGTATTTATTATAGAGTTATTTGTATACTGTATATTATCACAAATAATATAGCTAACTATTTTTGTTTAGGTTCAGACAATAGGAATGATGACTAATTTTTGTTTGTTTGTCAGTCAGGTAGAGTGTTAAAAATTATTAAACACGTATTTTTTTCGTAATCATAAAATTACGGCTTTATATTGAGTTGAAATTTCGCATGACGTCACGTTAGGGTAAGTTTTCTACTCAACTGTGACGTAGCGAGCCCCCACTCCTCAACTTTAATGGCTGTTATCTAAGCTATTTCTTGTTAAATTGAAGTAAAAAAAAAAATACGTATCTAATATTTTGCTATTATCTGACTGACGGACTAAATGGAATTGCATTTTTTTTACCCAGTCATCATCCCTATTATGCGTGGTAACTGTCATATTTACAATGCATTCCATTAGATCTTAACCTATTTAGTGTTGCTTTAATTGGAAACACTATCATGGAAAATAATCATTGTCACATTCCATCTGGGAAGTTATGATATCTGATGGAAAAATCGGTCTAGTGCGAGTCAGACTCGCGAAAGTACGGTTCCGTACTGAAACGAGCCAAAAAATCACGTTTGGTCTCTCCTCTCCTCCTCTTTAAAACATCTTTAAATATTTATTTTAATCCAGTTTTTAATATATGTTGTTGAAACGGCAACACAAACACATTATCTGTGAAAATTTCAACTTTTGTGGTTCAAGAGATACAGCCTGATGCATACGGACAAACAAACAACGAAGTCTTAGTAATAACCCTAAAAAGAAAGCTCACCTAATTGCGAGGTATGTGGACAGATGAGTAATATTACTCAGCTTTTGATGGAATATAAACGGAACAATCCTAGTTAGGACATCACCCTGTGCTTGTGTAGTTTGACGGAGAAATGCCTCCACAAGTCTACAATTTATTTAGTTTTTTAAATAGTAAATAAGTAATAAAAAATGTCTCGTAGACATAAGTATAAAAAAATAATCATAATAGGACAACTTCAATAAGAGCTCTCAAATCCTATTAATATTATAAATGTGAAAGTTTGTTTATTTGGATGTTTAGATATTTGGATGTTTGTCGGTCAATCACGCCGAAACTACTGAACGGATTTTGATGAAATTTGGTATACAGATAGAGTATTAGCTGACTTAGATAATAGGACACTTTTTATCCCACTAAACATTTCCCTAGGGTCCACGCGGGCGTAGTCACTGGCGAAAGCTAGTTGATAATAAATCAGCTTCATATTTTTTTGTTTTATCTTTGGAAGCAACTCGCAAATGTTTTTGTTTTACCTTTCTCTAAAAATAGAAATGTTATCTACTTGCCAGCGGCTTCGTCCGCGTGGTTCCGGGGGAACTGTATAAACTACGGGAAGCTACATCATATATGTCTCAATGGGAGAAAGAATTTTTAAAATTCGTCTAGTAGTTTCATTCGTTGCAAACAAACAAACAAATCTTTACTCTTATTAATATTACTAAAGGTATAGATAAATAAAAATAATACAATTTTAACACGAAAACTTTATAACATAGAATGGAGAGTTTATATCGCATATTCATAGATATTAAAGTAAGCACACCTATCGATACCATCAGTCGCAAATCGAAAGCAATTCGTGTAATGGCCCCCGACATTTATCGTGACAAATAAAAGTGAATTTACATCGTATTAAAGTGACTGCCACCGTCTCGATCGTTACGAGGCCCGCGGGTCCCGTACAACTCGCCCGGTAATTATCGGAAGGTTATTGTGGATATTGTAAGATTTACATTATACGATACGATTGTTACACGATTGGATATCCGAAAGGCCATTGAATGCAATAAAAAATTGCATTATAAAATATTGATTTTCTATACTTACCGAGTAGAAAAGTATTCAATTATGGTTTTCCCATACAAACTTTCCTTATTATTTAAGAACTTATTTTTGTTATATCAAATCCACACCGAGCTCCAGACCGAGCGTTTCATGCTGTACTAAAAAGGGTGACAAGTTGAGCATTTGTAAGCTAGGGCTGATGCTGATTTTCAACTAGCACCTGCTGACCCACGGACATTATAAAAAAAATATATATAATGTATTATACTTAAATATCAAAAATAAATACAGTATCATTCTGTTATAAAAAATAGCTTCAATCTCAAGAGTCATCAAATAAAATGTAATCAATTAAAATGAAGTGCAATCAAATAAAATGTACTGCAAATATAATAAAGGTATTATTTTCTTTTTACATGGATACTTTTTCAATTGAGTTCGAGGCTTTTTTTAACACAATAGGTGATCGTATGATGTAAAATGGACCAATGCATAGGTGTAGTCGCATGAGCTGACATCGTAAATGTCTTGGCCTCTGTAACTAGCAGTTAAGCGTAAAGCCGTTTGTTGAAATATATAAAACTAATACAAAAACAGTATGCAATGTCTGTTCTTTACAAAAGCTCAATGACAGACTTATGACGGGTTCGATACTTAGGCAAATGAATAAAAGGCTGACTAAGCTTGAGAACTTGATTTAATTAATTGTAAACAAAAATGACACCCTTTTATTCGGGTTTGGTGAGTAATTCGTATCCGTAACAATACCTAAGGCGAGATCGTATAAAATTACGACTTTTTAAACCAATTTGATTCTTAGGTTTTGCTTGTATTTACCGAATTAATATAATTTTATTAAAATTAAACGTATGTTCGATTGCTTTCTGAAACAGAAATAGAAATTTCAATGTTTGCTTTGATAGAAAAACATGACATTGAATGGCTATTTTGAATCGATTTAATAACTAATATTTTCATCTTAACCATATGTTAATAATATGTTTTGATACATTTTTGTAGTTATTTTTAGTTCAGTAAGTATACTGTGATGATTAAAATTATATGAATTCAAACGAATTTGCTACCGATACGTATTTATATAAGAACGTAAGCGGAGGTACAAGAAGGCCTTAAATAAGATAGTGACGCATAATATAGACTACTGTTTTGTGCTAAAAACTAAGAGAGGGAGGCGGCGGGGTCTGTCCACCAGGGGGGGGGTCCATATGAGCAGCTATCCACCAGTATTATTATTATGACTTTGGTGCAGCTATCCACCATTATGCGCGGGGGGTAAACGCAATATTAAGTTTCTGGTCTGGTTGGAAAAAGTTGTCAATCAGCAATCTAGACCTATTACCGCTCCTCCGAGGAGGTTAGTCCGCCACTGCATTGTAGTTTTGCGATCAACGAATCGATAAGATTATTTAGTTGTTTCGTTAGCCATTGAGAGCTTTAAAACTATGGGCTATCTTAAGCGTTTCTACCTTGTTTGTGTATGTGTACAAGAAATTTTCTTCACTAGTAACAAATTTTATTATTATCTGTTTCATTCAATTTTTTGGAAGTGATAGAATTCTCTATAAACAGTATGAACTTCTGATTCAACGTTTACTATGGACAAAGTGTATTTGAATAAAGAATTCACTATTTATTAGTAACTGTACGACTTTCTTGGCTATAGATTATAAAAAGTTCTTGATCCTTAGAATATTTGTAGCTAAAAGAATTTAATATTATGTAGGTAAGCTTCTAATCGGCATTGCCTAAACTATAGATTTATTATTTATATATATAGATTGTAATGCGCGATCATAATATTCTTATTTTTTTCATTTAAGAAAGGGTAATTTACAAATTAGGATATATTATTCTAATAGTATTTTTAATATAGGAATATATAAATAAAAAATACTCTAAAAGTATGAAAATAATCTTTAAAATAAAAATAAGCTCGGCTTAACGAAATTTAGTTGGAGACCGTTCTTTGGTTATTTGTATTTTAAATATTATATTTATACTTTTTAGTGATTTTTAGAGTCGTTTTATTTTATTTTTATTTAATTATTTAAAAATTATAACCAAGGAAAATATAAGGTGAGTGGACTATGGAAGGCTATGTTCCTTCAAAGGCCAACTATAAAAAAATCATAGTATTGTCATATAATGACAAATCCCTTCCACTCACAAGCTCGTTGACGTTAAAATTGTGATCATTGCACTCAAAATAGGGTATTTTATTTAATGTGAATAACCAACTATAATATTATAATTTGTTTTGTCAATAGTTAAATAAGGATTTCATACGTTATTAAAGAAGAAATAGTGACTTTTTCCTATGAAATATCTTTTTCCAGATTTCCTATGAAGGCCGGTGTTTCCCTGTAAGGCCAATTAAATTTTTGATCTTGCCCGTGTAATTGGCCTTGCTAGGATACATGGGTATAACAAAGAACATTTGCAAATCATAGAAATATACCTCGTTTCTAGTTATAAATGCGTAATAGAAAAGTTATTATTTTATTTTATTAAAAATTATTTGATTTATAAATATATGTACAATAATTGAACAGATGATTCGATTTAAACAAACAAAAAAATCAAACCATTCCCCTTCATAATATTAGTATAGATTAAAAAACAGTTTGTAACATAGATAATAATTGTTAGTTTGGTCTTCTTAGGAACATTTTGGCCATGCAAAGAAAAAACGAAAAGCCATTACAGATGTCATTCTTTTTTATAATTTTATTCTAAAACGCGTTGGCAACTTATTTGTTAGCGATCAAATACTGAATGTATACTGAAATTTTTAAATAATTTCCATTAATATATTGTTACTACCTTATTCCTTGTTATCTTAAACTACTTAACTGTTGTGTTTTCATAAAATATAGCTAAGAACCACAGCGATGAATAAGGCTTTAAATTTAATTTACTAATTAACCTTTCTCAATACAAAAATTCAATAGGTAAATAAGTGTTAAATAAACAATACACTTGTTAAGAATAAATATAACTATAACTATACTATACTCTAATATAACTACAACATATAACTTTTATTTTCGATTATACACCGTTAATTTATAGGCTGGTTTCTTAATGGAACACTAATATTTGAATACATATTGTAAAGTTTCAATCCCAAATATTCCATTTTAGACCTATTTGTTAAGGGTGTGATTCTTGAGGAAGATTCGTAGCAGTCAGTAGAATGTTATTTTTCACTACGAGTAAAAACTAAAATATAAAATATGTAATTACGTAATAAACAAAACAACCAAAACTAATCGATCTATATATGCAATAATTAGCTGGCACAAGAAAAAGTGAAAATGGGTAAAAATAGGTTTATCATTGAAATAAATCTAAGAAAGTAGCAGTCGGTGTTACCAATTTACTCCGAGCTTAGTAGTAAAAGTTTCATTCTTTTTCAATGCGTCATTTGTTTTATAGTTACTCATTTACGAGAGTAGGTGTGTTTATTTCTCAAAGTATTTCATTCAAATCCTCTTAAAATCCAGTTGGATACAAAAACACGTTATCAAGCAAATTAAAACTTATTAATAATAATCTGAACTAAAAAATTCTAAAAAAAAACGACTTTGTCGCTGGTACTACGAGATTCCTCATTGCTGAATTTCCTCGTCTCTTTCGAAATCCGCATTTTTCATTAAGAATATTTTCAGTGTAGCATTGTGATTGCAAAATTGATCAAAACTAATTATTAACAGTTTTAAGTCTGGTATAAATAACAATACACTTAACAGTGTTAAGTCTGTGTTATCATTTTTTTATCGGTATGGATCGAATCGGAACATAAGGGCAAGAATCATTCGATTATTATGTTGTCATCATTGACGTCAGTATATTAGTGTCCACTCTACATGGAAAATAGGCCATCCCTATGGATTGAATTGAATCGAATAGGGAGAATGGGTAGTGCACATCATAGTGCAGTACGGATCTTAGGGTAGTACTGGCATGCAGCCGTTTAATGAACAGTCTTTATCAATACTAGTATTATAAAGATGAAAGATTTAATTGTTTGTTTGCATCCAATAGACTTTGAAATTACTGGACTGATTTTAAAAATTTACCTATGACAAGCTTCATCATAGGCAGGTGACAGGCTGAGCTAGTATATAATAATAGGCGTATGATAGAGACTGACAAAAGAGTGACCTATCAACAGATTCGGACAAGCTTAGGCATCGGTATGAGTCAAGTGCACAAAATCCTCCACGAACATTTAGCGGTCAGGAAGCTTTGCGCCCGGTGGATACCTCATAATTTGACTGAGGCTCAAAAACTCCATCGTGTGGATTGGTGTCGTAAAATGATTGAAAGATTTAACGGAGGTGACTCAAATGCTGTGTTCGACATACTAACAGGTGACGAAAGCTGGATTTACTGTTATGATCCTAAAACCAAAAGACAATCTGCTCAGTGGGTGTTTCCTTTCGAGGAGTTGCCAACTAAAGTGAAGAGAGATCGAAGTGCGGGAAAAAAAATGGTGGCCTCGTTCTTTGGAAGGATAGGTCATTTTGCAACAATTGTGTTAGAGGATCAAAAAACAGTTTCTGCAGAATGGTACACTACCAATTGTTTGCCACTTGTCTTGGAAAAAGTTCGAGAGAAACGACCTCGCAGTAGGATATTAGTAATGGATTAGATTAGTTAAGTGAAGAATTACTAAGATTATCGTTGAATACCGATAATAAATTACCGATTCCATCCAAAATACTGGTTTTCGGTTAACACGTCTCAAGAAAACCGGTATCATTTTTTCTATATTTGACATTTACATGTGTCAATTTAGTCTCTGAGATTAAAAAGCAGATTTTAGACTTTACAAAAATCCTAATAACGTACAGCTATAATTATAAATGTTAGAAACTTTAAATTTAATATTATGTCAGTCAGTTTTCCTTTTTATATATTTAGATGACAATTAATTACATTAAGAGATCTACTAATTAATTACATTGTGAGATCTATGAATCAATGTGGCTATTTTGGGAGCACCAACAAATCTTCTGTGTCCATTAAATCTTCGTTAGTGCCGCTAGATGGCGTTCGTCACGCGAACTTACCTACAGAGGAGGATGAACAGAAACCAAAGAACAAAGTATACAGAGACTGTCCTCGAATAACTTCTAACATAGGTACCCATAGAATCTATAGTATTGATTATATTGCATATAAACAGAATTTCCTTTTCTTTTTATTTTACAAATCAAAAGATATTATAACCTAAATTCACCTTTGGAGTTGCCATTCAATATAAGATGTTTGCTATAGATTTTTCGGCGTGAGTCCTAATGGCTTTATATGATTGGTGAACAATTTTTTGAATTTTGAAATTCGAGAAGTTTTTAGAAGTAAACAAAAGTCACTATCACTTTACTTATAAATAACGCCCAATTGCATAAACATTAATTAAGGTTTAAATGTAACTTTAAGCTCTAAAAAATATACAAATTTTAAAATTTAAAAATGAGTGATAATTTTAATGAATTCAACGGGCAGGTAACTGTAGAGAAAATTCTAAAGTTTTGTTTCCCAAGGTTACTCCTAGCAAAATTATAAAAGCAAAGTTATAGAGAAAAACGTTTGAGAATGTAGAGTTTGCTTAATCCAGTGAAAAGGTTAGTAGGTATCTTATTAAAATTGCTTATAAATTATTTTGTCGCTATTCAGATTTATATAATATTAATTCAAGTTATCATCACAATATTTTCAAACAAAAAGATTTCCCGTACTGTTATTTTTGAATGTATAAATCTCTGTATAAATTGTTTTATGCTATTTTTTAATAGAATCTCTACAAAAATTAATTGTACAAAATATATTGAAGATATTTTTCAGTTTAGAAGCAACTTTTTTTGTGATATTTTAATATTAATGTTTTTGTGATTTGTACAAATAAATAATATAGGATTAATCTGTCATCAAACTATAATATAGTTATTTTTAATTCAAAATATTGTTTATTTTTTGCTTAATCGACAAATTACAGAGATACACTGCGTTGAAATGTCGCATGACGTCAAGTTTTTGTACATTTTCTAAAGAGTTTTGATGTGGTGAATATTAATGTATATTATCATATATCGACGCTGAAAAGCAAACACGTAGTAACCTGCAAAACCACTCTAAATATCCAGAGTGGAAAATCTTTATATTTTCAAAAATAAAATCTTGTTTCCATATAAATTGACTAAGAAACACCTTATGTGTTACCATGGTCGTATATAGGAATTATTTATTGAAAAAAAAAAAAGGTTTTATGCTTTGAAGAACACCTTTGGTTTTGCGGGTTACTACGTGTTTGCTTTCCAGCGTCGATATTATCTTATAAAGTGGATTAAAAAAAAAATCATTTCTATTATCTTAGCGATGGACAAAATAGTTTCTTTTTTACCCACTCATTATCCCTATTGTCGCAATCAATTGTCACCATCAGCCCTTTTACGTCCTCACATGCCCGGGACTTCCTTATGTTTATGGTTAAGAAGGATGGGCGACTTTTAAGTCCCCACATACCCGGGACTTCCTTATGTTCATGGTTAAGGAGGATGCGCCTTGACTCTCCACGCTGGCCCAATCCGAATTGGGCCAGCGACTGCAAATACAGTCACGACCAACGGCTTTTACGTCCCCACTGCAGAGGCTCAGGCCTTCCTTATGGATGGTTAAAGAGGATGGGCCATGAACCTCCACGCTGGCCCAATGCGGACTGGAGAGCATTAACGACTGCAAATACAGCTGGGACCACGCTTAACGTGCCTTCCGAAGCATGGGGTAGCTCGATATAATAATTTTTTGGTCACCCCTCCTGTGACGGACCCTCGCGAAAGTTGCTTAACAATAACTATCGTAGGCCATTTTGGTAAAACCGCAATATAGAAGTAAATCACTTGTCATTAGTTCGCGTGGTTCAACGCCGTATCCACTCACGTGGGATTCGTGATCCAACTGTTGTGATCAATTATGCACTCTAACTATTGTCTGTTAACTGTATTGTTTAATGTCAATATATATTTTCATTTGCACCCACTTGTAAGAGCGAATAGTTTCTTTATCTAACTGATTCGAAAGGGCAACAGAAGGTAGAATTAATAAATAATAAGGATTTATTGTTGCTGTTAAATGAACACGATGACGCAGTGGTCAATGTTCTGTCTGCGACGTGGATGTTGAGAAAGTTTCGCAATGTTACGCAAGGGATGGGTGACCGAAAAATGTGTCACCTCTTTGTTGGTTCATGGCACCTGCAATCATTAACATTCACCAAACCACACTGTGCATCGAAAAAAAATTTTTTTTTGTTTTAATTTGTAGAGCAACGGTTTTAATTTATAGGTTTGTATGGGTTAAAAAATGTCTTTTTAGCGTTATCATAAATAAAATAAAGAATATTTAAAACATTTGCATTGTTAAAATTGTAAAATCTTATAAAAAATAGTTTCAGATTTTTATTTTTTGCAATTTTTATCAATTTTTTGACAATTTTATTTGAACTGTTATTTCTGAATGGAGATTATGAACTGTTAGACAATGATTTGCTTTCCAAACAAAAACATGAGCTTATTCATTTCATAATTAAAAAGTTAAGTTTCTACCGAGATTTGAACACGGATCGCTGGATTCAGAATCCAGAATGCTAACCATTTTACCATGGAATCGATAAATGTAGACATTAATTAATATGAACTTTACAAGAACACTTGAATAAATGTAGATTATTTACTTATGAAAGGGACTAAAAACGATTTACTGATATTAAATTAATTATTTTTAACCAAATTAGAATCAAAATAAAACTTTAACTATATATAATTTATGCTATTACGCTGTCTATGTTAAAATCTAAAAGCTATGTCATCGGCACGTAAATATTTTAAAGGAGACCCTTTATGTAGAAGATAACTGTGAAGTTATACTGAATGTTTTATTTCACACAAGAAATTCAATTAAAACATTTGTCATTAGACTATGAAGTTTCTTTCCAATATAATATTTATAATTAAGTCGGTTAATTAAGACACTTAAAAGTTATTTGTTAATTGATATGGCGTATCATATACTGATTGGTAATGTCCAATTACATGAGGATTTTGGATTAAAAACATGAATGCGCCAAAAAAGTTATCTAGTAGATAACTTTTTATTTTATAAATAAAAGTCCATTAATATATGAGAAATATCGTACAAGTAATAGCATGTCTGCGTCGTAGAACTGTTGCTAGTAGGCCGAAAACGCTCCCTACAAATTTAACACACTAAGTGACATCACATGGTGCTACGGTAGCGAAAAACCTATGGGCGTTGGGCAATCTTTGTAAAATCTTTGTTACTTGTGACTTGTTTATAGCTGTTATAATGAAAGTTGTAACGTTTTATGTAATATCTTAATGCCATATGTATTTGTAAAAAAGAAGCTTATTAATAACCTTTAAAATAATAGTACGGCGAAGCTAATCATCCGTTTTCATTTTCTTTTTATTTCTTTAGTTCTAAGTATTTTATAAAAATAATATTGCATATCTACAAAAATACTAAAAGATTTTTTTATTGACTTTCTGTTTTATGATTGATTTTTTTATTCAGATATAATATAACCCTAAAATAACGCTGGAATGATTGATTTTACAGTAGCACGCCGAGGTGTCCCGTAAAATATTGATGGGACATAACCCTCTCGCTTCCAATGGTGACCAACCTCTTTGCATAATTTTGTCCCACCTTGATTCTCCCGGGATGTTTGATAGTACCTCCACCGTATTTGGTAGCATATTATATAAGTATATGTTTATTGGTACATATTTTTATGACGGAAATGGAACTGGGGTTATTTTTCTGAAACGGTTTTGCTGCACGCTTTTAGGTTGTGAATTTTCGCTTTGACATTTTTTTTAACGTAGATGACTGATTTTATTTTATGTTACTCAAACGTTATACTTTATGAGATCAACTGAAAGAAAATTTATTTAAACCTAGGTAATATTGTAGTACTACTATAAAATAAATAATCTATTTGTCTTCATTTTTAAATTTTATTTTCGTTCACGTGAAAATACTGTTGACGTTAAATAGCGATTAAAATAATAAGAAGAAATTGCAGATTCAGTTTTATAAACATATAGTGTATTATTAAAAACAGATAAAGTATTACAAACGAAGAGTGATTACTGCTGTAAAAAGGCTATGTGTACATTTTATGCGTGCCATAAATGCGACAAGCCTGTGTATTTACGATCTCCAATTTGACGGTAAGTGATAGCAGATAAAATGCGTCCCGCTGTGCGTCACTGTATTAAATAAAACGTATGATTGGTTGTATTTATGTGACCGTTTTATGGAAGGGTTAACCTTTATTGGTTAAGTATTTTTATTTATTAAACGATTCGATATGATTGAATCGTAGTTATTTTTTTCGATTGATTCGACACTATTAAATAAATTATCTAGTGTACATTATAGGGTTAATATGATGTTCAGTTAGATGTTAATTCTTACAGCCAGTTGCACAAACGTTCGTTAAATTAGTTTAAACCGACATTACCAATTCAAATTTGACATTCATCAGAGGTTAAATGCGTCATTAATCCTTAATGAACGTTTATACAACTGACCGTTAGTCATTTTTCGTACCTAATTGTATTATATCTCGTGATTTTCATCCGAAATAGAATATGAAAAGTGTTTTATGTAACTTACATTTATTTTGGAAACACCGGTGAAAATTCCAGTGACGGAAATCTTTTTAATTAAAGGATACATGACACTAATAAACTTTTATCAAGGTTATATTACATTTATTTAAATTATATTAATTTTATTGTTAAATTTTTTTGTCTGAATAAATACCAAATTATAGATCTGGTCGTAGTTTGTTTTATTTACCAAAAAAGTACCTGCTCATCTTCCCATAAGCAAAATATGGTCACGCATCCTTTCCATTGGGTTTTCACCGATGGATGGAGTAATTCATAAGGAAAGTTTATGTGGGTAATTCATTATGGTGTTGTGAAAACTGCACCCATGGGAAGCCGGGCTGGGTCGCTAGTTCATTACCTAAATTCGGTTATATGTTTTACACTAACTGTACTTTAAATAAATAGTTCGTTAGATATGTACTTTAATTTTTGATTTCTAGTATATTTGTTTTGAAGAAATGTCACGATCGACTTAAACTTTTTTATATGTCAGTATCTATAATTATCGCTTATGTGTAGTTTTATTCTAATGTGTTCCTTAATAAATAAATGTTGCATACAAATGTGCTTATATTTTGGGTGATTCACGGCAGTTTGATATTAAGAAATGTTTTCTTTACCAATATTATCGCAAGAACATATTTTTTGTTCTTTTACATCGAATAGTCTTCGAAACTACTGGGCAGAAGTACATTGCCTCTGCCAGACTTTCCTAAACTGATAATTACTAAGACGGTAGCAGTTCGATCACCTCGATTTGATTTAGAATACCACCCCGTCACGTCTCTTTACCGCTTCCACTTATATCAATATAATCGTTCGAATTGAAATTCAAAAGGCACCTCGACGAATCAATTACCGTCCGCCCTGGAGCATTCAAATACCGCTCTCGTATCAACCGCCACCGCGCCGATAGAATTGTTATTGAAGAATGTGCGTGTGACTGAATGTGAGCCCGTGGGGGCCTGTAAACGTGTCTCTTAATCACATTTTAGAATAAACCGAAATTGTTTTAAAAACTTCTTGCATGAAAAAAAAAGTTTCAGAACTTGATTAAGCTTACAATTTTTTAAATGTTCTAATTTTGAATTCATTTAGGATAATAACCTCATGCACTATTAAGATTGAAATTATTAATTTGAACATTTTCTTTCTTTATCTGGTTATAACAAATTTCTTTGTTGAATTTCATGTTATTATTTCTGTAAAGAATAATCGTTGTTGTATTTTTTATAAATATTAGAAATTTTGAGTAGAAATGTTTAGAAAAGGTAGTGCTACTTATTTAAGGTTAATGTGAAGTGGATAAATTTCGCTTATGTTCAAAGTCTACTAAAATATTACAAGATAATATTATTAGAGCTGTGGAAATCTATTGTCAAACCCCAAAGTGATTCCAGTCGAAAACCATTGTAATTCAAACTATCCTTGCCACAATGTTGAGGTATAAGCAGAGCCGACGCAGGGCCCACTCCGGAGTGCCATTATGTAAATATCAGGATTACAGTGTCTCGACCGGGCGATGGGTATCATAATAGCCAGGCTGATGCGATTGGTCCTACGATGGAGCGCGTAACTCAATACGCAAGTTACCCTGTATAGAGAGAGGAAAGTATCGATATTCGATATCGATGTTCTTCGTAATATAAAAGAGGTATTTTCTAACTTTGTTTTCAGGGAGATTCCGAAATACTGATCCGATCATGATTTTTTTCATTTACAGGAAGCTACATCACACACGTATTACATAGGCTATAATTTATGAAGGCGAAGTCACGGGAAAATAGCTGATATTTAAATACTTATAATTCATTGATGTTTGTTGGTAAGCAGATTACATTTTGTAGATAAATTGAGGTATTTCAGGAAACTAGTGTTTTTTTTTTCTACGGTATATAGCGTAAGACAGTAATAATATACTATACAATTTTCATCTACATGTGATGTTAACAAATACAAAAATATTAGTATCTGTGAAGTAGTGTGTTTTGGCGTCACTTCTCATATTCTTCAAAATACATAAATTTTGTTAGAAATGTTAGGGAGCGCAGCGGCCCGATGTTTCATCTACCCGTTATTACAAGGCATTACGTGTCATTTAATTCACGCTAACACTGTTGAAACTACGTATGACATATAGATATACGTCAGTGAGAAAAGGACTGGTAGATGTTTTAGAACTTTTTGGTAATTCCTCGAATACACCGGTAGGACCGAGGTCAACCTAGTATGTTCTAGGTTCTAACCTAGAACATTCTAGATGTGGTATCGGCCTCTATAATTAGGTGGTGGATTACTCGTCCCGGAAAACATCATTGATCATCTGATCTGAAAGCAAGAGTGATTAGAAGTGAAACTCGAAGCGATAACTAGTGAAGGGACGATCATAATAGTATCGTGAAACTGAAAGTTAAGTGCATATCGTTAACGAGTTATTATTGTGATTTTGTTAATTATATAAAGTAGCATTGTATACTTAACTGGTGTTGATGGTTGTCCCGAATCCTTAGTCCATAACAGTAACAATGACAAAACTAATGTTTAATAGTCTGCATACTAAAAATATTCACTACAACTACTAAAAATTCTTACTGATTCAACAAATTTTGCAATGTCAAACTTTCTACTAAAACTTTATTTTTCAAAGTGGCATTAAATTTATTTCAGAATTCGTATAACCAACTATTTTATAAAAGTAATGAGATAATTATGCATATCGATTAATGTTGTCCCATCTCTATGCATCTTGAAAACTCCCGAAAACTCTAAACGGATTCGACGTCTCAACTTAGCGACAGTTTTAAAGTGCCCCCGCCTCTCTAACTCAATTCTGATGCTGCTCTAACTCTCACCGGCCGCCATCTTTATGTAAATTTTACCGCCAAACTTATCTATGCCCGTGACGGTAAACGGTACTAACGACTTTTCTCTGTCGATTCTTAGACAACTAGCGCCACATTGACAGTAGAAATAATTTTGCAACGTTTATCGTCGCTCCCAAGACACTTCGCCTTGTGTCGTGACGAGCTTTTTAAATGTTTCGAGTGAGATCCGTGTGTAAGTTGATTTGTAAGGAGCGGGGGAAATTGAGCTGATATTTATTTGCAATATGGTTTCCTGTCTCTTAGGTCCTGTGTCTTTGGGGGTCTAATTCAAATCCTCGTCCTCTAATTCAATCAATTATCAACTTAAAACTTCTAACCAATTTTTGAGGAAAATTCTGAAACTAACTACAACTACTGGAATTAACAACATGTAAGAAATAAAATAATTTATTGTTTTAGATAAAAACTTCATTCGGTTAACTTTTGTACATATTTAAATATTATTTTTGGTGTTACCACAAAAAGTGAACGAAAACCAATCAGTATCGTATGGTTTTTGGTGCCAATAAAAATTCTGAACGTAATCCATTGACCAATTCCATTCCAGTGTCGCTTACGATCCCACAATGCCGCTGACACGATCAAATTTATTCAAATTGCTATGTAGCGAACTCCTGCGACACCTGCTTTAAAAATATACAAGAGAAATCATACTCTATCTTTCATAAAACTAAAGTGCAAAGTCCCGTTCGAAGGAGACTTCAATTTCTAACATTTCAATATGATTATAGACAGAAATTCTTATTCGAGTCAAAATAACATCAGTTTCCTCTTTACAGAGGTTACTGGCTTTGACAATATTGTTTAGATCTAATATCGACAATATACTTTAAGGTTGTTAAGATTGTTATTCGGCTTTGTAGTTCTGTAGAAGTGCCCATACAGTAAATACATTATATAAAGCAATGGAATATCAAAGCATATGGCAAAAATATTCAATTAATTAGCACTCGCTCGTGGAGGATTTTTCTGGAATTTACGTCACTAAAGACAAAGTATAAATATAACTATAAATATAACTAAAGAGCAGTATAAATATAACTAAAGAGCATTATTTTGTATTTATTTCAGAATATTTGTGTTTCAATAATGAATGAATGAATGAAAAAATTCTTTATTGTACACCATAAATTATAGAGAAATTACAATTAATACAGTTTAGTTGTACAATCGGCGGCCTTATCGCTAAAGAGCAATTACTGCCAGGCAACCGTAGGTTAGACTGGACTGTTACTAAATAGACGTGTAGTAGATGGTGACATACCAACATATATACATACAAATAACATATACATACCTCTACATATAAATATAATATACTATATTATAATAGAATATAATAAACATATATAATATAATATAATACAAGATACATACAAACATTTAAAATAAAACAGTACCAAGATAAATATAACAGGATGATACGATAGCATTTCTTCCTAAAATGACATTTTTTTTGAGCAATTGCCCCCTAACTACCTTAGATCGAACCCGAAGGCCTACTCTGTTTGTCCTTGAACGAAATATTTTGTGAAAATCATAGCCGTGAAGATTATGTGTATATCAGAGGTAGTATCAAGTGTCCTATTTAAGTTGAGTCATAAATTCCCGAAAAAGGTATTTATTTTATTAATACGTTTTCGGAGAAACAGAAAACCTTCTGTTTGGGTTTCTATTTGCATCTTTTGCGGTATAGAACCTTAATAAGCACATTTTCGAGCTCTAGAAGTCTGTTGGTTGGTATTATCGGTCGACCTTATTTGGTTTGAGACTAAAGTATCAGCGAAAGATACTTCAATGCTTAAACACCTGCAAGTACAATTAGTATAATAATAAAACTTAAAAGCATAGTTTATGGCGTTCATTTCAATCGGTTCCATGGTGTAACGGTTAGCACTCTGGACTCTGAATCCAGCGATCCGAGTTCAAATCTCGGTGGGACCTGATGTTTTTGTTCATATGACATGTACATTTTTATAATAAATTTTAGCAAAGGTGTGTTACCTGCGTATGATGAACTGCCGCTATTATGAAGAATGGAATTACTTGGTTTAAGCTACTTTTCAGATAACTGCATTTATAGATGTAATTTTTCTTTTATGATAATATATTCTTTTGATTGTCAAAGGTGTATCTATATATCATCACAAAAGACTCAAAACTACTGATAATACAAAAAAAAAAACTAAGAATAAAATATAGAGGTCGTTTCACTTTGTCTAACCACTTTGCCCCTGGCACTCTGAGATGGGTCTCGAACCAATGACCTTCCGCAATTCGGCTGACTACTCTAACCACTGAGCTACCAAGCAAGAGCAAGAGGACTGACTATTCGGAGCGTATTCTCGTCAATGTTCAGGCAATCCATCCAAACAGCCGAAAAAAATATATTTACAAATATTTAAACTTTCGATAAAGATGATATTTTGTTCTAATTGTCATATTTAATCAATTTTGTATTTATTGCAATTAAACTATATAGTCAGAAGATTATAGCGATTAGTTTCATGCATTAGAACTTTTGAAAGTTGTGTGTTTAAAATACTAAAGGTATTATTCAGTTACACTCTAACTGTATCTTTAACCGATTTCGAAATCCAAAAGGAGATTGTTATTTATTTATTTATTTAAACTTTTTTGCACAAATAAAGTGTACAAATGGCGGACTTAATTAATATTATGTTAATGTTATATACTTAATGTTATGTGGTCAACGGCGATGTATTTTTTTATGTATGTAATTGTTGACCATTTTTTTTTATTCGACAGTTTAATAGACCGCGGTTATCCCATTTAAATTTTATTGAAATCGAATCAGTAGTTTTCCTTTTACAATAAAAGAAAATACGCTTTTCACCAAGTATCACCAAATATTTAGTTGATATGCTAAGACATGGCCCTTTGCGGCTAAAAACAAAAGATTGCGTATTTGGAATCCATTCAAAATCTGAAAAGTGAATTTTCTATGTTCAAGGAGTATGAATATTTTTTATGAAAGTAGGTTTGTTAATCGATTTTTTTGATCCGATCATACCATCTGGGGGCCAATTCTACTAAATAAATTTTCCAGTTCTATTTTAGCTGGAATTGTACCTTTAAAAACCGTAGTTTTGTTCGGTTTCGATCCGTTTTCGATTCGATTTAAACAAAATTTATTTATTAGAATTGGCCCCCTGTTTACCTGCGGCTTCGCATGCGTAAATTATCTTCCCATTTATGAAAGACTTTCATAAAGCGGCCTAGTAGTTTCGGAGCTTATCCAATGCAAACAACAAACCATAATATGAGTATAGAATTATTGGAAAAAATTATGCGCAAAGTAAATCTTCTTTTTTTTATTATTTTCACTATGTTGAATATTTTTATTTATATAGATATTTAATATTTTTTGTGTAGTCAATATCATTAAGCATTAAATAAAAAAAAATAAAACCGACTAAATATGAAGATGCTATTGAAGTCGGAGGCCTAACATTTAATTAATAACCTACCAAGGCCTCAACATCCGCCCGCCAGACTTCAATAGCAATTTCTTGAATAAGTAGCTTTTGAGATAAGTATTATTTTACATTTTTTAAAAGTCGATCTATTTATTTTTAAGTTTTTATTATAAGTTAAATAACATTTTAATATATTAAAAGTCGCTTTTTGCTAGTTTGATGAACAAAAAACTGTACGAAATCATAGAATGTTATAACACCAAAGTGAAAGCTGTTGAAAAGAAAAAAAAAGGTGAATTGAACTGTCAGCTTAGTGTGGTTTATTATAACTTGCATTTAAAAATCAGAATAAGTAACATGAGATTCATTTTCATTACATTATTAAGGTACAGCTACTAGGTATTGCGATAAATTAGCTATTTCGTACAATTTTAATAGTAATTAATTGAAATAGTATTTATTGTGACGAATGTTACCTTTTTTGCAGCTCAGTTTTAAAAGTTCGACTAAAGTAATATATTAATAGACTTTGTTAAGAATTATTTGTCTACGATTATTTTATAACTGATTTACACTTACGTAGATAAGTAGTAAGTTGATTCTAAATTTAAATTCAGTTAAGGCTTAACTGTTATGTGGTTACCTAAAATTTTACTTACTAAGTATTACCTATTTGTGTGTTTATACATACATAATCACTTAAAATTAAGTTCTACTTAATATTTACTTTCTTAATTATATATGTAAATAAGCCAAAATAAATTATTGTTCTGACTTGGTTTAATAAATTATAGTTTAAATTTAATATTTTATGTTTATATGTTTAATTTCTTGTGATTTATTGTATCGTAATAAGTAAACTTATCGACTATTAAAGAAATCTTAAACACAGTTATACATACAGTATCTTAAGATAAATAACTCGTTTAATTTTATAAATGTTATCGATTTGAGTTATCTATATTATTGATAAAAAAATAATAATAAGAAAAAGTCAAGAAATAATTTTATGGCGCATCAAAAACACAGGTTCCACCGAGATTTGAACTCGGATCGCTGGATTCAAAGTCCAGAGTGCTAACCATTACACCATGGAACCGCTTGGGGGTACCGTCCAAATAATGTTCCATTTTACTCGAATTCGTGCCGCTTAGTCACGATAGGTCACAATGCCATCGCGAGTGAAAGGGTATTCATCTCTACACACAAGACTACAACTAATTACGATAAACGCTTATCATTTTCGTGTAGGAATTTAATGATTTACATCCAGCTGCACAAACGTCCATTAAGATTGTCATTCCGTTTTTAAAAACATCGCCTTTACGTTATCCATACAAATTTTCAAATTTAGAACATACCTTAGAGATTTAAGACGTCATTAAATCTTTATGGGCGTTTATGTAACTGGGTATTAGTCTATTTAAAGTTTATATATAATGAAAAGTACTTCATTACCCACTTACATTAGTCGTTGCGGACAACTTCTGTGGCTCTTTTTCATTGGTCAGTACTTAGCTGTCATCGATTAATCGATAGTAAATGAATCACTAGACAGATCGCGGGTTAGAAGTTAATAAGATATTTCCCAATTGTTTACCCAAGTCATTCGTATCTAATAATGGCACACAAATCCGTCAGGGCCTCGCTCGGAAATCTAAAATCTCTTGGGGCCGGACAATCATCGCGGGCGGCATATATTATTCACAATACTGATTGCGTCCGAGACGCACGCGGATGCCACTGAATTATATATGCGAGGCGATTCTGACCACCCAGAGCCCGAGTAAGGGCTATTGACTATATTTTGTCTTTAAGTATTGATCAATATCAATATCTCAATATAAAAATCAATACTTTAAGACATAAGATAGTCACTTATCACAAGATAGTCCTTACTCTATCAATATAACTATCAATATAGCTTGGAGGCGTAGTGGATAAACGCCGCGGCCAACATTCGTTGTTGTTAAGCAACCTTCACGGGTTCGGGGTCGGGTCACGGGATGGGCTACCAAATAATTATTATTTCGAGCTACTCAGTGCTTCGGCGGGCACGTTAAGCCGTTGGTCCCAGCTGAATTTGTAGTAATTAATACCCTCCAATCCGCATTGGAGGGTCATGACTCATCCTCCATAACCATTTCTTAAAGAAGACCAGACCCTCTACACTTGGGACCTCAAAAAGGCTGATGACGATAATTGATATTGAAGCTCGATAGACGTTTGGTCTGCGATGCAGAATTTAAATAACTTTCACAAAGGCCGGTTTTAGGATGGGTGACCGAAAATTTATTGTTCCTTGCTTCGGAAGGCATTGTAAGTCGCCACTGTAATTAGATTGTCCCTGCTGCATCTGCAGTGGTTAACACCTACAAATCCACATTGGGCCGGCGTGATGGGTTATGGCTCATTCTCCCTCTTCGATTCCATCCATACGGAAAGCATGTGCCCCATTCATAGGCTGGTGATATGATACGAGTGATATTAAAGTCGTATGAAACATATAAAAGCTGTATAAGTAGGAATATGTCGTTATTATGTATTCTAGTAGTTGTAAATGAAGCTACAATAGTGTATATAATCACTTAAAAGTGCCATTTTCTCATAATGTGGTTTGGTTAGTTGGTGACAAACAAAAAAAAAATACTCTTTAAATCAATTTGTATTTGACATTTATTTGTTGATGCAGTTGTGTCGTATGTACATTAAAAGATAATTTATAATGTCTTACATTTATTTAAGAGAAATTAGTAATCAAATTCTATCTATTGTTGAAACAGGTGTTATTTTGGATGTGATATATCAGTTTAAGAAAATTATATTTTCTTTACCTTCTCTTTTCTCATAATAGGCTGTGTTTATAATGTGGATAGAACTTCTAAATTTTTTAAATTAAAACGTGTCTGACTTCTCTTTAGGGTTTGGTACCAAAAAAAAAAACGGAAACGTAGTCGTTACTTTTTAAAACACGAACGTGCTCTTTAAAACATGAAGGAGCTCGAGATAATAAATTTTTGTTCACCCATCATATGACCAGCTATTGGGAAAGTTGCTTAACAAGTTCCTTTTTTTAACGTTAGGGAAATTCAAAGCTCTCCGACTTCGTACCCGTCCTGAAAAGGACAGACCTACATGGTAAAACCCGCCATGGATATCCTCCGGGGAGGACGGAAGGACCCGGGTTCTGGCAAGGAGACCGCCGAGTCACATCATGAAGCGCCTAAAAAATTATAGATTAAAAGTAATGGAGTTATTCCTTAATACTAAAGCAGGCATTCAACCTTTTGTGATTATTACTCGACCTATAAAATTTTCTTTGTGTATTACGTAGTTCGTCCCTGGTTTTGGACAATAGCGAAGGTCGGTACTGGGCTGCAGTGCGTGCTAACAGGCGTTTAGCGACCGGCCCAGTCCCCTGGGGCCCGCTCCTTGCCGCTTTGCTTCTAAATCTAACAATGTTTTTTGGCGAGCTGTAATCAAATAGAACAAAGGTCCGAAACATTGAATATTTTATTACGTATACGGAGAGAGCAACAACTCTCGATTTTGTTTGACATAATATTAATAGGTAGGTAATTAAAGAAAAATATTTTAAGATCAAATTGTTTTTATCGTTATACTTTATAAACTAAAGATAATGTACAAATTGAGAAAAATAACACGATCGTCTGAATTAGGATCTTCCTGGATATTAAGCGCAAAAAAACTTTCTTTATTATATAATAAGTTATTAATAATATATCAATATGCCAAACAAATTGATTACTGTAAAGAATAATAGCAATTCGTGCATGTAATTATAAATTTAATTTAAAGCAACAATCCCTATTTATTATGTTTGGTATATTTTTCATTCACAGTGCTATACTGTAAAAAAAAAAAATTAATAACTAATTAACAGCTAACAATAATAATTTTTGAAGGACTTCTTGAAGAATATTCTTACATATGTTATAATAAGGTGTATTATGATGGCAAACATTATCTATTTTTATTTTATGGCAAATTATTACTTACTTACTTTTATTACAATTATGAGAAGGTTAAAGAAATCCTTATAGGATGTCTAGGTCTATCTGGGCTTTCTTCGAATCTGCTAGACCGATTGAGCTGTTTGTTATACACATTTAAAACTTTTAAATTTACATTTTTTTCCAAAATAAATCGTTAAATACTAATTAATTTATTATTGTCCAATGTTTTTAATTGAAATCAAGTTAATCAATTAACTGATTACGTTTGGCCAGTGGCCTTCCTATCACGGTTACGCCATTGTTTGGAGTGTTATGATCGATTGATGATTAAGCTAATGGTGATATTGCAATCATGTTATTGGTAAACAAACTATCGACCTCGTAACTCGCACATATTTATAGTCAGGAGTGCCTCTAAACTATGTAAACTAGAACAAGTACCTCTAAAACCCAGGACATGTAGGTAGGTAGCTAGAAAATCGCGGATTTTTCCAACGTAAGTCAGACACTGCGCCCCCTGGGGAGCGACCACCGAACACTCTCGCTTTAACTCTAGGTATAGTTATAAAACTGTTTTATTAATTTTATCAGTGAATATGTTGGTATTCTTTTCTAATGTGTTAATTACATGTTAATTCTATGGTTTTGGTTGTTGTAGTTTCCGGAATTATATTAAGTTTTATTAATTTTAGTTATGATAAAACTATAGTTAAATCGAAAAGTGAAATTAACCAAAGTGTCGGAAAAAAATATAAATAATTGTAAATATATAATTATCTGAGAATATTAAAAGGTTAATTGATCAAATTAAGAAAACGTTTTTATAGCTATAAAGAGAGTTAGGCAGTATCTCTTAGTAGTGGTAAAAGACGCGAGGAAGAAGCTTAATTGCCCTAGAAGTATAAAATCAAATCCCTGCGCAACTAGCAATAGAAGTATCTCAAAATAGCCTTTGCAACAAAAACTTTTTTCTTAATTTAGAAAAAAGTTTTTGTTGCAAAGTTTATCTTAATCAAAGTTTAGTTGTTAGTTTAGATTAGATAATGTCGTTGTTGAATATGTTTCATAATTATATTCTACTGTTTCAAAATTGAGGAAATATAATTAAATTATTTATATAGGTAGGTTGGTAGTTAGTTTCTAACTACAATAACCTCGGTTCATTTCTAGACTGTATAATAAATTTCAACAATAATAGATTAATAGAATAAATACAATACATTGATAATAAAAGTTTATTAATTTCATTAATTAAATTAAATTATTCCAAGCTAACTGACACTTTTATCGGATGGGCTAAAATATAGTGTAGACAAAACTCTTTCGGATTTGTGGCGTTACGTGTAGAGGTCAGTTATTTGCCAAATATCAACCCAGTATAAGAATAAAACCAAATACAACATTAATTCAACCAACATGCGTAGCATGCAGCTGAAAATCAATGTTTTGCTTCCACAGCAAAAATATCACTGAGCTGTAACTATTTTGTATCGTTGCGGCACACTTTATAGGATAACATCTAACATGTTATGGCTGTAGTTTTTCATGTAGTGTAAATGTGTGCCGATCGCATAATTTTTTTTTTACCATGTCGATCTCGAGAGCATTTTGTCTACACCCAAATGTCACTTTTCTCGGGTGTGTCTATACAATATCTCAGTCTCGACTCGAGAAAAGTGACTTTAGTGATAACAAAACATCCTCGAGTTTATCATGCTACGGACACAGGAATATTCCAGAGTTGTATCACAGCAAATAAATAGTTTGAACTCGAGAATGAAAGATGGCGATAATTTGAGGAATTGTCAATCAAAAAACACAATGTCAGTAAAAAGTTCTGATATCGTTGGTAGGTTCGAAGAAGAATTTAATATTCCTCAGACAATTGTAACTGTATCTGGCTGTTTCGAGCAAAGTAGCATCTTCATAACGAGCACTTCGTAATTTGGAATGTGAAACAAGAGCTTACTGAAATCAACATTATGTTAATGTGAATGAAATGAAAAGACAGCTTAATACAATTTAGCCATTATCGGCTCGGTACGAGGCACGATTTAAGACGTTTGCGGTATTCCATTACATTGGGGCTAGGGTTGGAAGCTTTTATAAAATTCACAAAGTCACTCGAAAGTAAATTCGGAAGAGAAAAATGTTTTTTTTTTAGACATTCTCACGCAATTTATTCATTAAATAACGCTACTCTTAAAGTATTTACATTAACAGTCTATTACTGTCCCCACTAATAACACTACTTTTAAAGTGTCTAATATCATTATGACCAGCTTATTAACGGTTCAGGCCTTCCCTATGCATGAAACCAAATCAAAGTGAATAGGGAGAATGGAACAACTTCGCCGAGTATTAAGGTCTGCACATGTAGTAGAAATCAACAACCTAAAGTCTCTTCCGAAGCACGGAGAACTTGAGATAGTAAATTTATATTTACCCATCCCATGACGGCCCCTTGCGAAATTTGCTTAATAACCGTATCGTAGAACCACTGCATCATCGAGCTCATCCATTGTACAGAGCAGTAATAGCCTACTTGGAGGACCAGTTGAGAAGGACCCTACAGCACCTGATCAGATTTTAGCCAATGTAGGATCAACTTTATTGCATCCATCAGGCTATTTTGCCGTTACGCTTATTTCATACAGTTTTTTTTTATGCCCGGCCTTACATTTTTGGCCGAGCCCTACATTGCCCTCCATTCTGTACCAGGACTCTTTTAGTCTTTAATTAGTTTATACAATTTCATACTGCTTTAGTGTCAAAAAAGAGATGGAGCTCGATGGTACGCATCAAAACGCACTGGCTAGTGCATTTTGTATACGAGCTTAAGCAACAAAATCTTATCGGGTTGTGACCAAAAATTTTATACGTGTATCGAGCACCTCCCTATCCCGGGAGACATGTTAAGCTATAAGTCCCTGGTGTACCTACAACCGTTATTATCCACCAGTCCGCATTGGGTCCGAGTGGTTCGTTATGGCTCATTCTCCTCGGTGATAATTTTTTTTACACCTACGGAAAGCTCCATCGCACACGGGTGATATGCATCCAGTTTCTGACGATTTCCGAATTGAGAAATTAAATTTAAGAACCTCTCAAACTGTATTTTTTATCGCTTCTGAGCTTAATTATTTTATTGATCAGTTGACAGCGGTTTGATAAAACTATGACTTATTGACATGTGACAAGTATAAACTCAAGTTACTGAGAGTAGCTCGATGGCGTAGTGGATAAGCGCCGCGGCCCGCGATCGTAGTCGTCAAGCAACTTTCGCAAGGGTCGGTCACGGGATGGGTGACCAAAAATTATTATCTCGAGCTACTCCGTGTTTCGGAAGGCACGTTAAGCCGTTGGTCCCGGCTGCATTGGCAGTCGTTAATATCCTCCAATCCGCATTGGGCCAGCGTGGAGGGTCATGGCCCATCCTCCTTAACCATCCATAAGGAAGGCCTGAGCCCCTGCAGTGGGGACATAAAAAGGACTGGTAATGATGATGACTGAGAATGATCAGTTGAGATGTTGTACTTTTCTCAGTTCAGAACCGACCGTTAGGCTATTATAGTGTATAATAAAACAAAAGTTTTAATACATCATTTATTTAAGTGACATGTGTAATTATAATAATCACATAACTGCTAAATAGATATTATAATGATTGCACGTTTTTCTTTGGATCCGTTTTGTACAATAGATTTTATACAATATTTACATAAACTAAGTGGTAACAATAAAATTAAATAAAACATTGAGTAGTCATTAACTACAGATTACCGTACATGACATTCGGTCAGTTGCACAAACGTCCATTAAGTTTTAATTACGCCTTTAAGCTTAATGATTATCAAATTTGTATAGGTTATGTTGTTTTAAACTAATGAAAAAAATAATGTACGTTTGTGCATATGGCTGGTTAAAACTTATTCGACTCATCGAAAAATTAATTATTTTTTTAAATGAAATAAGATATTGGAATCATTTTTATTGCTATAAAATAAAAATTTAAGCAAAGTTTGTAAACATTTTGAATGGAGCATTATTTGGGCATGCCTGTGAGAAAAAAAAATATGGGTAATAATTAGATTTATTAGAATCTCAATTTTGCTATTATAAACATTAATAAAACGGCATTTGATTACATTTTGTCGTAATACTTAAAGTTCAATATTATCAGTAAAATGGCGTCTTTGTAAACAAGACGCCATGTCTTGATAAATCAGTGATGACGGTTATTTTTGTTTATAAATGATACAGTTATAAGGACTGTGACGAAAAGAGACGCCATTGAAACGCCATTATAGCGTTAACATAAGTAGAATTGGGGTTCGGGATAAGGTCTTTTATTTATTATGAACTGATTATCTACATTCAATATTTAAACATAACGTAAGTATTTACAATTTGCCTAATTAGTAGCTATTAGATGTGGGCATCTTATTTGTTATTTAAAATTAAAATGTTACAGGTAAGTTCATTCCTGTCTGGGTCTTTTGATGTTATTTTTATTTTATTAGAAATTCTATTTAAAATGCCATAAATTAATTATATATTTTGTTGCGTTAGTTTTTTTATAATATTACCGAATTACCCTGAATAGACTGCCTTTGATTTTATTTTATATCTTTCTTAAGAATTTAGATGCCATTTTAAATTTTTATGACAACTTTATGATTACATTGAGTAAAATTTTTATTTAAGAAGTTTAAATACAGTTTTAAGGGAATGATGCTTGGAATGAAATATTATTGGACAAAAGAAATGGAATGAACTTTTGTACTTCAAAAGCATCGTTAAAGGGCTCGATTAATATAATTACTTTAAAATTAACATGGAATGATTTTATCAGTCCGTAAATATAAAAATTCTTTTAAGAAAAGATTTCACTATTATTTTTAACTTAAAACAAAAATCTAGTGAACACCCCCCATATTCTGACACGATATTTTATACAATGCCTAATTGTGACATTCAACAATGCTTGTTGTAAAAAACAGGTTTCAAAATTAATTTACAATGAGATCAAAAACTCACAACAACAAGTTTTATTATAGCAGCATATCAAGTTACTACAACATATTTCTAACTTAATTTCATACACAATAAGGCTTAAAGTTGATTGCATAAATTTCACAATTCTTTATAACCTGATATGCTGGCGAATGTACAATCATAAATCTATTATAAATAAATCGAGTTTGACTTTAAATAGTTAAAGTGATGTCACCAATAAAGTAGAATCATTATCTTATTATACATTATTAATTATGTCATAAAAATGATGATTTGTGATTGATTAGAAACTGCTTTTTAAAGAATTTTTTTTTTAAATAATTCTTGATACAGATATTCAATGATATGACTTTTTACAACAATCACCACGTTAAAGAATTTAAAAAAGAATTGTCTATACATATTAATAAATTTTTGGTTTCAAGCTGTCGTATTTACATGGCAGAGTGATATCGAGATTGGACTCTCTCTTCCTAAAATATGGTTGTGATTGCCTTATTGCCTTAGCGCCAGGTAGCGGGCGCGAAGGCTGTTGACGTTCAGGAGGGGAGGGCCTGCAGGGGGGGCACGGAGGTGCTCATATGTGGGGTCCTGAAGTCGGGGTGCGGTGCTCTCAGCTCTGCATGGGGAGGCCGGAGATCTGTCAACGGTAATGATAACACGTCTTGATTATTTTAAGTTCGAATTTCAAATTAAGTGATTGTGTTCTAATTCGATAGCTTCCAATTTTCTTTTTTTTTTCTATCAAAGAAACTTTATTAAAACTGTTTTAAAGAATCATTCTATTGAAGACAGTTTTTCAATTAAGTCAAAGATATATTGATTTAGAATGCTCGTCGTTTAAAGCTTGTTAAAAATTTATTTACATACAACATCACATTTCTTTAATTGCAATATAAGATATCTAATGTATGAGTTTTCACTTAAGGGAAAATAAATTACACCGGGATAGATTTGAACTAGTTGAATCACGGACTTATCCTTTATCTTTCCTATTTTTATCCAAAACGATTAGATATTATAATAGTTACATCACACACCTAAATGTTTAGTCGGCTAATTAATTATATATTAAACCTTATCTCATATTATCTCCTGCTCGAGATAAAACTTTGGAGAATAAGAAAAATATTATCATTCACCAATAATAAATAATTCAAAACTGCCCCTTCTCCCCTGTAAGCAGTTTCACCATTTATTAATTATAAATCGACTCACCTATTCTATGATCTGTGACTGCATGCATATCGGGTGCATGCATAGCATGAACGTCTGTATGCGGCGGTTGCATATGCGCCTGTGGTGCTCTCAGGTCCGCATGCTGCGTTTCGCGGTGCCGACGCAGATCTACCTTCCTTTGAAACGCCCGCCCGCATAATTCGCATGCGAAAGGTTTGAACCCGGTATGCTTGCGTGAATGAGTGATCAGATTTGAACTCTGACTGAATGCTTTACCGCATACTTGGCACTTATGAGGTTTTTCACCTGAGGACAATAGGAGAACAATATTAAGCAATTGTATTATGCAAACCTGAAACGGCGACGGTAAAATCTACAATAAGACCGAAGACAATAAGAGAAAATGTTATTAAACTTAGACCTCTTTATACGAAAATAGCGCGGACGAAGGAGTGGGGAATTTGGCACAATTAGTTTATGTCGAAAAATGCAGATTAATATAATTTTTTCTAATAATGCGTTTTTTTAAACATTACAGAGAACTTTAATAGACTACCGGAATTCAGAATTATTATAAAAATAAATATTAGGTCTTTGTAAAGAGTTCCAAAGTTTTTGCATTACTTAAAAGTTTAATGATGGCTTTGTAAGATCATGATTGGTTATTATGGTTTATCTCTGCTCATGAAATAGATATTACTTTAAGAGAAAGTATTATCTCTAGATCTAGATAAGTGCAGACAACAGCGTGTCTATAAAGCAATCGTGATTCCAACGTCAAAAGAATTTAATAAGGCTTTGTGAAGGCAACCTTTTGTTGTTATTATTGAAGGTTTTCAATTACTTTAGATAAATTCTTCTTTTCTTTTAACGTCTACATTTTTTTGTTGATAAAACATATTTAACATAACATTATTATCATCAATTACTTAACATAAATGTATTATGTTGTTTTAATATAACTTGTTCTTTTTATTCTTGGCTTATAGTTAATGTTTAGACTACGCCGCGTGGCGCTTGTTTCACACATATGCTCACGCAGAAAGGAGCTAATATAACTACTGATGTACTATAATATGACACCGTAATACGCGAGGTGGGTTAAGTCGGACTAATTACAAACGCAGCATGTTGCAAAAAGTATAATTATGTCATAATGTATATTGATAGGCGGGTATAGTAATTATAGATATCATATTGGACTAATTTTAGATAAATTGACTACATTATTTTACAGAAAAATATATAAAAATCAACCAAGATAGGTATAGGATTTCAATTTTCGCACAGTCCAGTTGAATGCTCTATCAATAGAGCTTACAAAATATGCTTTTGAGAACTTTCATAAATATTTTAGCGAGTTCATTTAAACAGTATAAAGAAAAGAATTTTATTAATATATTAACTTCCGGTTAAATTCAATAGGTACTAAATTATATTTTGGTCACGACAATGTCAAGAGGAAAACAACGTGGTGTTGCAACAGGAAATCATCGGCGACCAATGCGATGCGACTTGTCGCGGCCGTTAGGTAATTACCTTCACAAATCACGGCACGCTATCGGACCGAACTTAGGTACAGTTCCGAAAAAGGGCCGCACTCCGTCAATCAAGGGGCTGCCGAGTGGCGACTTCATTATAGACAGGGACGGCCGAGCGGCCCTCCCGCTCGCGCTTCAGACTCGTGTCGCGAGAGCAATTTATATCCGTCGTGCCATTGGGCCGTGATTGCGGCGGCTCCTCCCCACGTCGCGTAGCAACGGTGGGGGGGCGACCCACCATGCCTCCCTCCCCTACCCACTTTATGGATCGCAATTTTCCTTTGAATTGGAAATCAGAGCGCTCGCCGCGAGTCTCGCTCGTTAGCCCTCTCTCCATCTTCGCGATACTTCCGACTACAGATTTTTACTGCGCCCGAGAAAGATGTTCTGGGGCCGCGGCTAAATTGTGATGTTTACGTCTGAGGCCTCCTTTTTTGCCTTCGCACGTTATACGCGGGGTGAATACGTATTCGCTCGTGAATTTGGGGTATGTTCAAATGAGCCTTTCGATGAACAGCGGCAGATAATAAACTATTCGCCTTGTAATGTTACTTTCCTTATAGAGGAATTACCTTACTTTTATATAAAACCTTTTTAGAACAAAAAGTGCAACTTCCTCCAACTTGGTGACTGTGCAAAGTTTCCTTTTATTCGAACGTTATTTTAAAGAATCTTTTGTCGGTTTTATACTCATCAAATCCTAAACCTCTTTACTTAAGTAAGCACAAATGTTCCCAACTTCAACAATTACAGGGAATTACAATCCCTTACGCGGAGTATCTGGAACCGCGTGAAATCTTCGCATCCCGTCCTTTAACAGCGTAATTACGCTTCTATATTACTGGGGGTAGGAAGGGCGAGAAGGGGCCGCCACTTAATTGTTTTGGGGGTGAAGTGAGGAAACTGAATGAATTCAATTGAAAGACGACCGTCTATGTATTTATTGATCTATGCTGAAACTTTGGAGATTGATTTATTGCAATCTAAGTACTTTGTTTAGGGATTCATTTTCGATTAAAAATAATAACTTTATTTAGTACGAAAAAAACACTGTGCCCAAGTATAATTTCTCAGAAGTAATTATGGATAGGTTTTATAGAGAAAAGTGGGCTTTAGTATACTTGGCATTTGCTAACAGTTGGCATTGACCTGACACTTACATGCATGCGTATTTTCACTATCCATAATAAGGCATAACTTACCTAAGTAAAAATCACTTAAAATTAAAAATAGCCTAAGCATAATTATCGTTTCACCAAACTTGTAACGTTAGGTAACGCCTTACTTAGCTAAATACTATATAATAATTTGCGTTTCGATTGACTTTTTTCATCGTATTGTTTTACGTGTATTGCATACTTAAAAGGTAATAGATGATAATACTAGTAACTATAACTATACTAGTAACGATAATACTATAACTTTTATTTGGGACTGCTTAGATTCCCATTTCAACTCCGACGATCTAAAGTTTGAGTTTATGTTAAAAGGGCAGTGTAAAATGTATAACAGCAGTGTTTTTTTGGGTCTTGAGACAAAATATTATATTTGCGATGGAATCAACAGGTTGAAGACGTTTTTTTAAGAAAGTTTAATTACAAGCTTGCAACACTATCAAGAGGTGATTAATGCTTTCCTTCTAATGATTTCAAAGACATTCTGAATAGGTTGTTGGTAGTAAACGAATACGACACCAAACCTATTGTAGATTTGAATTCAGATTTATGTTGGACAAGAAACTAGATCGATGATATGAGGTTAAAGCTTTCGATGTGCGTTTATGGAGGTAATACTATAATTATGAAAGCTAGTGTCCAAATGGACGACGAATCATCACCAGCCTTGTAATATCTCCAGTGCTGAAGCCTTTCCACGTGAATGGAATCGAATCAAATTGAATAGGGAGAATGAACAATGATCCATCACGCGTGACGATGAGCTGTAGATGCATCTGGGACTAACGGGTTAACGTGCCTTCAAAAGCACAGAGGAGCTAGAGATTATAATTCACCTATTATATGATTGCGAAAGTTTACTGTTCGAATTATAATATTAATAGCATTACTCATTTGTTCGTGAGTCTTCCTCATTTCATTGAACGCCAAATCCCAGGATTTCACACGAAATCGATATGATACGCGAATATCCATTGAAACGTTATAACAGTTTGGATAGACGCGTTAAGTATTAAGTTCCCGGGTTGTGATTGAACGCATCCCGGCGAGCGATAACCGTAAATCCCGCGATCCAGGCCCGAAGTATCCAGGGCTGTTGCAAGGATTTGTTCGGTTTTATGAAGCCCCTTTTAGTGGGAAAACTTACATGTGTGAAGATGAATGCGAAGGTCACGTTCGAAAGTTTGGGAGTGGTGTGCGAGAATAACGAAATGTAATATAGCACAATACATGAAACGACTTTTAAGCGGTTTCATCGCGTTTCGGACACTTTAAAGGTTGCGTGTTTAAAAGTTGTTTCATTTATGGATAAAAATGAGCGTGAAAATAAAAGAAATCAATAGAAAATAAAGCTGAAATTACAAAGTACATCTGTAGTGTTATTGATAAACTAAAAGGTAAATATAACTTTGTATTAAGGTACTAATAATATGCGCAAAATTGTCTCTATAAAAAAAAAGTCCCTCCAAGAATTGGTTTTGTTATAACTATACCTCATTATCAAAGGTGCTGTTTGGTAACTGAACGTTTTTAAAGATGTGTAAAAATACATCTTATATCGATATCGATAATTAGTTTTAAATTAGCACAATAATAAAGTTATTTATTTCATTTTTACGTACGTTTTACAATGTTAAGTTACCGAATAGCACTTTCGATTTCGGTGCCTAATTATTAACTATTATTATTGAAGATGCCTGAACAGGCTTTTGGAGGCTTACGTTATTAAAGCAAAGCCTGATTTAGTATAAAACTGTCGATTATATCTTCAAGGCTTTTATTAATAATTATCAAAAGATTATTACAAAAATCAGCCGAGTGTGAGTTTCATACCGGAAACGAGCAAAAAAAAATCACGTTTGTTGTATGGGAGCCCCCTTGAAATATTTGTTTAATTTCAATTCAGTTATTATTTTAAAAGTTACCATATTAATATGTCTTCTTTAAATATTTCAGCGTCTGCTTTTTGCCGTTTTGAACATCGATCAAAAACAAGCAAAAACTCTCGTTTGTTGTATTGGTGCCCCCTTAATTTTTTTTTCTGGTTTTTAGTATTTGTTGTTGAAGCGGCAACGGAAATATGTCATATGTGAAGCTTTCTAACTTTCGCGTTTCAGAGTCTGGTAACAGACACACAGACAGCGAAGTTTTAGTAATAGGGTTCCCATTTAACACTTTGGGTACGGACGGACTCTAAAAAGCAATCTGTGTTACCAGATTACAAATCTTCTCGATCTAATAATACCAACAAACATAGAAGCAATAATTACACAAATCGCCATAAAAGCAAAATATAATATCACCCATAGACACAGATTGCCGGGAGAAATCATTACAAACCATTATCGGGCACTAAACTCGAGATTCGCAATAAAACAGACATTAATATAATTAAATTATCACCCGATTCCGGCCCTGGCTGCCTCATCTGCACAGTATCACACAGCCGGATTTTTATGGGGACGTACTTTAGGCGCTACTGAATTAAATATATGATGCTTCCAACTTAAAGTGCTTCCACCGGCAAGATTTCACGAAATATAGCGTAGTCGTTTTGAGTGGATAAGCATGGTTTATATTGGTGATTTTAAGAGAATAGGCAAGTACTTATTGTCTGTAATGGAAAATTCGAAAACGATTGGACTGATTCATAAAAAAATATTTTACTATTAGTATGCTTCATTATCATTAAAATCATTTTGTTCTTGCATTGGCTAGCGTATTTGGTCTGCAATGCAGAAGCTAAGCAACTTTCACAAAGGCCTGTTATAGGATAGGTGACCAAAAATCTGACTATACGTGTTGGGGTATTCATGGCCTACATTTCATGGGAAGTCAGAGAATCGTCGAATTAATACAACTTTGCTTTTACATAACTTTAATTTGGTAACGGCATTTTCTTTATATAAATGTCATTCAATTTTTGAGGGCTGGTAAGATCCATTAGCTCGATATTCTTGTGAACCATAAGACGTCAAAAGCTAATTATTAAAGTGTAATTTTATTGAAACTTTACTCTGTGGATATCCAACGATTGTGTAGGCTGCTTCACAGACAGCTGCGTAGGCCGCGAAGGTTATTATAAAAAAAAAGTAAGAAACGATATAGATGAAAAATCAACCTACTACGTAATCATCAAAAGCGGCAGTAAAGAGAATCAAGTCTCTTCCAAAGGCGCAAAACCATAACAATAATTTAAGGGACTACTTGCGGCCTGTTAATAATTCAGTCGGATATAAAAAACGGCGTACCAAATGAAGGGGGAGCTCCCTTGAATACGGTCCACATTTACATGGACATTGATTATTCAGTCTTCGCAGGCTCCACTCTATGCTGACATACGGACTCTTACATATTAGAAAATCTCACCGCATTTGTCTGTTTGTACGCGCTACTAAAATTACTGAACTCGTTTGGATGCAATCAATGCTAGTGCGAAGCAGTGTATGTGTTATGACTAATATAATATATAAAAATTCTGGTAGATAAATATTTTTAAGCATAGTTTTTGGGATAAATTACATGTCACTAATCATATAAAAATAACAACCCATAAAGAGCGGCGAGTTTATATACGAAATGAAAAGAAACCTAATTCCTATTCTTGATATTGTATTGATTGTATAGTATATTTCGTTATAATAATTTTCAAATTATTAGAAAAATGTTACGCCGGTAGTACAGTCAAATCGTACAAAGTTCTTCGCGTTGAAAATTCAAAGGATTTATAATCGATCGATTAGTCAAATCTAAATCCACGTCGCTTTAATGCGCAGCCGACTTCAAAAAACAAGGAGAGGATTAACTTGAAAGATAAAAGGAATTATTCTCGAGGTTACACTTTGATTGTTAGCGCAATGTTGTTTTTGATTTGTTGCCGACTAAATTTATCAATATATATTTTTAATTAATACAAGAAGTAATAATATAATAATCAAGAGTAGGAAAAGATTAAACTTTTATATAAGTAGGTAATATTAGAGTAATACCAGACATTAATGAAATAATAATATACCTATTTAATGGTATCCATAATTTAACATATTCTCTTTTCTTTTTGTTTGATATTCTAAATAAAAAAGTCTTCTATTATATTTTAAATTTACAGAAAAACTCGCTGCTTTCATTGGTGCATGCATGCAAAAGGTATTTTTTTTTAAATCGATCCGCTACTTTTGGAGTCTATTCGATGCAAACAAACAATGTAATATTTTCTCTTATATACATTACATAATAATATTTTTTGGAAGTACTTTTTTGCTAAATGAAAGTATGTATGTATCTGTGATAATTATCGACTTAATGCTTTCTAAATACAAAATAACTTTAATTTTAATAAATTCATGAAATAAATGTTATTACCTAGAGACAATAAACTGTCCGCGAAGGCGTGATGTAGAAGGCTCTTAACTGAAACCAGGTGCAAGATTAAAAGTGCAGCCTTAAGGCAGGTGAAACTTAAATTTGTTCGCGGTTAGTGCACGAATTTAAAGGCTCTCTACAACATGGATATGTCGTGCTTTAAGCTATTTTAGTTGAGTCACTTAACGATAAATATCGTAATTTTCATATGTTACACATCTTACATGGTAATATATGCTTAAATTTAGACCTTTATTGTTTATTTGTAAAGGACTTTTAGCCGTTGAGACTTAAGACTTAGAAAATATCTGGTAGAAAAATTAACATTAAAGATTCCAGGTGGCTAAAGCCCGAGTTGCTGTGAAAATTTTGATATTTCAGAACAACGATTACACCAAACTTAAAGCAATATTAAAAATCTTCCTTTTTCACTTTGAACAAGCTTGAAATCGAACCTAGGACCTTGTGAATGGTGACGTAATGAAATTGAGCGTGTCCGCCACATAAATAAACTGGTCGTCCGTTTCGACCCATAATTTATCTGAACGGTCGCATTTTTCCCAACAAATCCACGGGCTCAGAATACGACGTGATTACCGTTATCCGTGAAGTGCGGATTTCTGGGGAATCCCAGTTTACGATCCGTGACCCACATCCATTCCCCCCACCCGTCCCCCTACCAGCCAGTGGGATGACCAGCTATAGTTACAGAGCATTTTCTGAACAACCGCGACCCTCTTACCGACTAGAGATCGTGTTATATTTCATGTCATCTATATTTACCATAACTACTTATTACTTTTTACTAATTTCATTTTGAAATTCCTTGATACTTTTATCGTCTATAGCAGATATTGCTTCTTTTATAGCAGATGCGATACGTACGAGTGTGCTCTTTTTAATTTCCTAGGTAGTTAGCGGTAGTTAGTAAAAGACCCAAGGTAACGAAATTCTGCGCTAGTGAACGCTTTAGTTATTATTGGTTTAGGAGCAGCACAGTTTCTCATGGAAATGTAGACACTGCAAACTAAAATATCTATTGTGACTCGCCGCCAGAATTAATGTAGCTCTTTTAGTCAGGTAACCTCTATGAACTTGATGTTGTTACTGGATTTCAGAGCTTCCATATGTTCTGGACTGATTATGTGTCCACATTCAGACGATGCTTTGCTGTTTCACGCTCTTTACAATATCTGCAAATATTAGTGTCACTTAAATTCATTTGAAATTAGTATTTGTCTAATTTGCAGTGCCTAGTTAAAGCAATGTATTCTATTGTGCATCAAAAGCTCTTCAGTTAAGTTTTCCAATTATTCTTCAATTAGAGATTAAGCAAACTCTACTGATTGTGACAATTTTTTTTTTTAATCTCATTAATGATCGTAGTAACACTTCTCAAATACTCTGGTGGCTTAACCGGCTGGTGTTGGATACTGTGTTATGCAAAAACTTGACTAATATTAAGTTATTTCTTAAAGCAGCAATGCGTGTATATTAGACATAGTGGAACTGATTAGATATCTTGTGAAGTGCGGATTTTTCTCGGAGGTTTCCGGTTTACGTTACACCTCCCTTCCTTGTGGGGGTAACAGGGGGTGGTGGAGATGTCCATAGTGGCTGTTGCAGATTTACTGACCCGTTTCTTTTATAGCTGTCTGGTTTTGTCGCATTCAGATGTGAAGGTATCTTTATTTTGAATTCAACTATCAATGGAATAGCAGCAATTCTCAAAGTGTACACCAAAGAACTCTAAGGCACCGTAGGTATCCCTAAATATTTGTCACATTTAGACAGTATGTTTTAACACCCGTCGATTATATTGTGCTGGTATTTTCTAACTAACCTTACCTTCTACCCTTCATTTCGAGTTTCAAAACCGTTAAAATGCATACTTTCTGCAGAAAGTAAAAGACCAGAGGTCACCAAAAGGCCGAACAAAAAGTTTCAGACATCGCCTTTAAGTTATAAAACTAAACGAAAAAAGTAATGAAAAGTAAATCTAATAGTCTTCATTGTTGTTAAACTATCTCGAAAATTTTGATTGAACAAACCAAGGAGTTGAGAATAAACACTGAACAACGATTTAATCTCTTGTTGGAGGTTGCGTCAATATTATTTCGCGACTAATGGAAAATTGGAGGCGTTGCGCAATCTTACTTGGAGTAGAAGGCAAACAGTCATCTTGGTTGGCAAACATAGGTGGAATAGACTAGTCTGGAAGACAATTTGATAGAAGAGACATCATTGTTTTAGGTGAGGTTGTAATAATTTTTACGAGTTTTTATTTTAGTCGCACTCGTTATAATTATTTAATAAATTTAAAAGTCACTACTGATTATGTGATACGTTTTTATGGCCAGATAGCTAAGCTAATTGTGATGATATTTGATGCAGAAATTGTTAAAAGGCATGTGGAAGAGCAATTACTACTTTTGTTTCGAAAATATCAATGGTACATTATGAATTCAGATTAACAAATCTACCCAAAAGCTACAGAATTCTTCCCAATTCATGCAAGTTACAAAAATTGTCTAAGAACAAGGAATTTCTTTGCCATCGAGGCAAGACGGCACACACTCATACGTGATAAAGATTAGTGCGGAATTTATGAATAAATAAACCACATCTAAGATTACAGCTTTATAATTAGCTAAACTTAATGATAACAAATATCCTCGAAATCCTAAACAACGATTGTACATTATCTTGAAGTCAAACCTCTATAGCTAATACACTCGGCCACAGAAGAAGAAATTTCATGGGTAGTATACTTTTAATCTTAACCTTATCATAGTGGCTTGATGTCTAACTTTCATCATCGTTATCTTCACCAGCTTACAAATGGATCGCTTCCCTATGGATGGAATCGCTTTTATCAAGGAGAATGGACCGTGACACACCACGCGGTCCCAGTGCTGATTGGTGAGTATTAACGACTGCAGATACAGCTGAAGCCAACTGTTTAAAGTGCCTTCGGAAGGACGGAGGAGTTCAAGATAATAAATTTTTAGTCAACTATCCTATGAATGAGCATTGCGAAACTTGCTAAACAACCGTATCTCATGCCAAATGCGCTTGCTATTACACCATCGAGTCTAATTTTAAGTCCCATTTAAAGTATAGCTTAATTTATTAGAACAATACAGTGTAAAATTACCTACATTATATGCCTATACTCTTCCAAAAACGTTATAGGTTTGAACCCAAACTGGGCGCTACGAGCCATAACATACAGTGAGTAGCCTAGCTATAAATCTCCTTTTTAAGTGACGTTTACACAACATACGCTACGGTAAGAAGCAAATCGTAAACGACTGGAAATATTCATGGGGGTATATTCTATAAACGAATTGTCACAGTGCTAAAAGCTAGGTTGTGTAGTAGGTTCACAAATAGACGGAAAGTAAGCTTGAATAATTTATTAAATATGTTGTTTTAAAATTTCATAGTCATAAAGTCATATCGTGGACTCGATAACAATAAGGTATGACATCATCATCATCATCAGCCCTTTTACGTCCCCACTGCAGCGGCTCAGGCCTTCCTTATGGATGGTTAAGGAGGATAGGCCATGACCCTCCACGCTGGCCCAATGCGGATTGGAGGGTATTAACGACTATAAATGCAGCCGGGACCAACGGCTTAACGTGCCTTCCGAAGCACGGAGTAGCTCGAGATAATAATTTTTTGGTCACCCATCCCGTGACCGACCTTTGCGAAAGTTGCTTAACGACAACGATCACCATAAAATAAGGTATGTACATGGTAACAATCCCGTAAACAATCCCTTACAGAAAAAATTATAAGACGGGCCCCAAAAACGGGAAAAATAATACACGCCTTAAAGGCGGTTCATATTTTAACGTTAGTATTAAAAACCTGCACAAAGCCATCGAACAACTTCAATAGAAATTTCATAAACATAATAACCGTTAAGATTTTACGGAGATGGTTTATTTTTACTTGCCGGGTAAGAGAAAAGAATTGCAAGTTTCTTTTTGCGGATATGAGAATAGACCCACAGGTAAAGATACCTAGAGCGACTAAAATGGATACGACATTGATATACGACTTGCGTTAAAAATTATATGATTTTTTTGTCAAATAAAGGATACGTTTTAATTTTTTTTTTCAAATGTGCCAAGTAACCTTAACAAAAAAAGCTAAACAGCTTTTTAATTTAGCAAGGTTAAGTTTTTTTCAATTTAACTTGGCTAAATAGGATTCTTGAAAAAATAAGTAATACAATAATTTGACATTAGAGATTTTTTTATGGTATAATTTTATAAACGCTTAAAATATTTTTAACTGCATTTGTTTAAACATTTTATTTAATAAAAATCAGATGGAAATTATCGAATGAAAACCACTTAAATGATAAAAACCGATACTTTAAACTAGTGTAGTTTAACTAGTTAATCCAAAATAGTGTAATTTATTAGTGAATGATTGACGCATTACCGCGAAAATCGTCGGTATTGCTAGCTAAGAAAAACTAATAACCTCCCTCAGTGTTGACAGTTGACAAATTCGTTAATTTCGGCCACTTGGGGACGCTGGTACTAGGGTAGTGTTTCGAGATCTTCGCTTTTAATTGTTATTTCTTAGATATTGCAAATTGTTTTTATTTAGTGAAAAATTTTATGATGGAAATTAAGAGGGGAATTCACCAGATGGGCATGCCTGCAGGTAAGTCTGCAGAAATGTCTGCCTAAACTACATTTCAATTTTTTTTTTCAGTGTAGGACCGTCGTATTCATTACCCAGACCTATAATAACAAGGTCTTGCATGTATGAATCCCCTGCTTTAGATATGTTTTTTAAGAGGGTCCATATATGCCATTTTTAAACCCTGGACTACCCAAATGCTCAAACATGTCGATTCTCTCTCAACTTAAAGTGAAAACCCACTTATCCACCATTTGCCAACGCTCACTTTTTACATTATTTCATTATTACGTTCCAAAAGTCTTGAATGGAATGGAAATATTACCTTTTTCTTTGATTTGTTTATTTGAAATGGTTCTGAATGAAATCTATTTTATTTCTTAGCGTGGCATTTGTGTTAAATGTTTTTAAAATAAAAATTACAAGACATTGTCATCTGTCGCATAGAAAGTTCGACTTTTCGGTGGTATAATTAAAACGACGCATATTGTTAAAAATATATAATATAACTCTGAATGAGTTTGAAACGGCCATATTTTGTGTCAATATTGTACAGAAACTTGATTGTAACCATTCTAAAAAAGGATAGATTTATGTTAATGCTAAATCTTTTTGATATATTAAAAGATTTATCACCAGAACCTCCTACATACAACCTCAACATACTTTCTAATTCAACAGGAAAAAAATAAGCACAATTATTAACTACAATAGCTATTAATAGTTCCGATTCTGACTTATCAGAAGATGCTATATCACTAACATGAGTAAGGATGTGAAGGAACAGGAATAATCCGACTCTTTCGATCTCTTTTAATAAAAATAATTTCTAAACCAATAACACCGAAATGATAGTCTCTCTGGCATCTAATTTGTGATATCAAATGATTTCATTGAGATTGTGTGAGTTTATTAGTATTGCAAGTATAGATTGGAATTATTAGTATTATTATTTAGTTCTTTGTGCACAATCGTACAAAGGCGGACTTAATGCCTTAGGCATTCTCTGCCAGTCAACCTTTAGGTGATGTGGAGATTAAAATAAAGGATAAAGACTGAGTATCACTCATATTTTTCTTATTTTTGTACTGTGATTAGAGAGAATTTTGTTTTTAAACTTTTTGGTGGTCAAATGCATCTTATCGGTGGTGGCAGTTTGATTTTATTTTAATGAAATATGTGTAACCGTCTCATTTATACATTGCATAGTATTATTAACATGATTCTAAATATAATTAAGAAATAAATCATTTAATTAACCGTTATTTTTTGGACCATCGAAATTTCTTATTTGACAATGACCTTACAGCGTTAATAGTTGAGCAATAGCCTGTTTTCGAGCAATTGAAGTGAAGAGATTCATAAAAAGTTGCTTCTCATGGCTTTCAGCATGTAGAAAACCTCCTCACTTTCACTTTGTTTTTTTTTTTTTTAATTTTTGTTTATTAATGTTGTCACTTGGCGTGTATATGTTACGACCTCTGATTAAGTATGCAATGCAACTGCTCCTTGGACGGCCCGTCGTGTACTGGCATACTGTTCTGACTGTTCGAGACACTTGCTGCGCCCGAACGGGGAACATTTAGGTATAGTTGCGCCAGGTTATAGTAGCATAGCAACACTTTTTATTAATAACGATATGCTTGAATGTTTTTCACATTTGTTTAAACATGCACTTCAATAAATATGATTTGTTTTTGTTTACCGATTCCGTAATGTTAAGTATATATATGTATGGAACTATAGGTTTATATGTTGTTATGTTTATTTTGCTCATATATGTTTTGTTGTTACGGTTTGTTCCTGAATAAATAAATAAAAAAAAAACCTGTATCAAAAGGTAATAAAGCTATCATTTTATTTGAAAGAAGCTCTACGTTATGACAGCGTTACTACGTCAAAGAGTTCGAGGCTGCTCTTTAACAGAATAGTAACGGACAATTAATTCTTGAAACTGTCTCTTAACGCTAACTGGCTTCTAAATTCCTCCACATTCCCAAAATTGAAAGCATATTCGTCTTAGAAAAACAGGTTTACCGAAGTTGTTATCTCGAAGTATTTAAGGTAAGGAGGTGTTACTGTAGTTTAGTAGTGTGACTCTATAATTGACTATAAAATATATTAACTAAATACTTATTTGCAGCATTGCTTATTGTAGAGCATTTGAAATTATGGTACGTTCGTGGTGTAATGATTTAGACAAACATTGTTTTCCTGGTTTATAATTGGCTCAGTTTTCATTAATTAGTGTTAAAATTATCAAAGAATTTAATCACTAGGAAGTGAAGTACAGATATAGGCAAGAAAGTAATCTGACGTTCAAGCACGTGTAAATGATTTTTGAACATAATGGGTGAATCGTTTATATTAATAGATTGGGTCTGCATGCGAGATGCGAGAAGTCCTCAGGATTCATACGAGGGGTACGTTTGAGAAATTATTGCAGGCGGTATAACGACTGCGCTATTAACTGTTGACTTTCATTGGTCGTTATCATGGTTTCGGTTAATAGATCAACTTATTATCCAATGAAAATTAGCATTTAGGATGAGTTGAACTTATTCTGTAATCTCCTTTAATCGAATGAATAATATTCTCATTTGTTTCTCACTCATTCTCATTCTCACATGTGGAACTTTTGGCCAACCCAAAGCATTATGTGAGCGTTTATAATAAACAATACATACGTATCGCTATCCATACAACTTTCTATCGTTTCACGTGGAACTGCCAATTGTTGTACTTGACAATAAATAATTGAGTATTGAGTACTCAGTGGGGTCAGTGTCTTATAGCGTCCAGTATAACAAAACGCAGTACAGCGTAGAAACGATACAGATTTCTATGGCTAGCGATACGTATCGCTTACTTTTAATGCCGATGTAATACTTTGGGTCTTTATTAGTTGTTTCTCAGTCCTAGGAACAGTCTATTAATCTGTATAACTTTATTAGTAAGTTTTACAATAACTTTTACCATAACGAAGCCATAAGGAATTATAATTTATATTAATAATAATTTATTTCAAAAAATGCAAATGAACAAAACAGTCTATTTAGAAAATATCACCACGGTTTTGAAGCTTAAAACCTGTGCAGAACCGATAAACTATGACCCTGTGACCTTTTATCGAAACAAATAAATCATTAAGTGTAACCGAGGTCCACGAAAAATATGAAACCTTGAAATAAATATAAGCATGTATGTATTTTAACGGCAATGAAAAGGACAGGATAACATTTAAATGGAGCATTGTGTATTGTTTTATACAGTTACGTTTGGGGGGAAATTCTAAAAATTAATTGATAGCGAAACAGCCAATTAATATCGTCTTATATTAAATTATTTATTTATTGAAACGGAACTAGACAAAGGGGAAGTTATATAATTATGGCAATTTTTCCTTTAAGGAATTTCTTATCATACGTAATAAGCACTTAATAAATCACAATAAATACTCACATTAAATATTAGTAGCATATATTTTATCGTAATGCAGAATTAGTTTATAATTATGTAAGAGTGGAAGCAATTTAGATATTAAAATTTTCTTCATATAAATATATATCGTCACGGTGACACTTAAGTAAACAAGAACGAAACTAAAATCAACTTTTAATAAAACGACATATAAAATCTTTTTATAAGCAGAAAAGCTTTTAGCTAAAGAAACTTTTTTAGCATAGATAATTGAGTTCATATTTGTTGTAAATATCGCAGAATGTGTAAAAGTACATAGATAAAAAATGAAGCTGGCAGTTCAATTCACAAGAAGTTGGTTTTTTAGTTTATTATCTACATTTATGTTATCAAGAATCGAAACTGAGATCACAAAAATTACGCAATCTTATATCCGTTGTGTAAACGACTCTACAGGTTGAATTAAAGGTAAAGTTTTGAAAAGTCAATCAATATTTCTGTAGCAGTTTAGTTTATCCATGTAGTATTTTTACATTTAATTAAAGATTTTGATAAAGTTAATAGACGCAATACACATCACAACGATGCAAATAGAACGTCGCTATCGATCCACCATTTTGTGACATTACCGAGACAAAATGGCGGCGCATCATTTGTCGCGAACCGTACAAGGAATGCAGAAAGATTGCCGCGCCCGTCGGGATTGCTCGCAACTATCCCGGAATGTCCGAGTCACTTCACTTATTGCGATGTATTTGTGACCGTTATACGGGGTGGAATGCGGGATTTTCGGCTATTCTACTGTCGGGTTCCGTAGGACGAGATGTGCTGTTTTGAAGATAAAAGTTTAGTGCGCTCAAGTTTGTGGTTGCGAATTGTTTGTTACAAGTTGAAACGTCAACAGCAACGGGAATTTTAAATCGTCGACTTGCTGTTTATTTTTAATTATTCTGCATTAAAATAATTATTTTAAAATATTTTTTGTTGTAAAATTTCAACACACTACTTATTACCTCAAATTTTAACTTTGAACAAATATATATCAACCGTTTTATGATTTATTTAAAATATTTTGTTGTTATAATTATTTGTGTCATTTACTAGGGGTCATTGCATAAGCGTCGAAAAAGTGAAACCGCAAAGGTCGACCAAAAGAGAAGAGTTATAAAAAAAATCTACTCAATATTTCAATTAAGTATTAAAAATTTTTTTTTTTTTTTTACATAAAAAGAACAAACCTTTTTCGAAATCGATCAGCATCAACTACTCCCTACATATATCATACTCTGTAGAGCACTACAGAGGAATGTCAGAGTCACTATTCTTATTGCTTGGTGACACTGATGTTTGCAGTTTTGGCATCGAACCCTTTTGGTTTAGTTGTAGTCTATGATGGCGTATTCGTTTTTATTTGAACAGTAAAACCAATGAATATACTAAAAATAAGATTTGGGTAGGCAACATCAAGTTCTATTGTTATGGTTTTCTTGCGTGTAAGTTCATGACTTATAGTAATTGAGAAAAATAGGAACTCATAATGATTTTTGCAAAATTCACATTGTTATATATTTTAATTGTTAGACAATATTAATTATTGAAATGTATAAATAATAGTTCATTAAACTGATAATAAATGAGCATTTCATTTAAAAATTCATAACAGATCTTATGAGATCAAAAAACAATCATCAAAAGATAATAGATTAAATAACTTCGATGTTCATCTCGAAAAGACAGTAATCCTTAGCACGATATTATTACGCATCAAATCCAATACGGAATTACAGAGATGACAAATAAATTGCCGCTCAAATGGCAATAGACAATAATAGAGGAAGGGTTGGGCAATCATTTTGCGGGATTAAGTTTAATACAATATCTGTGAGAGGGGTGCTTTACACTTTACAATATTGTGGTTGATCATTCTAGGCTACGAATAATGTCCATGACATAAATAACGTAACGCTATACGACCAAAGATAGACTGAGACTGCACTGCCTTTAAACGCATATGGTTTAGGTCTAACGGATACTGCAAACTATGCGGTTTCGATGTATGCACATCATGTGTGAGTCATGATTTATTTACACTGGTCGATTGGGTCCGTACGAAGAGTGCAGGTGACTTCTCCACTCTGCCCCCACGCTGCATGCGGGTGTCATCGACTAATGTAACAGGGCATTTCATTTGCGTTTTATCTGTTGTTGCAAACCGCAGTGTTTTAGATTTTCATCCAGTGAAACGTGACGCGAGTCTAATAGAAACATTATTTTCTGTGTTACAAATCGTATCATGTTTTGGTTCCGGGTCGTGTGTGATAGCATTTAATACTCAATACTCAATGAGTATATTGTTTCCATAGATATTTTAAAATAATGTTACATAGTTAAGTTAGTCTCATTAATTTAATAGTCTATTCCCAGCACATATCTGTTTAGGAAATATAAGTCGTTCTTATTTTTAGACAACATCACATACACTTAATTTTAAGTGATTTAACACCATTAATATTTCTATTTTCATATTATTTGTATAGTTCAAATTTAAAACATTACATTTGCATTGTAAAATTTAAAAAAATACTTACATCTAGAGTTAGTTACCTCAAGCTCTTGTATTATGTAAATCACACTAAAGTGTAGCTCTAGTACACACAAACTCGTGACAACATAGAAAATACTCTCGACACTGACAATCGAACTAGACACTACTATACACGCTAGTTGGAATCGACGCGTACGTCACACGTAACACATTACAATTATGAAAGTAGGTGTTTCTTTTTTTAGAATTTTTAGGAATTCATGACACTCTAAAGTAGGAGTCAGCAAACAAACAATTTTTCTTCAGTATCTATTTCTAATTAGATAGTTATAGTGGAGAGATGAAAGGGCTGCACAATCTACAGCACATCAGGTTTATAAAACTGCTTCCTGATTTCAAACTTTAATGCCCTTAGTGTACATATATGCATATATTAGTATACATATAACCTTATAATGTGCATTAGTGAATACAAAGTACAAAATTCCGAATTTCCAGAACTTCAAACTAAGGGCATTAAAGTTTAAACCTGATGTGTTGTAAACTGTACATCATTTATGTCCGTAGTGCAGGGATTCTGGCCTTCCTTATGCATGGTTAAGGAGGATGGGCCATGACTCTCCAAGCTGGCTATTAAGAATACGCTCTTTTGGAGGGTATTAACGACAGCAAATGCAGCCGGGACTAACGACTTAACGTGCCTTCCGAAGTACGGAGTAGCTCGAGATAATATTTTTTTTTGGTCACCCATCCCATGACCGACCCTTGCGCAAGTTGCTTAACAACAATGACCGCAGGCCGCACCGCATATCCACTACGCCACCGAGCCACAAACAGTACAATATATTAATAAGTGGTTTATATTATGTTTCATAAATTTAACATGACAGCTGGGGAGCGTGGTCGCATGTTCAATTAGAGGCTTAGCATTACTTAAAACATTATATTGTAAATCTATGCGAATGCTTATCCTCGTATGAGATTTCACTTTGTTAACATCACGTCATGAGAATTAGAATTAAGAATAGAAAAAAAGAAGTACACTTTTAAAGTTTTATCGAATTTTCCAATTTTTAACCAAACAAATTTTAAACAAATAATTTCGAAACACCTAACCACTCACAAAAGAGACGCCAGTAGATTTTTTTATAAAAAAAAAAACAAATTAAATCCTAATCAAATCTATTTGGTAACGCTTTTATAGAATTATCGTGAAATTCTGAAATAAAAGAATAAAAGTTATTGTCAATCTTACTAAACACAGGAGAGTTTTATTTTTAAAAGTTTTTGCCAAACCTCGCCTACGAGAGGTCGGCGGCCGGACAGCAAATCTGCCTCCCACCCGGAACGTGTGGGACGTGCCTTAGAAGAAATCTCTTGAATGAACAGAAATAGGTACGCTCTTATTTTGTCCTAACAAAAATAATGTTTTGAACTTTCGACTGTCAAGAGATGGCGCTAATATTATAATTTGATAAATGATAATGTTCGTAGTCTTTCGTTCTTAAATATAATTTGCTCTAATCCTACCAAAATAATGTGTTTTTGAGAAATTTAAGTTGCCAAAAACCTACCTGTCTGTCCAACTAAATCAAAAATCGCTTCGACTTCTTTGAACTTTTTTATTTAGAAAAATATTATAAAATTAGAAGTGTCAAAAAATCTATTACGCATATCAAATAAGATATCAGTACCTCAAAAATATTGTGTGCGACATAATTATTAGAGATGCGCGGAATAGTGGTTTCACCGAATAACTACCGAACCGGATATTCGGCCGAGTTATTCGGTTTACAATTTTATTGTTTGCCTATATTTAGCAAGAGTGTTTCTTGCAAGATGTTTCCTCGTCTGTGTCCTTCTGTTTGGTGTAGAATCGTGGATACTAAAAGAAGCCATGCGTAAGAAGGTCAAAAGTACGAATTGGTACAATTAAACATCCAAGGAAAGAATTAGAGCAAACGAGGTGAGGTAGGAGAAGAGTATTATAGCTTAAGAATTTACGCCAATAGTTTGGAAGGAGCACTTAATCGATGTTAAGGGCAGCTTTATCGAAGGTGGAAATTGCATTAACGATTGCCAAATTGCACTAGCGAATGGCACCCACAGAAGAAGAATAGCGTTTTAAAGTGAATTCGCAGATAAATCGGTGAACATATATAAAAAAATACATCTCCGTCAAACATATAACCTCCTTTTCGATTTTTAAGTAGGTTAAAAACCTAAAAGATGCTTGCTGGAGAGAGCCGAGAGCTTGGTGTTTCTGCACCATAATTTACCATAATTCAATTATAAATATGTATAAATACATTTATTTCTGTCTATCTTTTATTTTATCTCAAATGTAGTTTATAAAATAAATATTTTTGGTTTCAAGCAACATTGCTTTATTTTATTAAATACATTCTTCATAGGATTTCTTTGACTTTTATTGTGACATAAATTTTCCAATAGAAATTTTCATCCGGTTTCTGTATTGAAAATTTGAAGTTTATACGTCATTGAAACAGGTTTTCATTTCTGATTTTAGTTTGTTTTAATGTTCAGTTGATAGCAGTTTGATAAAACTAGGACTTTTTGTTCTATGAAACGTAAAAATCTTTAGTTATTGAGAATAATCAGTTGAGATTTTTCTGAAATCAGAAATCGGCCGTGTCTTTTAATATCTATACCATGTTGTTTAGCCAAGAAATATAAACTCGAACCAAATATATTCGGCACCAAAACCGTATAATCCGGCCGAATACAAATGGTGAAAAAGGTGCCGAATACGCCGAATACCGAGTACTAAACGAATATTAGGCGCATCACTAATAATTATAAAAAATACATAACCATTTTACATTGACAAAAGTATAGACTAAAAGAATTAATCATGATATACTATCTAAAAAAAAACAATTATAAAATTAGTGTTATTTTAATTAATGCGATGAGAGTATTATTTTTGCTCTTGAACTGCACCGGTTCACATTCTGACCCGCAGATAATCCATAAACTTAACTGACATAAATTAAACTCTACGCCTTAAGGAATACGGTGCATGAAATTACATTGAAAGTGATGGTTTGTCAAAGCACTCTAGCAACTGCCAACAAAGTGGCACTGGCGAATCAAAACACTTGAAAATCGCACGAACAGAACATTGGCCAATCAAAATATCATAATTTGATTATCAACCTCAGTTTATATTGAAAATGGAACGCACGTGCTATTGTATCTAATGTTTGGTTGTCATTCCACTTCACACATGTTTCGTTGTTGAAAGTTTTTACAGTGAACATGCTCCATGGTTAAGACGCATGAAGCATGACTATTTATCTCTGGACTAATGATAAATTAATGAATGCCTGCATCAAATACTCCAGCTTCTTAAGATTGGCATAACCGCTAAGTTCTTTCGCCTATCCCAATGGACGAATCATACTACTCTTGGGGACTCCTAAATGCAGTGATGTGTTAGTGAAATACTTTAAAATACTGAGGCATTAATCTGATATAATAATTTATAGTCCTTTTTATTGTATTTTAAATATTTAACAGAATACTGCTCCAAAATTGTCAGGTTAATATCAGCTGTATAAGTGAGTAATAATTTTACCAAAAGTCGGATTACAATTAAATTTATTGTTTAAATAATGACATCCCATTGCAGTGCGCATGCGTACGCCACGTGCCGTGATGTCTATTAACCAACCATCAAAGACCTTTCATTCGAGCCAGTAAGCTAAAAAGTGAAGTTCAAATTTTGTTTGACACTCTAAATTAGCTACAGAACGTCCCGGAGTTTTATTTCAAATCGTATGGTACACGTAAAAAGGTCTGTATTTAAATAATGATGATAAAACATTCGGAGTTCCATTTTAATGATTAATAAACGAGTTTTTTATAAAGTGACAGCCTGTTTCCCTTGGTTGAGTTTTTTAAAGGGGAAATTAATTCAACCATAAATAACAGTATTAATCAATGAGTTAAATGGATGTAATTTTCATATTAAACATTGCTATCAATAAGAGGAGACAGCGATCAAAACTTGCAACTATATATCGAATGATGACATTTCTTTAACATCATTGGAATAAAAAAAATAATTAATGTTGAAAATCGTTTCTGCATCTAATCAAAATAAACTTGTACCAGACTATAAGGTTGTATAATAATCAGCTAAATCTGTACTAACATTATGAAGAGGAAACATTTGATTATATGTTTTCATTGAATAGGTTCCGGATCTAGTGAAACAATTTAAAAAAATCTTTTTTCACGAAGCTTTACCATACCGAGCTGACATAGATTATAATTTGTAAGGGCGAAGTCGCGGGAAAACAGCTATTATTATATAAAAAGAGATATACCGCATACATGAATATTAAATATTCAATTAATTGAGTGATTTCTTAATCTCTTTTTTGCAATTTTCAGGATGTAATAACAAGAATACACAACGAAAAGCTTGTTGTATACAAGAAGTATACAATAAAATGTAAAATTTCAAAATAAAACACCTTTGCTATTGCATGAAGTAGTAATAATTTGAGAGTTTTTGAAGATCCACAGGGACCTTTAGGTTCACAAATGCTTTTATTTTTGAAAAAAAAAAAGAATTGCGAAATTCAAATAATATATAGATACAGTCCAGTTGAACCCTCTAATTTGAATAAAGAACTAATGATTAATATTGAGGAATCGCCCATCGAAATCTTCTGCCCTCAGGGATTTAGGGTTGGGCACAGTAATTTCGGCAGTTGTCGGCCTTAGTCGGTAGCGCTCGGTAATATTTGTGCCCCCAGGGAGCTCACTAGCTAATCGCCATAATGTGTTTATCGAATTAGGTGGCGCGTGCGACGACGGCACGCCGACGTCGCATCTCCGATTGCACCGGTTAAGTGGTATCGTTGATATTTTTCACTATAAAAAATGGTATCTTACATTGATTAGGTTTTGATTTCATAGCACACTTATCCATTAACTAAATTAAAAAAAAAAACAAACTGGTTAAAAGACTGATTAATAAACGCCGTTCGGTAAGAAGTAACAGATGTATTTTTTTCTTTATTTCTTCGATATACACAACTTTATTAGGAGAAAGCAATCTCGAAAAAATCCCTAGAAAAATTAACAGTAAATTCTTTTTAATACGGAGTTATTTTTCTATATATTGTTTGGTATGAAGTCATGAATTGGGTATTACAACTAGAACGTCTATAACTAGAATCAGTTCAAGAATATCACACACTTCTAGATAGTCATCACTGTTAACATTGATACTCAACATTCCTACTCCAAGAGAAAACAATGCAGGTGTCGAATTACGAGCAATAGAACGGGGGCCAAGAGGGCCGTGGACATTAATTTAATTATCCTTCTCCGTCTCCTGGGAGCGCCTAATATTATATGGGAGTGGAACACTCTTGTCGAGCTACAAAAATTCAACTGTCATTTTTCGCGTGAGAAAAAAATCTCGAAACTGATTTTTACATCCCCAGCGAGATCATGTTACGCTGCCGTAGAAAAATAAAATATAAATCTGTTTGTTCGATACTGGCTTATCACAGGGGTATCTGTTGTTCGGTAAAAGAATATGGAATATTATGTTATTTCTTTTAAAGTAAAAGATATTCTGTTTTTATTAGTAAAAAACATATATTGTTCTATTCTCAAATGACTTTTATTGATTAAGATTTTATCAAAAATTTGTCCACACTGTTGAAATATATGCCATCATTTCTAGAAATTACTGCGGGAGACCATGTACTAGAAAGAACCGAAATTTAGCAACGGCTGCTTTTTTCTGATTTGTTTCATACAAAAAATTGTATTGATTTATGTCAGTAAATAAACTAATATCAAAAATAGGTTTCAGAATAAAGTATTAAGAGAGCGGCCACAAAATCTCGAAACAAAGAAACATTGTGAGTGTAAATACGTAAACTCATATACCGAGTGACGTAGAGTGGCGAAGGGTACTGTCAGAAAGGTTTTTGTGAGAGTGACATCACAACGAAGAAAAATCTGTGAATTTTCCATTGGGACAGACATGTGTTGAAATATTCATATAAAGCGTAAGCAGAGATACTAAATATAAATCACATTACAGATTACAAGTGTTGTATTTGGGAATAAAATTAATAAACAGAATTCGAAAAGGAATGTAACAGTTACTTACAACTGACGATACAAAGTATTATAAGTGCTGAGAATTAAAAGAAAACCTCACTAAAAATCGAAGTGGCTAAGACTCTCGAGGGCCCTTAATTAAACTCGAAGCACGTAGCACTCCTTGATTCAGTCCCCCCGGGCAGAGTGACACCCTCCCCACTCTTGTGGACGCCCCACCTTCCTTATGGACCGCTTAGATTTCCACCCCCCCAGGTTGTGTGGACAGAATACTTGAAGTCTGGAATCTTGTAAGAATTGGTTTTGAGAGATTGGACAGTTTTATCACTGTTATTTTTGTTAGCTAAGGTTAATGTATTTCTTTGTGATTTTTCTGTCTCTGGATTGTATTGCTTTTCTGATACGAGTATAAGCTAAAAATGCTTTATATCTTAACTTTTTGATGGTGTGGATTTTGTTGTGAATCACACCTCATTTCACCAAATGATAAATAAATGACTTTTTTTTTAATTTTATTGACAACGTCATATGCGTTTCTTGTTTGATTAAAAAAATGTCTTCGTATTTATACAAACTAAAGAACTTAAGTGTTTTATTCAGTAAAAACGAGGCAAAAAATAAAGCGGAAGACCTGCAGGATCGCGAATTTACCACATCTTTTATTCACAGTCCACTGAATGATAGTTTTCATAAAACGTGGTGAAGTTGAATGCATTTGTGGATGGAGCCTTTTCGAAGTTATTAGTTTTATAATGTATTTTTAGATATAATCTACTATTGATTATAATGTTTTCGGTATTGATTTTACTTTTAACACAAAAAATCATGGATTTTCTTCCCGTAATGACATTAGCATATTACCAACGTTCGCTACCGTAAAACGCCTTTACGAATCCAATTATAGAGGAGCAAGTCGCTCTTAAGTACATGCAAGATGTCCTTTGCTATTAGTAAGTGGAAAAAAGGCTTCAAAAGTGCCTATTCAGAGGAAGTAAAATTCAATGCATTTGGTATAAAAAAGCTTATTATGAAAATTTCAATTTTGAATTCTAATATTTACATTTTCATGTATTTATGTTAATAAAAGTACCAAATAAAAAACCTGTTTGATTATGATTGTTTCAAAACAATTATTAATGATTTTAAAATTCTTAACTGCAAACCGAAACAGTGGTAAGTAATGAAAAAAAGAAAAGAGGCTGGAATAGCAGCGGTGTAATTATTCCAAAAGCTAATGTGCCACTTATTTATTCCCCGACTAATTGAGAGAAGGAAGCAGTTTAAAAAAAAAACATTTGAAAAACTGGAGGTGAATCAAACATTCATGAAATAAGAAGAGGTAGCTCTTATTGGTTAATCAACATAATGTCTACTTTTTAAATTACATCAGATATATTTTTTAAAGGTTCCTCTAGGCACAATTTTGGGACCCCAATTATATTCGTCAATTATATTTTTGCCGTTTTTTATCTATTATGAAAAGCATTTTTGTTTCTACCTCAATAATTTATTTATACGTTTTACAGGTAAATGAATTATTCAGAGGCAACTTTATATTAATTATCTTACAGTTCTGTAGTTTCTAACTTGAAAATTGCCGTACTAACAGCAGGTAGTTTAAGTTCATGGGTTACAAACTTCCGGGCTCAATTAGCGTCGAATTAAACAGGTTCGGAGAGGTGACAAATCGCGGGCCGCGGTCCTCCATCTTGACGTTGACTAATTGTCGGCCATTTAATTTCGCGGCGGTAATTATAAATAAAATTTCGACGATAAATTGCTTGGGGCACATTAATCAAGAAGTTGGGACACTGATTAAAATGCCGTTCGTGCAACTATTCGCGAAGTTGATATTGTTAATTTACACGTAGGGGATGGAGGGTTGGTAGTGCATTTAACGTGATGTGGATTAAGTGTTTGGTTGTTTAATGGTGTTGCAATTATTTACAGTGAGCCTAATATTTCTAAATTTAAAGATGAGAAACGTCATTAAGACATTAGATTATTTTGAATAAATTAATAATAACAAAAAAATATATAATTTTACATCCTTATTGCAAAAATATAGTAGTAACAGGTTTAATTTAAAATATTTTTATTTTAATTACGTGATAGCAAATTATCACAACTATATTGATTATGTAATAAGCCTCTTATTTTAGTGCAGATTGTCATCAACGTGTAGTAACACTGCATCTATATACAAAGATACTCTTATCGTATACTCTTATAGAGATAGATTGTGGTCCTAATTAAATAAAAGGAACATCTAACTAAAATATAGCTTCATATCGCTCATAGAGCATAATAAAATTCTGATCTTGAATTACATGTACGAGGTCCATGGATAAGAAAAGCTTTTCAAGAACATCACTAGTATCTACTTATACTCGCTATGTAGAAACAGGAACATGTGCCCAATAACTCACTCGACCCTTCGATTCGCCGTCTCCTTTCAACCCTTTTCAGCAAGCATTCCTGTCTCTTTCGCACGCATTGTCAATGCAATGAAAACGGCGAATCTATGCGTCTGAATCTCAGACGTGGGTGCTCCCGCCCTCGTCTTTAAATGAACTGGGGAGATGTTGAGTAGGTACTTGATGAAGATCGAAATCATAGGGTAAGGTAAAACTTGTTAGAAACGGTAAATGGCCATTATTAAAACTAATGGCAATAGTTACCGTTATTCAGACAATGGAAAATTTGTATTAATCAATTTAAATGAACTGGAGCTACCATTTATCAAAATATCTTGGAATCGTTAAATTTTTAATTAAATTTATGAATCCTGCACTTAACTAGTAACATATTAAGGCATAAGATCCATTGGAGAACTTCGGTCTCTTGCAATAACCCGACGCATTGTCAACTGTATTTAAATATCTGCAAAACTTCATCAGTGAGATTTCATCTAAGTTAATCAAGATATTGCTGAATTAGTTAATTGCTGATAATGTTTATCTGGTTTGATAAACAATTTATAGGTCTGCAGAAAACTTGCTAGAATCAGAATTATGTTTACTTATAGTATGTAGAGATAGAATGTCTTCTTTGTATTCCAAACTAATAATTTCTGTTTATTATAAACAAGATGATTTTTAAAGGTAAATAATAGTATTAACCGAATAAATATATTATAACTTAGGTTTTGGATTTCATAAAAAAATTCATTTCATAGCTCGGTGGCGTAGAGGATAAGCGCCGCGGCCCGCGATCGTTGTTGTTAAGCAACTTTCGCAAGGGTCGGTCACGGGATGGGTGACCAAAAAAATTATTATCTCAAGCTACTTCGTGCTTCGGAAGGCACGTTAAGCCGTTGGTCCCGGCTGCATTTGCAGCCGTTAATACCCTCCAATCCGCATTGGGCCAGCGTGGAGAGTCATGGCCCATCCTCCTTAACCATCCATAAGGAAGGCCTGAGCCCCTGCAGTGGGGACGTAAAAGGGCTGGTGGTGGTGGTGATGAACAAATAAATTATATACACTTCTTTAAATTTGTGTAACGAAAATGTCAGCAATGGAAATATCTCCATCGATAATACGATAGTATCAATCTTGTAATAAGGTAGGTGTAAACATTGCAAATAGATCCTATCATCGGTACAAATAAAAGTATTTTTTTAACAGAAGATACAGATAATAATCAGAAATCAGTAAACGACCTCCTTGAAAGTACATGAACTATTCAAAGTGTTATTCTGTCTATAAATGACAACAGCTCATGAAATCATGATAGCACTTGAGGGTTAAGCAGACTACGGTCCCGACGAATCTTATCCAGCGAGTTAAGTGTTAGTGAGACAGCGTCATACAGACCGCAACATCTTATATTCATGAAGGCCCTTGGTATACACACGGTTATAACGAATATCCAATATGAGGTGTCACAGTAATGATTATAGTACGCAAATTAAATACATACTATAAAAGCATTTTATTGCTAATTATAAAATATTCTTTATTCAATTATACTTATTTAAAGCACCTTTGTACTGTCTATCAATTTTGGCTATCATCTATCAATTAGTGTATATTTAAGTAAATCACATGACTCGACATCAACAAGACGATATATATCACCTGTCAGAGCTTGTTCGACGCCCGTAAAAGCAGTGAGTAGGTGTAACCCAATCGTCCCCTATAACGTAACCGCAAACGCGTCAAGCGCATCCTCGCCACCCATTACCCGATTATTATAAAACAACTTCTCGTCTTAGGTGTTAATGCACATTAATTATGAGGGGTGTCTGAAGGAGTTCTGACAGGATCCCAATTTTGGGTAATTTCGGCCATAAGTTATTGTCGTTAAAACCAGTTTGTCCTTGTTTTAAATAATTTATTGTGTTATAAACCTTTTGCCAGTTGAAATAGGGAAGCGATTTTGATTTTGTTTTTTTTTTATGGTTTAAGCTAATTCGCCTGCACAAAAAGTATGAATTATTTTTTTATTTTATAAAATGTTAAGCTTATAAAATAATAACATATAAACACAATATGTATTTTGTTGATACTTAATTTCTCTGAATTAGAAAAATCTTCCGCATATTTAGAGTTTTCATTTAGTGCCCGATATTTCGTTCTTGCAAGCGCCATTATTTTGCGGGAAGCGAAAATTTTTGCGGATGGGTGTCATGGTAGCAATCACGTAAAAAACTATAACTCTAATATAAATAACAATTCAAGTTTAAAATAACATATTCCGTATATTTTTCAAAAATAACTTCACATAACTAATAAGGTCTAACATATTATTATAAGAAATCTAAATTAGACTAACCCCAAAAGAATTACTAAATATGTGCTAAATGATGCATTACGTCATTAAGTACACTTGAAATGTAGTTTGGTATTTAAATAACATGTGTAACACATGTATATCTAACCTAAACTTCTACACAAGCTTTGTGAGATAAGTGTGAGTTGGAAAACTTACCAGTATGTATGTAGGTATGTTTCTTCATATCAGATTTCTGATGGAACCTCTTCCCGCAGTACTGGCAAGGGTACGGCCTGGTGTCGGAGTGGATTAGAAGGTGTGTGGATAGCGTACTGGACCTTTTGAACGTCTTGCCGCATTGTTTACACTCGAACACTTTTTCGACGCTGTGCACCGCCCTGGTTGGAGGGTTTTTCGTGAGACAAATCGATAGTAACAGTCCAAAATACATCATACATAACTACGAGTATCAATAGATCGCTTGGCTAAAGTAAACCAGGCGTCTTTTCGCGTTCATTTTCATTTGGCTGCTTGTAAAATTTTTTCAATTAGATTTAAAACTCTACCCTCAAATCATTGAGGTTTAAAATCAAATGGAGTTTGACAGATTTGTATAATCTGACGTAGTGTTGTTTGTGCAACGACGACTACCAACAAAAGCGTTTAAATGCGGAAAATTGGAGACTCCATACCTAACCTATATTTAAGTTTATTACATTTAATTATAACACTTTAGCATTTATTTGCCTCTATCCAGTTTTGTATGGCCGATGTGCTTTTTATGATAATATATAGGTTTTGGTGTGTGGAAAAAGAGCTCTTCAAACGCAAACAAATAATTAATTCTTATCCCGATTGATTCTTTTACCTACTTTTTATATTGATCTTTTATGATGTTTAAAAACTAGCTTCAACTAATTAATTAATTTAAATTAATGCTAGAAACAATTAATCTATGAATTAATTTGAGACAATAATTAATATAAGTTGAATAACAAACAGATAAAAATGTATAAGTATACTATATCAAGCAAAAAATTGTTAGTTACTTAGTTTACTTTAGTTCTGTTATATTTTCTTTATTTCTTTTTCCTCCGGTAGTTAAATAAACTTGCAAAGACAATTTTTTACAGTTTAAATATAAAGTTGAATTACAAGTAATAGGATAATATAGACTAGCAGATAGATAAAGAAACACGTTGATACTATGACTGACCTGTGTTGACTAAGACTGATTTCATGTCCGAACGTCTTACTGCATAGCTCGCACGCGAAAGGCCTTTTCCCGTTATGCGATCTTCGTGCATGCACTTCCAGTCCATGAGGTGTGCTGAACATTTTCTCACATTTAACACAAGAGTACACATCACCTATAGGCAGTGGTCTAGATAAAGGACCCTGAGCACCAAGAACTGCAGCTCGTAATCTAAGTAATTCTGGTCCAGCTACAGCATGAAGGTACAGGTTGCTGTATCCTCCCCATCCAGGCAGACCTAAGCTTCCGTTATCTCTCAAAAATTCGGCAAAGGGTAATGGGTTGTATAGGTAGGGTCTTTGTGGTTGGACTCTTGGAGCATCAGGTCTAAGGAGAACGCTCATTGAAAACGCTTCGGATCTCTTTGGTGGTGAAGTGGAATCTGGTGGCCTTCTCGGTGAAGATGGTGGGGAATCTACTTCGAGCTCCGGTGAAGTCGAACGCACTGATTTTGGAGATTGCGGTGATGGTGCCCAACATGGGCTCTCGCACCGTGATCCAGGGGAGACGTTCTCAGCTCTCGTGATGTCGTTATGGTGGGATTCGTCTTCATCTTCGTTTGATTTGTCACCGACCAAACGGTTGATGCCAAACTTTATTTCATCTGAAACAGAAATAGATTTCTGCAAGAATAGTCATATTGATCCGAATTGGAGTGAATTGTTTATTTTTATCTCGATCGCGATACAATATCCTCATGGTTTTATTGTTTGAAAAACTGCACAAAGGGTATTGTAACGCCCCTGAGCGAGTGAAAAAGTGCAGGTGCCTCACTTGTCGTTCTCAATGAAATGAGCCGTATCATGTCGCAGCAGCAAATTGACTTTCATCTGTTCAGCCCTCGGCCAACCCCCGTAATTAACACGTCGGGTCGGATAGACCCCAACCTTTTTTACAATTCAGTAATCCGCGGGCGCGACTAAACAAAACTACTCATTGTTCGGTTTATTGTAGCATTATGGGCTAGTGCGATATTATACGGTAAGGAATTAGGGAGAAAATATGAGAGTACAATGAAAACAAATGAACAAGTTTGTTTATTTTTACCATATTTTTAACAGTCGCCCGCAAAAGTGAAAGGGTTCGAGTTCCATCTCAGAGTGCCAGGGACAAAGTGGATTTTTTTAACATTTTTCATTAAGAATAAATTTTATTCTATAGTAACTTTCCGCCAGCGGCTTCGCCGGCTTAGGGAACTGTTTATTTATATATCGCTTCATGTCGCAACACTGATATAATTATATAATAGTATAGTATAGTAATAATATAGTAAAGTTACTGATATAATTAATAGTTCCTATGATGACGTTTTAATTCCCTATACAAACTTCAACCCGTTAACATCCCTTTATTCGCTGTTTTTTGAGATAAAATATAGCTTTTGCTTATGATTTAGCTTCTCGTAGGCTTCTCTTCAGAATTTTGGAGTCTATTTGATGCAAATAAACAAACAATTAAATCTTCCCTCTTTATAATATTAGTATAGACAGTATAGCTCATTTCTATTGAATCTAGATTTCGTTTAAATTGAAATAGAGAAATTCTTGTTGGGTATTATATGTTGTTTGTAAATTAAAGATATAAAACTGTAATACGTATCGCTTCACAAAAAAAGGTCCCAGAAAGATATTGTCATTCCGATAATAAAGTTCATACATCATCAACTGGCCATCAGTGAAGACTCACGCTGTCCAAAAACAAACATCCATCTCTGGCCGAGACAAGTTGCTCTAATGAAGAGCGACCCCTATATCTGAAACGCAGCAGCTGTTAGTATTCGGAGCGTAACCAATCGGCCCGCTTCGGCAAAATTCGGCTCTGACTTCGGCCTCGACGACCCCTCACATTTCACGCCCGGGTCTCTCTTGACAATGGCCAACAGTTAAGGGTTGCCTCGCACTTGTTTGTTTGTTCCCTATGCGACACGGTTTTATTACCCCATAGTATTTATTACATATTAATGGTTATTTAGATTCATTGTTCCGCCCCGACAGTATGCTCGAATTTATGGCTTTGCAAAATATTGAATAGGGCCTTGGGGTAATGGAGTGAAATGTAAAGAATAAAGCTATTGATCATTGTGCTATTTTGTAATTAGATGTCACAATTATACTGATTTGATGTTATGAATTCTATACTATGAGTTTAGATTGTTACCTTGTTTTGTAGTAAGCAATTATTACCTTGTTTATAAAATTTGGTGGAACATCTATTCATAACTAAAGTGCAACATGAAAATTTAATCATCCTTATTTACCTGAATTCCTTTAAAGTTTATTATTAACCTTGTCAATTGTGTTTGAATTATGAACTAAGTTGATGATAGTCGATGTTTTTTTCATAATCATAGTCGCCTGAACGTTTAATATTATAAAAAGCTCTAAGATATTATAAACTGTCAACATTGTCAATTGTAACGACTAGTGTTTAACATATTTGTAAATCAAATTCAATTCCATTCAGTAAAGATTTAGCAAAGCTCTTGATTGGACACGAAAAGTACCATTAACGAAAGTTTAAGGTTCAATATACTAGCATAAATATATTATTGCTTTGATGTCTAATGCTCATTAGTTTAAATAAAACCTATTTTGTATATCGTTACTTAATTTCACTATCTTTATTCTCAGTGTCATGAAAAAACACAAGAACCTAAAAGTTTTAAGCAAAACAAGGTGTATATGTCAGTCAACAGTGTAGTTACGGCATTTATCAAGCAAATTGGATTACATACCGTCAGTCAGGCGCATTTTTTCTTTGCAAACAGTGCATTAGCATCATTACCGTCCGCCTATTGCGAGCTTAATGCAATTTTAATTATAAGAGGCGCGGCTTCTGCAATTTGCTCTGGCAATGCATTCAGATTGTTATTTTTCAGGCTTTTAACAAATTAAAAATACCCGTTTCGCTAGAGAGGCGCACAGTGTTCGCAATTTACATACGTAATTTTGAATTGTGAAATCGTATGGACAATCTATTTTCCCTGGTTTATATGCAATGATTGCCATTGTTATTACATGTATTGTCCGTATAGTCCCGTTAATAACTGCATAAATGAATAATTCAACATGACTGTACCGATAATTGAAATTTTAAAAGACATTTGATTTTGAAGTTTTCCATTCCATATAACTCAAATAATTTTATTTGAGTTATATAAAAAACATAATAACTTTAACATTGTATTCCTGAATCGAAAATTCGAAATATAAATAATTACGCGAAGTCAATGAATCGATCTCAATAATTTTCTAACATGCAAGGTCACGGAGCAACCGTTAATCAAAATCGCTGTAATAAATGTTGAATAATAACTGAACTCATACGGGGAGCGTTGATAATTAGAATTCTTTTAATAAAGCATGGGGTGTAATCGACCCGGTCGGCATTCAAGGGTTGATGTCTCAAATATAAGATAATTAATTTTATATCAATCAATGGTGCCAATTCTATTCTACAGCTATCTAAACTAAACTAAAGAAATGTATTTGTTTGAATATATAGTTCTACTCCTGTACACTACCTATACTTTATAGAATTGTAATGCTGTAGAGTTTTTTAGTGTAACGCTTTAATCTCGGGAATCACTGGTTCGAATTGAAAAATTATTTTTGTTTGTCTCCATTTATTAAGAAAGAGTATATAACATAACGCTATGTCTAATAGCAGTGGAGCAGCAAAAAAAATATAACGTCACTTTTCTCAGATCGAGAGTGAGATATCGTATGAGCGCAGCGGTTGCCGTACCTGAGAAAAGTGGCATTTAAACTCGAGAACGTTTTGTCTACAGCAAAATGTCACTTATCTCGGGTGCGCTCATACGATATCTCATTCTGGACCTGAGAAATTCTTCGTCTTCACCTAATGTCACTTTTCTCGTCCATAAAATAAGTCACTCTTGACTCAAGAACGACATAGACAAAATGATTCTTGAGTTTGTCATGCTATCGGTGCAGGTCTACAAAAGTTCTCTGTGGTTACAGAGCCCTATTTTTCGGCTCCAGGTTTATTTTCCCTACGTTACCAAAAACAAATCAGTGGTTCTTAACTAGCGATCACTGGAAGAACCTCAAGTGCACTAACATAGAAAACTATTCGTTTCTTAAATTGTTTTCACCTTCATTTTAAAAACAATCCCCGTAACCCAATATTAAAAGCGTGACAATTATAATCCTACAATCTTTCTCTCTCAGTTAATTATATTAAATCTTAAAAAGTGACAATATTAATCCATAATGAGCAGAAACGAGATTAAATCCTATTTCTTATGGTATAAAAAATAAAATTGCTTGTAAAGTTGCAATCGGTGAAATCCTAAAAAATTACAATCAGCAACTGCTTATAAATCAAATGTTATCATTCTTTTTAAATGTTTGTTATCGGGTTCAATATTATTTTAATCTTTTTATCATTTAGGAATAACCGAAATCATGAGTCCATATAAGAGTCATTTTACTAGCATCATTTACTTTACAGGCACTTACATACAAGAAAGATTTGTCGTTAGTGCACTAAATAAACCTTTTGTATTATCACCAGTGCACTACGAATGTTTCCACTGTTGGGGCTTAGAGAATAGAATGGGCCACGACCCACCACGCGGACCCAATGATGATTGGTATTAACGACTGCAGACGCAGCCGGGACTAACGGCTTAAAGTGCCTTCTGAAGCACTTTACATAATTAAATTTTGGTCACCCATCCTATGATCGGCCATTACGAAAGTTGCTTGACAACCGTATCACAGACCGAGCGCGCTTGCCACTGCGCCAAAAAGACTTTTAAAAATGTTGTAATTAAAAAAAAAAACAATAACTTTTGTGTACAGTAAAGTGTAAAATAAATTTAATATTATGAGCGTTATAATAGAAATTAATGCTTTTTTCTCTCTTTTTTTCGTCTGCTAACAGTGAAGATAAAGAAAAAATGTTTATAAACACGGTAAAACGATCGCGGTAATCCATAAATTTCTATTTAAACGACCGCAGATTTTTAGAATAATATAATTTCAACATCAAACATTATTTAAAAAAAAAAACAAAATATAATATTGCAACATTATAATCAAATGGATTACCACGATTTCCTCTCTTTTAAGTCGTATCAAGGTGGATTCAACACTCTAACTCTATTTAGACAAGAGACATACAAATTTGACATTTTAGTTTAATTATAATAGATGATATATATGAGTATCTCCAATTCACAATATTGACATTACTATATCATGAATCAATTGAACAAATGACATAAAGATTTAAATTTATTAATTATAATAATTTATAAGACGCTATATCCATTATTATTTACATTATTAAATGTATTAAGATTGTATGTGTGATTCTGTTCGCTTATTTTTATGATGTCTGATGGACTTGATAATTGTTACATATTATGTTTGTAGGAATATTAATTTCATTTATCAATTTTAATATTATTTGAAAATTTTTGCATGCCATTTATAGTGAAATGTGCCTGGACTATTATTTTGCTAATATCTTTATTGTAAACCGTATTTCTAGCAAATAAATTACTCTTTACTCCCTAAAAATCGCCATTTTATTGTTATAAGTTCCATTCAACTACAAATAAATAACATAATAATATTAATCAACACACACGAATTGAATAACAAGTTAATATCCATCCTAATATGTTACACTAATCTTAACTCTGGATTAAGGTAATCAAAGTTGTATTTTGAAGGTCACTTCCAGATTAGATTCGGTACACACTTACATCCATATGAAATATTGATTGATGAACCATAAAAGTATTTGCTGATTGTACGGATTATTGTATAGTCGTTATAAAAATGAAACAAATTTTCTGTTCTTTAGTTTTTGCAGAATATGACGTCTTATAGTATTCGAATGGCGTAATAAAATGTCGCTATACAAAACTGAACATTAAACAACCGGGTTAAGTTTCATTTTACATTAAAGAGAATAGTGAAAATTATAATATCGATAGGAGCTTATGAGTAAAGAGAAACCGAAACGAAATCGTGAAGTCAGTGTGCGAATGAGATAGATAGAAACATAATTATGATGAAGACGAAAATAATTCGACAAATATGTACCTCCTAAAAGCCACTCTCATATTTGCAATTTAAATGAAATAAAATATTTTTAAATGTTAAATTAAGAGGTTATTTTTTTGTAAATTCACTTTTGGGACCAATTAATTCACAGAGACATACCGTTTTTTATTTTTATTTTAGATTACTTACTATTACTTTGTTATTTATTCCTATTGTTCATGAACAATTTTTTTTTATTGCGAATGTTTGATCTATATCTGATATAAATACAATTAAAATTTTGAAAATTCTCGCCTTAGATCTTTTGAAGTTCTTTTATTTGCCGCGTGATAAAATGCTATAAAAATAATTAAATAGATAAAAGGTGATATAACAATGTGATGTCACGTCCTCAACTTTACCACCTACGAATCCTATCCTTAAATGTGTGTAGTACGAAAATTTGCATTTTCAAGAATTTCCCCAACAGTGTTATGGTACCTTGTACTTTGTTTAGAACACTCAAAAGTAGCCTACAGAAAAGATATCCACTCACCCGAGAACAAGCCAAGTATGAACTAGACCTGCTTAAAATATTATTTTACCAAAATATACCAAAATATATGAACACATGAGTGATCGAAATTTTCTACTGTATACTTTTGAACCAATTTCGCAATTGAACCAATCACAATAGACAACGGAAATGTGACGTCACATCTCTATTAGGGTTGTGAGCATGCCCATCATACTCATAACGGTAGATCCACCCTTTACCAACATTGACACTGTTGCCCAAACATTTGACAGAATATTCGCGCAATCATTGCATAATACTAATAAACTTATATTGTAGGTATTATATTAAATACTTAATATTTTTTTCAGTCTAGACCAAGTCCAAAAAGGTACGTCATATATAATATAGGAGACCATGTCCACTGAAAAAAAATCGACAGGAGCACTTTCAATTACAATGGTTGTAGAAAATAACTATTGCGATCAAATGTTGGTGTCAAAATTTGTATTATTTTGCCCTTACCACTTTTATTGATAGCTAAATCCGCACATCATAATCTCATATTTCGTCACAAAAGATTTAAATGAGAATTAAGGTGGCTATGATAAAATTTGATAAATCAAGGTAAGGCGCGGCAATATCAAAAGATTTCCGAGTTTTATTGAAAAGCCAGGATTATGGTGACAACGTGTAACACTCAACTGAGGATTGTCCACGTCACAGATAAATAGCAACGTGCTGCATAGATTTCCAATAAAAACAATTCTTGTTAAAATTGATTAAAAAATGTAATAAAATGTATGTACGATAAAATGTGGAATATCGTTTTTTGATTATAACATTTAAACTTACAACTACGACTGGTCTCTGAATAAATTGTACCTTTTTTAATAAGTTGAAATTTTTGATTTAATTTAATTTTAAGATGAAATTAACTGTTCATCTATATTATTTTATTTATTGGATCTAATATACGTTTAATTTTATACTTAATTTATATTCCTATATTTCTGAACGTGTAATTTAATTTGAATGATGTGAATAATTAATCGTGAATTGTATGTTTTTTATCAAATAAATATTTGAACGCTGTGCACAATTGTTATAGGTTGCAAGCTTATTTGTGGTTTGAATTGTCTTGTTAAAAGTGTATTGGCTTTGGTTTGTGAACTGTTGTTGTGTCGAAATAAATAAATAGATTACACTTTAACTTTGAAACCGAAATTAACATCATAAAGTTTACTAATCCATATTTCCCATGCACAGATTTATTTCAAAACATGCTTGCAAAATTACTCGTTAGTAGACTGAGAACGAAAAAACAACGCCACATATTTACTATGCTAATAGGAAGATGAATTCTATTACCCTTACATACACTGTATGTAGTGTATCTCACTCAATTAGCTAGAGTGAGATATATATTGAGATTCCTCGAAATTTATTTTAGTTTTCTCTTAATTTAAGACTCTGGTCAGAGATAAAAAGTATACATAGAGTGCAAATACAAATACACATTGAACTTCATTGAAATCGCATCTTAATTCATACCGAATTCTCCTTTTATGGACAAGGCCATATAGCGCAATTTTGTTAGAGGTCTTTAATAACATGGTTACCCTACACCTTGACGCCACGCAACGTCCTGATTTCTCTTCTCAATGTTTCTACGAATTATTTGCTGAAACAATAGCATGTTTCGTGTTTGTGCCGTAAACAATCATAATTAAGACGTTCCCCGATGGCCACCCCGTCTTCTTAAAAACTCTATATCACACACTTAAGGTTGAAATTCGTTTGTGTTTCCGAAACAAATTGGTACACTAACTTTTTGTTTAAGTAAACATTGTCGAAATGTCACGTGCGGTGCCTTTGAGATTAAGACACGTTTGATAATTGCAGTCAACAGTCTAGATTTGTAAAGAGGATTTAACGGTGTTTCTTTAATGCCGTAATAGTTAAATTGAGAAAGATTTTAACCGTGACATTAATTAAAATCTTGTTTAGGTTGAGTTGACATCAATTGAAAATCCTTTTTTTGTATATGGCCTTTTTTTATTTAAAATTGTTTTAATATCCCGTAGCTCGGTAATAACTTAAGTCCGATAATCTCGTTGACCATATTTTTCGTTAATGTTTAAGCTGAATAGCAAAGGAATTTCGTTTCCTGCAGTCATCTTTGTAAATGTTAATATTTTGTTTATGTTTTAATTTATCTGATGCATCTTTCACTTATATGTTTTTTTTTTTCGGATATAGATAACTTTATTTCTTGACGTCATCGCAAAAAAATGATATACAAATAGTCCAGCAAAAGGTATGTTTTAAAAACTACTTTAAAAAAGAATCAAAACAAATGTATCATTTTAAATTCCACTTCAATTCAAGCAGGACGAAAGAATTCCTTTATCATTTAAAACTGTTTGCGGTTCCCTTGACATAATACAATTTAGAATTGCGTTTTATTGTTATAGGGTCACGCAGGTGACTCGGCCAGTCACTGGCAAACACTGGTAGTGAATAATAGTGTAAACGAAAATGCCGTGACTGGTCACTTGGCAAATATTGATGTTGCGAGTTGGCGTGTTGTGGCTACCCTTTGATTGATCGTGGTTTTCGACTAAAGTTTTTATAATGTCGCCGGTGCTTAGTGGTAGTTTTGTTTGCCATTTAGGGTTGATTGTCTTGTATTTAAATGTCTTCTTATGTCTGTTAAAATGACGGATTTTTTTACAATCATCTATAGGTACAATCCGCGCAGCGGCGCGATGTTTCATCTACCTGTTAATAGATGGCATTACGTGTCATTTGAATCGCGCTAACACCATCGACACTACGTGTGTCATATCGGTGACGTCGGAAGAAAGGGACAGTCACCGGGGAACAAAGGGATGTGCACTTGTTCTAGAACTCTTTGTTAGTGCCTCTAATACACCGGTAGAGCCGAGGCCAATCTAGAAAGTTCTAGGTTCTAACCTAGGACATTCTAGATGCTGGTAGTCTACCTCGGCCCTCTATAAATACGCGGCGGGCTATCCGTGACGGGATTCTTTCAGAAACTAGTGAAGTGAACTATTCGGACGATCTAGTACTGTTGTGAAGTAAAAGTAGTGGGGCGACGTGAATTAGTGAAGTCGAAGGGTGTACTTTATTGATTTATTTTCGTAATTTAAAATTGTTAATTAAAGAGTCGAATTGTGAATTAAATTGGCGGTAATTTTTTATCCTGAACTCTAGCATGTAACAAAAGTATAAAACAAAGTCGCTTCTCGCTGTCTATACGCTAAGATTTTTAAAATACACAACGAATTTTAACCCCTTATTCATCAATATATAGTGTAATAATAATATACAGAGTGATTTAAGGAGAAGGTTTACAAATGGCCGGTTCGCTAATAGATACAAACTAGCTCGCCTGGATTCTCGTATTTTGCGGCCGGTATGGCATACCAAGCAGATCATGTTTGCTCTAATTTTCTTTGAACGTGAGTCTATGTCCTGCGGTATTCAAAAGTACAACATCTCCCGACCAGCAGTACCCTAAGAGTTTCGTTATTAGCAAAATTACACTCCATAATTTTTCTTGTATATCCAGTGCTTTGCCTAAGGCGCCAAGTTTTATTTAGCCGGCACTGGGTTCATATTTATAATACAGCAGCCAATTCTACTAATGTTCACGTAATAATAGCATCAATCGATTTATACTACAGGGTTTTCAATTTCTTCTATGTGACATTTAAAATCGATAGTCACAAAAAGCTTAAAAAAGGTTTAATAACAATAAAGGTTGGTAGAAAATTTTGGTCGTTTCACAGATCCGGGAATCGAATGCGCCAATCCATACATTTCAAACAGTTCGTCCACAAAACGTTATCTTTCAACCAATGTTTACATGCAAGAGTACACATGTCCAAATCGGATTTACGATTAAGACGAGGGCATGGTACGGTCAACAGAAACGTATACATTTTGAAAATATGCAACATACTCTTAATATCTACTATACTGGAAAATATACTTATAGAAAAATGCTTATAAAAACTATCAGCCCCATATACTCTGAAATAGGACTCGACAAAGCAGAGCAGTCACCCGGATTCTGAAAGGTCGAAGGTTCGAGTTTCATCTCAGAGTACTTGGGACTGGTGGAATTTTTAAGTATTTTTCATTATGAATATACTCTAAATACTTTCGCATACATAATAAATAAATATTAAAAAGTATCACATACATTGCTCACATTCCAAGTTGAGTAGCTAAAGCCCCCATATTGAGGAAAATCTTAAACAACGAAGATACTACAACACCCAGATCTGAGATAATTGTACGTTGACCCGACCGGGAATTAAACCTGAAACCTCAGAGACGGTGACACATAGAAACCCGTGTGCGAACCAATCGGCTACGGAGAATTAACCAAGATGTCGAAACTGAATTCAAATTTTTCTTGAAATCAATAATTATCTGGAGTAATATCTTTTCAGTTCTGATTTTATGTTCAAATTACTTGTTTGTTTTAATGAATTAAACATTTCATATGTTTTTAAACTTCCTGTCTTAAAATATATTGTTTCTAAAGCAGCAAACATATTAGATTTTAGTAAATCCATAATAAAAAATGAAAAAATAAAGAGGTTTATATACAGGCAAAATACAGTTTGAAGAAACATTAAAACTTTTTATAAATTGCAAATTTAAATTTAATAACATTTGCTAAGCTACTGAAGAGTTACTAACTGTGTTACTGACCGTAGGCCGGTCTTTATCGAAATTCGTGTTCAACAGAAAAATTACAACGACCATAACATAGCAAACGTTTAAACATTCGACAGATACCGGTGTTCGGCTGATATCGCACCTTTGTCGACGCCGACGGCAAATCAAAGTCATAAAACAAATGTAATTTCGCTGGCGATAACGCAACGCCAACGATAAGATATGTCAGGCCCAAATCTGAAGCCATGGGATTTAGGAACGACGTGTTATTGGAATCTACGTAGCCATAATATTATATTGAATATTAGTTGGCCCCTGTCGAAACATCAGAGGCGGTGTTAAAAAAATACTAGTTACAGTATTTATCGTAGATAGTTATTTTTTGGCTCTATTACACGTCCGGGTAAAAGAGAATGAAGCAATAATTACATTTACTATTTTTATAACTAAAGAAATACATACATTTGACCACAACATTTTCGCAGAAAATAATACAATAAAGAAATATGTGGTTGACGGTTTAATTATGTAGAACACACCGTGAACTAAGTACTTACTAGAAGAACACGCGTCATGTGGCGTCAATATTTTCATATTTATTAACTTTCACATGCAAAATCTGTACTTATATTATAAAAAGGAAAGTTTTGATTATAATATTGTATCGAATAGGCTGTAAAACTATTGGACCTGTTTTAAAAATGGGAAGCTTACGTCGTTCGCGGGTGATGTATAGTCTATAATTTACGCGGACATAGTCGCGGGAAGACAGCTAGTTTTACATAAAATTGATTCGTGTTGTGGTGGTGCGGGTTACGTGTAATCGCTGGTTTAAGCCATAAGATTTTAGATTACATAAACAATATTTTATGTGTTTAGTACCTTTTTTTATTGATACCCCACATAAAAAAAGCGTTAATTTTGAAGTTAATTTGTGCAGTAAAAATTAAAAAATAAATATGTCTATAAATAATTGATGATTGTTTGTGTTAATTTATTTAAAGTTTGCATTGCTAATTATGAATTAAGATTATCTTCTTTTTCAGAGACAATTTCAGTCTATGAAATTTTTAAAATGAAACTGAATATAAACACATTTTGAAATTATAGATGCACTTAATAATTAACTTTGTATACGCACATACTTATATCTGTATTGTAAATACCAAAGCAAAGATAAAATTGTAGAATTATTTACCTCTAGGATACAAGTCTTGGCTTTGGCAAGGTGGTGGAGATGCCAATCTAGGTTCAGCTCGATTGGCGGGTGCTCCCCAAAGAGATTGACAAAGGCCATTCCTTAGCGCCTCGCTAGCTGATACTCCTGTGAAGGAATGTTAATATCGTTAATGCAATAATACTTTGACAATATTGACAGGTCAGAATAATCAGGGTTCCCTACTTAGATATGTACATACGTACGGTAAAGCGGAGTCTTAGTAACCCAAAGCGTAAAATCGAGACTCCCATTTTTACGTTTTGGGTAAAATCGGCACCTTGTTACTAAGACTCCGCTGTCCAGGCTGTATCTCAGAAAACATGATAGCTAGACGGTTCAAATGTTCACAGATGATGTATTTCTGTTATAAATATAGTAAGTATGGGAGTCCTCCCATAGAACAAACATGACTTTTTTGCGTTTCTCGCAGATAAATTGTACGTGAGTCCGACTCGTAGTGCCGCGATGATGAGAACGGAGAAAGCTTCAGATTTCGAAAATTAGTGATGATCGGAGTAAAGGGAATTCTCACTCTCTCGAAAATCTCTTCTATTGTTTTAATAAAGACAATGTTACGAGGTAATAAAGTATCAATTCGTTTGTGCTTTCCTTTAATAGGCTACTTCCTAATTCACGCAACAATCCAGTTGACTCACTAGCAGCTGTCGAATGCGTTTGATTTTATTTTGCTCTTGAATGGTTTCTTTCAGAAAGCGCATTTTCTTTACCAAAGACACATCATAAATTAAAATCATATATATATATTATTTATTTTAGAATGCTTTTAAAAATTCCTGCTACTAAATTAATTGGTATATCTTGAATTTAGCTACTATTATTTACCCATTTATATAAATGTATTATTATTTATTATCATGCTCACATTGAGCATGAAGGCAGCTGTTTATAGTAGATGTAATCAAAACATATATTTTTGTAAAAAGCCGTTTTAATCGACTGGGTAAAGCAGACTCATCAATGGAGACATTCATTGTCTCCATTGATGGGTCACAGATCTTCCATCAGAATAAAATCAAATAGGAAAAGCCATAACCCACCACGCAGGCTTATTGTGGATTTGAATGTTTTAACGACAGCATAATGAAGAAATAATAACTTAATGTGTTTTCTTAAGCCAGAATTCGAGATAATGATATTTTATTCACCCATCCCGTGATGAGCCTTTAAGACAGTTTAATACGTCATCGAGTTAGTAATATATTAGTAGTGATAAAACTAGTACTCAATGAAACGCATAAGCTTTTTCAAATATAGAACGAAGAATACAAGGTTAAATCATTTAAAAACAATTAGAGTTAGGTTAAGTAAATAAAGTATTTAATCAAATTGCCCTTTCATACTGAAACGGACATTGATGTCGCAGTAGAACGTAACAAGGTTTGTTTACGTTTCGTTAAGCGTTTCCATTATGATCGATTGGAATGATCATAATCCATGAGGGGTCAATTTAAATGGTACTGTTTGTTTGGTTAGAGCTACGCCATTGCAGAAGTTAAGAAACTTTCGCGAAAGTCAGTCACAGGATGGGTGATTTGAAATATAGTAACTGTAGGTTCTCCGTGCTTAAATGACCTGTCAGGTTGGCAGGATCTTAATCGTCATCAATCCATGCTAGGCATACGTGGTCGGTCAAGGGGGCACATGAAAATTACTATCGTTCAATTGGATGGTATTTCTTCATACATACCAAGATAGTACATATTGTACATATTGTCACAGACAAAATGCGACTTTGCTCATTTTTTTTTTGATAGAACACATTTTTGATAGAACATTTATTTTTTATTTCTTCTTATGATTATATATTATTTTTTATAGAGAAAATTGATAAATATCTGAGTAACTTTATAGCCAAGTGCTAATTACACCACTTATAATAACCATAGTGGTTTATGGCTAATTAAAAAAAAGTCTTTTAATCTATCTCGTTTCTAAATAATATCCAATGACAGAAAAAAAAATCAATGCAGCGCTCAATCAAATGATCGTATCACAAAAAAAAATATTGACAACATTACAAGCTGATGTGTCTGATAAATGTAATTATACAATTAATAATCTTGTAACTTTGGCACTGATTATGGACTACACGCTATAGATAATGTTTATCGTGTTATATCTTTTAATCCACTTGAGGATTTCACAATAGATAAAGTGTAAAAAAAGGATTTGTTTTTTATTTTGAATGTTAAAGAAAATTTCGGTGAAAATACGTTCACTAGTAAAGAGAAGCATGTAGTGGAAATGCACCGCAAAATTGTATTTTTTAAATTAATCTGATCGGTGTTACTGTCAGTTCATTTCAAATATTTTTTATTTAGGCAGAAAGATCTAGCTCATAAAGCCTAGTTTACGAAATTTTTCTTGTATTTTGAGCAAATCGTTATTGTACCGGAGCTAATATCTTGAAATCAATTATTGCGTTTAGATGGAAGGCCGGCATTGATGCGGCGTAAAACGGCGAGTGGAGAACTATATTCACTAAAATGGATGCGTGGAGTAATAAGAATGGATAAAGTTTGAAAATATTACCAGTATCAGAAAAATGTAGAAGTAACAGGTTATATTGGTATGAACATGTGATTAGAAGAGACGATATGCATGAAACGTTTTTATTCAAGTAAGTTTGTTTCAAACAATTTTGAATCGTCCAAAAAAATTTTTCCCCTACGTCTTGTTCAGGACGTCTTCTAGCTGACAAGAAGAACAAGCGAAAGAAACTTACCAGCTCTTTATCATAAGCAATGACATTTACATTAATCAGGTCATTACCAAAACATTTACATAAATCAGGTCATTACCAAAATAATATGTTTTATAACAATAATAAATACAATTTTCAAAGTCTGTAGGACATAGGTTGGTATATAATTAGTCGTTATAAAACAAAGCAAAGGCTATTAATTCTATGCATTGCGGTCCTTCAAATAATCATCAATTTTATAATAGCCTTTACTCATAAGTATGTTCTTTACACGAATTTTAAATTTGTTTATGGGTAGGTCAATTACATTTTGTGGAACTTTATTGAACATAGCAATGCATTTATCCAGAAATGACCCTCTGGTTTTCTGAAGTCTGAACCTTGGAATGGCAAGTTTATTTTTATTTCTTGTTAACACAAGAAATAAAAAGATTATGAACACTACTTTTTTTGTGAAGGAATCATAATGTTTTCTTGCGTACATAATATTTTCATAGATGTATTGAGAGGCAACAGTCAAAATATTTATTTCTTAAAATATTTCTCTGAGAGATTCCCTCGACCGTAAATTATATTTAGCGCGGGCAGCTCTCTTTTGTAGAATAAAAATATGTGAAATCTAGCCGCAGAACCCCACAACAATAGGTCATACGTCGTTACACTATGAAAATAACTAAAATATACCAATCTTGCCAATTCAACATTTGTAAAGAGTCTAATTTTCTTAACAGCAAAAGAAAAAGCGTGGAAGAAAATGTAAGGACAAGAAAGCCGAAGAAAAGATAACAGACTGTGCGAAAGATGAAATGCGTAAGATAGGAGTAAATATTCAAATGACATCTGATGACAACGAAAGATGTTTTTTCCAAATATTTTAAAACTATTAATATAACAAAATGGGTATCATAATATCGATACACCACAGTCTCCTGGTAATTGTTGCTGACATACTACTCGCAACTGATTGCGAAGCCCTTTAATACGAGATGGCATAATGTCAAGTAAATCAAGACGTACCAATTCGTTGATAATAATACAAACATTCAATTGGTCAATTGACGTTTTGATCTCTCTACCGACCCCGTAATGGAATGGTTCATTAGTTTTTAAGATTTGGATAATATATTGCAAGATGAGTCTATCCTGGACCTGCACTATCTAAATATTTCTTCTAATCTTAATGGAGGCTGACTTCATGCTGCTCTTGAAGTTTTTCAGTATGAAGGCTATGTGTTTTAAACCAAACAGAAATATTGACGCCTTTGAAATGTGCTGGAGGCGCATGTTACGAATTTCCTGGACTACGAAAGGCACCAACCTTAGTAACTATGTAAAACCTGATAGCGTAGATTTTGGTGTTTGCTGATAAATAAGAACAATATTGAATTTTGAAATATCACTTTGGTTTAATATTACAGTTGAAGTGACACGTTCCGAAATAGGTCTTGAACGCGTTGATCTCAACAAGATAATGACTATAACAGCAAGGGCAATCAGTGCGGTGCGAGGAAGTGAGCGATTCGGTGGCGCCAGGATACTGAGCGCGCGCCGATCCGGCATTTTGACTTCAAAGACTAAAAGTATTATTTTGTGTCAATTTATGCATCTAATATACATCTTTTATAGCATATATATGGGCAAACAAAAAGCATATATGAGGTATTATGATTGTCGAGCAATCTTATGATAAGACCATGCCTTATGGCAATCAATTCTCTCTCGAAAACCCGATCTAACGAGGAGTAAATCGGGCAAATGATATTATGTGTAACATTAGATTCTGATATTTTCTTTAAATTATTAAAAAAAGCGAGATAACGATAAATACACATCTATAGATGTAAAATCTTATCGATAAAGATTATGTCTGATATGTATTACAAATAAGAGGGATTACACTATTTAATTGATTACTGAAGAATTTTGTGCTCATTTTAAAGGAAATTTAATGAAAGTTCGTCATTTTCCGTTGTCGTAATGTATGGGTTATGAAATTGCTTTGAAATTCTTATGTAAATATTAAAAGGATGTTAAAAGAATTCGGTTTTGTTGTAAATTAATACTTATTTGAGTAATTACTGCTGACAGGGGCCGAGGTAGCTGAATATCATTCTGAATAATATAAATAACAGCCGTAGAATAGTAGATAAAATTCTTCATTGTTTAAACCCCAAGCTTAATTAATTATAAAATTATTATTTATTTATTTATTGAATTTGCGTTATTATAAGCTTTTGTTTAAGATGATACGTACCTTTAATATGGCATTTTACAAAAAAAAATACGATAAAATATATTACCAAAATTAAGTCCACTACATTCCTAAATATACTCGACCAAAAAGTAACCAAAAGGCACGAGATTACGTCTCTGAAATGTATTTGCACCGTTTTCAAATCCTTTGCACGTGCATTTATTATATAATATGTCAATTTTTGTCACTGAATAAGATATGTAATGATGATAATACGCGTATTGAAATCTTTATGGAGGCAATTTTGTAATCATATCATTAAAACATTGGCCGGCGACGATAGCAATCTGTGTGCAGAGGAAGTGAATGATTTGGTGGCGCCTGCGCCAGCGCAGCGTGGCGAATGTCAAGACAGGGTCTTACCACGAGCTCTTATGCGATCCAAAAGTGGCTGCCAAATTGAAACACCGCCGTACGCGTGAATCGTTTCATCCCGCTTGTACTGTTGAAACTGAATTGTTTTAAAGATATCATAGTAACACCCCAGGATGAACGAATTCATTGAATGGGTGGTAAGGCCGAATGTCGTCTCTGAGTGTATGGAACCTGCAATGCTGTTTTTGTTTATCATGAGCTGGATGGAGTACATAGAGAGTGGGATACGTATGGAGTGTTTATAGATCATTACGAATAGTAATTTACGTGAAATCATGGTAATAAATACAAATCCAATGATGCCTAGAAACTTAATATTATATTGTTTGTATCTCAGTAACAGATGTGAGGTTTGAAATTACCATAAAAACATGCGTCATCTCCAACTTCAATCCAAAAACAAACTTTATAGGATTTAGTTGGAGCCGGTTCCCTTAAAATAATAGCTCATTAGTTAAGAATAAATGATTATGGTTTTTTGTATCGGTAATTGATTACAAATAGCACAATGAAGTAATTAGTTTATTTGACTATTAATATGTGAAAATAATGAATTAATTTTCAAATGCCGAAAAGTTGGACAATTTTTTTATCCGTCTATTCTTATGAATTAATTTATAACCTTTGCTTTTCCTGCGACTATTTCTTTTTCATCTGAACTGGTTGGTTGACCGAACATTTAATATCTCGAGATACTTCGTGCTCCAAAAAGCACGTTAAGTTGTTGGTCCTGCCCCCTGATTGTCTAATTTTAAATCTATTGCAATCGCTTTCAGTTTGAAAGGTGTTGCACAACCATTGCTGCATAATACAAATACTTTTTTTTCAACTGTCTTCAGAAACATGCAATGGTTATACAACATCTTTCAAACCGAAAGATTTTAAAGTTAGACAATTAGGCCCCTGGCTATATTTGCGGTCGTGAACACCCAACAAACTGCACTTGGCCTGTCCGGCAGTGGGGACATCAATAGCCTGATAATGATCATGACAATTATATATGAATAAATAGTAATACCTGAATGCAAAATGCTGGGTTTTATTTTCACTAAGCAATTCTGTTTAGTCTATATTTAATTTATTATAAACAAAAAGTCTACACAGGGTAAGCTTTTACCCTATTTTTTATAACTGTATAACATTGTAGTCGAGTTTACAAAAATAATAAGAAAACATCAAACACTCGACGACAATTAGACGAAATTGTATTAAGACGAATGGTCGATTCTAAATATAGTGAACATTGATGCAAGCACAATTGTAAAGCTAACAAAACTAAACTGGCTGTTACTTTCGGAATCATGTGTTCTATTATTAACCAAGGACTTCCTTGGTTCTATTTTCGCCCCATTACTTAGCTATGATCTCACATTATTCTCCTAAATTGTCGTAAGATACGGAGAAAATTGGTAAATTGTTTTGAATGAAGTTTAATTATAAAAAATTTGACGCTGTTGCCTCAAATATTATATAAATATATTGTGTGTATGTTCTTTACCTTATTTTGCATAATACAAGTTAGGTGTCAGAGTATTTTTTCCCACTAGTTCCTAACGCTGTGTTTTTTATTTTTTGTCCATAGTTTGAATTAGGTTATTATATAATTCAACTATAAAAAAAGGTTCCCTATAATATGCATATACTTATTCTATCCATTTGCATAAAATTTCAAAGCATGATATAACATGGCATACTTTTGTGTGGTGTTATTATATTTCACATATTCCCTACTCATAATAATGTTCACGCATAAAATCCTATAGCATATTTTTTATAACTTTTATTAACACTTGCCAGCCACTGCCGCGGGACTCCCGCTTCCTTCGTTTGACTTGGATTTTTATTTTGGTCACTACTCTTTATGTCTAGTTATATTATGCGAATAAAAAATATGCCAAGAGTCTAAAAGTTAGTTACGTGAAAATATAAGCAAATTAACTATATCTTTCATTCAATAACTAAAAAAGGTTGATTTCGCTTTCGCTGTCAAATGTCAAGTGTAAAGTTTGTGAATATCTTTCGAATGTCAAATTGAAGGGGCTTACGATAGATTTTTAAAAATAGATAATTGTTACCCTAACGGTCAGATGCATAAACGTCCATTAAGGTTTAACGACGCCTTTAAGATCTAATGAATGTTAAATGTATGGGTAATGTCACTTTAAACTAATGAAAATTGTGATGGACGTTTGTGGAACTAACTGTGAATAATGTATGCGATGTTCTAATATTAATGACATGATTTTGTATATGTCATTACTTATGATAAAGAGCTGGTAAGTTTCTTTCGCTTGATCTTCTTGTCAGCTAAAAGACGTCCTGAAAAAGTGGTAGGAGAAAAATTTTTTGGACGATTCAAATGTACTTATTACAAGCTTACTTGAATAAAGATATTTTCATTTCATTTCATTTATTTAATTCAAATCAGAAAGCTATGCGGAACCTTTGAAACGTATTCAGCGCATTTGATTAGACGACCGAACGGCGCCTGCACACTCTGAATCAATGGCCGCCGTCCGGGCACATCACATCTCTAAATTGTCTTTGACAACGCAACGACGACAATTGTATCATCACTTCCTGTACGAAGCGTCAACTGAGATGCAACCGTCACTTGTTTTTCTCTATAGTTCTTAATACAGATATCGATTGGCTAACTATTTTATGCAAAATGGCGAAATTAATTTAAAAAAAATGTCCATATACAAATTAAAATTTGTTAATTAAAACATAAACATTGTTTTAATGGTAATTATCCTCTTTAGTTTACAGTTAGAGCATGGTAATATCAAGTCAATACATATATTAAAAAGCAAGGCTATTTTAAATATTATCCAAAGAAAAATGAAATGAGCTAAACTCGATGGGGTTATTTGGTTTAATTACATAGGTTCCATTGCTATCTTCCTGTTCCTTCATCATCAGCTCTATTCTATATCAAGCATGTAAAACTTAAGTTGTGTTTAAAAAGTGGGTGTTTAGCTTATAAGATTTGACTCACACTTACTCTATAAGTTATATAAAAACTTGTGTTAAGAAATCTTTATCCTACCTACATTTATCTAAGTTATAAATGTAAAATTATAAGAGTAATAATTTTCAGATTCCCGAATTCAGTCAAAATAGATGTTTAAAATATTTCTTCAAATCCGAAAGAAAGAACAATCATTTATTACCCCACAACCTTGAAAAATAAAACATACATTACATAACTAGAAATGGAGAAGAAAATAAATAACTGAAAATGTCAGTTGGTCCAACTTAGGATCTATGCTGGATTTATATGTTAAAGCAACATATTAATCCAAATGTTTACTGGACAACTAATAAAATATATTAAAAAAAAACTAACACACGGCTTTATTAATCATATCAAAGTTACTCATTTGTTCAATGGTCGTAATCTATCTTCTATACTTATAATAAATCTGTAGATGTCAATTCTGTACATGAAATATATTTCCGAAATAACTATCAGGGGGTGATAAGGGATCGATACTGATGCCAAAAATGCAATCAGTAAATTTTTTGTCTGTCTGTATAACCGTTATAGAAACAAAAACTACTCGACGGATTTTAACGAAACTTGGTACAATTATTTTTCATACTCCTGAGCTGGTTAAAGTATACTTTTCATCACGCTACAATTAATAGGAGCAGAGCAGTGAAGGGAAATGTTGGGAAAACGGGAGACGAGCGGTTGGCGCACCTAACGAGGCTGCAACTCTCCAAACAAAAGAGCCGTTAAGATTCGCACACTACGGTTTATCTATACTAATATTATAAAGCTGAAGAGTTTGTTTCTTTGTTTGTTTGAACGCGCTAATCTCAAGAACTACTGGTTCGAATTGTAAAATTCTTTTTGTGTTGAATAGAACATTTATCGAGGAAGGCTTTAGGCTATATAATATCACGCTGCAACTATTAGGAGCGAAGAAATAATGGAAAATGCGGACGAAGTCGCTGGCGGCCACTAGTAATCTTATAAAGTAAATTTGGATTAATTTTCACTGAAATAATCTCATATGTAACATAAAGTAGGTACATCCAGATCGCACTCATCTTTCGAATCGGCCGAACAAACGAAATGTTCTGTGTAAATTTGATTAGCTCCATCAGGGGTACAATCGATGATCGGTCGTCTTTATTATTATTGCTTCAATTGATAGAGAGTAGCGAATAAATCGATTACCACTGACAAATTCATCATATCCAATAAGAACAATTCGACAAAAGTTGTATAGTTTTAAAACTAATTAGTAAGTTTTTGGGAAAGTATTGATGAGTTTTGTGAATCTACTTAATCTTTTTAATATGTAAAATTATTAGAAAATCAGTTAAAAATGCAAATTCATTTTAATGTTTTCACATACCAAAATTTTTAGTCTCAGCACAAAGTATTTTGATAAACGGTCGATAGAAATATGAGAAAATGCTTAAATTAAATTATAAAGAAATGATCCTTAAATTTTCTTATTTAAAATAATAACATGATAAGAAATAGTGGCAATTAAGAAGAGAAGAAAATAGATTAAATGAAACTAAGATTAACATAACTAGCGCAATATCTTTGAGACGATTGCAATCGTAAAGCTGACCACCAACATGGACCTTTATCAAGTTATAAAGATGCCGCCGACTATCAATTAAGTACAGTTGTCAAGACAATACAGCATTTACTAATCATCAATGGCCGCTGCCTTTCATTCACTAGACTTATTATTATGAAGTGATGTACTGGAAATCGGTCAATACGAGATGAATGGACAATGTGCATGGAGAGGACGTACTATTTTTAGATTTGAAAGGAACACATTGTCATGTATTCGATAGTGTTAGAATGTGATTATCATATTATGAATAAGTGTCAAATAATCAGAGGAACTTTCTTATAATATAACGTAATATTAAGCAATCAAACATCATAGAGTATTATGATAATGTTTTTGCATGAATCGATGCTTCTTAAATTAAAAGATAACTTATAAAATGTATAAAACAAAAAAGTGTAAAAAGAGTAATGTATCCCTGATGGGACTCGAACCCACAATCCCCGGCTTAGGAGGCCGATGCCTTATCCATTAGGCCACAGGGGCTATAATCTAACCGTCCGAATTTATAACCATATGAGTATACGAAATCATTCTGATCCAAAAAGCTAAATCCCTTGTCAGATAGAAATCTGAAACATGAAATATTATATCTATCTAGATACAAGACAAAGAAAAATTCATTTTGAACATTGAGCTGGGAGTAATACCCGGGACATCAAAACATAATTTACTTATACACTTACGTGTAAGTAACTTACACTCTAACGTGTAGACTCTTAATACATATTTTGTATAAAAGAAGCTAGCTTATATGAAAGTCTTTTACTATTTTAAGAATATCTTCATGTTGTAGAAAAATCTAACCAACCGTACCGTCTCCACAGATTTGAGTTACTAATCCCAGTGTCATATTTCGTTCGCTTGGGTGGTCATGCCAGTAGTACAGTAGCATTATTATGAGCCACAGAGCGTGTACTGAGTGACGACAATCTACAGTGATCAAACGAAATCAATACCGGATCACTTGCTGCATTTGATAAGTATTATTGCACTCTTGCTGCTATAAGTATTATTGCACTGTATAACGATAAGGAAAGAATCGAAGAAGTGCATATGCCAAATGATGAAATAAAACCACAAGTTAACAATGACGACACGTATTAAAACAATAATAAAACAACAGAAGACACAATTTACAATTAATAAAGTTTGAGTTTGCACTGATTAATCTGAATAATAATTTAAGTTTTATTTCAACTTATTCTTATTTTTCACGTCTAACATAAAATGTATCATTAAAAATCAACATTCACGATGTCGATTCCTTGTCGATTTTTGAAATTGACAACTTTAACCCTAACAATCAATTGTCAAATTTAAGTTTTTTAGTTTATTATTATGATGTGGTTACTAGCTACTCAATTTATTTAAATTAAAAGTGAAATACAAATTTTGATGTAATAAGCCCTTGATGTAGATAGATTAGATATATCATAAGCATAATAATATAGTTATAGCCACTTAGTTAAAAAGGTCAACAACAATTGGATCAGTTTTAAAACCACTGATTTCCATGTAATGTGTACTCACGTAGCATGTTTTTTCAACACTGTCTCATGATATTAATTATAATCTAACACTTATGATACTTTAGCCAAAGTTTTATTATTATAATTTCCATTATTAAAGTTCATATAATCTGTGCCATTAGAGTAAAAATAATTTTCAAGAGTCTCGAACACGTAGTATGAGCTGTCATAAAAACCTTCTTTATCCAATACTTAATCAATTACTTAATTTATAGTTGATTTCAATACAGTACGTCTAGCGGTAATTGTATAGAACTACAGATTTCTTTACAAATATTTCATGCATTCATTGCTTAACATTTTATTGAAACCTGCATCTAAGCCCTTAGTGAGGTCAACAAGATTGCTCCTTAACAAGACTTGAAAGAATTTGAGTAATTATAATAAGCTGTTTACGGGAATGCCTAAAGAGTACAAAGTAAAACTGTACTCTTTATCGCCGGTGACAGGCAGTCTACCGAGTATTCGCTTATCTCTCAACGAAAACAATAGCCCTTTGTGCTCATATCCAAGAAATGAGAGAATGTTCATTTTTATTGCAAAACAAATGAACCGCGGGGTCAGTCCTCGACACTGCTTCCTGACTTCAGATTATATTAACAGAAAAATATATATTTATTTTTTTGTTTTTAGATAACAAAGTTGCTTATTAATTTTGTTAAATTTATAATGTTTACTCGGAAACGCAGCTAATAGAGGAAGTGACTGATTACGAAACATTAATAAGTTCAGTATTCGATATCGTGAATTTATTTAGCAACTGCTACTGTGATTAATATCCATCTGAATCCTGGACAATTCGTGCTGTAGGCCGTAGAAACATTGACGCCTTCGAAATGTGGTGCGTACGCCAGCACCTTTAAACGCTCCGATTACCGTGGACAGCAAAGAGAAGCTAACGTAATTTAGCCATCTGCTTAGAACCATCTGTTATCAACGGATTCTTGACCTCTTTGGCTAGATAGCTCGGAGGCAACTAGATAATCTAGATGAACGTGGTAGGCAAGATAAATGGAAAGAGAGGGCGATTACCGACCCGCTGGTCTGACTCTGTCTGAGCGGTGATGGAGCTCACTATGATCGAAGCGCTCCGAGAGGCTGATGACAGGAAGGCATGGAAGCAGCTTGTCAATTCCTGTACTGCAACAGTTCAGAACGAGTATGACCATGACAATAATGAATTAAGCGACTAAGAAGAGACTGGGATTCACATCCATTTTCTATTTTACAGTGCTAAAAATATTTTTATTGTGTGTTAAATTTGAAATGTGTTAAGTTGGTACGCTACGTTGCATACAATATCTAATGCTTGACTAATCTGAACAATGTAGACCACAAGAATCATTACTTAAATTTTGCTAAGCAATTACTAATCTATATTTTCATTAACCCTCCAATCCGCATTGGGCCAGCATGGAGGGTCATGGCCCATCCTCCTTAACCATCCATAAGGAAGGCCTGAGTCCCTGCAGTGGGGACGTAAAAGGGCTGATGATGATGATGATGATTTTCATTAAAACCTAAAAGGAATTGACTGAAACAGTGAGTTTTTTAATACATTTTATAAACGCAACGACAGATAAGAATTTTGACAGATGGTTTTATGATGTAACAAATGGTACCAACGAAGTGCACCAATCGAATGTTTGTAATAACGCATTTGAAATTTCTACTGCACCTTCATCTATAGAAGATCCGGTCTCAACGTTTTATACCGGAGGTACTTTTGTTTATCTAAATTGTGTTATATGAAATTTTTAAGGATTTTTAGTCGTTTTTGAGATTATCTATTAATGTCAAGAGTGGAAAACCTATTTGGTGGATATCAATTTTATTGTAGTCCCTTTACTGTATAGTAAAATATCATTCCAAACAACTTTATTATTATTGAAAACCATCAAACTTACGAAAAAAAAGTAACGAAAATATTTTCTGAGTGAAAACAAATTCAAGATTTGATATATCTACCATTCTAAAATGGTCCCTACGCTTCCTTTATTTTCATTGATGCCACAAATGTACTCGTCTAGTGTTTATTCCGAAATTCTGTAAGCCGAGTCTGGCATTCAGTCTGCATTGTCATCGTCGTTCGCAACTAGATCAGTTCCCACGGACTACGACTCCTACGCATGCTCTTAGTCACACTTTGTCATCGTTTAATTGATCCACAGATCTACGCCTGAATTAAATCGTGGCGCGCCAGTGTTGATTGTGTGAACTATTTTTTTTTCAACTATGAAGCTTCAGAATGACCTTGACATTGAATCTATATGTATTGGCGTACAGATAAGACTTCATTGGCAGTCGTTTAATAAAAATGAACAATTATTTATTCAAATAAGCTTATTACAAGCACTTTTAACACATCCAACATTTTTTCTCTACCACTCATCCAATATTAATGACTTTAGTTTTTTTTTCTGACAATTTATTGTTGCTTGATTCATCTAATTTTTGTACTTTACTTTTGGTTGCTATTGTTCCAATAGTCTGACAAACTATGTCAGTGACCCAATTAGTTTCCCCAGTAAAATAAATGCCATGAACAGATAAAGATCTCTTGAATAGTGAGGGAGAATCACTTGTTTGAATTGTCAGGGTACGTTGTTTCATATTTCATTTGTCTTATTTAATTAAATATTAGATGTTGAAAATCAAACAAATATTGTCAGATCATAGAAGCTATTTTCTTGAAATTTATTACTAACTAATGAATTATGTAGTACGGAATGCGAGTTTATACAGATACAGATAGTTTCCGTTCTCGTGTTTTTCCACTACTGAAGGCTTGCTGTCAGCTCCACAAATATCTTCCTTTCATTTGCCTTACTAAATAGTTAATCGGCAATTTTAATCCTAACTTTCCTTTCTCTCTCAGTCATGGTTTCTAGAATTTTCAAAAATATTATAATAACATTACATTATTACATTAAAGTTATTGACAATATGGCAACATATGCCCAAGATTTAAAATTCAATTCATGTCAAGTTATCACAATCGATTTTAAGCTCTACCGTCACTGAATTAACGTTTAAAATCAAGTGGAGAACTTTGATGGGATTTTTACAACCTGATATGTTGTTGACTATAATACATTTTGTAAGATTTTATCAAATGTTATAAATGTAGTTACCGTCGTAAAAAAGACTATAAACAAGCTTTTCTACCAAAATTAATATATTCTATTGTAAATATGAAAGATTTAATAAACAAGTTAATGCAATCGACTAAAAATTCGGAAAAGTCGTTCTATATCATACAACTTGAATAGTAAAGGGGTGAGATACAAAACAAGAGAAAATGGTAGTTTCTTTGAATAATATAGGAGTCGAGTACATAGTCTGAGTGGTAAAATTGGTTTCTTTTACAAAAGTGCTAAGGTTCACTTTGTTATAATATATTGTTTTTAAACGGAACGATTAATTTGTACCGGACCGTTGTTTGATTGGCGTGCGAACAGCGGATCGGGTTAAGAGGTGTTAATTGTGCGAGATTGAATGTTTTCTCAGGGCAGAATATTTCAATTGGACCAATTGTAAGTGTGAGCGGTTTTTTTTTAAATATTCTATTGTTATATATATAAAGCTTATTTTTGGGGTCGATTTAGGAGATATCATTGGATTTTTCAACTAAGTTGATAGTGACTTCAAAGTCAAAGCCAAAGTCGAATACTTGCATTCGGCTTTTACAGTCCAAGCAGCTAGAGAAATATTTAGTAACATTTAAAACCCAACAATGTCATAATTTTTAATTGGATTTTGTGTAAAAAAAAAATCTACTTAAATTTAACCACACTACACCATTCCTTCTTATATCCTAGGGAGTAAGATCTAATAATATGCTATTTAGGTGGAAAATCGTGAATATCTTTCAACGTATATTTGTATAATGTTCAAAACATTGTACGCTGAACAATTTATATCCATAACTTTTTATTTTATATGAACATTTCGCAATTACAATAGAAGTCATTTTAGTTTAATTAATTGATTGGAATAAGCAATTTTAAATACCTTCAAGACGAATTTATTAATGAAATCAGTTTTGTAACCGATGCCCGTGGGATTGACTGCGATGTTTGACCAAATTGAGGTCAAAGCCGTTTGGCGTACACCACTCATTGATTTCTTACGTTTCATACTCGATTCTGACTTCAAGATAGTTAATTAAACTGTAGATTGCAGACTTCTTAGTGGAGTTTTATGCAAACTAGAAAATAATATACGAAAAAAAAAACATTCTGTTGCAGTACGGACTTTGCCTATCGATGGAATCAAATAATCTACCTCGCGGTAAGTTTTAACGACTGCAGATACAACCGGGGTAACTTTAAATCCTTTAAATCATTTACTTATGACATCATCAAATTATTTTGTACAAATATTTGGATCTGTTGAATCGTGTAAATTTTTAGAAATGCGTTATAGGAAGTGTACGTGGTGAATTTTCTTTCACTGCATAGATTTATATTACCAGTTAATAAATTATATTATCCTCTTATTATCTATCAAGAGAAAGAGCATACACACATTATATCGTATCTGATATTATTCCTTTTAAAAGTGTTAGAGTAACACCAAAATCTTAATTAAATTTTAGTTTAAAACTTTTTATCATCTTCTTACCTCCTTGGATCTAAATCGTACGAAATACCACAATCGGAATCGTCGGTCTCAATCAATACCATTGCGAATGATTCACCCGAGGTCTCACTCATTGGTTAGAGCTGCGCCCGCGTCTATTGATGATCGCCGCCTATTCCGCAACGCAAGTACACACAGGAAGATTCTAATGAGGTTATGATTTAAGGGTCAGATGTCTATTAGTCGGCTGCCAGAATATTAGAGTTGGAAAAGATTTTGAAATTACTTCGTACTCAAGGAGGCTTAATGCAGTGGGCTATTAAATAAGAAAATCGTCGTTGATTTATTAGATACTAACTTACCGCCAGTGGCTTCGCCTGTCCAGTCTATTAACATATGTTGTGTGGTTTTAAAGATCTCGGAAATCTGACAGCGGGTAGCGACTTTTATAATATGTATAGAAGTGGTTATATTTTTAAGATATTTTATCTAATTTACAGCCAGTTGCTCAAACGCGCAAATTAATTAGCGCTTAAAGGAGTCATTAAACCTTAATAGACGTTTGTGCAACCGACCGTTAGATAGTTAAAGGTATAAAGCAAACCCAAAGGGTAATTATATCAATAATATTAAAAGAGTGGGCATTTTCATTATTAAGAAAAATACGTTCCAATTTCTTTGTTTTCTATTCTGTGCTTGTGTAGATCAGTCAGGATTTAATTTGTAATGAAAATACGTAAGATTTAAATCAAATCATTAGTGTTTGATTGTTTTTGTATAAAGAAATAACGTTCGAATAAACTATAAAACAAAAAGAGAAAATAACATCATATATACTTTCTTCTTATAATAATCACCTTATGTTTTCTGTGACGAAAATGTTTTGACAGTCAAAACCTTTTTTGTTATAGTTTAATACGATTCATAATATTTTCTCCATAGAAAAAGTAATCACAGTAAACCATGTTTAGGTTTTTTTTTTTAATTTTGCCGAAGGAATCCTGCATCCCTCTATATAGTTTGCAAATAATTAATTAAAAATTGCTTACCCTGTCCTTGTCTATCTAGTCTATCTGTCTAGTATTTAGTGTTTTTCCACATTATCTCAATTTTTTTAATTCTATGCTATTACTGCATTATATACTTTTTTATATTTATATTTGCTCTTTTACACATTTAATTAATTATAATACAGTAAATAGTTACAATGAAAACATATGTCAGTAAGATATTTTTAGGTAAATATAATTTATAATAAAAATATTTAATAACGTCATTAATTTGAATACATAACCACTAATTCTACCAGACCATTGCAGGCTATATAAAGTCCTGAATGGCTATTCTGTAAATACTAATCGTGGAGGTTGAACCAAATAAAACGTTTTATTTAACTTTGAAGAAGGCGTTACTTTACAGAACCATGATGCTGGGAGTTGATAATGTTTCAGCATAATCTTAAAGCGTACATCAGAGATCGAAGATTCTACATTAAAGAGTTTAGAGAGTTTGGTTAATCAATGTAAAGCTTTTACGAGTTTGTGTTGTACAGTTCAGATATCACTATATTCTATAGTATTTTTCTTGAGTTTATACTTATATTATGAAGAGAAAAGATTTGATCATTTGTTTGCAGTAAATAGGCTCCGAAATTAATATAAAATATTTAAATAAAATAAAAACATCATAGATAAAGAAGCGAATCTAGTATTAAAGAGCACTAAATATAATGTACAATAGATTTTACACAACCGAATTTTACACATGGTATGAAAATGAAGAGCCAACCATACTTATTATATGAATACCAACCTCATTATACAAAACTCCCCAAAACGATTTGACAATCCGTGTACTGAAAACTCAAGCAATCAGCTAATCAGCTTTCGCCACAGTCAAAGGGCCCGTTAATATTGTATTCTGGCATTAAATCTCCTTTTATACGAAGAAGGGATTTAGCAAATTTGGCGCATGCTGCCACGTGTCGACCATTACCCTAATGGAGGCCCTGGAATCCTTCCAGATGTACCGATTGCGACACATCGTATGTAACGTTCGTGATAGAAAACGGTTCTTATTACAACGTGTTAAGGGTGCCAAATTGTTAAGTTGAAAGTGAACTTTAATAATGGAACAGTGTTAATTTTGTAATCATCGTGTAAGTTATGCGGTTTTGTTAAGTAATAGATTTTAAAGAAATTTCACTGAGAATGTTCAATCATTAATTATTTTTCTCTTGTAATATAGTTTGATACTATAAGCACTATCGAGATATATTTGGCTAATATGCTAATTCTAAAAATTTTACATTTAATATTAATATACGTAATATAAATCTATTCTGTTCATAAGTAAAATATATACAAGTTTTGCATTAATGAAACATGTATATTGAAGATGAAATTATTTCATTAAATACTAGTTGTCTTCCCGCGACTTTGCCCCCGTCAATTATATTCTTTGTCACCCGCATACGATGAAGCTTCCTGTAGGTGAAAGAATCGTTAAAATCGATCCAGCGGAGCGATTCCGTAAAACTCCTAACTCCAATTTACTCAGGTATCCGAATTCACGTCGAAGGCGAATCAGCGAAAATTTATTTCAGTGTAGAAATTCTGCTGATTAAATTTTTTATATAAAAATACAAAACAAGATTGATTGATACGTGTCTCAGGTATTCTATCCCTATGTTATTTTGAAATTCACTTCACTTATGCCACGAAATTCAAGGTTTTGCGGATGTCGCTTTCATGAATTCTTATTCGGCTTCGTAATCTTACGGAATCGTTCTGCAGTAGTTTCGGAATATTTTCAATGTAAACAATTAAATCCAATACAAATAATTAACAATCCAATATCTTTATACCTTATATTAGTAAAGGTGCAAATATGTTATTAACTATTTCAAATATAACGTTTGTTACACACAATAGGATATATTTTTATATTATTACATAAACGTACACTATCCTAAGCTAAAATAGTGTTTTCTTAGTAACTACTGAATCTGAAGAACCATCTATATTTAATTATCGAACGTTGAGAGACCATAAACAATTTAGAACATCTTGAGAATGTGATATTTAATGTGATTTGTAATAATCATGCGTATGATTTAATGGTTTTGTGTGAGAAGCGGATGTCGGATGCTATCAAGGGCGTGCGATTTTACTGTCGTCGTTTTGTCGCGAAACCGACATGTGTTGGTCGGGTGCGTGTAAACGCACTTTTTGCCTTTATTATGTAACATTACGGTTATTATTGCTTCGCGATTCGAGTCCGTTCACACATTAATTATTGCGCAAACCTTTTTTGGTTGTTTATTCAAACTTATTGGAGGCACGTGAAGTAATGGGATACAAGCTCCAGCTTTTAGTGACGTGTTTTTTGTTTTTGTTGTAATAAGATTTATTTTGTGCCAACGTTTATACATAGGCATTATAATTTTTAACTTATTTAATATACTTTTTAGCAAAGTTATTTGATATTCTTGTCATATTACAAGTGAATTCAGATGTTCAGTTTCAACAAAATGGATGAAATATAACTATATTCAAATTTTATTTTTATCACAATATGAACTATTTTAGTTCTCGATTATTTTATTTGCTAAAGAATTATCACAACCCTCAAATTTACTATTGACGGGGCCGCAGCGTCCCCGACAATAGTAAAAGCGGTAAAAATAAATCGGTTTCCGAATAATCTTGCCGTGACGTGTCCCCCAGTAATTCATTTAGTGGAGCGTGCGCACTGCGAACGCGCCAAATTAGATTTACATCGGCAATGATGGATAGGGCCTAGATCTGAAATTCTGTCGGAAAATCAGTGGTATGGAGGTGCGAATTTGTTGCTTTGGTTACACTATAGCTTTATTTGCAATGCTTTTATCACTGCAATTACGTCGATGTTGTTGCTGATTATTTTATTTATAAATACTGTTAAACTACTTAAGCAATGAAATTGTTGCTTTAATTACTTCATTAGACAGAGAAAAGTGAACAAACATGGAATAAGTATACCTAAAATGGAATATTGAAATTACTTTCTAAAAATTTATATTCATAATTTGAATACACTTTGAAATTTAGCCAAGTGAGCCCGATACCCGATCGCAAATTTCCTTGATTTGTTGATAATTTACGAAATTTGCCATACAAGGAGTAATTTTATAATTCCAATATTTCATATTAGGGATTATATTGGATTACTTCATTTGATTTTTGAAATTTAAAAGTTCTCTTTCTCTTATTAGAATTGGCACTTTAATATGTTAAAAATTCTTTCTGAAATCGTTCACTCGTTTTAAGTAACCACTATCCGGCACTTGACACCAACACAATATATCATAAATACATTTTATTACCTAAAATGTCATATTAATGATTCGCTAGTTAAAAAATACATTAATTGTACACTTCCAAAAAAATACTAGTGGTTAAAATTATTTGTTCATAACAAAATCTAACCTAAACTAATCTAGAATAAAGCTAATAATAAAACACTAAAATCAATGTAACCGTACGTACCGTGAGCACAGAAATAATGGCAAACTTAATAATGACCGTGTTCGATCAGGCAAATCCGATTATAGCCGGGATCAGATGTCTCGGCTTCGTACGGAAAAATTATTAGCAATCCGGCTTATAGATATCTCGTATGATATTAATTTGTTTTGTTATCTGTACTGGGGTATAAGAGATTTTATCGGCTAGCTAATAACTAGTTAAGTTATTGAAGCTGATCTTAAAAAAAATATTAAAAAATCGGTTAAGCGGAAACCCGAGTCATTCGTAAATGATTCAGTATTATAGTTATTTAAACTTTAGCCAAACAGATCAATACAGGTCTAACGATTTTACAAAAATAATATGTAATCGATGGACGTACAGATGAACAATGGAATTTTTTTATAAAATCTGTAAGATTTGATTTTACCAAATGTAAAACAGTTATATAGATGTAAATCTTGGGGCCATCTCTGAGGTCCCTGATATGATTCTCGATCGAGTGAACTTCGAATATTGATATATTTCTGTCGTTTTTCGGATTTCCATAATGCTTTATCTACTTAAATTGGGATTTACGCAATGTACGAGTATATTATGTTGTCTAATATTAATTTATGATGCTTGTATAATGAAATGCTTCATAATCAAACCTTTTACGTCCCCGCTGCAGGGGCTTAGGCCTTCTGGATGGTAAAGGATAATGGGCCATAACCTTCCACGCTGGCCCATTGCAGATTGGAGAGTATAAACGATTGCAAATGCAGTAAGGATCAACGTCTAAACATATTTTTGCAAAGCACAAAGTAGCTCAAGATGATAAATTTTTGGTCACCCATCCCGTCACAGAAACTTGCGAATTTTGCTTAACAAGAACGATCGCAACGGCGCTTCTACATTACGATACCGAGCTACAATGAAATGCTTACATTAAATCTAATGTAGGAATACTTTTTCGAATAGAGGACGCTTTGCACAAAACAAAAGAACCCACACTTGAAAAAAAAATAGCCGGTGCGCTGTCATTTCAAGAATTAACACCCTAAACACTTGGCTGTTCAAGAGGGTTGTCGGGTCGAAGGGACCGCGGCTTACATTTATGGTGTTATTGTCCCCGCTCGCCCCGTCCGACGACGCTTTTTGCCCTTTTTATGTAGGCTTCGGGTTAATTTGGCCCACTGTTTTTGGGGGAATCTTTCTTTGATTGTGTTGCATTTTAGGGTATTTGTTTTTTTAAGTGATGTTATCGAAGTTTTTATTTGTGTTTTGAATTGTTTAAACGACTGTTTTCCGTTTCTAATGATGGTTGTTTGCAGTTAATGAGAAATGAATAGAAAAAAAAGTTTAGATCTTTTTATACGTTTATATATTAAATACGAATTAAAAAGAAATTACCTACTGTAAGAGACACTAAGAGTAAATTTAGAAGTTTTTTTTTTAATTTATCTACGTATTTTTTGACAAGTTAACCCGAAGAAATGCCATTGTAAACCCGGAGTGTAAGTAATTATCACTTCATAAAATTTATAAGATAATCGATAAAATCTATAGCATCACTATTTTAGTCATATCTGAATCAAATCGGACGCCTGTACCACCTACGGGGTGGTGAAGAAAATAAAAATACGACTACACCTCTGATGAGAGATCTCAATGAGAAATTGAAAATTAATATTTCAGTCGAATTCCGCTTTGTTTCAACGTACGCCTTTGAAAAGTACGTGCATAGCCAATAGAAATTATTGGTCTTTCAACGACTTTAATGCATTCATATTCGGTAATATTATATTCAAATGAACTACAGAATAACTAGTCGTTGCTATTTAGTGTATGAGAATATAAAAGAGGTTGTAGTCGATGGAAGGCGTTTCGTTGACTATAGAATGCTGCTATAAATTAAATGATATACATAAATAATTATGATTACATAACAGGGATGACGTCTGGGTAAAAAAAAAATACAATTCTATTTAGTCCGTCTGTCAGATAATAGAAAAATATTAGATACGTATTTTTTTTTACTCCTATTTATCAAGAAATAACTTAGATTACAGACATTAAAGTTGAGAAGTGGGTGCTCGCTACGTCACAGTTGAGTAGAAAACGTACCATAACGTGACGTCATGCGATATTTCAACTCCATGTAATGTTGTAATTTTATGATTACGAAAAAAATAAAAAAATACGTGTTTAATATTTTTTTAAACTCTACCTGACGGACAAACAAAAAAAAATAGTCGTCATACCTATTATACATGATCGAGGTCAAATTTATTTGTGAAAAAAAAATAAACAGTAGGTATGTGTAGAATAATAATTAATATTTCATCATCAAATTTATAATGAAACGTAGGTTTAGTGAGTGCATTCGATTGAGGCTTCTTTTGCAACGACCATTCCAGATATACATACGACCAGAATGGATAACCAACAATTATAACAATTTTTTTAAAGTTGATTGTCAAAGTAATTAAAGGAAAGTAAAAAAGGGTCAGTCTCTGTAGCATGTTAATTTTTACAAGCTTTCATTTAATTTATCTTGGAACGCATATATTATTTTCGTCAAATATCACAAGAATAACTGTTCAAAAAATGACTTCACTTTAAATCCAGTATGGCGGACTACCCAAGATGGCGGGCTAGTTAACTTTAGGAACTTTTTAATACATGCAACCAAAGAAAGGTTTGTTGAGAAGATTGAGATGAAAAGATTAAAAGAACATATTTAAGTGTATAAATAAACACAAGTTTTAATAAAATGTAAAATGTTGCTGTGTCAAAAAGTAAAAATAACCTTTTTAAGAAATCGAACCCATCTGTAGGTATGCTATTTAAGAAACTTCTTTTAAAAATACTTATTATGAGAACGTTTTTCCTTGAAAGAAAATTATAAAATTTGGGAGTACGTAAAATTACTTTCGTAGCTTTCGTAGCACGAGAAGTAGTTAGTAGTTAAGTATTTTTAAATTTGTTTTGTGTTTCCAAAGATTAAATCCGAGACCTCTATGACCAAGGGGACTGACTGAGGTCCTGGGTTGATGTAGATAATAAATATTTCCATTTTTAGTTGCTGTGCCTTCCTTATTTAAAATTTCAATAATTTTACTAATTTGGCAGTAAATAATTATCTCGAAGTCCGAGAAATCCATATGATTGTCAACCGGTTTCTGAATTGAGAAAAGTATAGAATATTAACTTTTTACTTTTTAAGTGATATTTCAGTTTGAGACTTTAAATTCTCAAATCAGAAACCATTATTGTTCTAAATTCCAATATTTTTGGTTCATCTATCAATTCTAGTGCGTTTGTATTGCTCAATCATATTTATTTGACTTTGTCCAACTTTTTAATTTGAGTTTGCGACTCATAACATATTTTACTGTCTATATAATAAGCAAAACTGTTTGCTAATTATCATATCTCATTAAAAAATACAGCTAAATCGCGTTCTAAAAAGTTTAAAACAAGAAATTCATTTTAAAGCGATAGCTATGTTATAATAGCGATGATCAAAGGACAGCGTAGTCGTATGCCACTGATCGTAACAAAAACAAACTGTTGTGGCTTACGACTACTCTGCCCTTTGGCCATCGCAATTTGGAACAGTAGTCTCTATAAAAGAAACTTGTTTTGAACTTTCTTAGAGCGTGATTTAGCTGTAGGGTTTTAATTATTGAACTTATTTTTTTTTAATTAATTTTCAGGTATATTTAAGCAAAATCGCAAACAAAAGCTATCAATATATATATAATGTGCTAATTAAGCCCTTTCATTTGGTACCCTACACGAAATGATTGAATAATATATACAAATTTTTTGTTTCTTACTTGATGTTATCTAGAGGGCGCTATTGCCAATTTAATGTAACGTCACATAGCTTATAGCACGATGACAACTAAGACGTTTCTAATGACACCTCATTTGTCCAGTTACGGTGAGTAGTTACGAAATTATAACGAAACAGATGAACATTCTTACATATATACATACCGGCAAAATCATAACCCTCCATTTCGTTTTGCCGCCGTAGTCGGGTAAAAAGACATCAACATCATCTTACTGTCCTGTCCCTGTTCCTCTAGTTATTCAACCATCCATCAACTTCCAGCTTCATCTCATCATTCTCTTGTTAACATTAATTTCGCCCCTTATCATAATATAAACGTCCAGACTCTTGTCTTTCTGTTTGTCTGTTACTAATACCACTAGTAAAAGTATGAATAGGTCGTCCCCTTCTCCCGATTAATAAAATTATATTACACTACCCGCTTTCCCGCGACTTCGCCCTCGTAAATTATAGTCTGTGACATCCGCGTATAACGTAGCTTCTCGTCGGTAAAAGAATTTTTAAAATCGGTCCAGTATTTTTGGAGTCCTTTCGTACAAACAAACAATCAAATTTATCCTCTTTGTAATGTTGGTAAAGATGTTATATTAAATTGCATACTTAAGAAAATTAATTTATAGAATTTCAATTTAGTAACGTCCTTAGAGTTAAAGTTTTTTCGATCTCGAATTTTTTTTATAACTTAAATACTAGTACATACATAATTGTGCTCTAGTATAAAGTTTGCGACTTTGTCTGAAGAATTCTTATTAACAAAAATACGTACACACCTCTCTCTTGGAAAATTAAAAAAACAAAAAGTAAAAAACTCGAATAAATTATATCATACATTTTTCTTAACACTTTTGTGACACATCTAGTTTTGTATTTTATTTTAACTAAGAGGTCAATTATTAAATAATAAAATAAAACAATAATTCAGACAAGTTTTAAATAAAACTTATTAGTAGTCTAGTTCTCAGAAGTTTGTAAAAATAATAGAATAAAAAATATTATTATACAAAAGTCAATACTAGTGAATTTAACTCTACCAAACTATTTCCCTGTACGTATATATTTGTACATCGATAAAGTCGGCAGATTATAGGTATGTACTTTCATCGAAAACAATACCATTTTCTGGAACCACTTTCTGCAAATATTTTATTTGTGATTTTAACTCATACATTAATTATAATTATTTAATTCGTAGGTAAAGTTCTTATTATAAAAGATAGTTGATGTTTAAATCAATGAGTCGTAACTTTTTTAACAGAGAAAACTTTATAGAGTTAATACCGACTTCATAGATGTATAATATAAAATAAAGAATGCAAAAAAATAGTTTTTCACACTATCTAGATGCGTTTTGTAACCAAAAGTAGTATTTTTTTTTTTCACATTCATCTACCATAGAATGATATAGATACAATTAAATTATGTAATGTGTACTTATCACGTCATCGGAAGAAACTTATATTGCCTATAGAAATTCATTGCAAGGATCGTTTGGTACAAATTAAGATACTGACTTGGAAAAACTATAGTGTAAATGAATGTTTATAAACATATCTATAGCAATAAAAAGTTTTAAAAAGATTTCTTACCTTTAGGTGTAACAACTCTGAAGGCGCTATTGGAAACGGGTCTCGGAGATGACTCCCGGATACCACCAGGGGATCCGTTCCCGCTTCTAACCATGGAAAAGTCCAGCGGCATAGGAGGCATAGCACTAATTTCCATTTTTAAAATATATAAAAAGTCCGCATAACCAAACTCGCGAATTAAATAAAAAAAAACGAAATCTCAAAAAAAGAGAACAACCGATTCTGAAAATTTTTAAATTTGGAAATCGCGTTCGAGTTTCTAAAACGGAACGGCCGCAGAGCGTGCGACCGGCACGGGCGGCGAGTATGTATTAAGGCCGACACACACTCTGGTCGAGCTCGTCGGCTTTCCGTTCACTAAAGCCGAAAATCTCTCGAATCTCCATACTGATTTCGACCTTATCGCTGCGCCGTTTTTCTGTGGGCGTGGTGCGATAGGCCCCGCCTCACCCTTGCCGCCATGTGCGGCCCGCGAGTGACAATCACTTTGTATAGGTAACACAATAATATGATTCGTGATGGATTTTATTGTGCTACCGATGCATTGTTCGGGATACTTCTTTTTTTCGAAAGATGTATATACCTTGCCTTATATATTACGTTAGCTCTCTTCATATATTATTGGTATAGTTTGAGCACTCATTCGTCTAGTATTTCTGAAATTTAAAAATTGTATTCAAAAACTTATATTAAAAAAAAGAGACAACATAATAATGTGCCCGATTTTAAATTAAAAAGTAAATTAGAAGAAATAAAAATAATAAAAAATTGTAAAAAATTGTAAAAAATGCCTAAAATTTTACCTCATGTTAAAAAAGTTGATTTAAATGTGAGTATAAATGATAAGAGCATGGGTCTTATGATACCATGGTATTTTTAGGAATAACATTAGATTCTAAACTATAGTTTGGTCCACTTATTAATAAATTGTCGAATAGACTTAGCTCTGCAGCATATGCCGTAATGAAGATACGTAGGTTAACTGATATAGATACTGCCAGATTAGTATACTTCAGTTACTTACATAGTGTGATGTCGTACGGAATCCTATTGTGGGGAAATGCTGCCGACATACAAATGATTTTTGTGCTTCAGAAAAGAGTAATTAAATCAATTTATAATCTTAGGATTAGGGACGCTTTAAAGGAGAAATTTAAGGAAATAGACATAATGACTGTTGCTTCTCAATACATATACTAGAACTTAATGAACGTTTTTAAAAATATTAGTTTGTTTTCTATAAAAAGTGATGTACACAATTTTTATACAAGGAATAAAAATTAATTAAGGGTGCCTGTCACTAGACTGCAAAAAGTTAATAACTCATTCAAGGGTCTTTGTGTGCGCTTCTACAATGAGGTCCAAAGCAAAATACAACAAAAAGATATCATGCAGTTTAAATCTACTAATAAAAAAATACTTATTAAAAAAGCTTATTACAAGGTATCCCATTATATAACAAATAAGAATGCTTGGAATTAAGATGGTCCAGCAATTGGATAGGTGATTTCTTCTAAACTCATTATATCTCATAAATTATCTTGTTGCCATTATTATTAAACTGTTATGTTATCATTATAAGACCATAGTTTTTATATCTCTATTGATAATGAATTGATCTGGTTATAACATTGTTATAACCAGATCAATTTGTGAAGAGCTACTGAATTTCTTGCTTTCTTGCGTTCTTCTTATCAGCCAAATACGTCCTGAACGAGTGGTAGAGAAAAAAATGTTGTAGGATTCTATTTGAATAAAGATTATTTTTACTTTAACTTTGATAAAAAAATATGAATTTTATTTCATTTTGTCATTTAGAACGCTTTTACTTTCAGAATAAAAATAATGTTTGTACCTCTACATTGGAGTAATTAGAGAATTAATTTATCTGATATCTTATTAGTCTCAAAAGAAAATAATGCCCAGTGCCATTCATTAAATATTACATAAAAGTCGTTAGAGTCAATCTAAAATTAAATCGACACATATTTTGGGGCGGTCGTCATAAAAGCCGAAATTCGTCAGAAGATGATACAATTATCACTCGAACGCGACGAATTAAGCCCGCGGGGCCGTCACGTACCGACATTTAAAACAATGAACGGTTCAATTTTTCACCGGCTGTGGACCCCCGGACGCCGGATACGGCGCTAATCCAGCCCTGTGCTCCGATGACCGTATTCCAAATTTAAAATTTCTTTCGTCGATGTTACAATTTTCTTTTTTTTATGTTAAATATTTATTACGAATACTTATTCGGTAAATAGAAACTTTATTAAATGACCTACCTGATAAAATAGTATTGTAAGTTTAATAAAAATAAACTTTATTATTTATGCTCTAAAAATGTATATATCAATTTTAATTTTATTGAACCTGTAATGGAACCTAGCCGTTAGTCCTTAGGCCTAAAGATATTCCGACACAGCAGTTAATAATGACGTAATACAATGTTTAACAAGAATACGTTGTATATCAATGTATAACATTTTGCTACATTTTGTGTGAGAAGGTTTGTTGCAGCGACTTACTTTAACAATACAAACATGTTAAATTACCGGCTAAACAAATAATGATGTGTGAATGGCGTCAAAACTTAAACTGTTGGCTATAATCACCCAAGGAAGAAAATAGTGTCACGTATTCCGCAGTCAATTTTAATGTCAGCTTGAGAGATGTTGTCAAAATCATCTTTAACTTTAACCACTATTATGGTGTAATGGTTTAAACCATAATAGTGGTTAACTTATATTGTAAACTTATTGTATAAAATCTAGAAGTACGCATAATTTTTTATTACACTTCTCACAAACAGTTTAAAAATGTTGTTACAATTTGTTTTATTTTTTGTGTGGGATCACCTTTACTAATAAATAATGTAAGTATCGTGTTGTTATAGGTATTTACACTATTTTATTCAAATTAAATTACATAAAATAGTGGAAATCAAAAAATCTATAAAAAGTGAAATATTACAAAATGCTGCCAGAATAAGGACTCTTGCTTGCTTTGCGAAAACTAATTACACCACGGGCTTCGCAATGATAAAGCAAAGCCGTCGTATAGGATATTTTTATTCGGGACAAAATGAAATTCCCGTGCGCATAACGCAAGGGAATTTTGAACCTTACTTCTTAGTTTTAAAGTGCAATATCGTCAAGTGTCATTAATATTCTGACAGTGTTGGAAAAATTTTTACTAGGTACTCCGCGTAAAATAATCCGAGCATAATCTCGTCGGGAAAATCCCATTATTTTGATCACCACCCTCCCCAACAGAACGTGCGAATGAAACAAAGGCCTTGCTTGGAACAGCGAGTTATCCGAGTTTGTTCAGAGCAAAGCCGGATAGTTCTCTTGTTCTCTTACTGGTGGGAAAATCTGTAAAGTATACAACAAATATAAGACATAATAACTAATTAAATATATGTTGTAGATACTTAAATATTGGTTTTTAGTGGTAAGGCCTTCCTATCTTACCGTGTTAGGTGGTTAATATCAAATCATGCAAGCTTATACACACTTCCTGGTTTTCGATTGCGATGAAACTTACCATACATTTATTACAGAGATGACAATTTAATATTATATGGAATGGAGATGATCTGATGATGAATTGCAACATAGCCATTGTGTTATTAAGCGAAACTTTATACTTAATTTGTCTTAACAATATCGCTGGCCTAAGCTTGAGTAGGATTGTTTCGAAGTCATGATAAACACATCATACGCAGGTGATAAAGGCAATAATTAATGCGGACAAAGTCGCAGGAAAACGGTTTCTTAAATAAAAAGCTATAGACCAAAGACGTTCTTTCATTGATCCCAGAAATCTATTCTTTGATAAAAGTATGAAAATGTTTCTGTCCATTAGGAACTACGTTTACATATACAGACGTAGAGAATAGACCCCCGGAAATAGGAGTCCTTTTGATTTTACGGATTCAGTAATAAAATTTCTTGAGGTTGAAATTTATAGAGCGTTAAGGGCAGCTGATTTTTGCCGCTATGTGTTGTTTTATAGATATAATAAACATATAAATAGGATTTTTGTAATTAAATTCATATTACAACCTAACAATCCGCTGCTTCTTAGGACGGATTCCCCATTGCTGACGGTCAAATGAAGAAAGATAAGGATAGCCTTATCTTTCTTAGTGGTGACGTAGATTGCATCTTTAATTAAGTAACGTTATTAGTTTAGTTTAGTTTAGTAAGTAAAATTACATTAGTAGGTTAACTAAGTTTAGTTACGTTGGCAATAACTAATACTAACGAAACTAGTAAACGAAACGTAACTGACTACACTTACAGCATGTAGCGGTTTTGGTCACACCAAGAAGAGCATATCAAACATTTACACTTCGATAAGTAAAGCTCTGTGGCGAGATTAGTTCTTTTGGTATACAAACGGTTACACGCACACACGTATAAAAAAATAATTAAGGCCCTTAAGCTAAAACTTTCGTAATTTCTTTAGTAAAAAAAAAATATTAAATAAGCAGCAGGTTCATACTAAAATTTTGTGATTTTAATGCGAACTATGATAAAAAAGTATGTAGTAATTTTAAAAGGTGCAACAGACGCAGAAACAGAATCAGAAGTTAAAATTTCAGCAGAAACGGATGCGGAAACAGAATTGTAAAAACTATAAACTATAAAATAATAATTATTTTTTACTAAAAGTACCTAAACTTCTACAATTGCTGAATCGGAAGCAGAGGTCTGTTGCATCACTAGTATTTTTTTACTATTGCATAATGACATAACGTTTAAGTTAGGGTTTAACAATCAGTTGCACAAACGTCCATTAAAATTGTCATTAGTTTAAAGCGACATTACCCATACAAATTCGACATTAATTAGAGTTTAAAGGAGTCATTAAAACTTAAGGGATGTTTTTGCAACTTACCGTAAAAGTATTAAGTGGGTCACGAAGGGGCAGTGTAAAAATTACCGGGCCATGGCAGAACAATGTTTGGCACCACGCGTAGCACAACTAACTCGAGAAGCGCTTAGTCTACAACTAACGTTACTTTTCTTGGCATCGAGAGTGCGATAATCATTTTACAAAAATCAAACGTATGATCGATTGCTTGCTATAAATAAAAACATATATTTCAATAATTGTCTTGTAAAAATCAAAACTTCACACGCATATGACTGTTTACTCTGTGGTAAGGTGTCTATAGTCTGTCTCATGAAATTCCCAAAGGCCTGGCGTCCCTGTCGTATGACAAAGCATTGCTTACCTCTATTACTAATTTTATGTAGTTAGAGATCTATCTACAGATGTCACTGCCAACAAAATTTTGAACATGCATGACTTTTTACGCCTGGACCTGCTTCTCTTTCTTCCATAAATAGAGTATTGCTATTGGCTATCAATACTATCGAATCTGCTATAAAATGACGGCGATGGTGAGACATTTTAAAACTATTCGATACAAGTTAGTGTCGATACTTTTCATTTGAAGTAGGTATCGATGCCTCGTGACCGATATCGAGTAAGAGTATCGATACCTACGTGGTATCGTACCATCCCTACTCTCAATGCGTATTTTAAACACGGAAGTTTCAATCTCAATACTTCTTCGATCACAAGATGGGAATCGAATCTTTACCGATCTGACTACTATCTTCATTTGACTTTTGCTGTGAAGCTGAAATTTTAAATATTTTTTTTTTAATCAAAAAGTTACGACAACTACACACAATACAAATTTTCCTATGGATATTGATAGATACTACAGAATATTCAAAATAAAAAAAATATTTATTCTGCCATATAACTCAAAAAGTTACACTTGGCAAGTCTTTTACGATAACATAAATATTGCAAATTAAATACAAATGTCCAAATCATGCAAGTCAAATGTCAAAGAAATAAAGTATTTTAACAATGTCAATTAGATTATGTTTACAATGTGTATATATTATTACAAATTATATATATTACCTATATGTTTGGCTTTTATAATAAATATAAAAGCCAAACATATAGGTAATATATAATTTTATGTCATCAAACATTGATGATTCTTATATTTTCTCATCTACCACAGAGATCTAGTCAATTTTTTGTCTTGCTTATCTTTATGTAGGAATGAATGTTCATTCAAACGCATAGACATTTTCGGTTTTAAGCTCAACAAAATTCCCGTTGCAGTCGGGGGACCGTTATGGGGACCATTTGTAATCTAAGGGCCCCCCGATTGCAATGAAAATTTAGTTTAGCCTGTAGCCCTAAATTTGGTAAATCGATTTTCTTGTTCAGTTCAGCAAAGTATTGTTTGAGTAAGTAGCATTCCAATGGCAATAAATGCTTGAGAATTTCTTTGGTGGTTTATTTTAACCTCCCACACTCTTATGTGTTGTGAAAAGGTTACAAGCCAAGCCGAAATATACGTACTCCTTTTAATGATTTTTTGTGCCTTCCCCGGCAAATTTTGTTTTTATTACATTATTTTCAAATTTCTAATAAATAAAAAACATATCAAATTGATCTAGATGAAAGAGGCTGTTGATTAAAAAATCTAATCGGCCATAAAGCTTTGATGTTGTAAGTACAAATAATTTAAATATATAGCTACCTCGTCTTGCCAAAGTACTTGTAGCTAATCTATGGCCCAATTAACTAATTTTAAAATCTATAACAATCCCTTTTAAATGTATGGCGGTTGTGATAGTAGTTTATGGAATTGTGTAACTTTTAAAGTCACAATTGCTTATGGAACTAACGATGATTTGAATGGTATAATGTTCCAGAAAAGTTATTTAGTTTTCAAAGATATTTGTAACTATCATTTTGCTCAACGTTAGATAATTCAAATATATATTATCGTTCTCAAAAAAAAGCGCCGCGATCGCAATGAAGAAGTATTTAAAAATAAAAAGACAGCATCAAAAAAGCTTGATTTTTGCAGGAAACGAATGGACCAAATTAGTCATATCCGTTCCTTTTAACTAACATATAAAAAAACTGAAATTTGCAAAGTTCGAAACTTAGATATCAATACAAATACGAAAACGTTCAAATGGAATATGAGTTGTTTATTGAGCTTTGAAAAATAAATTACTTATATACATGAAAGAAAATCGGAAGGGTTGTCATGGAGAAATCAAGAAAGTACCATAGCGACATCTTGTTTGATTTCGGGAACTAATGTTTTTTTTTTAATACTTCCTCATTGCTGTCTCGTGTCAAATAGTTGCAGTGTAACGTTCGTGAATATCTTTCAAATGTCTATTTCAAAATGATTTCATTATATTTTAAAATGAGACCATTAGGCTGTCAATTTCACAAAACATACCTAAGAACAATCACAATGAACAAGGGTTTCGATAAAAAAAAACTGCACTTATACCAGTTCATTCATTAAGGAGCTACAACGCCACAGGTCAAACTTACAACACACTTCTTTTTGCGTTGACTTCTAAAGATTTTATCACGAAAAGACTTCTTTGTGTTGCTATACCACCATCAATGATACAAAACAGGATTGCAATAATCAAGGCACCCTTTTAACGATCTATTCTAACAAATTAATTGTGGAGTTCGTACAAAGGAACGGTTGCCAGTAATATCGTTCCAACAATGTCGAACGAAGCCGGGACATAAAAACAGTTAAAGTTCTAGCACGGGCAACGTTTTGCACACCACTCAAATTATACAGAGTTAATTAATACAAAACATTAAGGTTGTGGCCCCGAAACACGAAGGTGTACTCGTATAATCGCTCGTACGACTGATGTATCGAAATAAGGATGATGCCTGGAAAAAAAAAGAAATTCTATCCTAAGTAGTTAGCAATTGCCTGTCAAAGACCTTTTCCATGGATAGAATCACAAGAAAGAAAAGGTAATTACCCACCACATGGGCCCAGTTAGGTATGGTGGATGACATGGATGAGATCAGATGGAATCGGGACCTTTGGTTACCCACCTTATAACCGGCCTTTTTGAAAGTAGTCGGCGACTATGGATAAATAGTCGCGGACTAAACAGGCTATCGAAGCGTCTCCGAGCTCCTCGAAATATGTCAAATGTAAATAAATAACTTAACTCCGTAATTTACCTCGGTAAAAAAAACAAAAAATTTGATTTAAGCGGCGATTTTCAAATTAAGTGACAAATCTCAAGTAGTTACTTATTTGCATCAACTTACTAGGATATATTTATAAATATTTCATGGCTCCACCCTTGAAGCCGTAACTACAAGCAGGTAGTTCGCATCAAAAATCATTTGGCGCTTACCTTACGAAAGGCGTTTTACAGAATTACCCGCTCTTAATGTTTACTTTTAATTCACTGCCAAATTTTATTTCTAGCCATTTGCGTTTGAAGCGCTCGAGAGCTTTGAAGCTTATGAAAACAGCGATAAAGCGCTATAGGGTTCGGCATCATGATGCAAATTTGAAATCTTTTAGACACGGTAGAGAGGGTTTAATAATATTTTAATGGATTTTAAGAACCTCGTTCTATTAATTGTAGTTTAAATAAACAAAACAAAGTGAAACAAAATGGTGTTATGATTAATAAATTTATTAAAACTATCTAAAACTTTGTTACAATAATTTATTTTTAACCGTGGATAAAGTATATTTTAATTTAAATTATTTAATTCTATAAGGTAATAATCAAGATATAATATATGTATATATTTTTACTTTTTTAAAGTATAACAAAATTGTATCTAAACTATTATCTTCGGCAATGGAGTTAACTATATTCGTAAGTTCCTTTTGATAACATTTAACATTAATTGTAGATTTTTTATACTAATTATGATTGTAGTATATTTCCCAATCGCAATATATAATTTAGGGACATATTTTGACCATAATCGATATTTTTAAATATAATTTATTTTATTTAAACTTTGATAGAAATATGCTGATTAGCTATAAATATCAAGATACTGAAAAATCCTACTGTCTCTTCGAATTGTAGGTTACAACTAACGTGGCTCACCGATGTACCTGCGCAGAAAATTAAATGTGTAAGGGCAGTGAATGTCGACAAATGATAATGAGAGTGACCGAGACGGATGCCGATTGTATTGTATTTTCAATGTTATGGTTATTGAAATTAGAGTCATTATAAATATGAATCATACGTTCGATCATTTTCGTAATTTGTAGGTCTTATATTGGGTAAACGTAGATTAATTTTTCGTCGAATTAGTTGAATCTTACTTATAGCTCAGGGGTGCGGCCGCCTAACTCTCTAGCCTTGATTCTTGTTATACGATACAACATCTTATATATTACGATATTTAGTTTCATGTTTCTACTTTGGTGGATAAATTTGGGATAAATATCTGAGTAGTAGCATTACTATCAAAACCTTAATCATCATCCTTTATCATTCATTCGTCGTTACTGAAGTACAAAGTTTTAACATGAAACGAAATATCGGCATAGCATCGCTAAGATATCGTACTGCAGTTGTTAGAGTACATCTTGGTTATTAACTATTTTTCAAGAAAAAGAAAATACTAAAACTACTTATCTTTAAACTAATCATACATTGCAATTTATCTAAAGACATAACTTGAAACTAACAATACATATTCTACATTCATTTAGAAATCCACAAATTTGGTTAGTGGTAAAATAAGAAAAACAGTTGATAAGCAACTCTTTACCGAGGGGTCTCCAGCCGCACCGGTATTTGCCAGAGCGAAATTAAACTAAATACTGTGCCCGTAACAATTTGCATCTAGATGTGACATTTGAGGCTACGGGCAGGACGGTTGGTGTTTCATCTTTTTGCTGCCGTATAAACGGCTGACCGGTCCGGCACTAATTGCCGGAACCGGGGGTTGAAATTAGCATGCTTATTTTTGAAGCAATTTCATTTGGGCTTGGACTTGTCTTCGCGATTAATGAATTTTAATTGCAACCATGCTTTGGACTCCATAAAAGTTATAATTATGCATTTGTCAAAATAATTACCAATTTATTGTTAGCGGAGGTACCCATATAAAGTATTTTTTCAAAAGAAGATAAGATCTTTATTTACTATCAATAAAGTTATAAAAAATAATCAAATAGCTCAGTATTATACCTAAGTACAGTACAGTACAGTAAATATTATGATCATATTATTCTATATATTTAATAATAAATTGTAATCTTGGCCTCGCATATTTTTTTTTTATTTTTTTATTTTTCTCTTTTTTTACTGTATTCTTGTTAACGATTATGTATGTGGGTCAATAAATTTCTTTCTTTCTTTCTTTCTTTCTTTCTTTCTTTCTTTCTTTCTTTCTTTCTTTCTTTCTTTCTTTCTTTCTTTCTTTCTTTCTTTCTTTCTTTCTTTCTTTCTTTCTTTCTAATGCAATTTTCAAGAAGTCTGCAGTTACAAAGAATCTTTTTTCGATTTTTTGAAGGTAACATTTTTTTTTTATTACCACCTTTTTAATACGTTTGATACAAAAGTAGAGATAGATAGACTTATGTATTTCCGCATACACAGAGTTTTAATATCTAAAAGTACAATTATTATCATTGCCGACGATAAAATGGCACATTGCGTGCTGGAAGTATGGTTTGTGTATCTCAACGTTCATTCATAGCTTCTTTTTATTAATAATGTACATTTACACATACATGTTTGTAGATCTAAAAATCTTAGACATGACTTTGAGTAGTTAATAACCTAAACCTCCTTCGCTTGATTTCAATAAAGTTTCTGAAGGAAACTGAAAAGCTTATGAACCGCTAATGAGTAGTGCTATTTTTATCTTTTAAGGAAAAATAAAGGCCATTCAGAGACAGATATAGATGCATTCGAAATGTGTTGCTGGTGGCGTATACTCCGAATACCGTGGACAGCCAAACGCACAACGGCCAGCATTCTCTCCCAGCTGTCTAGCTTGTGTCAGAAACGCATACTTTCTTATTTCGGCCGCATTATGCGAAAAGGAGATAGCCTTGAAAAACTGGTCTTTTTTAGAAATACAAAGGGAAGATGATACCGAGGTCGATCACCGACACGATGGTCTGACCAGGTGAAAGGAGCTACATCTACCCGAGTTCTGCGAGGTAGTGGGGGCTGCTTCCGACCGGAATCGATGGAGAAGGATTGTTCGTTTGACGAGTTCCAGTAATCACGACCCTCGGCAATGAGGGACCCACTACAAGAAGAGAGATAGGCCATTCTAGTGACTTTAAACTGATAAAACTTCACATATGTTTTTAAATAAAAAGTCCAAACTACCTATCATTTATTTATACAGGCATACAGCGTAGCGTCACTAATCACATACCGAATATAATTTAAAGCAAAACAGCATGAGACTGAGTGTACTTCTGATAGTGTCGATATTTAAAATGTATATTTAGATCTGTGATTCTTAGATAGTAGAAAACATTTGTTATGATTAAGTATATTTTCAAAAACATTTTTAAGTATTTCTCTTTTTCTCAGTTGGATTTCTGGTTGGTAATTTCCTAATTATTACCCGCCACACTGGCGCAATACAGATTAGAGGGTATTAACATGACGGGCAACAACTGCAAATGGAACCAGTAACAACAGCTTAATGTGCCTTCGAAATCACAGAGTAACTCGAGATAGTCATTTTTTGGTCACCCAACCCGTGACCGAAACTTGCGAAAGTTGCTTAACAACAACGAGCGCGGGCCGCGATGCTTATCCACTACCCCACCGAGATATTCTAATTGAGGTAGGATAAAATACATATTTTTTAATTTTTGATCAATTAAGTATAAATAAAAAATACAATGTACTATTCTCTACAATTATAAGTCTACATTAAGACACAGTATAGTGTCAAGTGTGAGACATTTGTCGCGGTCACATGTCATTAGCTAACATGTGTTAGGGACGGACAGACTGACGGGCGCGATGCTATTACACGTTATGAATTGAAAACTATAATTATAATTAGATTGTGAGCACACGCAATGCCAAAAAAACGTTTACCGTGACTGGAGCGTCAGCGCCATCTGCGTATTCGAATCCTAACCAGATCAACATCATAAAAATAAGCTTTTTCATTAGACATATTACTTATAACTAAGACTTATTTATTTCCCAAGCCCAATCTCAAAAGTAATTTAAGTATAAACTCGTAATAAAAAAGAAATCATTAGACTTAAATCTTCAAACATCATTATTATACCATTTTTTGAAATCTCTTACTGCACCATAATTGCAGCTAAAGCGAATGTCACTTTGACAATACCTGTCACGCTGACATTAACATTGACTGTGAATGCGTTGCACTATCCTCTTTCTTGGCATAGTAAAACAATAACTTATTCATATATTACTTACTTATTATTGCAGTGAAAATAATGATGATACTTACTTATTATTGCAGGGTAATAAGTCATCCAAAAATATGACAACTCATTATTATTTTTAAAGTAATTTGCTGCAACTGACCCTAAATTAATTAGCGTCATTAAGTCAGGAAGACAGTGGTTTGTCTGTTGTTTCTTAATCCTACGTTTAGGACTTTCAACTGTTTATACTTTTATATAAAAGATAATCTTTAATCATAGTTTGAGATGTGGAAAACTGTGAAAAGAAATTTCTCAAAAGTCACGTTTCCTAAATATGATCTATCACAGCCGATTAGTTGTACTACTACGATATAATCTCTGAAATGAGCTGTTTTGAAAGATTTTTAGCCAGTTGGACAAACATCCATTAAAATTGTCATTAGTTTAAAGCCACATTACCCATACTGATATGACATTCATTAGGCATCATTAAACCTTGATGGACGTTTGTGCAACTGACTGATTGTTTAATAATTTTTAAAATATTTTTTTTTTTAATTAGTCTAGCTGACATTTAAAATAGAAAAAACATATTTAAGAACCATAATGTTCCAAATATATTGTCTTCTTCTTCCAAAAGGATGACATAAAATTGCAAATTATAATCAATTAGATTTCTGCCAACGCCTTCGCTCGTGTGGTCCCTAAGAAAACTGTTTATTTGGATAGCGATTCATATCGTGACATGCATATAATTATAATGACAAAATGAGTAATAAATAATAGTTACTATGGTCACGTTCTAAATTCTCTATACAAACTTCCATTCCCATTTTCATCCCTCTATTTTCTGTTTTTCGGGATAAAATATGTGCCAATGTTCATCGCATAAAATGTAGTTTCCCGTACGTGAAAGAATTATTAAAATCGGTCCAATAGTTTCGGAGCCTATAAGATGCAAGCAAACTATCAAATCTTTCCTCTTTATAAAATATAAAGACTACAAAATAAAAATAAAAACAATAATAATGAACTTCGAATTTAGAATAAAAACTAAAGCAATACCGCAGGAAGTCTGCCGGGATATGTCATGTGTAAGGATCATTGACCTGGACCAATAGACGCTAGGGCTTCTAGATATTAATTACTTAGCTTATTTGCCTTCACATGTGCTGAGCACTGGTGATACGATACTCGTCAACGAATAATATGACAAGCTCACTCCTGTTATGTTTCACAAAAATATCCTTATATTAAATAATATGTAAAGCAAACCTTTTAGACACTTTTCTACGTAAATTGTTCTGACGGAAAATTAAAAGCACAGTTAAGTACAGAAAGCTGTTTAAATAATTATATGTACTTAAAATACATTATTACGAAAATCATTTCATACGTTTGATAAGCATTTGATTGACGACCTCTTTAGACATGTGATTCAAACGCTTGGTTCGATGCCCGGTCGGCACAATGTAAAAAAAAAAACAAAAACTATATAGTGTGGTTGTTGTGGTGCCTTCGCTATCTTCTATACTCCTTAATACATGGGCTTTAGCTACTCATCTTGAAATCTGAGCAATGTATGGCTAATATTTATTTATTCATCTTTGTTTCAGGTAGTATAGCGTATTTGCCTACGTGAAACTGATTTATTTTCGATTACATTATACATAACACAATATGGGTATAGGTTACATAATTAGCATTTAACTTACTCCTTTTAACTCATCAAATTTGGTGCATATAAAAATAAAGAAAGGAATTTTACTTTGATACCTACATGCTGATAGATTTGTTCTTCTATGACATTCTATCGAATATAATTTTCGCTTATCGAAAACATCGACAGATTTATTCTAGCCTCAGTCAGGAACGCTAACAACATTATCACGTCGACTATGTACTCCAGTAAGCATACCACGCTACAATTGACTTGCTTCCATTGAGTTGTAATCAGATTCAGTGAAAATTTAGTCTAAGTTCAATACTGTATTAATACGAATTAAGAATCGAATGCCTAAAAATTAACTACCTTTTGCACAAATTACTTGACTGTAAAACGTGTAAAAAAAAAGTAAAACGTGGGAAAATGTTCCTTCAGTTGTTTCTTTTAAATATAGATTCTTATTATGAACGTGAGAACGTATTTTATATGACACTTATGTGCATATATAATTATCTAGATTGGCATATTTCCCCATTCAACCTCCATGTCACATTCACAGCTACAAATCATTCCGCCTCGGATGTGACATCACAATAAAAATAACCACACGGCCGGAAGCTAATCATTGTGTATGAACACATGGTGCCGAGACGTCTCATATACGCAAATTGAAATGATTTCATTCATTTCAGCGAGTAATTGGGCTTAGCGTGTAATTAGCGAAGCATTTTGTTCATTGTACTCATGATCCACTAATTTTAAAACTAATTAGAAATATTGCATAATATGTATTATATTCCTACTTAACTAGCTATTTTTCCGCGACATTGCCTGCCTATAATGCAGCTTCCCGTAGGATAAAGATTTTTTTAAATGCAATAAATTTTTAAAAATCTTTATCCTTTCGGAGTTTCGGAGCCTATTTGATGCAAACAAAAAACAATCAAATAATATTTATAAAAAATGGATCAGCTAGCCTAGATATATATTGTCTATATGAGCCACGTCTAAAGAAAATTATTGATTTTTGCAGTTTTCAATAAGTATAATTTGTAAAATAGCCAGCTAATCGTAAATAAATGAATTCTTTGGGATGATTTCACATTAGCACAAAGTTTCTCTTTTTTTCAAAAGTTTCTCTTTGATAAAGGCAAACACAATAATGTTTACATACTTCTACGATAAAAAATAGACTTCTTTCCCGCCATTACTGTATGTTTTTTTGTTTAGAAATTATTTGTTTTGAAAATGGAATGGGGCACTAAAGAGAATAGGATTGTAGTAATTGTACTCTACAAAGTAGGTAAGGAGCCAGCACATTATTGATACATTGAAAAAGTTGGGGATTAGCCGAATGATTGTGTATCGTACCATCCGAAGGTACACTGAAACTATGTCTGTTGATGACCGTGAGAGATCCGGCCGACCGCGTTCTATATGAACAAACCGTTAATGCAGTCAAGGCCAGAATTCTCTGAAATCCCTTGAGGAAGCAGAAAATCGTTCCCAGAGAAATGAGAATCCTACCGAGGACACCTCGAATTATCAAACAAGACTTAGGTCTAGGGGTTTACCGGAAAAACACAGGACATACCTTGAATCAGGTACTAAAACAAAAGAGAGTCGAAAGATCAAACAGCTGTTACTTCTTTACGCGGACGAAAAATTGAGAAAAAATCTCTTGACCGATAAAAAAAATTTTTGCAATCGAGGAGCACTACAACAAAAAAAATGATCGAGTGTATGCACATACCTCTAAAGAAGCTACAAACCATTCCTGTGTAAATAAATTTAAAAAATGATTCATTTAGTTAAATGTCGAACTGTAGCAAATTTTAAAATAGAACAGAACTTTTTTTGAATTATTGTCACATCAATTGGAACTATGGATCTATAAATTAAAAAATCTAGTGTGAGTCAGGTGTGTTTAAACTTAAAAGTTATCCAGATCAATTCATCATTCAGGATTATGTTGATCCCTGAATAATAAAAATTAGCATACATACATGCTTATTATAGGTTCTACAATGTATGAGAATGAGAGAGACACTGTACAGAAAGTACCAGGCGAACATAAGTTGTATGAGCACAGCCGCTTATCTCCATTATTTGGCACGTTCAAAAACAAAATAATATAAAGAAGAGTGTTAGGAATTTATAAAACGTTCAGCGACCAATTATCCGCATAAAGCGAGGTGTAATGGCGTCGCGCCTCGGAGTTTTGACAATAAACTTTGCGTTTATTGTGGTTTAAAAACGAGCCGTTTGGGTAGATCCCGGTAGGATGGAATACAAAAAATTTGGAATACTTTTTACAATATTATTTTTAAATCCTTCAAATAAATTTTATAATTAAAACAATTAAATGTCAAAGTTTATTGAATTTATTTCTATTAGATTTTGTTTTAAGAAATCGTTATATTTTGGTGCTGATTTTAGAGATTAACAAATACTTTTTAAAGTATAAAATAAACTAAAAATATATAATGAAGAAAACGTAAGTTTATGTCGATAAATATAAACTGCTCGCTGCCTTTAAGTATCAGAATAAATTTAAGAAAATCCTTCGATTATTTTATGGTAATAGTGAATGATTCCCCAACCCGCTCGCCGAACTTCCAAAAAATCGTAGTTATAAAACGAAAATCCTTCCGATTTCCACTTGAAAGACATCAAAGCGGTACCCTAAAAACATAATGAGACGAGGCGACGGCAAGTGTGCGCGTTCGCAGGGTCCCGTAGCAATTTCGGTCTCTCATAAATATGTATAAACCTTCTTTTCCTTTACTTATCAATTATGGGGTCGTTTGGCGCAAAATATGCGGTGCAAGGGTTAAAACGTTTTGCAATGTTTGAAGTTGAAATGACAAATTGTATTTGTTTCCTTCTGAAAATTAAAAAGCACTAGCTGTTTTCACGCGATTTTGTCCGCGTATATTATAGCATAAGTCAATCACGTATGATGTAGTTTCCGATGGTAAAAGATTTTTTAACAATCAAAACTTTCTTCTTTATAATATTAATATAGTTTTATGCTCTATTGTTGATATAAAAAAGCTACTTTGAAGATAATCCTGAGAATAAATGCATTTTTTTAAATCTCGTAGATAACTTAAAAAAAACACGGGTTTGGACAATTGAAAGTGCTACTATCTCGTCAAATTCCATACCACAAGTATTGTTTTTGCTATTTTCTTTGTTGTCTTTATAAGAGGACATCGCTTCTTACATCGAAGTTTTACAAAAAAAATATTGGTACTCAACAACGGGTAATGAGTTCACAAATAGATCATAAAAGAATGCAAAAAAGGAAAAATAATGTATGTACTTTTTCTATTGTATTGTATTTAAAACATATTAATGCTACTACATTACTACTACATCCGCATTGGGCCAGCGTGGAGGGTCATGGCCCATCCTCCTTAACCATCCATAAGGAAGGCTTGAGCCCCTGCAGTGGGGACGTAAAAGGGTGATGATGATGATGATTGCTACTACAAGCGATATAGATATACTTACATAATTCCAAATGTTTCAAAATTTCTATATATACTTATGACAAACATTTTAAAACAATTAACAACAATAAAAAAATCTTGAATCTAATTGAATCCCGCAATACGATTTCAATAAATTATTATTATACTACAATTTAATTCCTTAGAGACTCGATAGCGTAGTGGTTCGATGTCCGGTCACAGGATAGGTGATCAAACATTTATTATCTTGAACTCCTCCGTGTTTCGGAAGGCACGTTAAATTCGTGATTATTAATCTGCAGTAATTATTCACATTTATCCACGAACTTACACTGGGCCCGCGTAGTGGCCCAATCTCCCTATTCGATTCGATTTTAATATTTTATCAGTGAATAGTTATGAATATGACTTGCTGTATTTTTTAAATTAAAAAATATAATAAAAGAAAACATTTTGCTCTAGATCGAGAAAAGCTACATAGCCCCTCTTTAATTTAGTCAAAAGAAGTGAAAAAAAAATTTAAGAAATAGAAAATTTCAATATTTTGTCTACCTAGCGTTTAGAATTTGATCCGCTTACTAGATAAAAAAAAAACACAAATTCCATTGAAACACAACTATATCAATCGCATTACAATTAGTTTATAATCAATTTAATAATAAATAAATAAACAAAACTTACAAAACATTAGCAAACAAAATCAAGTACGTTGAAAATATGACGCATTGGTTGTAACACAATTTAAATTTCCTTTGTCACTCGTAGGTAAACACCCCCGAGCAGTCAGGCTTACAACTAATAATTTCAACGATTATTCTGTTAAGCCCCAAAAACAGGTTTTATCCAAAAACCGACATTGCGTAACCCTTAAACGCCGCAGGCCTTATCGGCCCCACTGGAGGGGCGAGTTTTATTGCAAAAAATACTCGGCAATTTCACGCCGAGCACAAAACAGCACATATCCAATCGTGCAAAACTAAAACATGATACAGTTTTGTTTAACATCCATACCTCTTTTAAGCTCTTGTTTTTTTTAATGATCGGTATAGCAGCCGTCAATGGAAAGCTGACATTCCATTTGTATTGTAATCCTTCGTTATTCGCAGTACGCAACCGGGCTCGATGTCCCCGAGGTAGTTTCGATTCTCGATTATGTTTAGGGTTAAACGTCATTGATACTGCCGATAGCTGCCTCTGGTGAGCGATTGAGTTTTTCTATCCTCCTCCCTAATTTGTACGGTCCATGTGGCAAGGGTTAGATACCATCAATATTATATTGATGACCGTTTAATTGAATTTATACATTACGTTATTGGTTGGAGAGTTTCTTTTTTTTAATTTTGTTAAGCTTTGACGAGTGAGATTGACCGTTTTTGTTTAACATCTGTTGAATCTGATGTCATCTGTGGTTTGACTTTTAATTTAATAAAAATAATGGATATTCGTGCTTTCTTTTGTGATAGTACTCAGTACATTATTAACAGTATTTATAAATAAAAAATGATTATTATTTTAAAAAGGAATCATTTGAAATATATTTATTGATCATAATATAATTAATTCCCCAAGCAGTTTCCGAACTTTTTAGGGTTTTTTGTGATCTTTAAGGTGCATATTTATTGTTCGAAAAAATATATATTGAATAGTTAAACATTAAACGAGTTGAAATTCCGTAAAAATATTTTATGTTATAATACGAGTTCGACTTTAACAACAATAGCTTAGTTTTCTTCAAAACGAAACCTAGTTTAGGATTTCATTTATAGTTGACGTTAAAATTTTATGAAGCATTGAATTACTCAATAGAACGAGCTTTGCAGCTTTATTGTAGTCTCTTTTACACGTTATTATCTATATATAAAGTAAAAGACAACGACTCAACGACGCCATACATCTTGTCGAAAACTATCTTTGTCACATTTTGTTTCCATCTATTTCATAACGGCGCAAAGAGAACATAAACAGGCTGATAATGATAATAATCCTCTTTATTAATATCGAAATTGAATTTTTATTCTCATTTCAATGGTAATCAAGTTTTTCAAAACATAGTTAGGGTTTATTTTTGTTACGTACATTGCTTCATTCCCTTATAATAACAAAATTAATAACACCTTTCGCCCATATACCGATAATAACCAGCAGAAAACGATAATTCATAGTATATCTATAAAAAATCCAGCTACCCGCATTCCTAAAAAGAGCAATCTTTAAACAAAATCGTAAACGGAATCAGACTTAACCGTTTTAGCAATTTACGGTGAATTTAGTGGCGGGGGTCTTTTTTACCAATTGTCCGTCGACAACAGATCACTGATAACCGTCGTGGGACCCGCATGTGCGCACACGCAACGATCATAGATCAATGAATAACAGACTCGTCATTATCTTTATGTATTTCAAGGAACTGATGAAACATTAATAGAAAACATGTTTTTACATATTTAATATTTTGATTGGTAAAAAACATGTCTCCGTACTGTCTGTAATTAATATTATGAGTCAGGTACTTTCGAATTTACATATTGCTTTCATTACTGAGATTGGAATGCAAATATAATCTCATGGTCATCATCTTCATCTCATCTTATCATCATGTCCCCACTGCTAAGGGACAGGTCTCCTTGAGATATTACCCAACACGCTGGCTATGTGCGGATTGATGGATGTTAACTTAACAGGCTTTGCGCCAGTTAGGACGGCTTAACGTGCTTTGCGATAAACGGAGTAGCTCAAGACAATCATTTTTGGTCACCCATCCCGTGTCCGATGCTAAGCCGCCGAACTACGAGTATTACGATATACCGACATCTTAATAAGCAATCGGACATTAGGGAAGCTCGATATATTTTTGGTACCCCATTATATGACCGACCTTTGTTATTTAACTTCTACATCGCAGACAGACAAGCTAAATACTGCGTCATTCATCAAGTAATAAATAATAATAGGTTATTTCATGCTACCAGAACAGCAATTAAGGCGAGAAACTTTCACAAGCCAGATAACGCAAAGTAGCTGCATTACAGTGTATTACTTTACCATTTTTCTTCTTCTTTTCAGGACCCGAACATACTAGACTTTTTGGACTTAGTTGCTATAATTAGATGCTGTCGAGTCTGCATATATGCTACTCTTTGCACAGGATGCGGTGATCAGCGGTTAGTAATTAATAAATCGTTAATGCCGAGTAGATCTCGATTGTTTTTATGGTGGTGTCACTACAGGCATGATTGAGGGGTTTTTGAATGATGACACATGCTACTTACAGTTTGTCTGGCACACGCAGTATTTTCGTCTTATTAAATATGTCGGGTAGAGAGAACACAGCAATGATAGATTTGTCACGTTGTGAATTTTATATTCGTGTGTGTTTCTATGAAGTAATTTTCCGTTCACACCTACTTAAAATGACGCATCCCACTGTATTTCTTTTTGACTTTTACAAAACTCTTACCTTAACAATATTTATGCAAATATATAAAATTGGAGTGTCAGTTTGTAAATTAAAAATAACCGCGTTTAATTAAATGCATGTATGTAAACACGGTACATATACCAAAATACTATTTTGTCTGACTGCCTGTCTGTATCTTTGGTCAGGCTAATCTCTGAAACGGCTGGGCAAATGCTAATGGGACTCTCACTAGCAGATAATTGATGTAATAAGAAGTAACTTAGGCACCTTCTTCGTCCGAGAAGTTGCGGGCACACCTAATTACTGATAAATACTAGATGGAATTCGATCTGAGAAGTGAATACAAAAATAAATTTCGCAGAAATAAAAACGAGAGGACGGTATGTACCTTGCATTCCTAAAAGATGTAATAAGGCAGTTATTTCTCGCAGCTGAAAACTCGTCAAAATGGAATTACACGCTATAAATGCGATTCATGCAATGTGACCAAGTTTTTGGTTGAACGCTCTAACCTTAGGAACTACTGGTTCATCATCATCATCATCAGCCCTTTTACGTCCCCGGGCTCAGGCCTTCCTTATGGATGGTTAAGGAGGATGGGCCATGACCCTCCACGCTGGCCCAATGCGGATTGGAGGGTATTAACGACTGCAAATGCAGCCGGGACCAACAGCTTAACGTGCCTTCCGAAGCACGGAGTAGCTCGAGATAATAATTTTTTGGTCACCCATCCCGTGACCGACCCTTGCGAAAGTTGCTTAACGACAATAATCGCGGGCTGCGGCGCTTATCCACTACGCCACCGAGCTACTTCTACTCGCACTACTGGTTCGAATTGAAAAAATATTTTTGTGTTGAATATTAAATTTATTGAAGATGTACTAATAGCAAAAACAAAAGCGGGAAAACCGCGGGGATGCCGCTGACGGCAAGCTAGTATTAAGATAGCAACAGTCCTTTCACGTCCCCACTGTAAAAGGCTTGGGCCTTCCTTATGGATGGATAAGGAGGATGAGCAGTGGCGGACTAACCTCATCGAAGGACCGGCGCGGTAACTTTTCCAAACGGGATAGAAACATGTTATTGCGTTTACACCCCCTCAGGATCGGAGGCTCGGAGCGTTCCTCCCCTGAGGATGATCCATAACCCTTCACGTTGGTTCAATGCAGATTGGAGGTTATTGACGACCACAAATACAGCCGAGATCAACGGGTTAACGTGCCTTCCGAAGCAAGGAGTAGCTCGAGATAATAATTTTTAGGTCACCCATCCCGTGACCGACTCTTAAGAAAGTTGCTTAACAAAAATGATCGCGGGTCGCGGCGCCTATCCACTACGTATTACGATATACCGACATCTTAATAAGCAATCTGACGTCGAATAATTAACGTCGTAATCGGTTAAGTGGCTCTAACGGCATGCGGGTAGCGCTGCACCTAAAACAATGTTTGTTTTTTTGAGCTACACCCTTTGGTGTTTCACATTTAACCGATGTGAATTAAAGTGATTCCATTTTTCAAGCTGCACTGTAATTTAAAAGCTCTCATTAGTTAATTGAGTATCATATATCAATCCTTAGTTGGTGTCATCTAACTACTTTTAAAATTAAAATATAAACAGCTACAACGTAGTTTCGATCTTGACATAACCATGACCGCTCTGTTGAGACTATGTACGCAAGAAAACAAAGTAGTGTTCATAATCTTAACACAAGAAAAAAAAAAAACTTGCCGTTCCAAGCTTCAAATTTCAGAAAACCAGAAGATTATTTCTGGGTAAATGCATTGCTATGTTCAATAAAGTTTCATTTCATTTCAGAGAGTACGGCTAAGAAAATGAAGTTATAATTTCGGGCTAAGTATGGTCAAGCGCAGGTAACGCCATATCAACTTCTATTATGCGCCGGAAATTTAATAATTATTTATATATGACACTACAGTATTTAGTTATAATTAAAACACATATTTTTTTAAATAGGTCTATCATTTACTTTGGATTTAAATATAATTTAAACTGATTTATCATAAAAAAAGTGCAATGTCGACCATTTTGTTGCAAAACATGGCAAACGAATGCGTTGTATGAATCAAAATAATATTTTTTAAATATTTTTATTTTGCACCTTAAGTGTAATTTTAGTATTTGTCCTACATACGAATAAGTCTGAATAAATAGTATTCTGAATAAAAAAATTATAATCATGCAGTTTTGTTAGTTGTCTGTAAAAAAACACCCTTTACAATAATTCTTTTAGTAATGAAATGACCAAGCCATATATTTTGTTTGATTATGTTCTTAAGTGTTTAGTTCGAATACACTCACTCATAATCTCAATTTCAACTGAAACGCGTGTAAAAACAAGCAGCTGACATATTACATTTTTCTTTCCTTTCAGATTGCCGTGGTGGACTTCCATTCCGTTCGTTTCCTCAACCTCAACGAATCTTAATTCGTTAAAATAGCTTTGACTACGTCTCTGTACTATAGTCAAAGGGACAGCAATGTTGAGTCAGCCCGAGATCAACTAATTACATGTTATTCTCACTGATTAAAGCACAGCTTGTCTCTAATGAGTGACTCAGTGGAGTATCGGTGGAGGTGCCTTTACACGATACGATTCTGAGACTGATGTGACTTTTTTAAAATATAGGTAAGCTGTTACTTTAAAAAAAAACATTTTACGATTTGAAATATAAATTCCTTTTACGGTATCAATCGACATTTATTCGCAAATAAGCCAAATAAATTAAATATTATTAAGCACTAAGAATCCACCTCCAAAGTGACAATAACCCCAGCATAGTTCAAATTTAAAAAAGCACAAGTCTCTTTCTAACTATTACCGAACTCGAGATTTTAAGATAATCGGTCATACTCAGCAAAATCATACAGTATTGTTATAATACTCATTAACTGGTCTATCTAATTGTAGCTTTTATAATCAAAAATATACTTTTTTTTTACTGCTAATCTCACAATGTGTTAACATAAATTTTAATTACCAACATAACACATTAAAAATCGTTAACTGAAAAGCCCCCTTTAACACTACGTTCTCACAGAGGCGCTCTCATCTTTCTCAATCAACGAACCATCGGGGCGCACGATTTTTATTGTTTTCCTACCAATTGACACTAGCTTTTTTTTTAATTTCCTACCAAAAACCCATTACCGTTTAATTAGTTTTACAACCTCTTTATTAAAGTTAACTGTCGGTTTTAAAAAATTACGAAAATAAAACTTAGTTGGATTAACTTTAGTACTTATTGTGTTTTTATTGAGGATAAATTCAGCTTTGTAGTTAATTTATTTTATAACCTTAAAAGCTTAGCATGGATACAATATTGATATATTTTTCTATAGAGAGCGGTAACTTCTAAAATGTTTATGAGGCAGTGAATACATACAGGTACGATCCCTGAGTAAAAAAAGAGAAATTACATATAGTCCATCTGTTAGATAATATAAAAATATAATAGTCACTAAAGTTGAGGAGTTGGGGACTCACTACGTCATAACTAAGTAAAAAATGTACAAAGGTGTTATGTCACACGACATTTCAACTTAATGTATCGCTGTAATTTATTGATTACGCATAAAATAAAATAAAAATACGTGTTTAATATTCATAAATAATTTAACCGACGGACAGACAAATAAACTAGTTATCATACCTACAGCGGTTTACAAATTCGGATTCAATTTCTACAGACAAATAAGTTTCCCAAATTAAACACTGTAATAAGACTTTTTAGACACTCAGAAATAGAGCAGGAAAATTATTTAAATTTACCCGTATTCTTTTTGATGCCAATATTGGAAAGGTTGCTACCGCAGTACTGTTGTTGTAAGTAGTAACCAAAATTTCTACAGAAGATACTTTCAGATTCTTCATTTTGGTTACTGCTGTTAATTTAACGGTATAAAATATAGTTTTATTGGCTTCTTTTATTTGATCTATTTTGATTTCACGATGTTATTCTTTTTTCAATAGAGATAGAGATTGTGACACATAGCTTAATATTGTTTTTTTGTGTATTTGTATTTGATGTATTTGGTGTTTACAACAAAGTATTATCTATCTATCTATCCATAGACATAAACAGATATATCAATGACTTACGTTAGAAATCTATATTAAAGTTATAAAGAGGAGTGATTTGGTTGTATTTGTTTGCATTGTCTTGAAAATTTAGTAAATCCAGTGAAAACGATTTAATAAAAAAATATTTCAACACCATAGATTAAATGGAGCTCGAGATAATATTTATTAGTCACCCATCCTTATGATCGGCCTACGCTAAAGTTGAAACTACGACTCACAAATATAAGATATCTGTGCACCAATCTAAAGGATTACCATGTCATTCCTTTGCCTTATTAATAAAACAAAACTTTACAGCATTATGACAGAGTACCATGACACTCCTAAAATTTTGTTTGGTCGCGTTTTCGAATTCCCACCGGAGTCGTAACGAACGGTCGAGTGACATCGTGACATTTGACAAATAGACACTTAATTGGTGTTTTTTGGGCGTAGTCGGTTAAGTGGGGCCGTTTTTCAAAACAAATTATATTTTAACTAGAGCCTAAATAAAATACGCTCCAAATTTGCAAGAGCACAATTTCATCATGAGCCTCATTGCTAGTCCTTAGGTTGTACTGGGGTCCATTGCGGATTTGGTGAGTAATAACGACGGTAGATGCCGGGACCAACGTACTTAGTAGCTTAACGGTTCTTTGAAAATATGGAAGAACTTGATAATATTTGGTCACCCATCCTATGGGATGAATAAATCCTTATCGGTCATAACCGTCTGTGTCATCAAGCAAAGTATAATTTACACACATTAACTCATCAGTCCTTGGTCGCCGATTTATTTAGAATCTTCAAAACAGTTCAATTAATCACAAAAACCTCCTTTTTAAATACTTTGTCTTTGGTAAAGTCTTATGAAAACTCATTAGGTTTTTAAGATTACCGCACTGAAACACCACATCTTTGCTTTTGAAGATTGCTTATAAATTAAACTCGTTAAGAAATATTTAATAAGCAATCTTAGAGCTTAACAGTAACTGCCAAAACGAATGATATTAAAATGATATAATATAGTGATAACGTTCCACGTGTCGATGTACGCTTTAATTTCAATATTAATAATTACAAAATATATTTTAAGTAGCACAATAATAAAGGTCTTAATTAATTAACTTTCGTATCACGCCATTCCACTCGTCGCACTGATATAATCCAAATTAATGATGTGAAGATTATATTTTGTGTCCAACTAGAGCCCACTAGTCGCGTGTAAAAACACGGATTTATACATTATTAAAATTCCGTAATTAACGTTATTACGTGTGAAGTTAAAACATCGGATTCCAAATCATAAAAATCTGTAATAAAAGCTTGTATGAAATTAAATTAATAGGGAATTCGATTATATTAGGACGCAACTTACTAATCGCAAAACAATTGTTAATAAAAGAAATGAAATTTGTTATTTAAAATAAAATAAAAAACACATAATATTATTATGTTTACGTGAATTATTATTCCAAACATGAATTTAAAAAAGAATTATACACAATTTGAAAAAAAAAAACATTTTATTATTTATTAATTAAACAAACTTTATTGACCAATGAATTGGTACAAAAGGCGGACATAATGGTATTAGCATTCTCTACCAGTCGGTCAACCTTTAGGACACAGAAATACATGTTGGCGGCATAAATTTAACTAACAAATATACTACTTAAACTACACTAGAGAAGAATTTATATTCAATTATATAAACACAAATAAATATTATACCTACACATAACCATTATTTATTTCAGTATTATTACAAGCATTGACACTCATATACTCAAACAAAAATTAGTTTATACAAATAAATAAAAATTGAAACTTAAAATATGCAATAAATTAAAACAATTATATATATGTCGGAAAATCATGCGGGACCGGCGGAAAGTTAGGTTGATCAATATTTGCCATCTGACTAGTGTTCGAGATATTCCTTCGAAATAAGATCGCAGATAGATCACAAATCAGTTATTTAATTGAATTACTTAGTTCTCTAATCGGAGTACATTAATAATAACGCGATGCAAACGGATTGCGATACGAACCGCGGAGAGTTCTGCGCTTGCGTCCGCTCAATATGGCCGCACAACGTAAAGTGCCATCTTCGAACAAGCATAGATCACTCCCAAGCGATGACAGCCGTCAATGTCATAACTTGACGTTTCGCAAAGCACCATAGATCTTGACAGATGACAGCTGCAGGTGACAGATATATATATATATATGATGATCTTCATAAACGTTTCAAGAGAAAGTTTGAGCTTTCCGTTTAAAGATGAATGTGTTAGGAGATCGTCTGATGGTGTAAATAAATATTAACTTTACAATCAAAAAAATAATGGTTTACAATCAAAGTAATATTTTTGAAGCTTGCTTTGTAGCAATTTATCAATTTATCGTCCACGTTTAGACCATTCAATAAATTTGCAAGCGAAATATAAAACTACCAAAATATTGCATCTATAATCAGCATATGCCTACGTATTTCGATGGAATCGAATTCAATAGAGAATGGACCATGCCCCATTACGCAGGCCAGTGTGGATTGATCTGTTGACTACTAAACATCCCCTCCAAAGCATGTAGTACTCGATATAGTTAATTTTTAGTGACCCATCTCATGACAGGCTCTTGCGAAAGTTGCTTATCTTTCAAACCCCATTGCATAATCACATCAGCATTCTAATGAACGACCTTTGAACAAATCAACCTCAATGAGTAAGCATTCCGCCTACCACTGGTCTTATTCAACCCCCGATCGTGGGTAAACATACGAGAAGTGGTCAAACAAGGGTGAAATTGCCCTCGTTTTTACAATATTTTGATATATGGCCGATAATAATAGACGACGAGGTGACCATAAAGCAGGGGAATACAGAAGGTTCACCGAGATGTAGCAATAAAAAGTTATTGTGAATGTAAATGAAAAAACTTTTAAACGATTTTATCGCGTTTGTATTTAGTTTCATGGACGTTTCGGATTGTTTATAGGTTCCGTATTCACATAAGACTAAGGTAATGATTGTCTTTTTTAATTCATCATCATCATCATCATCAGCCCTTTTTACGTCTCCACTGCAGGGGCTCAGGCCTTCCTTATGGATGGCTAAGAAGTATGGGTCATGACCCTCCACGCTGGCCCAATGCGGATTGGAGGGTATTGACGACTGCAAATACAGCAGGGACCAACGGCTTAACGTGCCTTCCGAAGCACGGAGTAGCTCGAGATAATAATTTTTTGGTCACCCATCCCGTGACCGACCCTTGCGAAAGTTGCTTAACGACAACGACCGCGGGCCGCGGCGCTTATCCACTACGCTACCGAGCTACAATTATTTATTTACAATTTTTTAATTAAGAGTATCCATATAATGCAAAAATATTTATATGTTTATGTGTAGGGAAATTTAAACGTTGCCATATAATACAAAAATATTTATATTTTATGGCAACATTTACATTTATTAAATTAAATTAATATTAAAAATACATTTTACTTATTTATATACCTCTGGCTACCGTAATATACTACTGGTTTAAATTTTGGGAGTCTTGTCTGAGAAGAACTGGATAAACAAACTCCGACAAGAAAAGTGAACTTGCTAAAGGTTAGTCTAAAGTAACCTTTAAGTAGGTAATTTTAAATTTTATAGCAATAACAAGTTATCTCTGTACAATTCTCGACCTTTTTAAATAAAAAAATATGATAAAATGTTGCTTTTTATTAATTAAAGCGTTTTTAAAGTCGGTTCCGTAAATTTTAACTGACTTCAAATCGAGGAGTAGGAGTTTTATTTTTGTATTAACTTTTATATTCCAAAAATTGTGGGTAAAAAGTGGTATAACAAAATAATAATCGTTGAATTCAAACTATAAAAAATCAAATCTTTATATGATATTCGATAAAATTCGGTAATCCAAGTACTGTTATAAAATACAGAGCAGTCCTTCTGTATCCATATTTATCTACGTATAGTTCGGTTTTAAAAATCGGATATAAGAGTGTGTAAAATGTGTTTGTTTTTTCCTGTAGAAAATTACTATGAAGCATGGCTTCTGAATTGAAATCGTGTACTAAACGAACTCGATAGCAGTTTTAGTTATTGTTTGAATCATCTAATTACTAAACTTACCATCAAGCAGTATTTAATGCATAGTGTTCTATTTTATATCTATCTTCAGTGTCGGTTTCAAATATTAAACTAAAATATAACGTATTTTATCTATAGGCGCTCATATTATAAAAGGCAAAGACATGATTTTTGAATTGAATAGACACCGGTACTGCCGTAAAGTTTTAAATATCTTTCATCTACGAGATGAATGAATAAAATATGTTTTATTGTACACCAATACAGGACAATACAAAAGGATACATTCAAATTAAATGCAAAATTGGCGGCCTTATCACTAAAAAGTAATGTCTGCCGGACAACCTTTACGTACAGGAAAAAACTGTATCTAAATTTGGGTAGCTTATGGTGCTACATCATACGCGGATGAAATCTATACTAATATTATAAAGCTGAAGAGTTTGTTTGTTTTTTTGTTTGAACGCGCTAATCTCAGGAGCTACTGGTTCGAATTGAAAAATTCTTTTTGTGTTGAATAGACCATTTATCAAGGAAGGCTTTAGGCTATATAACATCATGTTGCAACTATTAGGAGCCAAGAAATAATGGAAAACGCGGACGAAGTCGCTGGCGGCCACTAGTAGTCTATAATTAACGTGGACGAACATCTACCGATTAGAAAACCAACGTTACACAAAAGATATGACGAGTTAAATTCAACAAAGCAATGCATTTCCATGCGCACATGCAAACATACGTTTATATCACTCTTGAACTTAAAAATATATCAACCTTAACATACCTACTATGTCTACATACCTACTTTTACTACTTATATCAAAACCAGCTTTGGTATTTTGGTATTACTTCAAAAGGTAATAAAGGCTTTATTTGACTTAACCACTAATGTATTTAATGATGTATTTTTAAAATATTTATAATCAAAGATAAATTACTCATTACTTATTAAAACATAAAGCATACTTTCTGCTCCTTATTTAAAAAGTTCAAAGTCGATATCTTGTATAATATATCAAAGGATTGAATTTTACTAAAAACTAATGAAATGTCCGAATCTACCCCTATTAATGGGTACAATCGTACATGGGCCGGGGAACATTCAGACAGTGTGGTAACTTCATATATATTAAGTAAAACAACAAATGAATTAAAAAGATCGTTTTCATTGATCTTAAACTTATCAACGATGTAATTAACTAAACGACATATAGGCTTAGAGTCTAACTATCTTTTTACGAAAACCGTGCATCCATTCTATATCAACGAAGCCAGTTTCATAACAATTTTGCAAACATTTATATTTCAAAACTTTATCATAATCATTTGATAGTGTTGTGACTTCCAATATCGTGAGTCCGAAATGTGTTTATGAACTTTTTCAATTGGTTAGTCTTTTCAGTAAAACAATTTGTTTTTTACTATTAAAAAGCACCTTTTACAGACGCAAAAAAACTCATTTAATTAATATTTCTTCTTAAAATTCCGATCATTTTTTCTAAATATTCTGATAAAATAATAAAAATTGTTAGCGGGGGTACACACATACGCGTACGAATGTGCCCTTTCTGGAAATGTACGAACGTGCCCCGAAGATCAATAATAAAATTATTTTTTCTAACATAAAACCCACGTAGAAAAATACACAATATGGATATATATTATTATCTTAATCGTATTCACTTACGATTAAGCAATAATCCAATAAAATTTGACGTATGATTAAAGCACGGAAGATCCAAAGACATTAACAAAATATTTACTATGAGCATGCCAAAACACTTTAAGTTCTATAGTTTCGCTCGCAGTGGCTGCATGTGTGGCTAACTTCGTGGACAACTGGCAGTCGCCGACGCCTATCCACTAACACAAAGTCGTAATAAATAGGCTTTTCTACAAGATGTAATAGTAACTGTATGAAGGTTCCCCGTGTACGAATGGTATTTTTTTTAAATGAAATAAATAAATAACCATTATGTGAGTTCTTAAGAACGTAGATGACCCAGCATACTTCACCGTTTAAATCTGCCCTGGAATACTACAAATATTTCAAAACCAAAATTTTTGCGGCCTAAAGTAAATTTGGCCCAACCGTTCTTGAGTTTTAGCGCGACAAACGAACAGCAATGGATTTATATATATGTATTCATAGATAGATGTATTTTTCAGACTTCCAATAAAACGTAATGCAGAAACAAATGGTAATCAAACGATTCATATCGATGTTTGTTATGTAATTGTTCACTGTTCGTAACATGAGCTGTTTCCTTTAGCGTCAATAATAAATTAAACGAATATAATTAATGATGTGCAACATGCACGCGCCTCTTTTATGACCAATACGAAGTGTTTTGGGTAACAAATGTACTGCATATTATTGAGCTAAATAATATTACAGAGGTAAAGTTTCTCATTTTGTTTATTTGTAGGTGTAATTTTCGGAAATATTGATCCGATTATAACAATTCTGTCACATATGGGAAGCCAAATCATGCGCGGCTTATATAGAATAGATTTATTAATCCTTTCATTTAATTTCGAGGGATAATTTTAGCATGCATACTCAAGTCTATCAATCATTTATCCGTCTCCGTGTGATATCAAAGTAGCTTTATAATTTTAATCTCCTAATAATTATTTATTTTATACTATCACGGAATACTTTGTGACTATAATAAGATAATAATGTCACCCTAGAACACTAATAAATATATTTTTGAATAGCATTAAACCAATAATTAGATTAGAATTATCTTAATAACTTCTTGTACTTTAATACTAGAAGCGCCGAAGAAGACCCCTCTGAACCGCCGTCGTGCCATTTTTTCCCATTCTACTTATTATAATGATCATTGGTATAAAATACCAAAGTCATTATTTAACAAAATCGTCAAGTACTACTTAACAAGCTTAATAATCAAATTCTTATTGCTTAACAAACATAAAAGAAACAAATAAACAACTTTTTGAATGTCACAATCTGAATTCGTATTCGTTTTTGACTGATCTTATGCTTTACTTACGATCGAAGTCGTTGCTCCTCAAATGAAAAAGAAAAAATGGACAAAAAAAATATTACTATATAACTATAACTGTATTGAATATATATAACTACAAATATCTCAATTTAATATTTGCACTCAATTTAAAATATTTCAATTTAATTATTGTGCACGTTGTGTCTGCCTTACTTTTTATGAATCTCCTTCCGTAGGCCTACTGGAAGAAATTTCTGGTTAGAAATAAGTAGTGCCTGTTGTGTCAGTTATATTTGTATTGTTACTTTAGTGTTTTTATTGTGTACAATAAACTGTTAAATAAAACTAATAAATAAATATCGCGCAATATGAAGATACGCAGCCATAACAATAAAGTTAGTTATCTTATTGTATTTCCATCTGAGTATCTTCAGATTCGTCACAAAGTACTTGTCATATTCCAAAGATTCTCCATCTGAGTCCTCTTCCAAATTATAATTGAAAAAAAAAAAATTCGTGCTATTAACTATTTTAAGATGTCGACTAGATACACCTTCATTCGTGAGAAGAAGCACGCTTAGAAAATCAGTAACGTACGCTCTTTACGCACAGCGATATCCAACGTAATAATGAGTCCAAGATGCCGCACAAAATACTTTTCATCATCTTTTTACTGCGCACCGCCAAGGAGCGAAACTCCCTGCCGGCGTCTATATTCCCGAGTGCATATAACTCAGACCTATTTAAGGTAACAGTGAATAGGTTCCTTCTGGGCAAGCTCGTCCCCCCGTGGATCTCATCTATGCCCTTGGGCTAGACTGAAGCCAAGAGTGAGCCCATTGTAAATTATATTAAAAAAAATGTTCTGTGTGGCCAACTGACCAACGTTCAATTGTTTGTTCGCACATGCATTGCACTGCTACCCCCGTATCTTTCCGGAGCAATACTTGTATATCGAATTATTCTTTCAAATAAAGATAAGAGAAAAATGACCCACCGGAAGATCTAGGTAATACGGTTTTTTTTTTCTAAAACTATTACCGATAATTAAAAATATTTGAAATTATATAAATGTATAAAATTATTAAAAGGCTAGACTTTCATCGACATAATTAATAATAAAAAAGTTACATACAATTAAACTTGCGCATGGGACAAAAATGGCATAGTGCCGCTTCTAGTGTTAACACGACTAATTCACGAATATAGCGATTATTATCACTTTTATGGATTGTCTCATCATGCAATGATGCAATCCAAAATGAACCTAAGATGTATAATCAAAAGTTTTAGAATTTGAATTAAATTGCTGTTTAGTTACATATACATTTTTACTTAAAACAAATTCTACCAACACACATCGACCCGTATCTTCTCCATACATCGCTTTGGAAGCGTGGAATTTTGTTTTTGTTTAATAAAAACATACAATTAAATAACTTTAAACAAATATCTTTCTTTAATCAAAATAAAATCAAGCATCTAAAATTTAACAACGGCCCAACCTTTCATACTTAACAGTCCTTAATAACACCAATGTCTCTATTAAGGCCCCCAAATTTTGTTTACCTAATAGAATAACGACCTATCGTATAATAAATTGGAAGATTTCCATACTCGATAGCGGCCTCCGTTTATCATTTTAATACTGGAAAGTGCCTCCAGGGTATCTCAATGACGTCATTAGCTAGCACGTTTGTTCACAAAAACAAATTAGAAATGTCCCCCTGAAGAATACGAGTGTTCTCCTAAACTGTGTCTTGTGACAATGGCATAGAGTTGTTGCATACTCAATTTTGTATTGAAATAGTTGTTCTATTAGTTTTGTATTGATGAAAACATAAAAGGGGATATCAAAAGTTTTGACGGACGTGTCGTATTATTAAATTGTGGTGAAATAGCATACTGGGAGGCAATGATTAGTTATTTTACGAGGTTGTTAGGTCAAAATGACAGTTTACTTAATGGTTGTAATATATGATTTCTTTATTATTTTAACTAGACATGTGAACATTAATAATTGTATTATTTTTATCACATTAGATGTCTATAATGAAAAAATGTGCCTAAAAAACTTAAGATATATCTTTAAATTGCTTTCTCTAAACGCAATTCTTGTTAATTCAAATAACTGTAAAAGTATGAAATAAACTGTGTTATCGACATTTTTTTTTGTGCGTGGCTAAATATACTGAAACGGAACAAACGAAAAAAGGAATCAATTATTTCAAACGGAGGCGAAATGTTTTCTAGAAAATTAAACTCAATTTTGAAACTGGCCACACAACCCGTTTTTGTTTCGGATGCCGCGAAAAATGAAAACATACGGCAAATGAAAACGGAATAACTGATATATCGGCGTAAAAATTGAAGGACTTACTCTAGTAATAACATATTGTACAATAATATATATAATACTAGCTTTTCGCCAGCATCTTCGCCTGCGAGATCTAGTTTTAAGTCCAGTGAGAAAATTCCCTAAAAACTTTCACCCTTAGGGTTTGTTCTAAAAAGAGCCCACATGCAAAATTTGAAACTCCTAGCACTTGTAGTTTCTGAGATTTATGAAAATGTACGAGATAATGCTGTCCTCACCACAGTTCAAAACCCGAATTTAATAACTTTTATTTAAGTAAAAGAAACTTTATTGACTCCCCACTTTTCACGCTCCCGAGCAGACTCCTGATTTTTACTTTTTTAGGCTGATTTTAAAAGAATAGCATAGTAGACGGTAATCCTAATTTTTCATACATTTTTAAATCAATACAAAATAATACTAAAGTTTGTGTCATTAAGAAATATTACATTTATAACGTGACAACTAATCATGTACGGTGCTTGGTAAAATGATTTCCCGTATATTTCACAGCACAAAGAACGTAATTCAATTTGGGGGTGAAGCGCTATTGTAACAGCGACTGCGCTGTCTCATTTCAGGTCTAGTTTACCGAGCTTCGAAGTATAATTCAGTTAATTTGAACTTCTAGGTAAACAGTTACTTAACTAACAGCTGTAACTAAACATGTTTGCTGAGAAAAAGGTTTTTATACAAACTACAGACGTAAAAGAATTTTGTTATTCAGATTCTAAGATGAGTACCTAAAGCCCCCGTACTATCGAGCATCTAAGACAACGAAGGTAACACAACACATCTTCCCTATCCCTTCTTCTATGGTCTTCCGTATGGATGGAATCGAATAGAGGGAATGGGCCAAAATCAAAAGGAATATGTAGTGCTATAACAGAGATAAGATACGGAGACATAATTACGATTATAACGTGAATGTCTTCAAATCAAGAGTGAATAGGCTGTTACTAGGTTAATGCGCTATACCACCCAAGGCTTCATCACCACTTATCATCAGGTAAGATTGTAGTCAAACGTTAAACTATAAAGTATAATAAAAAAAAATTACGGTGTTTATATTTTTCCAAAATTTCTTATTTTTGTGTACCTACCCGGTAGATAGATGTCATTAATAAGTACTAATGTAGATTAAACACTTTTAAAGTATTTTTAAACTCCATTGTGTTATGTTATATAGATATTGATAAAATGTAAACAAAGACTAATAACTTATTTCGAATTACATATTTTATTCATGTAAGCACTCAATTCATGTAAGCACTTAACTCCCAAATTTTGTGCTAGACCCCTAAAAAAACATAGTCCTAGGAAGACTTCGTTTCTTGTCTCTGTTCTTTAAAATTCAGGCTAATTAGCACTACCTGGCAATGGCCATAACCCATCACACATACACAGTGCGGATTGTTGCAGTTGCAGATTAAAGCAGATGCAGCCAGGATCAACGGCTTAACGCGAACGAAGCACGGAGGAGTTCAAGATAATAAATTTAAGTCACTCACCCTATGACCGGCCCTTGCGAAAGTAGCTCTTCGATGGCGCAGTGCGCATTTAATTGTTCAAAACCATCAGCAACTCCTTATGTAAAGTTAAAAAGGAAGTTTTGTTAAAAATACTGAAGAATAAATTGATATCAAGGCTTCTTAACAAAAAATCCATTGATACCCTCAAAGAAATTGGGACGCAGGTGTGATGAGGATATATCTCGTGATTTCCAGTAATCAATAGATCAGAGTGATCTCTCAGCGAGCAATTTCTTAGTGGAGTTCACTGTCGGCAGGTGCGCAAGATCAGTGATTGCCACTAAATGGAATTACTAAAGAAGGGATACGATGGAGTAAGTGAATCGGGCTGATAGGAATAAGATGCGTCAGTGTTTTGTTTAGTTTTTTTTTTTCTTTTAGGGTCATCCATAAATTATGTCACAGGGTAAGTTTGTAGGGTTGGGGATAGAAGAATATCCACTATCTTTTTTAAATAACCTTCTTACCTGTATGACGCCCTTCCCTCACATACACCCAAACCTACAGATATTAAAACCATCTTAAGATATGTTAATTCCTATTTTGTCAGCAGCCTATGTAATTATATAACTAATAATAACATAATAAATTTCATCAAAATCCGTTCAGTCAATTCGGCATGATTGACGGACAAACATCTAAACAAAAAAACTTTCACATTTATGATATTATAATAAGAGATTATATATATGTTAGAACATACATAAATGTTGTGTACGTCTCTTCCAAGTAACAGTCTCAAAATTAAGTTGGGCTTTCTACACATTACAAAAAGCGGAGTCAATAAAAATGTTAAATTAACTGAGCGAAAGACTGGATTCTGCCGAAATCTTTAAGGGAAACGCCAATTAGAGCTTCCGATCTCGGAATACCGACTTCTTATTTTTCAATTCCGTGTTACGGTATTATATGCGCGGATTTCACGGGATTTGCGGGATTGAAAAGAAACATATAGACTACCTCTCGCGAACACTGAATCCGTGACTAAATAATTAAAGTTATAATAACTCTTTTCAACATTCAGATGAAAATGTTTTTGGTTCATATAATTATATAGTAGTTGAAAAATTTGAATATATAGTAATATTTTATAGATACATGATTCCGCCAATGCCGAACTCCCGCGGGATTGAAAATTCCTAGACACGCAAACACCGAGATTCAATACAGGCTGCGAGATTGGAAGTTCTAATGCCAATATAGAATAACAAAAGAAGACATTAAAAAATAAATAATAGAATCTGCAGTGGTATTCTGAAACAAAATCAGCGTTGAAATTGATATCAACGAAAACGCTGTCATAGCATAGAGTTTTAATTAAATTATTTCAAAACGAGTTTTAGCCTGTTTTTATAATAGAGCTAGCTAATACCCCACGACTGCGTTCGCATAAATTGTAGCCTTTGCTGTAGCTTTCCGCAGCTGAGAAATTTAAAAATCGATTCAGTAGTAGAATTTAATTAATTCAAATAAACCAACAATCAATAAGACATTCATGTGGAGTGAGTTGTAATTGTCGACTTTTCCAATGTGGAATTTTTTAGGCGAAAATTTTGGTGGATTAACATTGATGATTAAATTGCGAGTTTTAGTTACGTATTATTGCACAATGTTAGAGATTCGTAAAGGTAAAACGAGTCGATATATTTAGTCCAAAGATAAAAAGAGATAGATAGTTAATTATGTAATAATTTATTACATTTTGCATATACAATCCTATATCGAAATACATCTTTGAAAAAATGTTTACCCAAATAATTAGATAAAAGTATATATAATAACTAAGATATATATTGGTGCTAATATTGTTTTACTACCCTCTAAACTAAACTTGACCAAAAAATCTAAGTTCCTTTTAACGTTATTGGGTAGTCAAGTGTAATCAAATTAATCACACCCATTCCCTGCTATCTCACAATTTTTACATAAATGAGTTAAATTCACCATTAGATAGGGTCTAATAGTGAGTTTAACTCATGAATGTCAAGGTGCATGCTTCGGTAAAACCTTATTCAAAAGTGCATTTAGTTTCAAGACGAAAATGTTTGAACACGACTTAAACAAAAACATACAGACTATCTCATACGAATATGATAAGATTCTCGTTATAATAAAAAAAATTGAAGTCTCCCACTGTCTACCGCAATATTTAAAGAAAAACCCTTACTTAAAAGTGCTTGTGATAAGCTTATTTGAATCAAACATAATTCACATATCGATGAGCAATTGCATTATCGACTTATGAGTACGCCCAATCGTTTTCGTGGCATTGTTTACAGGCGTGACGTCACAGGCGCTTTAATGAGGAAGGAACCTCGACCGGGAAGCGGACAATTAGCGCGATCATAACAAATCCCCGGGAAGTCCCATCAGGAATATCAGGATGCGAGGCCGTACCTATGATTATGAAATAGCTTGACCGACATATGAAATGCAAAATACAAAAAGTTACTATTCTGTAAACTGTCCTTGTTAATAAATCGATACATGTATGCATGTATAAGTCTACCACCTTCAATGTCTAAAAAGATTTAAAAGCAATAGAACAATGATCTAGATTCGAATAAAGCCGCTTCAAATACTTAAACTAACACACTAACACACACACACACACATACACACACACACACACACACACACACACACACACACACACACACACACACACACACATACATACATACAAACATACACCATATTTGTCGTGCGATATAAATTATAAATATGTATTTTTTTGTCTAATACTTGCATTTTCTTTGTTAACTGCCCTCATTATGATTATATAATTAATAAGATTCGTAAACATAATAAGTTTCTATAATTAGCGTCAATGCTGCATACTTATTTTTGTATAAAAATAACAAAACTGCTGTTGAAACTTTGTTGAATAAATAAATAAATAAATTTAAAAAAAAAAAACAAAATTGGATTGTTGGGTATTAACGACTACAAATGCAGCAAGGACCAACGGCTTAACCTGCCTTCCGAAGTACAAAAGAGCTTGAAATAATATTTTATTTTGGTCACCCATCCTACGTCGGTCATAGGATGATGTTTTGCGAAAGTTGCTTAGTAACCGAACCTCAGACCGCACTAATCACTGCGCCCTCGATAACTCAGATAAAAACGTTAAATTAAACGTTTTTATGCATAATGCATTTTTTACGAGTATAACTCATAAATGTGTATAATGTTACGATATAAGCGAAACAGAGAAAAAACTCTTTCAATTCCCCACTTGCCTGTGAAGGAGGCAGATTGACTAGCTAATACATAAAGATGATGTACCAAAGGGTACAGAAATTGAATATGGCTTATGACCGATATGGTTTGACGCAAGTCACAAGCGAAAATAATATTGTAACTAAAATTATTCCTCTGCGTGCAATGAATGAATGAAATATTTTTATTGCATATACAAATGCCATCATTATAATTAGCGTACGAAGGTACATAAAATTTTATAATCAATAAGATCGGTGACCTAATCGCTTAGACGCGATCTCTTTCAGGCAACTGTTGCAGAAAGGACAACAAAATTTTGACAGTCTATGTTAAAGAATCAGATAAAGAAAACACTGAAACTATTAATGGATTATTAATGGATTATAAACATTTTGCGGTAAAGCATTCCAGAGACGGGTAGCATGAACATTTTAGTGTTCATGCTACCCGTCTCTGGATTCAATCCAGTAAAAAGTACAGGTTTCAGTCCAGTAAAAAAACTATCATTCTAATGTAAACCATGAAAGTAAAACCTTTATAAGAATATCTTAGATAAAGCTTTATTAAATAAGATCAGCAGTGCTATTATTATATTAAAAATAAACTATCTAATCCAACGTTGTCGCCATATGAGGTTCGATCAAACAAAACCTACTTCAAAACGTAGTAAAAAGTTTATTGCGCGCAAAACTTTCCAAATACTCGTGTTTAAATTGTAATATATTTTAAACTATTTAAAACGAAAATAGCTATCATTTAGTTTCAACACGAAAATGTTTGAACATGATTTAAACAAATACCCAATTTATTAAGTCAATTTTGAGTTGTCTTGCACTAATAAAGACTATATCATAGGAATATGATAAGATTGTCGTTATAATAAGACATTTTGAAGTAACCCACTGTCTACCGCAATATTTAAATGATTTCTATCTATCAATTTCCAGTACAGTTTTTGATATTTAATTAGAATTCGCTTGTTGAACAACGACGCTTATTTGGCGCTATCTCTTGTGACATTAGCCACCGTTAGAGGCCGGGAGCGCTGCGAAACTTAAATTCAAAATCTTTGAGATTCAAATCGGCACAAACTCGTTTAGGCTGAGCCAGTGGGATTTCAAAGGAATGGAACATCTTTTAGTGTATCTATTATTTGAGGTATGCTGCATAATATTGCTCATGTTTTTAAGGAGAGTAGTTGATAGTATTCCTTTATATATATATTTTTAAAACGTTTCCTCATTATTCATTACCAAAAAATGAAATTTGGTATGCAGGTAGATGTTATATCGTAGGCATCCGCTAAGTGCCTCAAAATCCGCTTAGAAAGGATTTTGATTAATTCTACCCCCAAGGGGACCAAATAAGGGATGAGAGTTTGTATGAAACTTTGTGCATTTTAAACCGATCGGGCTTTGCATGCATAACGCTACTATGACGTAGGCATCCCCTAAGATTTTGATCAATTCTACCCCCAAGGGGATAAAATAGGGGATGAAACTTTATTTCAGGTATTTTACACGATATAATGAATAAATATTCGTTAGAAATGTTGCTCAAAGTAACTTTACGCGGACGAAATCGCGGGCAAAAGCTAGTACTATATAAAACTTCTGACGTAGTACTTTTTTTGTTATGCAGTTAAACAAAACTGCTTCTATATAGATTTGTTATTTTTTTTCCTAAACTGCCAGCAAAAAGATACGAGTTGATATTCATAGAACAAATTGTACATCCTTCAAATTTCCCCTAAAGCAACGTAACAATAACACGTAAAAAACGTTACCAACGAAAAATGGAATTAAAAATCATGCATATATCACTCGACTCCCGTGTGTTGTAAAGCGTGGCGCACACGGTAAACATTTCATAAAAATAAACACTTAGGTAATGGAAATCGCGCGCGGCGGAGGTCGGAATAATGTGAAAAAGTAAAGCGGGCACGGAACGACACCCGCGGGACTACGAATCGGTTATTTGCCCGTGAATTGTTTTGAATATTACGCCACGGTGATGATTGTGACCGTGTCCGGGCGGCAATAGTTTTAGACCGGTTATGGAGGTTTTTGGGGCGCACTTTGAGGGTGCCAGAAAATTGAATCGTTATTGAAAAGGAAATAGGAATCTAAATATTTATATACTGAGCGCAGGACTGTACTTGATTCTAATTCACTAATGCGTAGAATGTATGCATTAGTAAATAAACATAGTGACACTATATGTAGATTTTATCACGACACGCCTTCAAAGATCCGTAGGACTTTTATGAAACTATGGAATAAAATTGTTAACATAAGTGATCCGATCATGTTTTTTATAATTAATAGGTAAAAACGAATATGTAACTTCTTTTCTCATATTCTAGTGTAAAACGGTAGTTTCTTACTTGTTCTAGTGCATGTTGTGTTTATCTGAAAGTGTTTGTGACAATTAGTTATTTAACATAAAATTTATTGTAACTAAATTGTATATAATGTCAACTACAAACGTTAGTAAATCTTAAATAAATAAATAAGACTCTTTTCCAAGAAGTAAATTGAAAGACATTTTTGGCGTCGTCGTTAATGTCCTCTTTGTTTAATTTTTTCATTTATATCTGATTTGATTTATTAAAGTCTATTATTTTTTGTAATTAACATAAGATAAAAAAGTTAATTTAAAAAACAAGTGAAATGTATCGTATCGCCGCGCTCCATTACAGGTGAATACCACATGCAGCAATCAAGTAGTTTCATAAATTCGTTTGTATTATAGTCTCGTTTGTATTAGAGTCTGTAATTTTGGGCTGTAAAATACTCAAATAAAATTATAAGACTATATTTCTTCACAAATCTTATAAACATTCGTACGATTAAGAAATTAACTACCTGAAATTGGGTGTCTCCATCAAATAGACCAAAAGTACTTGATGAAGAATTCAAATGGATGTAATAACCATTATATGCACAAATATCACGTAATTTAGCGCATGTATTAGAATATGACTAATCAAATCGATTTGATGTATATAAACCTTTTAATAAAAAATATAAATACACCATCGACTCTCACAATAGATTAGGGGCAAAAATGTCGTATCCATATTTTACGCCCGTTTATCACGCAATCCGCGGACAGTGCGCCAACTTGTCATATTTAATTCATAGCTAACGATACTGGCGACCACGTGTGCGTGTACCCCGAGCTTTACTTTAAAACAAGAAATTTTTATAGACGTCGTAAACTGTCTGCTTGAACATTGAAATACCGTGTACTAAAAAGTGGAAATACAAATATCATGGACTCCCTTTGCTTTTTCAACTATTTCTTTTTTTTTAGCTAGCAGAGTAAATAATTTATAAAATATATTATATAATAATTCAAAAACTGTAACTTAAATTCAAAAGGAGAATGGCTTTAATGACGACCCATCACGCGGGTCCAGATAGGAAGATATGAACGACCGTAGATGCTGCTAAGACCAACGGCTTAACGTGTCTTCCGAAGTACGGAGATTTTTGGTAACTCATCCCATAACCGGCACTTGGCAAATTTGCTTAACTTCCTTATCGCATACTGAACTCATCACAAACATTATGCTTCATAAAATTGAATCGGAGCAGATAATAAATAACGCTAATCTCATGCATTATTCTCGTGAGGCAGCCAAAAATTCGGATTACTTACTGTGTTCGAATAATATTAACATAACATTTCTTTGCTCAAGTACCTATCTCTGTACGATTTGCCGCGAAGATTAAAATAAGCATTTACATACCCGTAAAAGTTTATTTAACACATATTTTTTATCCGAATGTGTCTGAGAAAAATCCGAGGAGATAATACACCAAGCGTATGAGAATGGCGTATTGCGTGCTTCATTTTTTTTCGATAATAATTGAGACTGCCTATTTTAATGATTTCAGGAGAACTTCAAATAAATCTACATTTTCAAATAAAATTTCTATTATATTACAATTTATTTAATGTTATTGTTGGTGTCTATTTTGGATTTACTTGGTAAAATACTAAAATTAAAACAAGTGAAAATTTTCTTTAAAATTATAAATTGTAGTATAAAGAGGAAAGATTTTATTGTTTGTTTATTTGTATGTGTTTTTGTTTGCTCGATGCTACAGGACTCCGAATCTACAGGACCGATTTTAAAAAATCTTTCACTTACCGAACGCTACATCATATGCGGTGAATATAAACTACATACATTTTATCCCGAAAAATAGCAAATAAAGGAATGAAAATGGGAATGGGACTTCGTATAAGGAATTAAACGTTACCATAGTAACCATTTTTTATCGTGAACAACTCGAGGGTAAACTGATGATGTATTAAAAAATTTAAATGAGTTATCTGCGCACAACATTGACAACAAAAAGCAAGGCAATTGCCTTCCTGCGTTTTGAAACAATGCACAAATTATACATTGATAATGAGAAATGCAAAAAACATATCATTTTATGTGCACTTATCGTACTTACTCATTTTAATAAAAATAATAAAACGTCATTGAACGCGGCCATTTTTTCGTGCATCGTATTCTATGAGGATGCAGCAGTTGACACGAAAAGCTAAGCAAGTCAGTGCAAGTACATTTATCTCGTTCTAACACGGGGTATGCTGAAGAATCTGATAGGGAGATAACTAGTTTTGATTTCTTCGCGCCTTTGTGGTTATATTATAATGTTACGCTACCAAAATAAAATGTACGCTGTTTTAATACGCAATTATGTACGGGTATGACGTGTCTAGTAATAAAACATCGATGGGGTAAACACACATTTATTATTATGCATGTTTTTTTTAAAGACAATAGTCGATTTTTTTACGTTACGTTTAAATGTTATCTTTGTGTTTAGATCACGCAAAAGAGGTGGAAGATTGTTTCACCATTTGGAGGCAGCGTATCTGAACGTTCCGCGGAAGTCCATAGATCGTAGTAAAGTTACAAGCTCTTTTCTGATATCTGCTGCTTGCACCCATACTAACTGATCGAGGTATTGTGACCTCCCTGTATTAACAAGATCTAACAACAAAGTTGCCAGATGTAGCCTTCTGAGTGCATCCATTTTTCGGCAATAAGATATGGTGTGACATGTACGCAAGTTGGAATACAACAGGCGTTCTGTACGCGCTAAATAATGCCATTATTTCCTGAACGAAGGCAAGGTCCATATATTGTATCACAATGATCGAATTGAGACAGGACCAAGGACTCACACAACCAAGTTCGAAGCTCCACACTCAGATAGGGTTTCATTTTATAAAGTTATTTCAGGCGATAAAAAGAGCTTCTAATACATTCAGTTACTTGAGCTCCAAAATTAAGATAACTACCTAGCGTCAGACCTAGATTTCTAATTTTCTCCACTCTCTCTATCTTCTCTCCCCTTAAGTTAATGACAAATAAACCACAGCTATTCTTAAACTTTATCAAACTTTTTTGGTGCCGAATTAGTTTTGCCTAAAAATGAGTTTTGATTTTTTGGGTTCAAGGTGAGGCAGTTTGACTTGCACTAGGCATATGATCCTCATTTATTTTTAACATAGTGGCTTATTTTTTCTTATCCAAACTTTTGTTTTATATAATTGTATGGTTACAAAAAAGTACCCATTTCAATTTTGCCAATAGTTTTTGTTTCATGTAAGTAAAAAATATTTTAGGCAATTCCATTTCAACCAATCAACGTGCACTATTTTCCAAAACAAAGGCATATATAGCGAGAGATTCACCAGCACAGTTTAATCTAAACCAGTATCAATCAAGGGTACAACCAAAAAAGCCATAGTAAACAAGCCCGGACGGACGGTCCAATTTTCCTTATTGTTTTAATTAACCCGGCACTAACCTGCCGCCATTTTTGCAGTCCCGCATCGCTCGTGCAGATTGATTAAAAGTCTATGGTCCATGCTTTATAACACGTGTCCATTATTAGACGACGCACTATTAGTAACTTTTTGGAACAGCTAAAGCAATTTTGAGTAGGCAGCAAATTAAAAATAATACAATGTTATATTAAGAGCTAAAGCGACCTACAATATGGTGAATAGAAAACGAGTTTTAATGACTTTTCAGGGCCGTGTGTTACACTCTACTTTTCACTGCGATTGCAAAAAATATGACGGTCACCAATTCAATTATTAATAGAAAAAATGAAAATTTCGCACCAACCCTTTTTTTAATGGAGAAGCCATTTTGAGTAGCAATGCCGTAATTAACAGCATTTCCGGTAAGTGTAGCGCCATTAGCCATGCGCTAATCCATACATTCTGCTGAATCGTCAAAGTATCATTGTATATTAAAGAGTTTTATGCTTTAATTATTTTGAACTTATAAAATACATTTTTCTTAAGAAGACGGCGCTGATCTGATCTGATATAGTCCTCAGGATAATATTGTTAACGACACGCACTCTGACAAATTATGAGACCACCCTTTCGGATTTGTTTCCGTAAAGTCGTATTAGGACAATGGGAACACGATCAACCCGTGTACCGCTCAAGCAGCATCTAATTTATGGTTGAGGTGGGCACTCCGGCCGCTAGTTACAGCGCTACTAATCCCAGACAGACATGGCCACAGTATAATACTTCATTCAGGTCGAAAACGAATGCCTCTTGATATACTTACTAAGATTTGATTAGGACCTCCTTTAATCATGAAATGAGGAAATATATTCATATTTTTAGTTATCACCATCTCTGTAGACCCAGATTCCATTTGCGATCGAGTCAATGTAGAAAATTATATAAAAACACAAGAAGAACAAAGTCAAATCGAAATTTGAACCATCATTTCTGAGTAGATTTATGTGATGAATGTACTGAAAATTGGTCATTCAAATTTCGATTGCCAACGTCGAACGCATCGTCAAAGCGATGTCACAAAACTGGAATAAAATAAAATAATACCATTATTACCTTATTACGTTGAAACTGTAATCCCCTATGCAGCGGCAGCAGCATTTTCCACGTTGCTTCCGACGCTACATTTTTAACAGAATAACAAAGGTAAAATATAATTTTCATACAAGGTTACATATTGTTTTCTATGGGAGTGCTACCATGTATGTACTTACCTGGTTTTTATTGAGCTCTCAATATATTCATCATATTTATAAAAAAAAACAGACTTCAAACTCTAAAAAAGTGAGAAATAATGTTTATACTTTTTTTTTGTATAGGTACCAATAAAAATATTAGATATCTATAAAAAAAAATGTCAACATAGTGAACGACTAAGGAAAGTAGACTTTGTTTATTTGCTTGACGTAATGAAATCGATAAATAATAATACGTTGCGGAAAAAGTGTATTCGCATTTTATATGAAAATTCTAAACTATATTTAATAAACATTATTTATTATTTTAAGTATCTAAGTGGGTACCATTTTTGCCATCTTGTAGGCACAGACATGAATTTATAGAAATTTGGGGGCTTCTGGCAATAAAAACCGCGACAGTTGGTTTTAACAGTCATCGCGTGATGTTAACCTGATGACAATGCTTAAATAATTCCGAAGAGACCGAAACAGGAGGCAATCCGATTTTGCAAGGTCAGGGGCGCGACCAGGATGGACGTAGCCCCAGTCATTACGCCTTCGTTTTATCGATATTTCTCATGAATTGTTTTTTATAATTTATATATAACGGCGGGTAGTCCGAAGGGGCTATTACGAAGCCCAAATAGATTGTCCGTATCGGTGGACTATCTTTAAAATAACACTGCAGGCGTGTATACCAACGTGGATTTGTTCCATTTTATAATTTTTCACACGAAAATATAACGAGATGAGCTTGATGTCATCAGATGTCTTTACTGCTCGGCGATCGGAAACAGAATGTGTACCAAAATGGCGGCAATTTGGTTTTTATTAACGAACTGTCAAAGTCAGTGTCACCATTCTAATAAAATTAAGAGTAACGATGATCACGCTCTCTTTACAATCGAGTAATTAAATAATCGAGTAACTAGCAATTAAAATAAAAGAAACTAAATCAAACGATCTTCGTAATGATGATGCGACATATATATTTTAACAAACATTTTGGTTTGTTTTTCTTTTCGAAATAGCATTGTTTGTATCAATACGACATTTTGTAAATATCGTTTGACTTTAAAAATTCAGTAAACAAAAACAACCAAAGGCATTGATTAAATATGTAAATAATAAAAAAAACCATTCATTTAAAACAATATCAACAGATTCATGTGAAACACCTATAAAGCGTAGGTTATAGCTACGACTACGGTTACGTCTACGTATACGGCGGATGCATTAACACCTAGCCAAACCTCTGATTTTTTTCTGAGTGACAAATGTCTAGTTTTGTCATGATGAAAAACCACACCTCTTCTATTGATTAATTCTGGCCGCTTTCTCTCAATTTGTTTCAAGAGTTCAGAATCGATGGTCCTGCCTGACGGTAACAGCTCATATTGAATAATGCCCTTCCAATCCCACTACACACAGCATCACCTTGTTGCGAGTTAACCCGGGTTTCGCCTCAGTTTGTGAAGTCTGAACGTCTTTCTGCAATGACCTTTTTCGCACATTCTTGTCGTACCTATGTGATCCATGTTTAACACCAGTTATCAGCTTCTTCAAAATGGTTCGGTTTCATTACGCCGAAATCAAGAATCACATCTGAGTACACGGTTCATTAGGCTCATTTCAGTAAGCTGTAAGGTACCCAGATATCCAACTTTTTTGGGTTCCCAGCTTTTTAAAATGTACCAAAACTGTTTTGTGGTCAATCCCCAGTTCTTCGTTCTCCACTTTTTCAAAAATACATGCGTTTTATCCAAAACAGGGCGAACGGAGCGACATGCATCTATCACATCAAAATTTCTGGACTGAAAACGCTTAAACCAAATTTGTGCTAGTCTCACTGAAACAGCACTAGATTTATAAACGTCAAAAAATTTTTTCATGCATTTTTTTGTAATTAAATTTTAAAATAATTATTTTCTTCATTTTATTACAACTTTATGTATACTATATGCGTAAAGACTTTTTCCCTAACCTAATACATAAAAATATGCATCACCATCGAATATAAAATCTCTTTTTTTCGATTTTAAAGTCTGTTTCAAAAGAAGTCTCATCTCACAAAATCTTACGGCGAATATTCCCAATATCATTGTATTATCAAATACTCACTACAAGAAGACTATCTTAAACACGAAGATTATCACTACTCCGTCTCTGTTCTCCATCTTTACAACCAAGATTGACTATGACGAATAGTTCTAGAAACCACCGTCGATGTCGCTTTTCCACTATCTTTCGTAACTCTCAATTTGGCGCAAGATGTGGGGCCATTATTTCATAAAACGGAACATTTAAAAATTATCAAATAATTTTATTGAGTTATAAAGATAAAAGGTAATTTATTTTGTCACAAATTATTCTGCTCATTCTGTTCTTATTCCATTGAAAAAAATAACATTATTGAAAAGCAGTAGCGATTTTGTCAGTAGGCTAAAAATAAGAGGTGCAGATTTTAGAGCCGGAATACTTGCAACTTACACACAATTCCGCAAACGTCCATTAAAATTTTACATTATTTTAGCGACATTACCGATACTCAAATTTAGAACATTCATTAGCCGCATAAATATTGCCGCTCTGATTATCAGCCACTCTGTCCAATAGGTATTACGCGCAAACCTCTGTATAGACGACAACACTAGCACATAGAAACAAACAAAATTTTTCACTAGTGGCGTAACTATACCGTTTGAGTCCCGTGGCAAATTTATCGTATATTCAATTTTTTTACTAATTGCGTAATAATAAATGTCAGGAGTAAGGACTCTCCTCTGACCGGGGGCCCCTTCCAGCTGGGGGCCCGTGGCATTTTGCCCACTTGCCGCCCTGTAGTTACGCCACTGTTCTTCACACAATTTGCCTTTGAAAAATGAATTGAATCCCTTCCATCTTACATCCAAATATGCAGCAATAATGTAGGTATTGTTGGATGAAATTGCACTATGCGCGTGAATACTTGACGCTGAGCTGGGACCATTGTGTACTGCTGTGACGCACACATACATTTTTTTTCGAATGTTCATTTGTCTCATCTACTTATTTATTTATTTTTCTGTTGAATGAAATGTAATGTGTGTGTGTATTTTGGCAAGAAATAAATCATTTATCTATATATCTATGCTACTATGCTACATCACTCATTGCTTACTACTCTGTGAATGACGTTTACTGTGTACGCTAATGGTGCAATATCTAATTACCTTAGATCCTGTCCTAGCTAAAACATTGTTACAAAAACGCAGCGCTGCTTAGTAGCTGCCGCTTGTTCTCTGGCCCTACGTGTACTATCATGAGGAGAATGAAGGCTCGTCTACAATACTATTTGTCACGACCATTCATACAACGTCGGGTCGTTTAGTTGACAACGCTCAGTCTATATTCTTATACCCCAAAACTAACCAGTAGTCGGAAGATAACCAATTACTTACCTAATGTAGATATTTTTTACAGGCCATGTGCGTGTCCTTTTTCCTTTTACTATCTATATATACCTATGATATTACTGGTTGTTAACATTTTATAGGTAGTATGAAGCCAGGCCGTTGAATAATCTTATCTAGTTAATTACTGATTGATCTATCTATATTTGTTCGTCGGGTAACATCCAGGAGGCCATCACAGTCTTGAAGGTGATGGAAGGTTTATGGCTGGAATAACATGTGACCATACACACCCTACCAGGGTTGCCACCTTTTGCAAAACAAAATTCGGGACATTCGGACGTTATAAGAAGTAATCAGATGTCAGTTCAATATTGATTCTTTTATCATCAAAAGCAATTTTCAATTACAGCAATTTCTATGAACTATGGGTAATCATATCACTTTTTTATACTATTTTTGAAGTATAAGAAGTCAGGACATCATCATCATTGAAATCGGGACTGTCCCCCGAAAATTCGGGATGGTTGGCAGCCCTGCACTCTACACGCTAAGTTTTGACGTCGAGTAGCGGAGATGCCCGCAGAAAGAAGTGAACATTATTAGACAGGGCCCTACTAACTGAAAGGATAATGCTAAAGATAGAATATCTATAATAAGTTAATGGAGCCCCAATAATAAGTCTTTTGGAGGACATACAGTTTTTGTTATTTCATAATTATTAACGTAGCTGTCACCAATGAATGGAGAAGATGTATTAACGATTTTAAACAATCCTCTGCAATTGATTTTCAACTTTATCGTCAAAGCATTGAAGTTGAAAATCATATAAAGAGTTTTGACAGATTTGTACAACTTTCATTCATCTATTTCTTAGGCGGCTAGGTTTAGGCGGCGTTCACAAAAATATGCATCCTTAGTAGTATAATATTCTTATTCCCGAGGAACCGGTTAGTGGTATTAAAAAGCATGTAGGTAAGTTAGACCAGTGATTCCCTAAGTGGTCCAGGTGGACCCCCAGAGGTCCATGAGCGATTCAACGGGGTCTAGGTTGGCGTGAAATAAAAATAAGGGTTCACAAGTTGTAAGTGGAGTCCACGAAAATTTATTATTAAACTAATATTAAAATTATCTGGTTTCGATAGTAAAGAACAAAAATGTTGACTTGGCTTTACCTACATATCAATGTGTAGGTAGGCGATAATATTGTAAGAAGGTCAGCGTGTGTTACTTGTAAAAACTTGCTTTTTCAATATTCAGTACAATGCGTGTCGATACTTGCAATGCGCCTACGACGTCCGCCCGCACGCGATGCTTGTCCAGACGTGCACAGCTACGAAATACCACTTCTGTTGTGCTTACAATTTTGTATTAACTCGTTTGATTCTTCACCAATATAAATACAAATACCAAAGACAAACGTTACGTATTTGTTTCTGGAATTTTAAAGAAAAGTGTGAGTGAATCTAAGTCAGTGTTTGCCGGTCTCGTAAAAGTAAATATGTACTACCTTGCCTATTTGATTGTAATAATATTATATTTATAATGTTTACGTGTAGTAGGTACGTACGTAGGTACCTAATAAAAATTAAATACTGAACAGGTCCATTATTCGATTTATTTTGTACTTTTTACTATACAATTATTTATTTATCCGGCTGTAGCGGTAGGCTGTATTTTACCTATAATATACATTGATGATTTTTTTAGGTAGGTAACTGAGACGAAACATGGCTGAATCTAAGAAGAAATGTGGGCAATACAGTATTGATTATTTGAAATTTGTTTTTTTTTCCATCAAAGGCAGATTGTCGCGGATCTTCCTGGATCTTGAACAGATTCACACGTAGCTAGCCGATGCTTGGACTGTATAATAAAAAACTCCTTCGATGGTTTTCACTTCTTCTTTATTCGTATATCTTGAGGGCCGGAGAGCTTAGTTGGGGTGGCTCGCACCTAGCTCCGTACATTGTCAGTTGGTTAGCCTATTACACATCTAACCCCTACTTGGCGAAGCCACCTCCCACTCTTAACATCTATGTATCACATTATTGTTAATTACTACGTTTTACTGTTTCTCTATTTACATCATAAATCACGTTAAAACATCATTATATTATATTACATAACTCGTATCGTGTCGGGCAAGACCGCGCCGTCGAAGCTCATAATCGTTCTAAGGCGCGCCGCGCTCTTGCCCGACGTATTTATGTGGTCAGAGCGAGACGGAAGATCCCGCGTAAACCAGCGCCGTCTCGCTCCGATACATTTTTATCGTTAACATGAAGGTAGGCGAACATTTTACATTTTAACACCCCTGTCATCGAGGCAATACCGTACAGAGAGCCACCTAAGCCTCCTTAGCGAGGCAATACCTTATAGAAAACCATATCAAATAAAATCCAACCCTTCATAATCATTTAATTTGGTATAACTTTAATTATCTTAATACTAGGGGAATAAATACACCCATAGGTTGTATCGTTTAATTTTAAGCTTTAACCACATTCATTTAACTAAACTTACTTATTATATATAATTTACTTAAGATCATCTAATATATACAACTCGACGAGACGCGCGTCCGTAACACAGATAAACGATTGCCGACATGCCTTTTATGCAACAAAGTTTTGAGCAATGGCTCTATGAAACTATCGAAGCTCGAAAACTATCTAAGAAGGTGTCATCCTGATAAAATAGGTAAAGATTTAAAATATTTTCAAACATTGAAGGAAAAATATGAAAAGAGAACCACCATGCACAGTGTGTTCGCTTCAACGTCTCAAAGTAACGATGATGGCTGGCGGGCATCTTACAATATCTCAGTGCTTATTGCGAAATCTGGGAAAGCGCACACCATCGGAGAACAATTAATTTTACCCGCTGTTGAAGAGGTTTTAAAAAATTGTTCTGCACATGCCTTCACGTGAAGTACTAACTATGTACGTACGTACTCCCTTTAAGTAATAGCAATGTACAAAGACGTATTGATGAAATGAGCTCTGATATTGAAAGTTTCTTATGTAATTATCTACAAACAACTCATTTTGCTATTCAACTGGACGAGTCGACTTTGCTTGGTAATGAAGCATCATTATTAGGATATGTTAGATTTATTATGGACGATATAATTCATCCGAGCTGCTATTCGCGAAAACTTTAGAGACAGAAACTAAAGGCGAATCAATATTTAAGCTACTGGGTGATTTTTTTTAGGAAAAATCGATTTCATTTACAAACATCATTTTGGTGGCAACAGATGGAAATCCTGCCATGGTTGGACGTTATCGTGGGCTTATAAGCGATCTTAAAAGAATAATACTAGGAGTAACCGCAATAAACTGTGTCATCCACCTTCAACACCTGGTAGCGAAAAATTTAAGTGATAGATTGCACCAATCGCTTCAAATTGTGATTAAAGCTGTTAATAAAATAAAAAGCAGTGCGTTGAATACTCGTTTATTTGTTCAATTATGCGACGAAAATGGTGAAGACTTCCGACGATTGCGTTTACATACTGAAGTTCGCTGGTTGTTGAAAGGTGCGTGTTTAACAAGATTTTACTTACTTTTTGAATCAGTTTTAGAGTTTCTGGAAAACTTGATCAAATGGAAAGCAGACATCGCGTATTTGACAGATTAGTTCAAATAATTTAATGACATTAACTTGCAGTTACAAGGGGATAGCCTAAATTTAATAAAAACAAAGAGTGTAATTTCGGATTTTCTTGGAAAATTTAAATTTATGAAGCAAAATATTAGTTGGCGCGAATTCTCACAATTTCCAAACTTGTCACATACAACATGTCTTGATGAAGATATTCAGACATACGTTCAACATTTAAATGCGCCGCATGAAGACTTCAAAAACAGAATGTAAAGATATTTGTGTGTTTGTTCACTCTCATTCTAATTACTGGAGTAAACGAGTGGACATTATTCCGAGACAAACTAGACGAAAATATAGAAACCTGTTGTATCAGCCTCCTTGTTTTAAAAACATCTATAAAAACAATATTTACAATATGTGCCTAATTTTATATAACAATTTGCCAGATGACATGAAACTGTTAAACATGAATCAATTTAAATTAAAACTGACAAAGTGGCTTCTAGAAGACTGCTTTTATAGCGTTAAAGACTTTTTAGCTTTAAAAAAAAAATCCATGACATAATTATAATATATAATAATAATTTGTAATGTAATGAGTTGTTTAATATATAATATGATAATAAGAAATGTAATAAATAAGTTAAATAATATGATAACAATATTTGCACGCCTGTCCGCAGGCAGAATACTGTACTTGTCTGATTATTTGTGACCTCAATGACTTGTATTCTGGCAAATAATGATCTTATCTTATCTTATCTTACAATTATTAAGCCAAATATTGATAATTTGCTGTCTATCCATTAAGTACATCCCTCCCATTAAAATTGTTTTTTTTTATTATCGATTTGTATTGTTGAAGTTACGTAACGTTATTAGTGTTTCATTTTAATTCTATTAAGTATGTTTTCATTATTATTTCAATAAATGGATCGCAAGAAAATATACTATTTTATATTTATTTTTACCACTCCGAATTTAGGGTTGGAATTCACCCGCGACGTCAATTTCCATCGTTAGATCTTTACATTTTAGACGAATTTTGGAAATATAGTAAAAATGTAGCAGCAGGGGGTCCACCGAAACGAGTAATTTTTTTAAGACGGGAAAAAATTGTTTGGGAACCTCTGACCTAGACTAAGAATTACATTTACAACAAATTTCATTAAAATCCATGAATTAGTTTTTGTGTAATAAAGGAGTAATAACGGCGTGGATAGGTCTTTCGTAACATCCTTACAATTTTTTGCTTTCATAAACATTATTGTTAAGTTAAAGGTTAGGTTAGGTTAAAATTCAATGTTATCTACCTACATAGGGGTACCACTTAAGCTAATAATAAATTTATCTGGTTTAAGAAAGTATTACCTATTAGAAAAGTAAATAGGTAAGTTCAGCGTACACTTACCGAAGTGGGTACCTACTTAAGATTTAGAATTTCTTTCCGTGGATATTTTGCGCTCTTTATTTTTTCTGAAACACAGTTTTTCGTCTACAATTTAATTTAGCTAGTCGTAGAAAAAGTAGGTTATGAACTTGATTGGCTGTCTGTCAGTGTTCCACAGCTATTTCACACAAATCCTTGGGAAATACCAAATGTCCAGTGATGGTGCACAATCGTAAGATGTACCTACTTATCTGTGAAAAGGGCAATAAACTTTATTTCTTTTATACATAACTAGAGAGAAAACTATTTGAAGTATCATTAAAAAAAAAAACACGTCATTATTAATTTTCATGGAGTGCCTTTTATTAAAATTTCGAGTCCCCCTGCAGCGGAATAACAATTAATCTAATTTTCCTTTGAGCGAACTCTGTTGCCATTATTATTAACTACTTGCTTGGCACCTTTGTAGCTAGGCAAGGTTCAAGAGCATTAATATTATGACACAGTATTTAAAAGTAAGTAGTTCCCAAAATGAAACTAGATGGCGCATCGAAACACAGTTTCAAATGGGTTTGAAGGAAAATGTAATAAAAGTGAAAAATAAGATATCGCCTATTTTAACTCTATTAGCCAGTTGCACAAATGTCCATTAAATTTTTCATTAGTTTAAAGTGACATTACCCATACAAATTTGACACTCATTAGAGCTTAAAAGCGTCATTAAACCTTAATGGACGTTTGTGCAACTGAACGTTTATGTTTTTATTGTGTTTAATTATTTTTTTGCTTGAAATAACTAAACATTACGCATTTGAAACACAATAAGGTATTATACTTATATATGTTTTGGATTTCTGAACGAAGCGGATAAGTAAAAAAATTACATTGACAGTGACACATGTATAGAATAGAACAGCTGTTTATATTGTGATTATTGTCGAAACGTTAAATAACCTCAAATCACATATAATTTAAGTGTGTAGTCGTTTATTTCTAGTGTAATTAACTTATCTTTATATCTTCCGTATAAAGAAACGATTAGTACTTTCCTTTCAGTAAATGCGAAACTTTATGTTATGTTATTTTTAACTTGCCGCGTGTTTCTTAATAATTAATAAATAAAGTGTAATTTGTGTGATAATATGCTTTTCTGAATTAAAATTTCCGTTTTTAGTAGCTAATTTAGGAATAGGTTTCGTTCAGTTTTAAATTTATATGTTATTGCAATAGTTAAGATAAATAAGTAGTATAAAAATAAGTCTACTTGGCAGCTTAGATTTGGCATGAAACAATTTTTAAATAAAGTCTTAAGAATTAGATTAATTAGAAAATTTGACATAAATATTTCTAAATTTAAAAAAATAGTAAAAATGGCTAGTGATGTTCCAAAAGATTTTGAATCGGGCAATCCAGCGAAGAAAATGAAGTTGACTAGTGATTTCGAAGAACCTGCTAAAAGAACTGTAGCAACTATGTGTGGTGCTTGGAGGCCTGATGAAGAATACGGTGGATTGATATTTGTGTTTAAGAAGCGAGAGGCCTGCCTGAGTCCGGATCCAACTAACGAAAGTGACTATCCGGAGAACATCGAGGATTTTTGGGAGGCGTCATTTAAGAGTGCTGATGATTTACAGGTAACTTTATTTAATTTCTTCATATAAGATTAGGCCCTTTAGTTAATTTGTGGTTAATATAAACATCAAAGTGCAACTTTTATTTTTTTTTATTCAAAACAGAGCCATCTATCGTTATGTATTGAAACTAGCTTAACTGTAGCATAGCTTGCATACAAGTTGCGGCGGCCGGTATTGTGTAAGTTTTGATTACGTATGCTAGAGAGCGCAAAATGCGTACTGAAAGTTTTGTCCGGTTAGTAATAAATATTCACACATTTTCACGTTAACTTTGGTCCATTAAAGGTGATTATTATATTATACTTTTTTCTAATGAACTTTCAGCGTATTAAAAATAATATATATGAAAAAAAAACTAATAACTGTCACATCTACATGTAGTGACCCAGTATGAACTAGTGGGTCACTACTATATTTTAAGGTTTTTACCACCATCTATTATAAGTGTGAAGGTTTATAATAGATAGTGGTAAAAGCCTTAAAATATTTGTTTGTATCTCGCATGTACGAGTATTTCTCAATAGTTCAACAAGATATATTTGTATTTTTTTTTATACTTGAACAAAAAGTAAAGTGAAACATGTACCAGATTACCTACTAAGAAAATTACAACACCTACCTATAAAGGTTGTACCTATCTACCCATATCACTAACTATATCTAACAAATATCTTAGGGGCCTCTTAGCAAATTCTATGGGAAATACCTAACCTTTTTTACATATTTTTTAAAATTTTCGAACCCATATCGCTAACTAATATCTTAGGGACCTAATCAGCAAACTGCGAGTCTCAAAGAAAACTCGCAATTTAAAATAACCAATCTTTTTTATATATTTTTTAAACATTTTCTAAGATAGGAGAATGATCTATTTTCGCCTTTTGAAGGCTCAGTTTCTCTTTTTAAGGTGCGGAATCCTAAAATTCCATCAAAATGGCTGATCAATATAGTTAGCACTAAGCATTTAACATTATAAACGATTTGGTGGTTTCCATATCACTTTGTGGTTGTCCCCCGAACATATTTAATTCAATTAAAATATATCCTTCAGCAAGGATGGGGTCTTATATTAGATATTAAAACGCTATTTAGACCCCAATTGTGACAGGCATTGGCGTCTCGTTATTATTATTAAAACCGTTGGTTTAATCAAAGACGAGGAAATTAATTTCCTTTGTTTGTTATAGGTTTTAACTAGGTATTCAGGAAATTAGTGATTTGGGGTAACGTTGTTTGTAATGCCAAAAATCAAATACCTATTTTTACATAGAATGGGTATAGCGGCATTATATAAACTGAGAGTATAGTTTATTATATTATGAATTTACTTCACTACTTTATTGATTAAGTACTAAGCTGTTTTCCGGAGACTTCTCGCGGAAATGTAAGTTATATAGAAATTTAAGTTAGGTTGCCTGGAAGAAATTACTTTTCAGTAATAAGGTCGCCAATTGTGAATTCACATTTACTGTATCCATATATTTGTTTTTGTCCATTGGTGTACAACAAAGAATTTTCATTCATTCATTCATTCATTCATTCATTCATTCATTCATTCATTCATTCATTCATTCATTCATTCACTCATTCATTCATTCATTCATTCATTCATTCATTCATTCATTCATTCATTCATTCATTATATCACCCGTGTATGATGCACTGTTTAGAACATAGTATTTGATACTTCTTAACAACGAACGCTTTACTTCCCAGAACTCCAAAAATGCTATACTTCAATATTCTTAAATACTTATATCAAAAGCTACTTATTCAAGAAAATGCAATTGAAGTGAAGGGTGGAGGTCGAGACCTCTGTAGGTTATTAATGAAATGTTAGGCGCCCGATTTCAATAGAATTTTCTTGTTATAAGTATGTTTTGAGATACGTATTATTTATCATTTGTTTAAAGTTTGAAGTCTGTACTTTTTTATGTGTTTATTTCATAGTTTTTAATGATATTAATTTTACTAAAAATATAAATAAAAATATTCAACATAATGAAAATCTGAGAAAAGAAAATTTTGTTTATTTGCTCGGCAATTTATTTTTCTAATACATAATCCTATACTCATATTATAAAGAGGGAAGATTTGTTTGGTTGTTTGTTTGGATAGGCTCCGAAACTATTGGACCGATTTATAAAAGTCTTTCATCTATGGGACTTAGCAAGAAAAAATCGATTACCATATCTACTTTCATAAAAAATATACATACTCCTTTAACATAGAAAATTCACCTTTCGGATTTCGAATGAATTCCAAATTTTATGTTTTATAGCTGAAAAGGGCCATTTTTACCAGAACTAAATATTTGGTGAAAAGCGTATTTTCTTTATAAAAGGAAAACTACTAATTCGATTTCAATAAAATTTTAATGGGACATTCACGACCGTTAAGCTGTCGAATAAAAAAATTTGAAAATCAGCCAACAATTGCCGGAAATATCGGTGAGCATACATAAAAAAAAATACAAATCCGTCGAACGGTTATTTATATCATCCTCCTTTTAAAGTCCGTTAAAAGTACTTCTTGATACACAAATTGTACAATTATTGCCTGAATAATGTACTGTTTTCTTTGTAGTTTTATCTTTTCATCGTCAAATTGCTTCTCTTACCCTTTCACAGCAGCTTGTAGCACCCTTCAGCCCCCTTACCGACCTCTTTTCCGGTTCCAACTCTCACTTGTTCTTCTTTAAAAAATTGCTCGTTTTCTTGAGTGCCAACACGTATGTCTTTTATGATTACAACTAAAGAATAATGCCCGTTTTCACAAAACTTGAAGAGTAGCCCAAATCTGTCGCTTAAATATGTAGGAATCGCCTGAGGTTAAAATGCATTTCACCATTGACTAAGAACTAATTTACGAAATTAAGGAAAGTCTAAAGTTATGATATTCGTTATGCGTTGCCTTGCGCTATTCATTTGCATAAAAGAAGAAACTATTTATTTGGAAATAAACTTATCTGCTTAGGCGATTCGTAACATTAGGCGTTTCCTAGTTAAGCTATGCCTTGTTCTAGGTTAGTGACAATGGCTGTGGGTGTCGTAAGGCTGAAGCTATTTGATCCCTTTACATAATTTAAAAAAAATATGATATTGGCGCGAACTAAACCAACTCTACCAGAAGTATCGACATTCTTAAATCACGTCTTTACCAAAATAATAATAATAAAGGACTAGCGAAGTCTATTTATTTTATGCATTGTGGGCCTTAAAATAAACGCACAAGTATATGTATGTTCTTGAGACGATATTCTTTGTTTACAGGTAGGTCAATTTCATTTAGCGGAACTCTTTGAACATAGCCCTGATATAATTCTCTCGTTTTTTTTGAAATCAAAAGCTTTAGACGTCATGTTTATTATTATATCTTGTATTAAAATTATGAACCCTATTTTTTATTAAGAATTGTAGACGTATGATCGATCATATAGACTATATCTAATAGACTAGTAGACTATCGGTAAGTTGTATAAACGTCCATTAAGGTTTAATGACGCCTTTTAGCTCTAATGAATACTTTAAAATAATGTGAATTTTAATGAACGTTTGTGCAACTGTATATTGTATGTGAATATATCTTATGATTCAGTAATATAATTAAGTAATAATCTCTGTGTAGTACATGATGTTAATTTTCCGATGCCTGAATCTAAAGCTGTGTAATTTGAATTTAATTCCAGCCATCCATCTTAAAGCAGCAAGTTTAAAACCTAATAATACTTCAAGAATACGCCGCCCCACAAAAGATCCGTCCTGCCCCAAATATTCCGGCTTTATCACACATTAAAAAGTACTCCAAAGTATCTCTTTAGCCGAGGGTTGTTAAGACCCCAAAAGCTGATGAAACAGTGTGCCTCGAAGTAATATTAAAGAATTTACCGGAGTCCTGGCGTGGAATGTTGATAATTTCCGGCGTCATTTTGTGCGCGAGCACCCGAACTCTTGTAAGGAATTCACCTTTGTCACAACATTCTCGAATGTTCGGTAGTTTTTAACGTTTAAATGCCATTCTTCGGGCATGAATCGAATTGAAATTTCCCTCACTTTTGTTGTTTCGGGAAAGTTGAGCTTGATTGAATATTAAGCTTCAAACTTTTTAATGTTTTTAAATATGACATGAATGAATGAAACACTGATTTTTTTTACATAAAATTGCACGGTCAATTTATTTTGAACAATTCAGTTATTTTGCTATCCGACATTTTTCTTTTTAGAACAAAAGGAGATCTTATAGGATCTTTTTATTCCTCTGTTTTTTTTAATACGATTATTCTCAGGAAACTAAGAGCGAAGATGTGAAGTCATAGTTGATTTCAAATAGGTCTGCCTACTTACTTATGTCTGCCATCCTTCTCGACTCCCGCAGAGTGGATGGCTGACGACCATCCACAATTTAAATACTTCGTTGACTTCGTGAGCAAGCCGTGTTTGATCATCGAAATTTGCTGCTTCAGGATCTGGATGGATAAAAGGAGACTTTGAAAGAATTATATTATTATTAAGTTACAGCGACCAAATATGATTACAAATAATATAATTTTAAAGCTAAAGGCGGATTTCGATTTAACGTTAGCGATTTGCAATGCTCTGCTCTCTGCTCTGATTTCTCTGATTTGCGATGCTCTTGCAAACAAGTGTATGTGTAATTTTCTTTTGTAATATTGAGCCTTATATATGTTATACATATGTTATATTAAAAAAAAATATTCATCATCAATTTAAGCAAATTTATATCAAAATGTCTATGTTTTAAATTTCAAATACGGATGTCTATCATCGGTGTTTTAGAAAAAAAAATGTATTAAATGTAAAAATTAGAAATAAAGATTCTCAACTATTAAGATTATAGACGAAAAGTGAAAACTATATACAAGTTATTATTACCATTGTTAAGACTTAAGGTTTCCAGAATTTGTGTTAATAAGTTAATATACACTTACCTTAGAGAATTTCAGAAACAGATTTACTGCCGACAGGTCTAAAAAATTAAAGGTTACATTCAAATATTAACGGAATTGTCTATATGATGGAAGTATTCATAATATTTGATTATTTTTAGATACCTAATCTACACTCAAACATACAAACGCTTGCATATAAATATTGAACTAATTCCTCCAGATAAGAAGCAGAGATGATTGTGTTTGAGAAGGTGTCGACAATAATAAATTCTCAGTTATCGAACTGATAATTTAAGAACAAGGCATATAAATAAAAGGAAAAGTCTGGCGAATTCAAACTATTTTGCATTTACCAGCCGCGATATCATTAATGAGATATTATTAATTAGGTGCGAAACAAGTCCACTACATTCTCGAGACTTGTCCCCACTCTATGAGAAGACAGTGTTTTACTCAGGCGAGTATACATTTATTAAAAGGCATGATTTACAAAGGCGGTGCGGTGGCTAATTGACCTCATTTGTAAGGAACAGGCCTCCCCATTTAAGGGAGACCTCGACTCATTAATGCTTCCACGAGGCAGGGACGCCAATATTTTCTGTCTCGCTTGTTTGACGACAACTTCGTCAATTCTTGTTTAATTTACCAACACCAAGTTATGCTTATTTATGCGAAAATAAATATAAAATAATTTTATAAATATTGACCAGATTGTGAATCTATCTGATAATCTATAAACATGTATTTATGTTATATGTTATACATTATACACCTTATGACAAACGCATATGTACGAAAATAAAAATATATATATATGTAACATTATATTCGCAAAAATTGTTGTAAACTACTACTTTGACCAATCTACAAAATTGAAATGTTTTTGAGCAAATTTTATAAAAGCTTCGTCTGCTAGAATTTGCTACAGTTTGAATATTCTAAAGAAGCATTGTAAAGAAATTTTGTGAATAAACATTCGAGAATGTCATAATGAATCGTAGTTATTTCAATGGGCGATAAAAATTAAAAAGACAATTTGTACCTAATACATTATAGTACAAGACCCCGTGACAAAAATTTATTTGTTTGTATTAATAGGCATCGAAACGGCTGGTTAAAGCGAAAGCTACATTTGACGCAGGTGACATAGGCTATGATTTACGCGGGCAAAGTCGCGGGAAAAAAGTCTATTCATTAAAACAAATATATTCATAAACCTAATAATTTGGCACAATTAGGATACATCCCGTACCACCAGTTTTAAGTTTTTTTTTTTAATTTATTTTTAAGTATAAACATCGATTTTAAATAAGACTTATTCGTTAACTAGAAATATAATCCACGCATTAATATGTAATTTTTATGATTTATTTAGGTTTTTTTGTAAAGCTCCAAACCCCTAGAGTATTGTTTTGAGACGCTTTTCCCAAGAGAATTTAGATACTATATAGATAGCGAACTGAAATCGCTTGGGAATTGTGAGACGTCGTATCGAGCCGTTCGTCTAATAATATTATCATCGGCTAAGTTCCAGCATTAATATTAATGCGGTTAGGTGTACCGTGAATTGCTCGATCCCTCGAGGGGCATTCAGTTGGAAAAATTTCACTTTCGCCATAATTTATTTTTTGGCCAATACCACTGATATAGTTGCCAATATTATTAGGACAAAATATGAAACAATATTATTTTTTCCTTATGATCGTTTTGGTTTGCGTTCAATTTGTAAAGCAAAATTTTTGAAATTGTCCTGGTATTAGGAATATTGTCTTCCTTACATAATTTAACTGACATTTTTGGTTTTTGGAAATTTTCAGTCAGCTATATTAGCGATTTCGTATAGATAATAGTAAAAAACATCATTATCACTGTAAAGTTTTTATTTGATCCAAAATAAAGATAGTATATATGTTATTTACGTCATAATAGTGTTATTAATTAATAAAATAGTAATCTTACATTATAACTTTTGAAGATGACTGACCTCAATGAAGCTTGTAAGACTGTCAAAAAATTAAGGGTTTCTTATCAAAGTAAACACAAAGTTATAGTAGAAATTTCGTGAACTCCACTGGCGTCCAATTTGCTTATAAAATTTTCTCCAGGTTCAGACCTTTTCCGCTGAGCAAAGTTTACCTTGTGGAATTTTAATTATTTACGATGTCCCGACTTTAGGGGGGATATCTATCAATGTCAAAATTATTAATACCCAAGAGGTCTTTATAGTGAACTTAAACGGCTATTATTTACATTGGCTATTATTTACATTGACTATTCTTCGTTGACTTTGTGAGCAAGCCGTGTTTGATCATCGAAATTTGCTGCTTCAGGATCTGGATGGATAAAAGGAGACTTTGAAAGAATTATATTATTATTAAGTTACAGCGACCAAATATGATTACAAATAATATAATTTTAAAGCTAAAGGCGGATTTCGATTTAACGTTAGCGATTTGCAATGCTCTGCTCTCTGCTCTGATTTCTCTGATTTGCGATGCTCTTGCAAACAAGTGTATGTGTAATTTTCTTTTGTGATATTGAGCCTTATATATGTTATACATATGTTATATTTAAAAAAAAATATTCATCATCAATTTAAGCAAATTTATATCAAAATGTCTATGTTTTAAATTTCAAAACCAGTGTCAGGTGACCCTGACCTTTTGTAGGGATACAATAAATTGTTTAGACTAGGCCTACCTAGTTTTAAAATTTTCATAATACAAGAGGTAGGAGCATGTTTCGGACTCGCTAACTTAAATGACAGCTTAAAGTTGTAATCAACGTAATCTGTGAACAATTCCAATGTGTCAACACACACACAGAGTTCTGTGAATCAATTATTTCGGTTGTCCTCAGAGTTACAGAATAATCAATGTACTTGATACTGCTTGAAGTTTATTGATTTTATTATTTAATTAATAAGTTATTAAGTGTTCAATTTATATCACTTTCGTTATATTATAAACTGAAATTCAGCCGAGCTCGCTACATAATGAAGAGTTTAAATCTTGCGCGCTTAAATTTAATATTTCCCCTTAAGCTGTTTTGCGCGAGATGTTTTCATTTTCTTGGTTATTATAAGTTTAATTGAGGGGAAGAGTTAAGATGGTGAGTGAAAATATTATACTGATTAATTTTCATATTAACAGGAATGGGAATTTTCTTTGTATCGAAAATTTTCTATTGAAGTTAAATGATTGTTGGTGTGAAAACAATGGTTATTAAATTATGAATATTTCCTCTCAATACCTTCTGTGTAAAGGTTAATAGGTTCTCCTGCTGCCTCTTTGTCTCCATTTTCGAGATTTTGGCGTTCAATTCTCGGTCGGATTAATGTAGAAAAGGCACTTTTATCTATTTTTATAACATTAGTGTTTATTGCATAGTTAAGAGCAATGTATAGAATTAATTATTAGTTGTTGTGATCAATTTCAACAATAACTTTATTTAGTAAACCGCACTTAAAGAATAAGAAAGATATCATTATCATTGTTGAAGCAACAACACCATAAGAAACTATGACTTCAGATTTGATGAACTGCGATAGTTCCCTTTAGAAAAGAGCACTGGTGAAACCTCTTTATTTGTTCGGTGTACATATATCACTCATCACAAAAAAGAAAACAAAGTTATTTAAGATATTTTTAAAAATAAATAACATTACACGCACGCGTTATTTAATTATTCGCGAGCTTTATGGTTTTATACGACAACTGACAGTTGTTTTTGCCTGTATTTTTGATAGAACGGTATAATAACAGGAGGTTTTACTACCTCTCACTACAGTTATACGGGAGTTATTTTTGATTTATAGAATGCATTATAAATGGCGCAGTCATATGTTACAATAAAGGAGATTAAAGTCTTGGTTAATTAATTTTACAGTACGTTTTTTGTTAAAAAAAAAAACTATTGATATAGATATTGTGCATTATAAATACTTACTATATTCGTTTCTCGTACATAACACAGTTCGATTGAAAACCTCCTGCTATTTATAAAGTACGTTAAAAATCTTAAAAATAAATTAACAGCTATTGTTGCTCTAGTAGAAACACAATTTTGTGCTATAGTCTTTATTGTATTCTCCATTTTAACGAATGCACGCTTATAGTAAACTCAAATTAAATAATTTATTTACATTAGACAAAAAAAATAAAATAAAAAGGGACGAGGTGATTAGTGAGGTGAAAAGTGTAGAAGTGTGAGTGAGAGTGTCAGTGTAGGTGAAGGGGCGTGGGTCAGCGGTGAAGTTCCGTTGATGAAGTACTTCAGCAGTCTTGAGGGGCGTCTGGATCCCGAGCGTAAATTTAGCGAGGCGTAGTCTCTCGATGCGTCGAACAGGAGATTCTTCGGCAGCCAAGAACTGAGAGCGTAAATCGGTGAGGAGTAGTCTCGATGCGTCGTACTGGAGATTCTTCGGCAGCCAAGCACCGAGAGCGTAAATCGACGAAGCGTAGTCTCAATGCGTCGAACAGGGGATTCTTCGGTAGCCCAGAACTGAGCAGCAGCTCGGGCCTAAGGCGTTTACTCGCAGCCAGCCTCCAGGAGTGAAGTAGCGTAAGAGGTTATAGTGGAGTATTGATTTGTTGTCGTCTAGTTAAAGCCAAAAAGATGTCATGCGACTTTGAGACCGTAACTTTGAAGAGTTCCCGGGGCAGTCGGCCCCGGGAAATAGGCCTTTTAAGAATTTAGCTAGCTCTGTATGAGCTCCAAAAAGCTAACTTGGCAACTGTTGCCGTTGAAGTGATCAAGAACTATTTGAGCGAGGCTATTTATACCTGAAGACGAACTCAAATTTAGAAGTAAATGATTTCAAATTAGAACCCTAAAAATTCAAAAACTACAGAGTTTCAATGCCTAAAACTGACAAACAATGAGTCAATTTTCATGAAGAGTATCAAATATAACCATAGCAACGAAGAAAAACTTTGATGTCAATTATGTCAAAACAATTAAAATTAGCGATAATTTGTGTTATAATACATAAATAAGTGTTTTAATATGATTAGAATTGGTAAAATGTATAAAGAAAAACTATGAAAAGTACAGGTAAGGGTTCACATTAGTATAAGTAGACAAAAACATAGGATGAAAGTTCGTAAAGGTTTGGATAAGTTTATATTACAGAATTTTAATGGTTACAGATATAAAATTGAAGGTCCACAGTTATAGAATGGAAAAAGTAAAGAATATAAATGGAAAACACTAAAAAGTTTATCGATATGAGCAAATGAGTGATATGAATCTAAGGAATGAAAACGATACGAAAGGTTAGTTAGTTATTATGCGATGTGCCGAATGCATTTCTAGCTTACTTGAAATTCAGTTTATAAAACATAATTAGATATATTTTTAGTTAACCATTAACTTAATATGAAAGTGCGATCAGTTTGATAATGAAATTAATAATCAAAACTAATTTGCATGGGATCGCTACCTCGTTTTTAACTCTGTTGCGCAAGCGCATGCTATGATCACGGCGTAACTATAATGTTGCGGGTAGATGTTATTGGCAAAAACATCGATCTGTTCAATGACATGGAACTTAAAAAGAGTTAAAAAATTATAATTGTATTGAAAAAAAAAAATTATGTAAATTTATGAGCAATAAAAAGTTCCAGTTACAGAGGGCGGCTGCAATTTTGTCATTTCTACAGACATTTTTTACATTCTGTTCTGTAAAAAATAAAGTCTCAAAAAAGAACAATAGCACCTTCAATTAACGGCCATACGAGGCTTGGCGCCCAAGGTCAGTACTTACCGCTCCTTTTTAGCTCTCATAGTTTTGTTCTAATGAAATATTTTTTTATTGCAAACATTTTTTGGTATAAGTCAGTGTAGAACAGATATTACAGACATTAGGATTACACTGAATCTGACGCAATAAAAATCTGAGAAAAGTATGCAGCTATTCAATGGAATTTACAGAAGGTTTATTCTTATTTCAGCTCAGGATATCTGTTTAAATTAAGTAGTTTGAGTTAAATCAACAAGTGAAGCTTTTGGCCTACAATATTTTATGTCACCATAGCCGCTCTTGGTCCGGGACTACTGTGGCTGTAGGGTAAATCTGTCACTGGTCAAAACTGCAATTTTTAACGTACCCCACAATAGGGATGATGTCTGGGTTAAAAAAAAAAGAAAAATATTAGATACGTATTTTTTGCGTCAATTTAACAAGAAATTCCTTAGAGATAGACTTAAAGTTGAAGAGTGAGGGCTACGTAATGACTACGTAGAAAATATGCAAAGGTGTGACGTCTTGCGGCATTTCAACTCAATGTATCGCCGTAATATGGCAGACAGATCACAGAAAATCCAACAAACTAGGAATATATACATCCTAGTTTGTTGGACTATCTGTCTTTGCATATTGTTAGTTGCCATAACAACCATAAAGTGAGCTCCGTGCAAAATACCTTATTGTGCAATTTCACAGTGCTAAATAAAAGCACAAACGACTGTCGTGCAAAATGGGTATTTTCCCATATTTAAAGTCAATATTTATTGCAGTAAATAGGGAAAAACTAAAAGCAATATAAAAATTGTGATGTATAATTGTACATTCTTTCCATTGCGCGCAATGAAGACCGTGTTTGACATTTAAATCATTATAAACGATCAACCTATACAAAACAAAGTACAATGCGTAATTTTTTGAAATGTCATAATTAAGACTAGTGGCATATGAATCCTTATCGACATCGTTTTATCAATAAAATTCTGAATCCTTGTAATGAATAAAGAAATTATTCTAGTTTTAGATACGCTAATTCAAATCAATTAAGAGTTCCTTGTTTTTATTTGGGCATTGAAGACTCCCAAAAGATACAAATAAAAAGATGCTACACGTAGAAAGAAGTGTTTTTTCTTTCTCGTGCTCATCTCTTTAATATTTTTTTATGCGCTGTTAATTTTACAAGAAAAAAGGCGTTGCTAATGTCACAGCTAACTTATTTCATATTGATTTCTAAATTTTAACTAGCATTCCATGCAATTCTATATTTACATTATCTATCTTTGTTTTGACACTTAATCTCTTGCGTAATAATATATGTATAGATGTTAAATTATACGTATTAATAAAATTTGCAATGAATTCACATTTCATATTCATTACAAATATACATATATACTGTTTGTATCTATGACAGATATCGATAGTTAAAAAATACTCGTGTCACTTCACTACCAATGCCAGTGTGACGTAAATATGGGGCGGTGCTTCTCAAAAAATGACACCTCGCCATTCTAACCTTCATATATATAAAAAAAAATTGTTTCTGTTTTACGGGCAAGCAAAAAATAATCATCCTTATAAAAACCCTAATATCGTGCCATAAAAAAACATTCGAAAAGCAATTTTGCGTCATTGCAAATTCATTTATTCCAATATTAGATGATTCAATCTTCATATAAAACGGATGCGAAACACTTGAAGGGATGTTCCAATAAATATGCAATGGACCGGGCATGAATCGGTCAGTGGACCATCCATCTATGTCGCTCTATACTTAACGTTGTTTATCAATCATAACGTACCCACCCGGTCAAGAATTTACCTTTCAATGTTACTATAACATTTGGTAGCGATTGATATCGAATAGATAATATTTACACGACTGCTGTTGGCGATTGGCTCGAAAGACGCTGACCTTTTTGATAAGTTTCTTTGTCATATTTTCATATATTGTATAACTTTTAAACGGTTTCATCGGGTCTCTAGTTAAAAGTGGTGGTAGATTACTGTAGCCAGGGGTAAATAAATGTATTTTAAAATAAAAGATTTATCTATTTACCTCTTTTTATTATAGTTCATGTTTTTCTTTGCCTCGGGTTGCCTGGAAGAGATTGCTACGTAGCAATAAGGTCGCCCTTTGTAATCTTTATCTTTTTTCTATCTTCTCTGTATTATGTCCTGTCTAGCGTGCAATAAAGAATATTATTATTATGAAATATAACATTTTTTGTATTGTGAATGGGTCCAATAGTTTAAAGGTAGCTTTACTTATAATAAAAAACAATCAACACCTTAGTCTTATGTGAACACGGGACCTGTAAAGAGTCCGAAACGTCCGAAAAAAAAAACAAAATACAAACGCGATGAAACTGTTTAAAATTTGTTTTATTTATATTTTGTATTTTTTTTTACTCCTTGTTACTTTGTTTTTTATTGTTCGGTTCCGATCATTATGTTATTCATTGTTATAAAATGTATATCAGATATTAAATTGTTTACATTACAGTCCTCTCCTCATTCACACTGCCTAAAAGGGAGTCTGTGTTTAGGATTAATGTATGTATGTATGTATGCTGTTCCTTTATTCCATTATAACTTTGAAAGACTGGACCGAGGGCATCGTTACATATCTTAAATGAGACTGGTTATATATATTTTTGAAAATATTCAACACAGCGGGTGTATAGCGACGCCGTTTATTAAAAAAAATATATGGAAAACCTCTATTGCAATATGTGTATCAAATAAATATTTCGATGAGTACAGCTGACCCGACAGACTTCGTCCTGTCAAAAAGATTTGTAATGTGGCAGTTTTTTTGCCTACGTATTTAAAAAAATCTCCTGAACAGAACCGTCACCCTGGTGATAGGGCGTTGTGAATAAAAAATAATTAAATAAAACATATATAAGAATTTAAAAGTAAGTAATCGCTTTATTGTTAATCATGTGAATCATAATTATTATTGCAATGTATTAATAGTAATAGTATTAAATATAGAAAAAAGAGATTTTTATGATCATAAAAACACATTACACACAACAGCATTATAAAAGTAAACTATTCGAATTAAAAAAATATATAAACATTCTCAAGGAAAAATGCTGGAAGAATCCATCTACCTGTACCCCGGAATGGGACTCGAACCCATTCGCGATCCAGGGACTGCTCTAACCAATGAGCTATCTAGGACCCAACAGCTTTGCTACTACAGAGCGTATTTTCATCAATGTTCCGGCAATACATGTAATGACGTGGAAACTGATGTATTTTATCTCGCGTGCCGAAACTAATACAAAAGAAACGCGAGTTTCGGAACGCGACATTAAACTCCTCCAACTATGTATTCTGTACTCCAACGCACACACGCACATTGTTTTGATAGATATGATCTTTGACGTTAGGAACACACCTACATTGCTTAGACAACAGTGAGTGCTTGTAATTTAATATGAACTTTATACCATAACAATAAAGCTCAAATTGACTACGTTTTAGTTACAAATCATTTGTATGGGAAAAAGAAAAGGGCTATTTTTAGGGTTTTTCCAGCAATAATTCTAATTTTTCTCGCCGTAAAAACCATCCTTGAACTTCAACGAACATTTTAAAAAAAGATTTGGCCAAATTGGTCGAGGCGTTGTTGAGTTATGCGCTTACCAACACATTTTGCGATTCATTTTTATATATATAGGTTGGTGTATTGGTGGCTCTTGATTACGCTTATATTTATAATATAAGCGTAATCAATTTAATAATTAAATAAGAAAAAATATTATATTATCATATTATTCCTTTGTTATTATTATTATATTACTACTAACGCTTATATTGTAATATAGAATAATATGATAATATATTAATATTAAGGAAAGGAATAACAGAGAATATTAATTTAATATTATTATTTGTTTGGGAAATGTGTGATGTTGTCACATTAAAATTGTAATTTTATTTAAAAAAATATTTATTATATGTATAATAATAATGAGAGAATAATTATAATACTATATTTGTAAATGAATGAATGTATATGACTTACCTGTTGTAATATTCTCTGTTACAAAGTCAGTAAAGAATGTAAGTAATTCTTACATAATTTTTAAATATCTTCTTGGTTTCTTAATGACTATTTTGTTTCAGGTATTTTCGAGACGGCCATTGCGGAAAGAAAGGTTTTTTAAATCGTTTCGTTTAAAATATGAAATCAGTTAACCTCAAGTAACTAATTTAACATCAGATATAGTAAAAATTGAAAAGTTCAGCACAAAATATCAACAAAGCAAAACAAATGATAGTTGCGTTTCGTTTCTGTAAACACGTAGATAAGTATACGAATATCGTATTATTTTCATTCTAGAATCATAAAATTATAATTCAAAATATGTGAAAAAAGTTTACTTAAATAATATTGAACACAAAAAAAAATATTAATTAAGTTTTAAAAATGATTTTTGTTTGACGATAATTTGGGTCGTAGTATTGAAACGCAAAAAAGCGACGTTGCCGTTCCGTCAATAAGTGGCCGATAACTTATCTGCCAGATAAATTATCTAGCAGTTTGATGGTGAAACAGAAAAAAGTTAACAGCAACCTTTATCCAGTAGATAGCGTTAACTATCAGATAACTATCTGAAACTTTATCAGTAACCGGTGAAACTGGCCCTTAGTCTAGCGCATAAAAAAAATCTAAACTCTAGGAATTTCTGTAGCATATTTAGTCGAAAAATTAACTTCTCCCGCTATGTTGGTGGCAGTCAAAATATTCTCTTTGAAAATATCTTAGTCTGCATCGGCGGGCATTTGGTGGCATACGTCGATATTTCAATTTGCTCCAGAACGTAACGGCTCGTCAAATTTTGCGACGTCGCGACGTGGATTAATAACAGACTACTTAACCGTGCGATGTTCAGCACGTCTATGGTATGTGTACACTGAGTCATGGCTAAAGCTATGCCTTGATGCTATAAATATTTGGCTATACCACATACAGCTCAGATTCCAAGATGTGTAGCTAAAACTTCGTATTACAGTATCTGAGACAAGGAAAGTACCACAACGCCCAGAGATATTATAGAAAAGCCAGTTTTCTACATTGACCCGACCGGAAATTGAACCTGGGACCTCAGTAATGGCGACACCTTGAAACCATTCGGCTACGGATGGTAGTCATTACCAGGGCCTGGAAACCTTTTAATTTTTTGAACCGGTTCGACGTAAGTACATGCAAAACTTAGGAACATTGCTTTTTACGAACCAAGCAAATAAACCGGAACCGGTTTCAAGCCCTGGTCATTACTTGTGTTAAATCTCCTTAGGGTCTATTGACAATTTGATCATTAGTGTAAAACTGACACTATTTGAAAAATATATTTTGAATATAATTGACATATGTCACTTTTGTTACTTTAAACACTGCGATTATTCCGCCAAGAAAATTATCAGAGATTTTATTTTTATTATTATCTCAAATCTTACAATCTCCAAGTAATAAAAAATGAGCCCTAAATGAGATAACGTTATATGATTGTCCATTAGCTTCATCCCACTTCAATCACTACAATGCTAAAAATATTTGAATTTAATAAGGAAAACAATCGCGAGCGTTTTGAATAGGAACGCTTTTGATCTTTGTCGGTATCATGCAGCGCTTATTAGCTTATGGCGTCATAAGTCGAAATATTTCTGTCCTTGTCTTATATTCATTTTAAATGTAAGATTAAATTTATGTTAATGATATGGACATTCTGGAATCTACCTGATATATAGTTATTTTGTAATTATGTTAAGTAAGCAATTTACTGACAGACAGTATTATATATTTATATTCGGTATTCTACATCGTCGAAATAAATTCATCGATTTATATTTTTTTCTAAATTATACTAAATATAGGTAGGTATTTACTTTTAAAGCATCTTTTTTTTTTAATTAATCGCCTAAGTGAGTAGACACCGAGGTTAACAATCTGTAAATCTCTGAGCGCTTAGTGTAAGTTTTTTTGACGTTTACGTTCACTGTCGATCGTGAGCGCGTTAAGATTTTAGTATGGAATTCGGCACAGCGCCCCTAGCGGTAACTATCAAGAACTACAAATCTCCATACAAATTCTTAACGCGCTCACTAGTGAACGCGTAAAACTTACACTTACCACTCTGATACAGTGTGGAGGGTAACGTGTCAAGATGGCAGCAACGACTTTTAATCTCGAGCGTATACGCGGAAAACTCATTAAAACGGTAACATAATTCTGATAATACTACATTTTGTAATTAACTCAATGACCTGTAGTACGTGAAGTATTATTATTTATTTAAGTATATATACGTCTATGTGGACAATTGTCATTACTAGTTTTCGATTGCGTTTCATTGAAACTGTTCACGACCAACTTTTATTATGTAAATAGATTTTATAAAAGGTCTGTTGTACTCTTTGATTCTATATACAACTTTTTGGAATTAGTAAAATGAACAGAACCAGTTGTACCTTTCGTATTTATAGTCGAGAGAAGTAATACACGAGAATATACCATATATAACATATGTAGATATTTTAACCAAATAAAAAAAAAAGAACACGAAACTAAATCCAATATGGCGCACACTGCACATGTATAATCGAGGTAAAAAATCAAAAACTTTGCTGGCGGTATTTAATTGAAACAAAAACAATTTCAGATTTTATATTTAATGCATATTTAGAAGCGGACAGGAATCAATTGAATCTTAAAAGCAAATTCGTCGCACAAACAGAATGTAATTAAAATAGTTTGTAAGCAAACGAAACAACTGTATTCACAATAAAAACATTTAGAATTTCAATAATTTTGTCAACGTAAAACACGTTTCGGGTGTTTGCTTTTTGTTATGAGTGCTTTTATTAGATGGCGTATACGACGCTCGCTTGTAAGCTACGTTCCTGGTTGTGATTGTGATTAATTGCAGAAGGTCGTAACTTCTATGGTGGTCGTCGATAACTTCGCACAGTTCTTGTATCATCCAGGAACCGCCGAGATCTCTCCAAGACAAATAGTCTGAAATGTAAACATTCTACGTTCATAATCGATTTGGTATTACAAGGAAACGATACGTAATATAAGTCAATCGTGACTGATCGATCACATCACTACATAGTTTAAAACAAAGTCGCTTTCTCTGTCCCTATATCTGTCTGTCCTGTCTGTCCTTAAATCTTTAAACATACGCAACAGATTTTAATGCGGCTTTTTCATAGATAGGGTGATTGAAAAGGAAGGTTTTTATGTATAATACAATACCACGCGGGCCAAGCCGCTGGCGGAAAGCTAGTACTATATAAATACTAGACAAGATCAATAGATTTTGCTCTAATATCACATTTAATTAAATGAATAATTAAAATTAGACAACATAGGAATCTGAATGACAAATATATGTACCACAATAATTCAAATCAAAATAATATAGAAAGGATTATCAATACCAACACAGCTGATTACATGGTCTCACCATAGATATTGTATATTAATGTTTGGTATTATGGAACAGCTCGAGAATTAGTTCTAGCCCTAACCTCACAGAGAAGTACTGAGAATATTATTCCGCACTCGTGACATAAACTCTTTTTAATGAGACAGTATCATAAGATATAATTTATGTTTCATCATCACCATCATCACCAGCCCTTTTACGTCCCCACTGCAGGGGCTCAGGCCTTCCTTATGGATGGTTAAGGAGGATGGGCCATGACACTCCACGCTGGCCCAATGCGGATTGGAGGGTATTAACGACTGCAAATGCAGCCGGGACCAACGGCTTAACGTGCCTTCCGAAGCACGGAGTAGCTCGAGATAATAATTTTTGGTCACCCATCCCGTGACCGACTCTTGCGAAAGTTGCTTAACGATTACGATCGCGGGCCGCGGCGCTTATCCACTACGCCACCGAGCTACTACTCTTTTGTTTCAAATATTACCATCTACTGAAGACTGCATTAACAAAAAGTCTACGTGCGATGGCACAACAAGCGTCTCTTCTCCGTCGTATCGCACAGTTCGGCCTTCATCGACTTTATCTCCTCTACAAGCCTGAAAGGAAATATTATTGATTGAATAGTTACATATAATCCACAGCACATGTGACTATCGCAAAAGTTTAGACAAAAAAGAATTTTAACGGTCAGTTTTTTTATTAGTATTACGGTAATTATAATCATGATATACCCATATCGCGGTATTCGAAAGGAAGAAAAATTAATTTCATAAAACATAATGGCGTCACACAGCCGCCTTATTGCTTTTTTAACGTTACCTAAGAACACTTGGGCTACTAAGACAAATTTAACGCTACCTCGATTATCTAAATCCGTTTAGCGGTTCTGAAGATATGAGGTAATAAAGAATATTACATACATAAAACATACGTGTGACTCATAATCATAACCCTTCCTTTGTTGGTAAAAAGTTATTAATACGAAATTAATATTTTCCTATAATTACTTGTACAAAGAATATCTTGGGTTTGTTGACTAATCCTATATCGCCGGTCTCTAGAAGACTGGTGACGTCTTTAAGAAGATACCCTCGGTCAGCAGCATACACTACTCCTTTCTTGTCACCATGCGTCAATATGACCACTACCAAGCATGATGTTTTAGAGTGGTCCATATTCGCAACTGAAATATGAAAGACGGCGTTATTATTAACAATATTAACGTATTTGTGCTCATCTAACAGTATTACCACTGTAAATTTTTTAAGTACTTCTAAAAATCTAGGCTCTAATCCAGCAACTAACTTTACATCTATTTGTCTAATTAGTCGTATGTGTTATATTATATTGCATAATGTCAATATAAAAACGTCAACGGCGGGCTGTCAACTTCAAGTTATTAGGTACAGGCCCATGCACTATGCAGCCCACTAAGCTAATCGGTGCCAATGGCAGTAGTTTGCAACTTGTGGTACACGACATGTGCCTTGCCTCGAGGTATTCAAAATTAGACACAATGTCGTGCTGCTTAGGCCGTTTTTATATGTTACGATCTTTATATAGCTGCTAGCAGGCGTTATTTCCATCTATATAAATTTAAGCCTTTTAATTCCTATCTAATATTCTTTCCTGCCAGCGGTAACTAAAGCTCAATTCTGCTTTATCTAACAAAGTAAAGTCTGAATGATACGTCAGGTTAACAGATCAACTGTTAGCAAATCAATCAGGATCAGTCTGCCAATCTGAGACCAACCCTGGTTGGCTGATTAAACCGAGTGCCGCAAAGAACCTCACACATCATTCTCTTCGAACATTCCTTGTATTATAGATCATTCCATTCTCTTATAACAAATGTAATTATAACATCTTATAACTTTTTCGCATGCGTGATCTAGTTTTAAGTCAAGAATTGAGAAAATTCCATAAAAACTTTCATCCCTTAATATATCCCCTTAGGGGTCGAATTTTGTAAAATCGCGTCTTAGTGAGCAACTACGTCGTTTAAGATTAAGTGATGAGTGAGTGATTAACTGACCTTTTATATATATATAGAACTAGTGGCCGTCAGCGACTTTGTCCGTGTTTTCCATTATTGCTTCGCCCCTAATAGTTGCATATATAGCCTAAAGCCTTTTTCGATAAATGGTCTATTTAACACAAACATATTTTTTCAATTCGAATCAGTTGTTCCTGAGATTAGCGCGTTCAAACAAACAAACAAACTCTTCAGCTTTATAATATTAGTATAGATAGAAACATATGAATTGCTTACTTTCAGTCATTAATTCGATGATGTCATCATATTCTTTGTCTGTATATGTAAATATTTTAAAGCCAAGTCTTCCAAATAATTCTTTGAGAACTTTTACATCTACGTCTGTACCTTTCCTAGTTGACGGACGCTTATCCCTGTAAATAAAATAAAGATAATATTAACTTCAATAATAAAAATCAATAAGTGTACAAATATCGCTCAGATGCAACGGGTCTACTTATTAAACGGTCAATTTCTCATTTTGCCTACTACGATTTCCTACTAAACAAACAGACAATTTCGCATTTAGTATATTTTATTTATAAACAACACTCACTTGAAATAACGCGTCTTTTGATATTCATAATGGTTGAAAATAACCAAGAACTTGTCTCCGCTCATGTCATAGTATAACGCAGAGGGATCAAATTTTGGTTGTTTCTTTGTCTGACTGGTACTTCCTTCGGCGGCGGCATCGCCACTGGAACTGAAATTGGAAATAGTTTTCATGAAAGCTGTATAGTATAAAAAGCGATGATAGCCATGAAATCGGTGCTTCATCCTATCTTGGGTGATTTACGTGCACCGAGCCTTGACCCTTATCTTAATGCTGCACATAGGTATATCACTTATATCATTATGTATTCTGTTCTTGACTGTTCTTTGTATTGTATAAGTTTGTGATGTAGTTGTGTGTTGTTGTCTGAATAAACAATTTATCTATCTATCTATGATGACTAATTTTTGTCCGTCTGTCCGTTCGGGTAAAATATTAAACACTTTTTTTTGCGTATTCAATATATTACCGCGACACATTAAGCTGAAATGTATTATTGTGTATTTCTTTATACTTGTGACGTAGCTAGCCGACACTCCTTAACCTATTGTTTAATACATATCTTGTTAAATTGACGCAAAAATACGTTTATTGTTATGTAAGTATATTCCTTTGTTCTTTTTTGACAACCCAAGCATCTTCTCTATTAGGGTGTTTTAGAAATTAAGAAAATACACTTCCCTACAGTTACTAATACATTGTGAAGAATTTATAAGTAACGACAGTTTCTTATTTACCGATGTCATAAGAGTAAGTTTGACCTAAAATATTGTTGCTCAATACTTTAAATAAAAAAAAATGTATTTTAATTTCTTTGTGGAATTAAAAATACTAAATACCGAGACAACACAAAACTGTTTATTTTCTTACCTGTTAACATTACAAATGTTAAATTTCTTTATTTGTATGTTTTTCCGCCAATCGCGCCGAAACTACTCAACGGATTTTGATGAAATTTGGTATACATATATGGTATTAGCTGACTTAGATATGTAATAAAAATTTTATCCCACTAAATATTTCCCGAAGGACCACGCGGGCGAAGCCGCCGGCGAAAGTTAGTATTGAATTAAAACCTGCCTAAATATAACTGACATATAGTTACATTTAGTACCTGGATAAGAGCTATGCTGGGTATGTTTTTGGTGGTTTTCTAAAATTGAAACCTAGCAAGATCGATTTATCGCCCCCGAAACTGCCTGTATGCTAACTTTTATAAAACTCGTTAGAGCCGTTTCCGAGATTCAGATTATATGTATATATACGAGTACATACATATTAAAAGTATTAAATTAGAGTATCTACGGATAAACTACTTACATAAACAGATTAATGTTAATTCATTCGCTGAAGACTTCTATATTTTATTTGCTAATAAACTAAATAAAATAATGCCAATATTTTAGAAAGTTTGCGTCGGTTAATATGGTGAATAACATAAAATCCGTTAAAGTGTAAAACAATTTTAGATCTTACCTTGAAGGTTTGGCATCATAATGCTTAGCATCAGCTTCACTTTCCGACATTTTGTGTATTTCAGCTGTGTATGTAAACTGTTAGTACACGGAAAGACTAATCGCGAATAAAGATAGTTCAACGATAAATATTCACTTATCAGTAATATCGATAAGTTTTTTATTTGTCAAATATGCCGCGAGTTCGCTTTGCGTTTTTTATAGTAACTACGCTTATGAAGAATTTGTGCGAGACAGTATTATTTGCAGATGACACCTCTTTACTGTTTAAAGTTGAGAGGGGTAATGATTGTTTTGACGATGTAAATAATGCTCTCGACAATGTTCTACAGTGGTTTGATAATAATAATTTAAAGCTCAATTCAAATAAAACGAAATGCATAAAGTTTGCATTACCTAATGTGAGGCATGTCAGTACACTTATAAATGTAAATAGTGAAAAAGTTGAGTTAGTAGAATCGACAAAGTTCCTTGGTATTACACTAGATTCCCGACTGCAATGGGATCCTCATATTGATAGCTTGTCAAGTAGACTGAGTTCTGCAGCTTTTGCTGTTAAGAAAATTAGAATCTTGACAAATGTTGAAACGGCAAGATTGGTATATTTTAGTTATTTTCATAGTGTAATGACGTATGGTATATTGTTGTGGGGTTCTGCGGCTAGCATTCAGGATATTTTTATTCTACAAAAGAGAGCTGTCCGTGCTATAGGCCGGAATTTACGGTATAGGGAAATATTTAAAGAAATAAGTATTCTGACTGTTGCCTTTCAATACATCTATGAGAATATTATGTACACAAGAAAACATTACGATTCCTTCACAAAAAAAGTAGTGTTCATAATCTTAACACAAAAAATAAAAATAAACTTGCCGTTCCAAGCTTCAGACTTCAAAAAATCAGAGGATCATTTCTGGGTAAATGTACTGCTATGTTCAATAAAGTTTCACTAAATGTAATTGACCATACCCATAAATAAATTTCAAATTCATATAAAGAATATACTTATGAGTAAAGGCTATTATAAAGTTGATGATTATTTTAAGGATCGCAATGCATGGAATTAATAGCCTTCGCTTTGTTCTATAAAGACTAATTATATGTTCAACCTATGTCCTACAGACTTTGGAAGTTGTATTTATTATTGTGATAATACATATTATTTTGGTAATGACATGATTTATGTAAATGTCATTACTTATGATAAAAAGCTGGTAAGGTTCTTTCGCTTGTTCTTCTTGTCAGCCAAAAGACGTCCTGAACAAGTGGTAAGGGCAAAAAATTTTTTTGGACGATTCAAAAGTGCTTGTAATAACCTACTTGAATAAAGATATTTTCATTTCATTTCATAAATCGAACTTTGATAAATAAACTGTAATCGATTTTATTATATACTAGCTGTTCTTTCGCGACTTCGCCTGCGTAAATTATAGTCTATGTTAACATCATATGTAACTAACCGTCGGTGAACATTTTTTTAAAATCGATCCAGTAGTTTCGGAGATGCAAACAAACAAACAATCAACTCTTTTCTGTTCATAATATTAGTATAGATAATAGATAAAAAAAAAATTGTGATCGCATATTTATCAGAACCGAAGAAAGCGGATGATCCAAATTTTTTACTCTTTGCAAATAAATGGTGACAAGAATTTTAACGATGCGGCGCGTACGGGTGTGCCATGGTTCATATGTTTGTACATACGATTCTACAATTTATGTCTTTCGCCTCCTTTAACATCTACCATTGTGATTATATGTGCGATTACTATTATTTATATTCACAATGTTATCTTCATACGAAAAACTGAGAAGAGTCAAGACAAATATTTTGTTCAAGTACTTTTGAAGGTAAATTCGATATGTTATATTATTTTCCGTAATAGACACTGCTGCCAACTAATTAACCTAATCTATAATTTCCAATATACATAGTCTAATACACATTGTTGTTGGTTATCTAAATAAATAAATAAATACTAATCAAATACAACATAATTTCAAGAGATTGTTGATAAATTTATTTCCTTTTTTTAAATAGTTATCGAGTACGATGACATAACCAAACGCGCTTAATACTATGCCATCGAATTAAAAAACTTCCGCAACATCCGGTCATAAGATGGGTGAGTGAAAATTCATCTCGAGCCCCTCCGTACTTCAGAAGACACGTTAAGCTATTAATCACAGTTGCAATTGCAGTTGTTAACTACTTATTGGACACGGACGGTGGGTCATCGTGGTCCATTTTTCCTATTCGTTTAAGATCTGTTAACCAGAAGTGGATACATTAATAGTCTGGGGATGATGATGACATTATAACATCTAAAAACTACGGAGGTTTGTGTTATCGAAGTTTGGAAAATGTTTTTCTTTTTTTATGTCACAAAAACAAACAAAGAAGTATAAAAGACGATTATAATAGTATTCTCAATTGATTAACAACGAACAAAAAAGTACACCGTTAACTCAAATATAGATATTTCTGGCAATAAATTACAAAGAAGTCGAGGCATAATGTGGGTAGTTGTTCGGTCATCGTATGCACCGTAAGCATTATTTGCTAACTGTTCGCAAAGCTGTTTCTTAGCAATCACCCGAGGGTATTCAGGATATGTTGGGATCCTCGAATCTCTTGCCAAATCTTACGATTTTGCATACTATAAAGGGCACAATACATACAACAAAGACAAGAAAGCAAGTATTAAAAGGCTACTTTTACAATAAATAAAGTACAAGAGATTGAAAGGTGATATAACTGAATACATTAGTTTTTTGAGTTGACTTAGTTTAGATCTAAGTGTGCGATATATAAAAAAATGGAAATAAAATAATTAAAGTAATTAAATAATCATCAGCCTTTTTTAAGCCCTGCAGGGTGATTCTGAAAAATCCGAACCCGAATTCTAGTTCATTCATGTGTCCGAATTCACATCATTTAGTAGAGAAATTCTATTGATTCCATTTTTATATCAAAATACCAAACAAAATGTATTGATTATACGTGTCTCAGATATTCTATCCCTATATTATTTCCAAAAATACTTCACTTATGCTCGGAAACGTTATTACCAATTCAAGATAAAGATGATGCCGCTTTATGAAGTGAATTGGACATCTGGGGCCAATTCTGCTAAATAAATTTTGTTTAAATCGTACAATAGGCTTGTGTCCTACAAGTCAAAATACGGGTTTTTGTTATATCTTCGACAAATATGAACCATTTTAACTTCTAAACGTTTAACAAAACAAATTTTAAGTCAATGATTTGGAAAATATTACGCTTTGAAAACTTGAAAAAAGTAGAGAAAATCTACTACATAAATTTGCTAAAATACATAAGGCATTAAATTAGATATAAAAAATGTTACAACTTTCATTATAACAGCTATAAACATAAACGCACAAATAACAAAGATATTACAAAAATGTCCAGATGGCCATACATTTTTCGCTACTGTAGCACCGTGTGACGTCACTGAGTGCCTTGAATTTGTAGGGAGCGTTTTCGGCCAACTAGCAGCAGTTCTACAAACACAGCAACGTATCTCCGAAACTATTAATCGCAGACATGCTGTTACTTCTACATTATTTCTCAAATGTTAATGGACTATTTATTTAGGAAATAAAAAAAATGTTGGCAACTAGCCTATTCTACTAAGTTGGTAATTGTAATTGTACAATTGTATCGTATGCCACTTAGTAGAATAGAAAAACCATTAAAAACTGTAGTTTCGTTCGGTTTCGACCCGTTTTCGATTCGATTTAAACAAAATTTATTTAGTAGAGTTGGCCTCCTGGGTGGATTCGAATTCGGGTTTGGATTTTTACAGAATCGTAGGGCTGTTCAATGCGGATTGAAGGTTATTTGTGGCTGCAAATGCAGCCGGGACCAACGACTTAACGTCTTAACGTGCCTTCTGAAGCATGAAGTAGCACGAGATACCAGTTTTTTTTGGTCACCCATCCCATGACCGACCCTTGCGAAAGTTGCTTAGCAACAACGATCGTGGGCCATGTGTTTATGCACTAGGCTACCGAGCTACTAATTAACTACTATCGGTTTAAGAATGAGAAGATAGTGATAGAAAGTGATTCTTCACTTGAATAACAAAGCAACATGCGATTTCAACGTTACCTGAACAAAAAATAACTTTGGTTTGTTAACGAGCCCTATATCACCGGACTCAATGATATTGAGCAGATCTTTGAGGTAATATGACTTGTCAGCGGCGTGGACTTTGCCGCCTCTATCACCATGTGTCAGTATGATCACCACCAGGCACGATGTTCTGGAATGATCTTCAGATGCCACTGGAATCATATAAGTCATAGATAATAACGTCATTATAGGTTAAACCTCCTAGAAGCGATCATAAGATGGGTGAATTTTTTTTTTTAATTTGTAGCTCCAATTACTTTAAGACGTTGATCTCGGCTATATCTACATTGACACATACGAATCACCACCAGGCACAATGTTTTGGAGTGATTTGCAGATGTCATAAATAATAAAGAAACGTGTCATATTCTGTCGCAATACCAACACGCTTAACAGACAATTTTTATATGACTAAAATGTACATGAAGTGTACATAATTGTACGTATAATAATAATAATTGTACGTTGGAGTTTTCAGTTTAAATAAAACATTTAAAATATGTCGATGCCATCTCTATATGGAGATTAGAAAAAATATTCATTTGCACTTGTTTTTCTTATTTTTTATTAAAAAAGGTTAATGTAAAATTATATGCCAATAGAACGTGCAATTAATGTAATTTTTTTAAAAGATACACGCTTTCTTATATACTGTCTGCTTGTTAAAAATTATCATGTGGTAGGATGGTAGAGGGTGATCTATGATACCACAATGATGTTTTATTTATTCTGTAAACCTCAACGTATAAATTTCATTATTATACGTACAATTATGTACAATTCATATACATTTTATTCATATTGTAATTATGCTTGTTGACCGTGGAAGTACTGTGGCACAGTACCACACAAAGGAGCCTATCTATAATGCTACTAAAAATGGCTTAGCAACAAAGAGATAATATAATAATTTCATGTCGCTAATAATAGCACAACTTATCAGTTCTGCACAGCGGCTACCGATGAACCAGAAAAAACGAGTTTTAATCTCGCTGTTTACATAAAATTAGTATTTTGTATTATTAGAAAAGTCTTTTCGCATATAGTATATATAAACTTGTAGGTCATAAAATATTTCTGGCTTTACCAATTCTATCTGGCTGATTTCGGTATCATTAAATTCAAATTTCGAAAATTAGGGATTTTCATTTGTTTCTCCTACTGTCAAAATAAGTGAATTTTATGAAGAAATTCGATATATTTATATTTATTACAAATAACATTTTTTTTTTACAAATAACATTGAAATCGAAATTTTGATGCCAAAAACGCGCCTCGATTCGGTCGCCCTGTTACGGATAAAATGGATGCCATTTTTGAAAAACCGGAGCAAGATCGGCGTATCAGTAGTTACGATGTAGCTGAAAAACTGGGGATTAACCACAAAACAGTTTTGGTGTATTTAAAAAAGCTGGATACACAAAAAGTTGGATATTTGGGTACCTCACGAGCTCACTGAAAGAAACCTAATGAAACATTATACTCATTTGTGATTCCTTATTATGGCGTAATGAAACCGAACCATTTTTGATAATTAGTGATGAAAAGTGAATCACGTACGACAAGAACGTGCGGAAAAGGTCGTGGTCAGGGGTGGGTCAGGCTTCACAGACTATGGCGATATCCGGCGATATCTTGCTCCGGATGCTGTGTTGGGATTGGAAGGGCAATATTTATTGTGAGCTGTTACCGAAAGGCAGAACCTCGATATGGTATTTTCGTTGTTTTAAACTAACGTGGTCAGTAACATTAGAGTAGTTACGAAAAACGGAATTGCTACCATGTATAGATTATAGCAATCCCGTTTTTAGAAATCAATCTAATATGACATCTTTTCTTCATTATAAGTTTTTCTTCATAATATTATATTGTTAACCAGATGATCCGGCAAAATGTTGTTTAAGCCTTTGACTTTTTACACGTATGTACATCCAGCATGAATTTGAGGTTTCGTACCCAAAAGTTAAAAACGGGACCCTATTACTAAGGCTTTGGTGTCCACTATCTGTCATCAGGCTACATCTCATGAACAATGATAGCCAGACAATTGAAAATGTGTTTCTGTTGTTGCACCATCAAGAAAAATTAAATACAGAGTCAAATGAATATCTATGAGGCTCCCATACAACAAAGGTGTTGTATTGTCTTTATATATTGTGTTATTATATTGTATTATTAAACACAACTAAACGGGATAACCCAATTACATATTTATGTGTATATTCAATCACTTATTCTAATTTCATAACAATATTTTTAGGATTATCTGAAAAAATCCAATTCAGGAAAAGCTGTGAGAAGTGCGCACTTCGCCGGTTCTGTATTATTTAGATAGCCGATTTACTCTCTAATTACATTGCATCATAGTGATGAAATAATTTTAGAATTCTGTCTAGTAGTTTTTGAGCAAGGAAAAAGTCAAATATTTTCTCTTTACCACATTAGTATAATTAGATCTATTAAAGTTAGATTGGGATGATACTGAGATGCAGTAGTACGCGTAGTTTGCTCGGGAGACGCTTTGTCCACACCCAAACGTCACTTCTCGGGTCGAGAGTGAGATATCGTATGGGCGCACCCGAGAACAGTGACATTTGCATGTAGACAAACCTGCTCGACTTCGTCATGCTGCGAGTGATGGATAGTGCAGCGGTTAGCCCATTTGATCTACGATGTGTGAGTTAATCATTCTTCGCAAACAACGGTCATAGGATGAGTGACTGAAAATTATAAATTTGTAGCTTAAACCAAGTTGAGCTGTTGATCCCGGCTGTTTCTGCAGTTATTAGCACCCACCAATTAGCACAGCCTGTGGTGGGTTATGACCCGTCCTCGTTATTTGGTTGATTCGAACCGTAAAGAAAACCTATGCGTCAGCAAAGGTAACATTAACAGGATACAGAACAGGGACAGGGGTATTAGCTCGCTTAAATTTTCGCAAGACTGTCCAATACCTTTTATGTTCATACATACGTAATAAGGATACCTCCACCAAAATAAAAGCTGTTTTGTTATATAACTTACGTATTCTCATAATATCTAGGATTGCCTTATGTTCGAGATCGGTGTGCGTAACTATATTGAAGTCAAATTTTTCAAACGTTTTCTTTATTGCTCTTACGTCTTCGCTTGTCCCATCCCGGGTAGGTAGAGGGCTATAATTGTGGATTTATGTTAAATTATTAAAACTATTTTAAAATATATTTTTAGTTTGTGAATGTGATATAATGGATAAACAACAAGCATTTAATTACATTTATATTAGTTAAGCAACTTTCGCAAGGGTCGGTCACGGGATGGGTGACCAAAAAATTATTATCTCGAGCTACTTCGTGCTTCAGAAGGCACGTTAAGCCGTTGGTCCCGGCTGCATTTGCAGTCGTTAAAACCCTCCAATCCGCATTGGGCCAGCGTGGAGGGTCACGGCCCATCCTCCTTAACCATTCATAAGGAAGGCCTGAGCCCCTGCAGTGGGGACGTAAAAGGGCTGGTGATGATGATGATCTAATGCTTTGTTAAGAAATATGATTGAACATGTACACATTAAAAAATTATAGAAATTAAAAGGCAATATTAATTATCGATTCACAAGAATGCTAAACTTAGTTACATTCCAAAACCTAAATATAGATGTTCTATGATTGACAACTTTATTAAGCAGGTGCAATGTTTTTAAGGTCCCGGCACGACATAAGACTGCAGTAAACTACGGCGTTTTCCGTATTCGGCATAATAAATAAATATTACACTATATTACATACATTGTTCAGATTCCAAGATGAGTAGTCAAAGTCCCCGTATTATGGATTATCTGAGACAACGAAAGTAACACAACACCCAGACCCGACACAATATAGAAAAGTTCATTTTCTACATTGACCCGACCGGGGATCGAACCCGGGACCTCAGAGATGGCGACACCTTGAAACCGGCGTGCGAACCACTCGGCTACGGAGGTCGTCTTATATATAATGTAATTGTAATGTCCCCATTTAGTCCAAAATAAGCCATCTTGGTTATAATTCATATATTTCCATTACTCGACCGTCTTTCGGACTCCGATTCACGTATTTTTCAATCGAGAGACCTACAAAGAGATGTACATCCACCGATCTACCATCACCACCGCGTGTGCCATAGCACATGCAAGCTTTTTACTCATATAATTTTATCTTGAGCAAGATAAAGAGGGACTGCATTATGAATTATTACCGCTCTGCATTTTCGGTGATACGTTGACAAGATGGCGGGAAAAAGTTTATTTGCTAAAACGTTGTCTCTCTTAGTTATCATTTGCAATAATCGCTTCAAGTTCAAAATATAAACTCACCTGGAAAAACAGCTTGCGGTCTTGTACATGTAATGGTTGAAAATCACGAGGATCTTATTTCCAGTCATATCGTAATATGGCAATAAAGGATCACAGTTTAGAGGTGGAATATTTGTTTCATCTCTAGACTTCTCTGGACCGCCATTGCTGTGAAATCGAAAATTAATGTGGAGCTATATTAAGAAGTAACATACTATCTTGTTTTGGAGAAACAATAAGAGAAAACGATTTGTATGTAATAAAAGGGAGTATGAACGATAATGTAAACATTTTACCTAGAATTTGACGGGCCAACGTTAAATGCTTTTGTGTCTGCTGAGCTTATACTATTGGCATCCATTCTTTGCACGTTTGGATTAAGTAAATAACTCCAAAACTTGGACCTAAACCAGATTTTAGTTTAGGACTATCTGAAACATTACCAATTACTTTAACATGAGCCGTTGTCTGAGCATCCTCTATAATACGTCATCGAGGCAGTGAAATAAATTGCTATTACGAAAGTTTGTAATAATATAGTAATGTTAGAAATCAGACCCGTATATTTATTTACTATAAGAATTCGTTTAGCAGCCTCTTTTAGAATATTGAGACATATCCATAAATTAAACTTTAAAGCACTCGCTATAATACTCGTACCAATTGTAAAATGGAAACACTTCTACACAATTATTTATTAGCATGTGTCACTGCAATATGAAAATGAAAAATTATTTATTTACATCTTACAAAATTATTATTGATATGCGCAGGTATGATTCTTTTATATGTACTGATACAATTTCTTAATTTTGAATATGCGTATGAAAGTTTATTCAATTTTAATAATACTTCTGTGTCTTTGATTGAGTTGTTGAATCCACAGTGTAAATAATACTTCATGTGGCTTAGCGCCAACAGATTTTAGTTTATTCCGGTCACTTACTAACCATTTGCGTGAAAAAAGCTTTTATGATTCCCAGTTACAACAGTACATATATGACTTTTTCAAATCCAAACCGGCATAGTTTTACAGAGGTGAGAAAGGACTCCGAACTGACGAAAAGGTGAGGAAGGACTCGCAAACTGACGGCAAAAATGAGGATTTCAACCTGACTATCAGACGGACACTTAAGAGATAATTTTTGTCTTCAATTTGATAGAGCTAAATTAATTTTAAAAATGTCCCTTAACATGGATAATCCCTTCAGAGTAGCTCATGATTATTAAGTTTCAAGCATTTTTTAGAGATTTTTAAGGGAGTTATGAAAATATTTTTTATGCATGCAGCACGCATGGCTTCTGTCACAGCTTCGGCGCTGCGGGGCTCCGGTGGTCCCACGCGAGCTTATCGTCGCAGAAGGTTTCCGCCCACCACCGCAGCTTCGGCAATAAAGTTGACTACTTTTGTAGCTGTCTAACGATACCAGATTTATGCTGTAAGAACTTTACATCGGCAGATATTGCAAACTAAATAAACCCACCCGTACTCCGAGAAATAAAAATGGCCGCCATTTTAAAACAAATGGGGGTAAAATGCCTAATTATGGTGGATTTATTTATAAAATTGATTAAATTACTTGGCCTTAATGGGTCGGACACCGGTGTTCAGACACGTGAATAAATTTATCTAGAATTGCTAAATAGCTAGATCGGGCGCTGGATATAACTATCTGCCCTATAGGTAAAGTGTAATACTGATAAATTGTAATAATCTAAGTGACAAATAAGTGAGAAAATTGTTGTTATGTATTCAAACTGATTTTTATATTAGAATTTATTTATTTAAAGATACTTAAAACATAAAGCTTACTAACAGCAAAAGAAACAAATACTTTAGAAATTGTAATAATCGCAGAAGCGAAATAAGTTATATTTATCTTACCGTCAAAGCTTCAATATAAATCCATAATTTGTACATTTACAAACACGTCTACTGCTTTAGACATACAATTGATTACTGCCCGTGAGTATTTTTGGTGTAACCACATGATAACAGTATACTCTGTGGTCCAAGTTGTTAACATTAATATCTCAAATATTTATTTTTTATCATCAAATAACCAAAAATCTGAAAATTGCGTTGTAGTACCAAATTACGTTGTTATTGATTTGTTGGATTTGTAGCTATTAAAACCTTTTAAATAATTGGATATCTATTATATTTGCGTTTATTAGTTTACCATCTGAAATATTTTTACACGTAAATATAATAGATATCTTATTTTTAAGTAAACTATTATATTAATGTAGGAATCTCAATCTTAGAATCTGAATGACCGCTCTTACATGTTTTTCTACTTCAGTCCGCTCTTGACTTGTACCACACATTGATTGATACTTGAGTATTACGTCATCGCATGCCGCTGCAGTAATTCAGCCATCATGGCCTTGATTTGCTGGTTTTTTTATGAGTTTTAAAAAGTTTAGTGATTTCTTTCGGCATAAAATACGACACAGACTAAAATCCCTGTAACTTGCAAATAAGCGATACTATTGTATAAATATGTACAATCGGCTATTAAAAATAGACAAGTAAATTTGTAATTAAAATTAATTTGCTCATCTGTGATATAAATTATGGGGAAGACATATCTACGGACAAAACCCCCGAATGTTAAATAATTAAAAAAAAAAATTATGTATGTGCACGATACTACCTTTATACAGATTACGTAATAATACAACGTGCATATTGTATCACCTTTTTTTTGGGTATGTTGCGAGTGGACGTGTAAACTTTTTTAAAATTAAGCAATAAAGTATTGCACAATAAATTATAGACGAAGAGCTTTACTTGACGACTAAAAGTATTATAGCGAATTATCGGAGCACCGGGTGCAAATTTAGTGTGGATAAAGTATTTCAGAGTTAAAGCCACAAGCTAAGGATCGATCGATCTAGGACTGCCGACGATTTTGAGAAAGTTATTTATGAGCTCAGAGAAACGATCTATCCTTTTTTCTTTAAAAATGTGTGGCGGCGAGCATATGCAAGGAGTATTATTTACTCTTGTGTCTATACTACCAGTGGGGCAGCGTAGTGGGGGCCGCCCGTCCCGGGCGTAACTTTTTAGGGGGCGACAATATTTTACAGTAAACAATAAATATATTTTTTAAATATTTGAACCAATTCATATTTTTAACGCAACTATAAATACGGACCGAATGAAAAGAGCACGGATTTTTTCATCTCTTATTCTGGCAACACCATCTATACTGACTTACGGGGATTCCCCGTATTTTATTTACCTATGCTCGGATTGTTTATGACTTATAATCAGCAAGAACGACTTTATTACATACTCGTATATACTTATAAGAAAGTAAGTACGTAAAGAAAATAATTATGCTTTGACAATTCAAAGAAAGCTTTATTCGTGGATCTTCAGTTGTTTAGTTCATTTTTTTTTTATAAAGACAAGCCCGCTTTTTAATATACAAGTCCAGTAAGCGAGGGGAAAAGTACACCCAGATTAAGAATTAAAATTAATAATTTGTAAATCACACGAAGAATTGTCCTTTGTGGGAACCCACAACACTCGATCCGTGGGCAGTTAAATGGCAACAACTGAACCACACTAAATCTAACCAATAAATAAAAAAATTAATGAATATATGTATAGTATATTTATATAAAATACCTATGAAATACCTAACTAAGTGGGGTGGCAAAATTGTCTTCCGCCCCGGGCGGCAGACACCTACGCTTCGCCAGTGTATACGACACTTAAAAACGAATTATATGTTGCGATGTTGTTTGTAAGTAGGTTTTGGGCTCCAGAATTGGAGAATCTAAGAAAAGTAAATTCTAGTAGTTGCATTTATGTCAAATGACTCCATGGCGGTTGTCTAATAGTAAAATGTTTTCAGTGAGATTCCGATATCTCAAAACTCCCTTATAGCCCTGATATGACACCTCTTTTTGACCTTAAACTTCAAACCTTAAATAATGTTACTACGACATTAGCGGGTTCTTAGTCAGCTAGTGTTATTTGAAAAGAACTATTTTATTTGTCATCTAAAAATTATTTGTTTTAAGTATTTTAACTGTTTTTTTTTTTTAAATAGTAATATAATCGATTTTTTTTTAATAGAATTATTAAGAATTAATACTAACAAAGACTAAAGCTGATTGCATGTTTTCCTGAATTAAACCAATAGGGATGATGACTAATTTTTGTTTGTTTGTCCGTCAGGTAGAGTGTTAAAAAATATTAAATACGTATTTTTTTATTTTTTTTGTAATCATAAAATTACGGCGTTACATGGAGTTGAAATTTCGCATGACGTCACGTTAGAGTACGTTTTCTACTCAAGTGTGACGTAGCGAGCCCCCACTCCTCAACTTTAATGCCTGTTATCTAAGCTATTTCTTGTTTAATTGAAGTAAAAAAAAATACGTATCTAATATTTTTGTATTATCTGACTGATAACTAAATATAATTGCATTTTTTTTACCTAGTCATCATCCCTATTGTATGTTCGTAAAACATACTTGACTCTGATTATTATTACAATTTAAAATCAACACAACATTAACACTCATACCTTCACACACTCAACATACATATCCTTATGTATATCATTAACATAATTAGCGTATAACTAATGCTTCTACTGTATTAAAGAGAGTTTTAGTATCGTATAAAACTATTGATTGGAGTTGGCAACACTGTTTCGTATTTCAAATATATTTACAGCAGCTTAAAAGCTGTATTATCATAATGAAATACAACCCAAAATATACAAACCCAGTAGATATACTTTATGGAACGGGCATGTTAATTCTCCCTGACTATTTTCATAAATGTTTCTCTCCATTAAGAGAGGAACTTTGTAGGCACTGCATTTAAAGTCAATGGCTCGTTCTGCGTTTATCCATTTGTTTTGTTTACTTAAAGCGTTTCATTAGCATAATGTTTTGTTTACACCTAATTCGTGGTGACCCCGCTGTGGATCTTTGAAATCGGTTAATGTATTAAAATTTCAATGAATTTTCTCGATATATCAGTATCCAGGGAATCCGTAGGAATTTTAATTTTATCTGATAGCAAATTTTTTATTTTTTTTTATCATCGGAAAACTTTTGGCTACGTAATCCTATGTATGGAATATTTATTAAATTTATAAAGAAGGCCATTACAACTTTCCACTTATAGGTTTTTAAACAAAAGAAAAAACATACGACAGCTAAAAACAACACACTTAAGATTACTTACATTATATGATTGTTTTATATTCCCTAATTGGTTCTAGACCCAAAAAAAAAAATTGACAAATGGTTAGTCTACTAAAGGGCCTTTAAGTTTGTTTAATACATTAAAATTTTAAAACATTTTCCTTGACCGAAGCTATGATAAATAATATTGAGATATAATGTTACAATTATATTCCGGTCCCAACAGTTGGTTGTCGTTTAATTAAATGCTTGAAAACAAATCCTCAATGAAAACCTCATTGTCATCAAGTTACTTTTTAAATTTATAATGGGCTCACTCTTGATCTCAATCTAGCCTATAACCAAATATAGACAAGCGTAAGGTAAAAGCGAATAAACCCAGGTCTGGTTTTAATCTATCTATTCAGCTGTGGACCTTCAGCTGGGGGGCCAAATCCCAGGTCCACCCTTATCTGCCAGACTAACGGACACTATATACACTTGGGGAAAAAAAAATTAGCAAATAAATAATATGTTTCCCCTTTTTTTAAACCTATTCCAATTAATCTATTTATCTGTGAATTTGGCTTATCAACCAATTTTAAAAAGGTGTTTTATCGTCTAGTAAAGTTTTATCAATCAATTTTAAAAAGATGTATCGGCTAGAAAAGCTTTTGACTGAATTTTGTAGCATGATTAATCCGCGGAATAATCTTTCGCCTTTTTAATCTGTAATACATTTTGTTGTTATTCTATTCACATTTTCATAGTTCCCTCAGGGGCGATTCCAAAAATCACTTGACTACGTAGCGAATATAAAATATGAAAATTTAAGTGAGCGAACGTGATACTGTCTTTTATTTTTCTGAGTAAACGTTAAAATAAACAATACGTGAATACAACTTATACTGTACAAGCTTAGCAAGTTTTCTCTTGAAACGATTGACCGCTTACACCAGAAAAGCTTGCAGAATTGCTCACATTTGGGGTTGATTGTATTTTTAATTAAGAGTATTACCTACAAAACAATGCTATTAGACACATTCACAATTCAATTTTTTATGTTTTATGGAAACGTTTATGTTACTAAAATTATATTATTTTAAAAATACATTTGACTTATTTATTTACCCCTGGCTACCCTAATCTACCACCAGTTCCAAATTTGGGAGTCTTGTCTGAGAAGAACTGGCGAAACAAACTCGGACAAGAAAAGTGAATCGCTCCCTTTGATCTAATATTTACAGAACTAGCTTTATCTTTTTGTTCTGCAATATGTGATCTGGTATGAGATTTTATTTGATTAATTACTAAATCCTAGATGAAACTGTTTAAAAGTTGTTAAATGTAATTCCTTTTTTTGAATTAGAGAGACTTTCGTATATTTTTTTTAAAGCAGGTTCTCCAATTTTGGTCATTTTAAAATTATGCCCTGGTTTTGTCCATTTAAAAATTTAAGAAGAAGTGAATTTTGATACCTCACGGCTAGCAATGGTATAAACTTCACCATAATTCAACATCTGTAAGACCTTGTGTAGTACTGTTTTTGGCTATACGTCAATTATTAACGCCTTAAAGTCCAACAGAGGGCCAGTTTCCAAAACCGGGTCAGCTGTCCTACTATCTAAAAACCTACTTCTTAGGGGCCGTCCATTAAGCACGTGATGTTTTTTCAGCTTTCTTACGCCCCCCCCCCCCCTCCCACTTGGTGAAACATGGTAAGGTTTAACACTAAAAATCATGTGTATTTTTAGTACCTATAAAAAGTCTTAATTTTTGACGCCGCTTTTCGGTATAGTAATCGCGCGTTTGAGGAAAAAATAAATAAACGTGACAAGGGGGAGCCCTTGTGATATTTCGTGATTTTTGACGAATCCCCTTTTCCCTTCTCCTCCTTCTTCTTCCCTTCTACATAATGCAAAGTAATTAAATGCCAACGTGTAAATTATAGGATGTTTGTATCATACATCTTTCTTTTTATGAACAAATGTGAAAAAATAAAAGTAGATTATCCATTGATGCTTCATAGTATTTGAAGGTTTTATTAAAATCATTTGTAAACCAACACAGATTTTTACGTCAAATGCGAAATATAGAGTGCGCCTTAATGTAGATGCAAATTCAGCATTAGTTCACCAATTTGCCTTTCTGAACCATGTAACAGTAACGCGCTATTTGTAACTCTAAAACTCCTTGAATTGGGCACCATTTTGAATGTTTGAATTATGTTGAAAGATATAAAATGGCGCCGTATGACATAGTCACTGAATTTGTGTTAGTCGCAGGATATTGTTGGTTTCAGCGAGATTTTCAAGATTTGTGTTGAAATAAAATAAAGTGCATTTTCTAGCCAGAAAGGAACACTTTCAATATGGCATTTTGAGAACGTAGTGTAAATGTAACATAAGCAGATATATATTTTGTAGATGTTGATGATTTTATAGAGAAAGACAGTGTTCTGTCACTTTTTACTTTTTTAAGATAAACATTTCGTAATATAAATAAATATTAAACAATTATCACATACATTGCTCAGATTCCAAGATGAGTAGCTATAACCCCCGTATTATGGAGTATCTGAGAAAACTAAGGTAACATTACAACCAGACACGAAACAATATAGAAAAGTTCATTTTCAACATTGACCGGACCGGGAAACGAACCCGGGTCCTCAGAGATGGCGACACCTTGAAACCGGCTCCTAATATTAATATTTTATGTTATATAGTTTTGTAGTTATTAACTATGGATCCTTTGGTTATTTATTTATTGTTGTTATAGACTATAGTTTCTATAGGAGATCACAATACTGTCACTTAATACTCTATCTCTATTAATGGCGTATCTTAAAGAAAAACAACGCTTATGTCAACATATTGAACTATACAAAAGACCAATAGGGATGATGACTGGGTAAAAAAATTGCAATTCTATTTAGTCCGTCAGTCTAATAATAGAAAAATATTAGATACGTATTTTTTTTTACTTCAATTTAACAAGAAATAGTTTAGGTAACAGGCATTAAAGTTGAGGAGTGGGGGCTCGCTACGTCACAGTTGAGTAGAAAACGTACTCTAACGTGACGTCATGCGAAATTTCAACTCAATGTAACGCCGTAATTTTATGATTACGAAAAAAATAAAAAAATACGTGTTTAATATTTTTTAACACTCTACCTGACGGACAAACAAACAAAAATGAGTCATCATCCTTATTCCTTTTCTTCATTATAGGTATATATTAATATCTAAGATATGTCAACGCAAAAACTTTTCACGAATAACCCATTTGTATTCCCTCTCGATATTAATATTAATATTGCTAAACAACTCTTCCATTATCCTAATGACGTATCCATTTATATGGTCTCTGTAATTTTTTTATCAACTTAATATTGTAGGTAATATTCGTGCATAATTCTATTACTAGACTCCGGGTCGCGTTGCTCGTGTCGTAGTTATGTTCCCACGGGACCTGTGAACAATGTAACATGTGCTCATATTAGTGCACATGTATGCAAAATGTTATCTGACTCCAGGTAACATTTACTGGGTAAAATGAAAAAGATATACTAGGTTTTAACTTGAATTTTGTGTATTATCGGATGGCGAAGTCTGATTGAAATTATATAAATCTGTGATCATGTAAAGTGTTATAACAAGGAAGCTAATGACGTTATTTAAAGTTCGCATCTTGTTTTGCTTTGATACCAATTCAAGTCAAAATCAAGTAAAAATTGAAAGCTATTCTAAATAATGTAATGACTAAATATGCGCTAATATAAAATCACTCATCTATTATTTTCAACGACTATTTGATATTATTCCTTATGCAGCTTTAGTTTAAAAAGTGAATATATTGTAGGCATAACCTCCATGCAGCTTTAATTTCAAAAGTTAATATATTGAAGACATTAAAGGTAACCTCCACGTAAGACAAGTAACGAATTTCTGTAATCCCCAGAATACGGTAAGAGTTACAATGGTGATAGTTACACTAACGACTATTGACAGGACCGATAATATCGGGTTTCTTAAAATAGTATCAATTATATATTTATTATCAATATAATAATAATTCACTATTATTTATTTTCAGACAAAGTGCATAGTGTAGTTGCTAAAATAAACAGTTAAAATGCCATTATATAAACAAGCCAATTTCGACATCTAAACATTTTGATCCATATCTAAAAACATCTAGCCACCAAATTGCACCTCTGATATATTAACATATGATATCATATCAAACATGATGTGTTACATTAATGACAATGAATCGATCACAGCTTATACAAGAAACGATATCGCTGTTTAGTCATCACTGACTATCATTTTCAACAGGAGCATCCCCAAGAGGGGGTACAGAGAGATGCAACTACTCTCCCGTAAAGATAAAAAAATAATCAAAAAAATATATGATAAAATGAAATTAAATAAAATAAAAATTAAAAAGAAAGAAACAAACCCAGTAGCTTCATGCTTTTTCAGTTTTTTTTTGTTTGTATATAGTTTATACTTTAAATTAAAACTTAAATCAATAAGTAAGAAAATTAGCGAGAATGATTGTTTTGTTAAAAAAAAATCGTAAACTATTATTATTTAAAATGAAAAATGATAAAAGGAACCTAAAGATAATTTTAAAATACCTATTTAACGACACCCCACTTGACATAGTTCATCGATTTTTTTTTTCATTTTGACAATATGGCGTCTGGTTGTCGCTGTGGTGAATTTTAATTACTGCCATATATTTAGTGACACTCGCAAGATTAAGACGAATCGATTGACGTAAGAATCATCAAAATCGGCCTACGCATTTGGTCTCTAGAACGCCACATAAAAACAAACATACATTGATAAACACATTACCCTCCTTTGCGTCGCGCAGTCGGGTAAAAAATATGCTAGACTTCCTAGATTTTCATAACATATCGGTCGAAAAACTTTTTTTATCCTGTATGATATTAACTTATCATTCGCCACCCTGCGTTATGGCTAAAGATGCCCTTCATTGAGGCGTCTCTTCACTACACACACACGTATACGCATTCGAATATATCTTGCGAATTTGTATAAACCTCTCCTGTTAACTGTAATATGTCTTACATTCAAGAGCGATAATCCCCAAACCATTTTCTTGAGCTGAGGAGTCATCAAAGCGTGGTTATAATACGCACAGCTAAATCTTTTGTTTTTCAAATATCTACTACGTTTTGTTCGAATTGTTCATCGTGCTTTACAAGATATAGAGGTGTTTTAGACTACTTTTGTGCCCTTTGATTCTTTTCAAACTTCAATCCACATAAAACTATTAATTCGACACAACTTTATTGTTTTGTTGAGACTTGATAGCATAACAAATAATGAATTATCAGTTTGTGTAGTGAAATAAATTACAGTAAGAAACTATGCAGAAAATCCAGTATTTAGTTCTAGCTTGCCTTGTATGCTACTTCTTCTGCGTTTTTGTAATATGTTGAGGTAGTTTTCATACTTTCAGTTATTTGTCTCTGTAACATTATAAGGCCTATCTTCATCTTTAACAAAAAATATCGCAAGCAAGCAAGGTTTAAGGCACCTATTGAGTGTACTAGGAAAATAGAGGAACAATTCCAAAGAGAAACGATTCAATATAATTGAGTGATCATCAGCTCTATAATGTCCCTTTTGCAGTCTCAGGCCTTCCTTATGGATGGTTAAGGAGGATAGGGCATGACCCTCCACGTTTGCCCAACGCGAATCGGAGGATATTAACAGCTACAAATGCAGCCAGGACCGATATCTTAACTAGATAATATTGTTTTTGGTCACACTTGTTCATATTATTTACTCGAATATTCTCCGAACGAATTACATAACAAAATTAGTCAATTCGCTTCGGCTAGCGATGTTCCACTTGCATACCGGTAACATTATTTCCCCAGTGATATTAACACGTTCCACAGTATGGACACCGGTCATGTCAGCTATAATTTCATTGGTCTCATGCTTAATTTGTGTGAACAAACATTGAAAATGTTTTCTGTTTAGTTTTTTAGTTACCGAACGGAGCTGCAAATCATTTAATATCTATGCTGTCCAGTATAGAATTAGCCATTTTCACTTCAATTTAAAAACATATTGCGATGATTTGAATCTGAATATTTATCACGGGGAGCTTCTGATGTCTAGAAGCCATAAAGACTTGAGTATGTATCAATTAGAATGTAGTGCAAGGAAAAAAGTTTAATGACGACATATTCCAATTGTATGTAAATCACAAGCAAGGGTGGGCTTATCTCTATAAGAGATCTCTTCCAGCCAACCAGGCGGTGTGGGAGATCAAGCAGTAACGGGAGACTGACAAGTGCATAATTGTTAAATTTGATGTGAATGAATATTAACATTAATACATATAGGCATGATATAAAAAAAAAACAATAAAAAAAAGTAAGAATACATAAATAAACAATATTATATAATACATATAATATACATATATAAATAAAAATAATAATGATTACAAAAAACTATGAATACTAACATTGTGCTAGAAAGTGCTCCTTGAGTTTAGTTTTGAAAGATATGATAGAGGGGCAGTCTCGAATATCTAATGGGAGTTTGTTCCATAGTCTAACAGCCCGTACAGAAAAGGAGTTGAAGAGAAAATTGGTGTTACTTTTAGGCAGCTCCAAAGTTTTGGTAACACAGTACCGCCGGGGACGGGATGGAGGAGGAAGCTTCTGGAAACGGGAATTCAGGTATGCGGGTGAATTAGGATCTTTAAGAATTTTGAAAAGGAATGAAAGGATGTGCATATCACGGCGAAGACGGATAGGAAGCCAGTTAAGTTGAGCTCGAAAAGCTGAGACATGATCGTATTTACGCAGTCCAAAAATGAACCGAATTGCGAGGTTTTGAAGGCGCTCTAGCTTATTTAGTTGATCTTCATTCACATCCAAGTAGCAAATATCAGCGTAGTCAAGAATAGGAAGCAGGAGTGATTGCGCTAGCATAATTTTGGTTTTAAGGGGAAGAAAGTATTGAAGTCGTTTGAGAGAGCGGAAAGAATAGTGCATCCGTTTGCTAACGTCAGCCATTTGCGGGGACCATGAAAGAGAACTATCCATAGTCAATCCAAGATTTTTTACTTTGTCTGTGAATGGAATCGGTATACTGTTATATACGACTGGAGGTATACAAGTCCAGTTAAGTTTGCTGCGGAGTCTGCTACTGCCGACAATCAATAGCCTGGCATTTATTTGGATTGACCATAAGACCAAATGAAACCGCCCATTTCTGAATAGAAGCAAGATCTCTATTTAAAGCATCAATGGTATCCAGAGCATCGTCGATAGAGAAGTGCCTATAGATTTGAAGGTCATCTGCGTAAAGATGAAAAGGAGAGGAAATAACGGTAGAGATATTATTAATAAAAATAGAAAAAAGTAAAGGTGAGAGAACACCACCTTGTGGTACACCGGCTGACAAATTTAGCCAGTCAGAAGAAGAAGAATTGAAAACTACGCACTGAGAGCGTTCAAAAAGATATGATCGGAACCAATCAATAGCAGAGGCGGAAATGTTAAGCGAGCGGAGAGTACTAAGCAAAATGTCAAAGTCAACACAATTGAAGGCACTGCTAAAATCCAGTAGAACCAAGGCTGTAAGTTTCGTATTATCCATAGCATGGCGAATATCTTCAGTTATGTTCAACAGTGCACCAACTGTGCCGTGAGCAGGACGGAAACCAGATTGGTAAGGACACAAAAGAGAGTTAGATAAGAGAAAAGAGTAAAGTTGTTGGTGAGTGACAGATTCAAGTACCTTAGAGAGAATAGGGAGAATAGAAATAGGACGATATTGACTGAGTGAAGAAGGATTGTGAGTTTTAGGAAGAGGTATGACATGAGCCCTTTTCCAAGATGCAGGAAAGACATTGTTTTCCAAAGAGAAATTTATAATGTGAGTAATTATTGGAACAATGTCCTCCAGAACAGGAAGTAACATGTCAAGACTTATGCCATCACTTCCAATCCAAGGTATTATGACTAGTTCTCGCAGTCACTATTTTGATCGAATTGAATCTTTCAATTTTATTACTATTTGCCTACAATGAGGTATGACTATGAGTTACCGCCCGCTCAACTTGCAAATTACTGAAATTATTTGTTTTGTTACTGTCACGGGTGTTAAAAAGTATAAGTAATATGATTATGATACGACAAGTCGCTCACAAGCCGTTAAGTTTTGAGGTTTCCTCATCTGCGGAGTTCTGAGTTCAATTTTCGGCCGTTTCGATAAAGAAATATTATCTTCTATATTTTCTCTCGTAGTAGATTATAGTGTTTAGTCTATCGTATTATAGTGTCTAGTCTAAGCAGTACCTTGGTTGTTCCAGTTTTCGGGAACATCAAGGACTTAATATACTTCGATGATATGGATCTAAGCATTGTATGTTAAATTGTCAATTTTTTTGAATTGTATTAAATTTGACGTGTTTTTTTTTTTGGTAATATTGTCTAGTGTCATGCTATATGAAAAAAATAAATAAATAAAAACCTTGTGTGCTCGGAATTATTACCGATCGTCAACCTCCGTAGCCGAGTGGTTCGCAAGCCGCTTTCAAGATGTTGCCATTTCAGAGGTCCCGCGTTCAAGTCCCGGTCGGGTCAGTGTATAAAATCGACTTTTCTATATTGTCGTGAGTCTGGGGGTTGTTGTGCCTTCGTTTTCTCAGATACTCTTTAGTACGAAGGCTTTAGCTACACATCTTAGAAACAGCAATTTATGTGATTTAGTTTAATGCAAATCAAATCTATTTATTTATTAAAGATGATGCGAGAACTTATATCAAAACCATAGAGAACAGAAAGAAATGCGAAGATTTAACTATTTTGAAGAAACAAAAAATAAGATAAATAGATCGTGGAAAACAGGAAATAAAAATATATTATATATAAATACAGATTAATAACAAGTGTGGTTAATTTCATAAATAGTTAATTAGCGCACTCTCTAAACTTTTCCAAATTCAAGTTGAATCGTAACATAATTGCATTTACTACCAATTGAAATTAATAAAGTTTAATTATTATAACTTAAAATTATGTTGAACGCCTATTCAAGAACGTCGAAATGAAGGTGGGATCTTCTCGTCTTTTAAATAATTTTGTGTTAAAACTTCTTAATGAATCTTTCCAATTTCAAAAGCTGTTTAAGGAAATGTCCACGTTGAGACAATTTGGTAAAAGAAATTATCATAAAATACTCGAATAAAACGTTTAACGTGTTTTGTTAAAACGCCCAATTTTTGAGTTTCTAAAAGCTACTATCAGGATTCTATTAGCATAACTCCGTTTTTCGTCCGTCTGTCATTTCGTCTATCTATTACACGTCTTGTCTGTCTTTGAATCATGCTTTCCGCCAGCGGCTTCGCTAGCGTGTTTCCTAGGGAACTGTATGAAAAAAGAACTTTTTATTTTCCTTATTACCATGTACGAATACATTTTCCTCTAAATTGATATAATAGAACTTTACAAAAGGTTAACAGTGTAACCATTCGCAATAGTTAAAGTGGAAATAAACTCTACAGACCAAGTTTTAATGATCAAATTGGGAGTTACATTTAACTATCCACAGGGTAGCATTGTTAATTTTGTTACCATAATTGGAGAGAAACTTTTAATTTGTAACAGAATCGTTATATAGAATTGTGTTTGTGTTTATAAAGTATTCAAAATTCAATAGTATAGAAAGTAATTGGTTGAGACGTTGGTCAGCTATTTTTTTTTAATAACTATAAGTTGAATTACATTTGGAACTCTACGAAAAGTCTTCGCGTTCAAATTACCTCAGCGTCTCAAAACAAAAGTCTTTGACCAGTGTGTATTGCAGGTGATGACTTATGGAAGCGAGACGTGGTCGTTCACTAAGGGTCACATAAGAAGGCTCAAGGTCATCCATCAGATAACGGAAAGAGCAATGCATGGTGTTTCTCCACGCCATCGTATTACAACAAAGAAATCCTTAAAAGTAACGTTGCTGATATTGCTCGAACAAATGTTCAGACAAAGTGGTAGTTGGCGGGACATATAGCTAGACGGACCGATGGCCGTTGAGGCGGGAAATATTCTGAAATGCATACCGGACGAAGCTCAGTGGGCAGGCCCAAGTGAAACGACGATTTTGGAAAGGTTGCGGGAAGCTGCTGGATATGGACAGCGTAGGATCGATCAGCGTGGAGATCAATGGGAGAGGCCTATGCTCAGCAGTGGGCGTTGGACGGCTGTTGATAATGATGAATTGAATTACGTATATCAATGAATAGGTCATTGATCAACAGAGACATGTTTTTTTTTTATTAAATAAACGTTTTTCGTGGTAGATAGCGCAGTGGTTAGCGCGTACTGTTTGCGTAGCAGAAGTTAACTTTACTTTGTTAACCAAAAGCTGTTCAGAAGATTGGTGACTAAAAATGTACTATCTCGAGTTCCTCAAGTTCCTGTTCCGAAAGGCACATTAAGACGTTGGCCTCAGCTTTATCTGCGGTGATGAAAACCCACTAATGTGCACTGGGTCCGCATGTTGAGTCATGGCCCATTCCACCTCTCTGATTCGATTCGTTTTCATCTTTAGGGCAGGCCTGTAAAACGTTTTTAAAGCATACGTTCTGAGATGAGTGAGAGTGCCAAAATCCGTAAAGTTATTAGATACTATAGATTATACTTCCGTTTTTTAGATATACATAAATTTAAATTGTACTCGACATGACCATCAATCAGGCCTTGACATAGATTTTGATTTGGTTTGCATTAGATATTGGATTGAACTTAATTTACAATACAGTATTGAACGTAGACGGTATTTTGGCATATAGAAAATAGTGCTTGAAATATTTTAATACTGTTTTAATATTGAAAAAAAAAATACTATCTAACACCTTTAACCATCACTCACAACTTGTGAGATACTTAATGTTGAAAATTAATTAATTTTGCCTAAAAATTATTATTTTTAAATTTATGTAGGTTTTATTGTGATATTCGATAGGGTAGACTGGCATGAATACTTTGGTTTGAATAACAAAAATAAAGAATATAAATAAATAAAAATCACACCACACACAGCCAACAAACCTATGTTCTAACAGTAGAATTATCTGATGTGGTGGTATTAAAATTCTACTTACATTCTAAGCAAAGGTATTTAATTATGTTTGCATGTAAACCCTTTAAAAAACAGGAGTGATGAAGTTTCTACAAATATTTATATTTTTTGGAATATGTTAGCATCGTAATTAAACATGATGCGATAGGGTTTACAGCGAATATCATAGAAGTCATTTTTAAATGTTTATGGAGCGCCTTTATCACATTTCAAGTCTCAGATTCGATTTTAGAACAGGTTCATAGAGTACGACAACAAAATAATGAATATTAATGAGAATATTTGAATTGTATGTATACGGGATACATATATTTAATGTTTCTTGATTGTATTAGCGCTAACTGTTAAAAACTTACTGTCGTCTGCCTTGTTTAGATGGAGAATACTAAAATTAGGGCTTTGATGAAACTTTAAACTGTGTTACTAGAAATTAATATTCTAGAGCTTGTAGCCTTATAACATATTATGTATCAGGTACTGTGTTATTATGTCGTAAATTGACAGACGGAAAGCGACTTCGTTTTTTACTATGTATATTATAGAAGTTTCATTATGAAATGGTTATGATTTCTTCATATTCTTCGTACTGTTATGACTGATAACTTTAAATCTACTATTAAAAAAATACTTATTAAAAAAGCTTATTATAAGGTATCCGATTATATAACAGATAAGGACTCTTGGACTTGAGATGATCCAGCAACTGGATAGGTGATTCTAAACTCATTATCTTGTTTCCATTATTATTAAATGATTATGTTATCATTATAAGACCATATTTTATTTATTTTTATTTTTTTCTCTATCTCTGTTTATAATGTATTGATCTGGTAATGACGTGGTTTTTGTAAATGTCATTACTCTTATAAGAGCTGGTGAGTTTCTTGCTCGTTCTTCTTATCAGCCAAAAGACGTCCTGAACGAGTGGTAGGGAAAAAATGTTGGACGATTCAAAAGTACTTTTAAGAAGTCTATTTGAATAAAGATTATTTTGACTTTGACTTTGATATCACGTATAAATTATATTTAGATGTCTATAACGTATAATTTTTTTTCGATGTAATGAATTTTCCGATACATCTTTTAGAAACATCGATATTTATACAAAAGCGAGTTAAAACCACATTGTTGTTTGAGAAATTTTGCATTCCAAAGCGGAAATCTTTCCCAAACCGTAGACATCGCTTGGTCGGCTGCTTAAATGAAGTAAAGCCCGTTGTACAATAAAAATACTACTACTTAGACAATTTTCTAATGTGTTCTATGTACGAAAACTCACTAATTTTAGAGAATTTGGTATTCACAATATTTTTGACGGTATTTTTTAGTTCATGTCTCTTAATCGGCTTTAAATTCATTCTGAAAAGTTATCTGGTGACTGTGTTAGTAAATTATAAACTACATAAATGCCGTTTCGCATGAATGTTTTTAATAAACATACGTGCTCGTAATCTTTATTCCATCTTAACGGGACGTCAGACGGTTAGATTGGTGTGGTTAATGTAAAGTTATTGCTTTCACTTGTTGCAGTTTATGCAGAATTTTTTAAAAGAAACCACGGTTATATTCTTTGTAACTATCAAGAGATATCAAAGTGTTTTAATTATTTATTATTTGTGTCAGTAAAAATATCCATATTTTATTTTACGTCTGTAGTCTACTAATAAATTAAGCTTAATTTAAAATTCAAAATACCTTTGTCAAACGGTTTTATTTCGCTTGGAAGATAATTATCACTTATTTTTATTATTTTATGAATAAATAAATTAGTTGCTTGCTTGGAAGCTTGGACACAGTTAATATCTCATTATATCTATAATATCAATTTATACTCTGTTGAGATCTTTTTTTTATAGGTGTTCCTTAAGGATCAATACTAAGTCCCTCGCTCTTTATTTATATTTATGACCTTCCTTCCTTTCTTTCTAAGAAAAGCTGTTGATTATGACAATATATTATTTTAGATGATACTCCGTTCCGTTAGTATTTAAAATTTAACAAAGGCAATGGTTGGCTCAAAACTCTTTATATCTTCAATTCTACAAACTTTTTGAAAATGATGACATGTCATGTAGTTATAATTCATTTCATGATTTATTAGTCTTTAGAACTATAAGCATATCATAGAATAAGCCTATAAAAATGTTACCTTTATCGCTTGTATACTTTTAATAGCCTCTTAAGAGAGCCGATAACCAATTGGTGTAAAATTAGAAGACATGTTAATGGTGGCGTATTGCGTATAATAAAAGACTATCATATTTTAAGTAATTAACCACTACAAAAACTAACATAAACATTAGGTATTAAAAGTCACCTTGACGCAGGTGACTTTATAAAAAATAAATAATGACATTAAAAAGGAGGAGATTGAAGGTGAGGTAGATAAAAGATATAGTAATAATATTATTTTGTCGAGAAATCCATTTTAAATTCATTTCAAACTATAAATAGTACATAGCTTTTTCTTTTTCAACAGCATCATCTATGGCCTCAATTTTCTTTATCCACAATCAATTAATTTCATTCATCAGCGATAAACCTTAAGCGTCTACTGCTGAATCACATCTTGCACAGAAAATTGTCAAGTGTTTAACGTTATCGAATGTCTATTAGCGTCACTGGGATTCCCGCTAAGTGCTCAGTGATCGACCATCGGGCTGGTTAGCTTTACGAGCACAGGTCTATGTGTTAATGGACTGGAGACATAATAGTCGTGTTCGTATTCGGACACACTATGAGCGCAGTTTCCTCGGTCAATAGGGCAAGCTTGCAGAGTGCGAGAGATTTCTATCACGCAAGCCGCGTTCGGGGGATATTTTCACTAATCGATATGCCTATTTGTATTTTATAATTCTTTTTGAAAACATGGCAGCGCTAGCTCCTCTCTACAGTACCTTTTTGGACCCATAACGTGACGCCCGATCGTCTTTAATAATTTAGTAGTTTGCCTCACATTTCTTTTGTAGTTTTCTATTTCCCAGAGATCTAAACACACTGTGCGCGTAATTTTTTTAAGGCAAACAATAAAAACGTTATTATTGCATGTTGAAAACACTTATAGACTGTAGTGCGACTGTGCTATTATCTGTTGACATTCATTGGTCGTTTTTCGGAGAGTCCCTACTTTCGGAATATCAACCAAAAAATGAGATAGATAACAGCAAACAACATAGGTACAAAAATTTATATACTCCACCCCTAAAATACGAAATGTGTTTGTGTAGGTTTTTCACGTCACAATGGAGTGTCACCGTTGAAACAATCGGGAAGCTAAAGATTGATAAATTATGATATTATTATATTACTGAAATACTGAGAAAAATCAGAAAAAAAATGTGTTAAGTTACGATTAACAGCTAGTACTTAAAAAGCGTTATCATATTCTAGGGTTTCTTTTTTAGAGTTAATTTTAGGGATTAAAGTACACTATATATGTAAGTACTGATAAAAACACCATGAGTAGTTTGGACCATCCTCTCTTGAAGTCCTGATGAAAAATACCATTTTAATGGAAGATAATAATTATTCCGACCGTTTCTGCTCTGCCTCCAAGTATGCTCATAATGAACAATGTCCATATGAAGCACCATACATATAGGATTACTTTGTTGCGAATCAACTTCGCTCTCCCAAGTCGTGAAGCCTAACCGATATTTGAACTCGACTTTTTTCGCACATAATTGACCACGTCTTTTCATCACCAGTTATATAAAAATATTTCACCTTATTGAAATATTTTTCCATTTCGATTTCTTCAAATTGTTTAACTTTTCATCTGACGATATAGTATGTATTCTCTTGTGCAGGTAACCTATTGCGAACGACATGGGCTTCAATGGAAATATTTCGACGCGGAAACGATCCGAGGGCTTTTTCGAGGCAGTGATTTATCGTAAGTCTTAAAAGATAAGTTATCATTTTGATTTTTCCTGATATCGATGTTAAAACTTATGTATTAGGTCGACAAGATATTATATTTCATTCATACTTTGTTTAGTTATTAGCTAATTAGTTTTTAAGATAGACTACATTTCACTGATCCTTTCTTGAGTAGTTTGGACATGTTTTAGTATTAACAAATCATACAGGGAATAGAACTACCCAGTTCTCAAATAATATACCAATTATTTCGTCAATTGAGAATCGACATAGAATAGTACAAAATGTTATACCAATTCACATTAACGTATCTATGTTTAAAGATAGATTAATGTAAAGAAATTTATCTCGCAAGCTGCTAGCTTTAAATAGTATCTCTTCTTAAAAAGGAGTTAAGATTTGATCGCTAATGTTGATGTTTCGATATTTCGTGCTGTATGCTTTAAACAGTTTATTGTCTAATGAAATTTTGTGCAGTGTAGGTCTTCTACCATATTGTTTTATAATGAAAACTATATAGCGATGGAAAGGGCTATGCTCGGTGTTTCTCTGCGAGACTGAATCAGAAATGTGGAGATTCGCAGACGAACCAACATAATCGACGTTTCATGTCATATTCGATAGCCTAAATAATTGCGAGCCTGCAGTGGTAAGTGGAGACCACGGATCAAAAAAGGGGAGCTGATGAAGGGATCAGATCAGGGTCGCCAGTTGAATGAGGACCGCGCGCCAAGCGTGCTTTCCGAAGCACGCAGTAGTTCGAGATAATACATTTTCGGTCACCCATCCTTTGATTGGCACTCGCGAAAGGCACTTTACCTCCGTATTGCAGATCGAATTCCAATGAATTCGATCTGGAATACGGAGGTAAAGTGCCTTTCGCGAGTCAATACTACTGCCCCATAAATTTCTTCAAAGTTAAACTACTCCTTTACTATGTTATTGCCTCCTTGTACGTGTTGGTTTGGGTAAACTCAAGGGTTTGACGAACAAATGCGCTTGGATTTTATCCTTTCCATAATTTACTAAACAAAACGCTATCGGGGAAACTATCAGTAGCGTTCCAAATTTGAAAATCCCCGGACTTCTTCGTAGAACACTATTCGGGTATTTTATCGCATACGGAAAGGTACTAAACTCGGCACAACGCCACGACAAACTCCGTGGTTTACGACTGTTTTACTGCTAAATGAAACACGACCTCTTGTTTTGTTTAAATTATGTTCTCAATTTAAATTTGGAATTTTAAAAAAATATTATTACCTACCCAATTTCTCATTATCATTAATAAATAAGAATTTTGCCATAAAAATCGATTTGAAATGAAATCGTATATATTTGAATTTTTTGTTTTGTGTTTACAATAAAAATATTCTATCTATCCTTAGACACACAGACACTTTAATGTTCACACGTAATAAAGAGGACTTCATAATTATGGTTCTAATGCTAAGGTGGACAAAAAAGCGGTATGATCGCTGAAGGCGATACCTTCAAGACAGCACTTGAGTCGTTGTATTATTGCGATAGTAATTAATGTTTGTCAATACGAAATAAACGAAAATCATGTAATATAATAAAATGATGATATAAAATTTTTTGTATAATAATAATATTATTTAATTTTTCGGAATAATACTACGATATCTTTGAACTATTTATTTACAAATTGTTGTCTTTAACTTTATACCCAAAATTTTATAAAATAGTTATATTATTTTTAATGACGTCAAGAAATGCTCAATAAAAGATTATAAATAATATATTATAGCAACATCTTTGCTAACTAAAACGATATTAAATACATAATCTAACAATAAGACGCAACTGATATTAGTATTTAATAAATTTTTATATGTTACATTTACATTAACTTCGGTTATTGTTTTCCTCAGTTATTACATTTTGGCTCACGCACTGTACTTCCGCGATGGTATTAATATTAACAAGAACCAAAAGCCAGGTGTTGCTTATGACCGCAAACTTCGAGAATAAATTCACTTCATCGAGTTCGAAGAAAGCAATAATGTCCAAGCGCTTGATATAAATAACTTATCGGGTGAAAGTTGCTGGATTAAATATGGCAAATTCGACAGTATTCTGGCACAATTCGTATAACTTAAAACGTAATTTTCATAAAGTTAAACTATTTACTTGGTTTGAAGATTATTTTTCAGTAGAAATTTTCTTCTATAATGTAAAATAATAATAATAATTGGTTTTGCTAGAAACATGGCTACATAGATATTAGTATATGGTACATTGATCAGTATGTTTCGGTAAATATTGAGCATGCAAAATATAAAAATGACAAAATTTACCGTTTAGATGGGTACTTATTAAAACTGGTACCTTTTTGGAATAAATTAGAATACATTCTCATAAAAATATTTACCTCCAAAATATGAAACCTGTGACTGTCAGTAACTTAAGCTTTCTAAATAAAGGTTTACATATGTAAATCCAAAGGCCCAGCACCACATACTGCTCTAATACACTTTTTCTGTGTTATAAAAACTTTATTCATATCAGTTGAATTCCCCCACGCTATTGACCAATACCTCAATGCAGATACTACATAATTATGTTAAGTGGTAAGGGAGGTTTGTTCATAAACTATTTATCTCAATTTTTAATGCAAAGACAAAATGGTTGATTCGGTTACAAACTACTATATATGGACTTCCTAATTACATTGGGAGTCGAGTATCAAACCCAAGAATTTAGCCTCAGACATCTCCACGATACTTTCACCATTACAGCGTATATCTAATGGTTTCCGTTTGTTTTTGTAATTTGAAAACAGTACCAATTTAGTTTTTAATATATTTACTCTCAAACAGTTTCGATCATCGAACCATTGTCATTTGTCATGCATTTTATTGCTTCATCTAAAATAGCTTGATATTTTGCATTTTTGTCGGTCTCTGTGTTCACAACCGAAATATCGTCAGCAAAGAGGATACAAAAGGGGTCCCAGTATACTTCCTTGTGGCACGCCAGGAAACAAATGATGTTTGATATGCCAACTAAAGGAATTCTGTATATATTTTTCATCGATTCTCATGATCTCAACACATTGTTTGATATGTGTCAGTCACTAGAGATCCAGTTTAGTATATTTCCCCTTACACCATAGCGTTCACATTTATTTATCCTTAAAATGCCTTAGTCATATTAAAAATATTGCCGAGGCACGCTCTTTATTATTTATAGAATTCAGAATATTGTTCAATAGTTTGATAACAACAAGTATATAACATTAAATTTGCCCTAAAATTTACCAAACGAGAATGCATTATTTTCTCGAATACTTTTGAAAATTTCGGTATAAGAGTGATGGGTAGGGTGTCCCAGCCTACAAGGAGTAATTTTTTTTTTCGAATTTCGGAACGCATACCCTCTATTTTTTTTCCATTTGACTCCAAAAACTTAAATATAAAATATTATTGCGATCGGACAACAATAACCCGTGCCGACTTGACGTCAAAGTTTTTAGTTTAAAAATTAGTATGGAAGCTATAAGGAGATTGTAGAGTTTATTGTTTATTTCAGTAAAATAAACACAAATATAATATTTAATGTTTATTTGTAGTAAAAGAAGCATTAACCATTAAAGTTTTTTTTCAAAGTTAGCTTTTTACAGTCAGGATATATGTTTCTGTGTTCTTGTACGCAACGTAATAAAAATTGTTTTTGCTCCTCTTCAACAGTGATTAAACCATGAAAATCTTGCATTAATTTAATTGCTCTTTCTGCCGTATCATTAACTGCTCTCAGTGTCAGCAGCTTCTTTTTAGCTTGTTGGAACGAATCATCATTTGACTAAGAAGATGGGTTTTTGTTCAGAAAACTATCATCAATTTTGAATCGATTAAATAAGAACTTGCTTTTGACAGAGATGAAGTCATCGATGCTTTTCTCTGAAATCAAAATAGAATGAACGGTTAATAATCATATTCAGGCTCGTCTTAAGCACGACAGGCGCCCGGGTGCAAGTAGTGCTCTGGCACCCCCCAGCCCACTTTTTACACATATTTATATTAGAAACCATCATCGGCGCGGCGCCACCCAACGCGCGGCACCCGTGTACATTGCACACCCTGCACTATAGGTTAAGCCGCCCCTGATCGATCATATTGTATTATTTTTATATTAACAATATTACTTTTAATCATAGAAGAAAAAGCATAATTTACACATAAGACATACCATAAAGTGGGCCACAAAGTTCTTCTTTAGATGCAATGTATCGTTTAATATGGGCTGATGGGTTTTCTTTAGCTAAGTTAGCAACCATTTTAACTTTCGTTTCTTGATCGACTTCATCGTCAAATAAAGACAAAACAGACGCTTCATCTGTCAAGTACCATAAATGCTGGCAAAACTTCTGCAAAGCTGCTTTAGAAATGCTTTTGTCTATTGATTCGTAAGCTTTCATCGACTTCAAAAAGCACAAATCCTGATGAGGTGCTTTTACTGCTAAAATGCATTGGAGCCAGGGCTTGACGTAGGATGTCACGATAAACAAACATACGTCCAACAGTGCTGCTTTATCCCTATTTGAAATGTTGAACTGGGAGCTCAGTAATGATATTTTTAATGAATAAATGGCTCTCGCCATCCATCGAGCTCGGTGCATAGCACCTGGAGGCCGAATCTTAAATTTCTTCTCTGTGTCTCCACCGAGAAATATTATTGATAGCTCAATTAATTCGCGATAGTCGTCTCTAGCTATTTCTTTTATCAATTCAGATCGGTAGAATTCTATCAGTTTATTAATTTCTGAATCATTTAAACAAGATAGTTTTTCTCTACAGATTTCTATTTTCTGGGCATCGACATTCTTCCAGTTTTCTCGGAACTTTTTAAACAGCGGAATGTCTGGGCTTGTAGTTACTTGGCTGATTTTCACTTCAAACACACTTTTTAAAACCAATTCGTAGAAATGGTGACGGCATGCAAAAACAAGCATGTCTCTACCCAGTTTTTGTTCAAGAAGCACACATGCACCATTAATATGGCCTGTATTTGAAGCAGTAGTATCTCAACAGAGAATCTGCACTCTGTCTTCAAGATTCCAGTCGATAATGGCATTCCAAACTGCCTGTGCCTGTTCGCTTCCTGATGAATTAACCAATTTTGGCACAGCGATAAGTTGTTCATTATTATCATATGATATAACTATCGGTAGACGTTCTTCTTTAGATTTACGTGCATCTAAAGCCGGCAATAGTTTGCCATCCCAGTGGACAGTTACCGTATCCGGGACCTTGTTTCTGAAATTAATTTTTATAGCGTTAGCCCGCTTTCTTCGCATTTCTGTACGAATTCTATGGATTGAGGACTTGCTTATAGGAAATTCATCCGTATTATGCCCTAGTGCCTCAATAGTAGCTTCAATAATAAATACAGAATCTCTCACACTTAACTGACACCGATCAAGTGCGGCAACTAACTTCGGAGTCATGAAATTTTTTCGTATACAAATTTTATCTGGTTTGGAGGACATACCACTTGAGCTGGACCTATTTTCTTGTAAAACTATTATTTCAGAATCAGAAGATGATTTTCTTTGTGGATGTTCATAAGATGATGTTGATGGTGCTAATGATGAAAAATATTTAGCACGTCGCTTTTCCTCCTCAATGTTTCTAAGGCGCGGCTTTTCTTCTTTTTCTGTTAATTTTTTGTCCACTCCGGCTAAGTGACCAGGCCGACCTGGTTCTCTTTGGCGCTCCAAGAAAACTCTATCTTCATTTATTTTTATTAACTGAAGCGCATGGACATGAGCAATGTCAAACAGATTGTTTAAGTTTGAAAGAAATTCTTGTGGACGCTGTTTAAATATATCTTGTGTTTTTTCGAATTTTTTTGCAAATCTCTCCAACTTTGGTATAATGAAACTAGTTTCTTAACACAATTAGGTAATGATTTAGTCGGTATACGTGCCTTTTCCCAATAAATAATGCACTCACGAATAGTAAGATTTGCACTTTCATTGATACTTAAATTCACTTCACGAATATTATAGAACAGAACTGCCAGTACTTGTCCATTAGAGGGAAGTTTCGATCCGGTGATTTGATATTTTATGTCCCCTATTAAAAAAATCTCCTTTTTGGAACTCCGTAACTCTACAGACATATTGACTGCTCAATAATAATGCGATTACTAATAAAACAAACAAGTAATAACATGCAATCAGTGCGAGATTTCCGTATCGCCATCGTACACCGTACAAGTACAGACACGATTGTATCGATGCAAGTCGGCACGGGTTGCCATGATCCTAACTTCCTCAAACTTTATTTTTAAAATGTTTTGAGAGCATTCAAACAAAATAAGAGGGTATCAGATAATTGTTTTTTTTTTATTTGATTATACATTTATTATTGATTTTTTTTTTATATCTTGTCATATTTCTATATTTCAACACTTTTGTAGCAATTGAACCAATATTTTCTTTTGGTACATGTGGATGTTTTAATACCCTTTATAATCCATGTATTATGCACCCTTATAAGACACCTTTGTATTATAATTAATTCTAATTTTAATAATTTAGAAGCAAAGATAATAAAATAATAAAAAAATGTTCGTAAAGTATGTCAAAAGGCATTTCACTATCCGATTCATTAAATTATTAACTCAATAAAGGGCAGTCAAACAATCATTAAATTTACAGACATTGTTTTTGTAAACATCTCTTCTCATCGCGTAGCAATAGTTATGCTTTTTTTCAATTTTTTTACTGGAACTTTGAGTCGTATCATGGTCAGATAAATAGATATGGTGTGTTAGGCCCTTTGCGTTTTTTATATTGATTACAATCATATGAGTTTTACATTGATGGTCCATTAATATGAGAAAATAAATTATGATTTAATAGGATTACATTATACTCGTAATTTTCACGTGTTAAATAATTTTTTGAAATGTCAATATTGACGTCACCTGTCATTATAATTCTTATATTTTGATTAATTTTGCATTCACAATGCAAATTTTAATTATTAAGAATTATAATTCTTCTTCAATTTATGTAAAATTGCATTCTAAAGTATGAAACAAAATTAAATCATTTGAGTTTGGGGTCCAATAAATACATACAATTAAAGACTGCAACGTCGGTATATCAATAACACAACATTCGAATGAAGTTTCTATTGATATTTTGTTACAAAGCTCGATAGGACAAAACTCTATACCTTCTTTAACTAATACACATACACCGCCTCGATTTTCGTTCAAACTTGAGAAGCTTGAGAAGAATATTCGGTTCCTCTCCAGACTTGACAAATGTTTTGAAAATTTCCTGGTTTAAAAACGAGCACAAATATACAATGTTAAAAGAAACTACGACTAATATTGAAAAGGGAAGGATTTTTTTTTTATTGGTGCGTCAGGTAAATTATTGAAGAATCTTAATTTATTTTTTATTTCTTCATAATCAATAAATTACCGCGATACGTTCAATTTTAATACCTATTGTCTAAGCCATTACTTGTTAAATTGAAGAAAAAAGGTGTACCTAATATTTCTCTATTATCCGCCTAACGGACTAAATTAATTTCTTTTTTTTTACCTAGGCATCACCACTATATGAATCTGTCATTGTGTCGGTGCAAATCTGACGCAAAATCCATCAAACGTTTCACTGAAGTGTGCATTAGTAAGCTCATCCGTCGAATATGAAGGTTTAGCGGCAGCGGCACGACATTGTCTACAATTTTTTGACCGCTAGCTGCTGGCGCGCTAACCACGAGAAGTCCGCAGGGTGCCATAGTTGCAGACTATTTCTATTGGTGATGAAGTGCCTGATATGCGGCGGATAAACGGGCTGTAGGCAGGCTAGATATGATTTTTTTGTAATCACAAGTCTTCAATTGATATTATCTCTTTCATTACAATTTTTTATGAAATCCATCAGCTATAAATTTTATAATAGTATTTGATCAAACATTCTTTGTTTTACTAGAATCAAATTATTCAAAAGCAATTCTAAAGTATTGCATGTTTCCATGATCCATGGTTAGATAACCTAGCCTCTATCGTGAGCCAATTCAATTTATTTGAACAACGCTTGTCCATCAGCCGGTGAAATTGACTGATGTACTTTCCTTTCTATGTCTATGGTTATATTGTATCGTCTGAACTTTGAATTAGAAATTCCTTACCCGAATACTAAAGCTTAGTATCTGGTTTAAAAGTTTTGATAGCTTCAAGTATTATATGGATTAAGTTAATAAATAGTCAAAGAATTGATTGTGTTAACGAATGTCTTTACGAATACAATAAGTAAGGAGTAAATCTTGAGGTAATGAATAATTGAGAAATTCGCGCCCCGACTCTAAATCGAAGAATTTAGACAAGCCATTTGCTGGCCATCGATGATGTGTCGTTACTGACATTGCTGGAAGAATTGATCAATTGAAGTGGAAGTGGACAGAAAACATAGCTAGAAGAACTGATGGCCGTTGGAGCGGAATAGTTCTTGAATGGCGATCGCGTACCAGACACTCGGTGGGTAGACCTCCAATCAGGTGGACCAATAATTTTATAAATGTTGCGGGAAGTTGCTGGATGGAGACGTGGAGATCAGATGCTCAGCAGTAGGCGTCGAACGACTGTTGATGATGATGATGTGTCAATAGATGACTTTAATCATCATATGTATTTTTTCCTGCAAACGAAATTCATGATTTTTGCAAGACGTAGACAGCACCATTTAAATTGTTGGTTGCAATTAAATTTCCGAGTTCATGAAAGAATGTGACGTCAACACGTGGCCTTACGGGGTTGTTTTTATCATTGCTTCATTGCTCTTATTTACAAGGTTGATTTTTTATTCGAAATTCCTGGAATATCAACAAATCCGTCAGTATGTCATAAAAAGTTTACGGTTTTCTTTGATGCCAAGATAAGTATTGACAATCTTTCGAGATCTCGGTACTATTGTTTTAAACCTGTAATATAAATAAAGAGGTTGCGATACGTGCCGCTGTTAATACTATCGTTTATTTTTACGAGTCGTAAGCTAGGTTTATGGCATGGAATGTTCTCAATATTGAAACCTACTTTTAATTTTGTTACAGTCATTGCCAAAGCTTAAACTATCATTAACGTGGATCTTCTTTGGTTAATTTTTAAATTAGCACTATTTAAAAATAAAAGCAAATACCAAACAAGATTCATAGCTGTTTTTTAAAGGTTGTATTTAAAAGAATACTATGCGTGACCATGCTATCCTTGTGCTTAGAAAAAGAAACTGATTTGTTTTTATAGTTTTTTTTAAATTTATTTATTTCATCAGATAAAAATGTAATCATCGAATTACAAAACGAATTGGATGGTAATATACTTCAATGCTTCTTAAAGATGTATTAGAAAGTCTCTAGATTATCATTACTCCTTCTACTCTCCTCGGCCATTCCATTAATACCGAACTAATTTATTAAATGGAAATAGGAAAATTGCTTGGAGTTTGGGTATTAACGTAAGTGGGGAAACGCTATTTTGTCCTGAATGGGCTTATTTTCACAGTAAATATGTTTAGGGCCTCTGGATTTTTTGGGGCGTTCATCTTTTATTACGATAAAGTTTGTTTGGAATAACCCGGTGACGTATTTTAAGTAGTATAGGAAAACACGAATTGATTGTGGCATTAACGTTTACTTAATAAAATAACTTTGAAATGATTTAATTGCAAGATTTTTGGAAAACTTGAGATAGTTTCTTTTAAACGACATTTCGAATCTTTACAGGTTCCTTGTTTACTGAACTAACCGTTTAAAAAATGTTTCATTAAAAGAGTTAGTAGTATGTGCGTGTGATGTTTTTTATTTTATTTTTCACTGTGCCGTTAATTATAATCTTGCAAAGGCAAAAGGCAAAAGGCTTGATGTTTTTGACATTCGCTGTATCATCCAGACAAAGTAACAATTGTCAAGTACATTGTGCCAAAAAATACTATAATCACTATGATTGTTATAATTTATCAATTCAAAATACTAAACTGAAAAATAATCTTAATGAAAAATGGTTAAAAAAAATACACTTTGTCTCTGGTACTCTGAGATGGGATGATTGGTTAAAGAAAAGTTGTTTTTTTTATATTTTATTTCATGTTAATTCACATTAGATAAATAGTTATTTTACGGGATTATATTTTTCCGAAATATCGGAGACTAAACAAAAATACATTTTAGCAATCCCATAAATATCTTATCTAAATATATTACTGTAATTATAGTTACTTATTCCTTATCAGTATTTTATTTTTCAGTTGATTTTAATTTGTCACAAACGCTTACATAATTGGTTCAGTCTTATTGTCATAATCAATTTAGTTTACTACGTAAATATAGTCGTTATGGGCATGAAGAAACCGAATGACCCACTGGTGGAAGCATAAATACATGTCCGACGTATCAGAACACGGGGGTTGGCTGCCCGCCAGCCTTAACGCCTTGCCGGGCAGAAATACAATCTGTTTTTGATAATAGCCAAGCTGCTAAAGTTCTTGAATCATTTCAATGGATATTTGTATCGTTTTTACAACTGACGATGTTTAAGGTGCAGACTTTTTTGGGAGTCAGTGATAATTCACCACCACACAAACAACCAGATAATTAAACAGAAATAAAAAATATTAATATTTTCAAAAGTGGGATGGGATGGTTGATTGAAACGGTTTTTATAGTATAAAGAATATGTAGAATTGGAACAATGATATTATGTAATAACATTTTTTTTTATGTTTAATGTTTTTACTCGTAATTTTATATTTATAAATTGATATTTTGCACGTCTGCTTCTCGTCCACATATGTATAATGATCCTCCACATTCTCCACTTATAACTCTATAGAAGATACCTCAGTCTTTCGTCTTACTTGCACTGTTTCTTTTATTTGATTTAATTTCCACCTTACTTAACAAATAACAATCTTTAAAACTTCACATTTATATTATTTTAGTATATGGACGCTTCTTAAGTATCAAAAGAGCCGACAATGAGTACCGTAGCGTACGAAGCGTAGTAAAATTATGAGTAATGTTGATTGATTTTAAGTAAAATCCTTTTTGTAAAAACCTAGCAATCAACAGGACAACCAATTAAAATAATTAAAAAATATTTCTTGGAAAAAAAAACGTAACGTTATTACTTATATATCTACTTACTTATTTCATAGAACCAGCTGTTGCCTTGTGGATATTTATTCGGTTATGTGTAAGTTTAGATGCAGACCTATTTATTTATATCCTCTCACGACTATACTAAGCATTTCTTAGTACAGTCGACGCATACCATCTATTAGTTGGAGTCCATTTCATTTTGCTCTCAAGCGCTATCAGTTTTAAAGAAATTAAATCAACAAAAACAATAGCAGACAGCAATGCCTATTGAATATCCAGTGACCTACCGAGTTTAATATACCTTTGCGAATTGTTCTAGCGATTTGATAAGGCGCAGATTCATTGCAGAATGAAGTAAAGACTTGCGGTGAGTCAGAGAAATATAAGACTTCTGTCGAGTAGAAGCGTTTGGATTTTGATTGAACTCTAGTTGTTATGGTGAGAGTCGTGTATGTGGCGTGCTGCACGCAAGCAGGAGTGCATAGACGAATCGGTGCAGTGTGGTTGTCGTTGTCGACCAATATCGATTTCGCCACTGATAAAGATCTTAATTATAGATTTTTACGTCTAATAAAACTTTGATTGAGATATATATGTGTGAGGTAATGTGATTGAAATATCAAAATCTGTAACAAATGAATTTTATTGTTCTGCTATTAACTAAAGTGGATCTTTTTACTGATAAATTGTTATTATCTTGTTATATGTACCAGTGCTAATAATAGCTTTAGATTCTTCAAATAAAGTAATGAAAATGGCATCCATAGCTCTTGATGAGCAGAAGTCTTTCGATATCTGCAGAAACTATCTCGGTAATTAATTAGTCAGCTCCCGCTGCTAACTCCTCGATTTATATCTGACATTAGCATACAGATTGGAAAGTTTATTATCAAGACCTACCACTATTTAGACTATTTGCTTCAGCACATAATTGCTCCAGGACAATATTGAAACTTTTGACTCTGAAATTTCATTATCTTTTTTGTGGAATGGCAGAAGAATATATTTAAATTCACAAAGCGGAGGTTTAAATTGACAAAAATATCGATGATTCTGACAATAATAAGTTTGTCATATTAATATTTAACTGTCCTAATAACGTTTCGAAGTGTGTTGAAACCGTCATCAGTTATGGTTTGCGATGTAGCCAATCGAATTATATAGTTTTGCTTTGTTAGACTCAGCTCTGGAATATGGTCCTAGGTATACCGTGGCAGCGATGAGGGCTCTTCGGTACGTATTTCATTAACGATAACGTTTTCATTTAAATTTATTTGCGATTTTTCTAGAAATAAAGTAAATCTTCTTTTTGGTAAGCAAATTTTATTAAAATGTAACTTCTAAAGAAATCGCGCGTAGAGTTTCACACAAATATCTTCTTATAAGTTCTATGTAATGTATTGTAAAAAAATAACTTCTGTATTTTATTTTCGAATTAGTTATTTCGGAGATCAGGGGGACGAATGGTTGATTTTCGTCAGTTTTATTTAATAGCTTTCTAATTGATTTTTTCCAAGATGTAAAAATAATGTATAGTATGTATGAGATTCTCACAATACCTTTAATTTGAATTGCACATCAAAGAGTTATTTTTAATTTTCTGTACTAACCTCTAAAAGATTTTCTGTTCCATTTCTTGGGTTTGGAACTCACTTATATATTTTATACAGCCATCTTTGGTTCAAAGAATTGCATAATTATATGTACAAATTTGAATTGGCCCAGTAGTTTCGTAGAAAATATGAAAATAGACTGTACAAGACGACAGACAGTCGAGCCACATATAGATGTTATATGGATTCCTTTTTCTTTTTTGGCACGGATACCTTATTTTATTCTGAGACAAAGCAAAGTTCAACTTAAAATGGTTATTCCGGAAAATCTCAACCAGTATTATCCAGACCAAACTTTCTTAAAAAGGTCTCCACCAATTACTTATTCATTACAGAGCAATGCTAACCCTCGACGGCGGGCGCTGATTCGCCCTCCTGCCCGTAAAACAATTAGTGACCTTACTAGAGGTGTCTTCTACTTAATGTTACATTTCTATTGGTACCTCGGCACAGTCTAGGTACTGTTACTTACTTAACGGAGATATTAAACGGGCAAAATGTGTCTGAGTTATACTTGAGCGTTGTCACTTTTAGACATTATGATTCATAGTAACGTTACTTGCTTAAGATAATCGGTATTTAAATAGAAATAATGTAGTTGAGTAGCTTGGTGGCGTAGTGGGTAAGCGCCGCGGCCCGCGACCGTTGTCGTTATGCTTAACGACAACGATCGCTTTCGCAAGGGACGGTCACGGGATGGGTGACCAAAAAATTATAATCTCGAGCTACTCTGTGTTTCGGAAGGTACGCCGTTAAGCCGTTGGTCCCGGCTGCATTTGCAGTCGTTAATACCCTCCAATTCGGATTGGGCCAGCGTGGATCCTCCTTTACCATCCATAAGGAAGGCCTGAGCCCCTGCAGTGGGAACGTAAAAGGGCTGCCGATGATGATGATGAATGTAAGTTAAATTTTTCAAAGCGTCCGAGTTCGATTGCTCAAATGAGAACTAGTTTTTTTTGTATGAATGCGGTTTTTCTTGTCTAAAATTGACGACATGGTTTCTAAGAACAGAAAGCTCACTCTTGAACGCAATTTCAATCCAATCAAATAACGATCTAAATTTTCATAGAATCTTACCTCGTCCTCTGGAAACATAGACTCGAAACTTACTCAATGTCAATTAGTTTTTTCGAAACCACGCAATATCGAAGCAATTGGTGCTAGTGTACCAAATCAAGAGTATGAAATGTTACAATTGCGTTCAAGAGTAAGCATGCAGATATTCGTATGCATTATAGTTTGAATTTCTTATAGATAGATAGATAAAAAGTTTATTTCTCAGCAACACACAATTACATCACTTATTAAACATTGACATGATAAAAGAAACAAAGAAGAACAAGAAGCAGAAATATACCTGTGTGCAGCAGTTGAGAAAAAGGTCTAGGCTCGGTGCACTAAAATCATCTAATGCAGATGAAGCACCGGTTTTCAGCCATCACCCTGAATGAGATGAGCGGGGATAAAATATTTTTTTTAAATGAATTGATGAATATAATCATGAAAATATAATGTCAGAAATAATATAAATAGAGATAAAAATGGTACGATAAAAAAAATTTTTTTTCGGGAAATAAAAATAAAATATAATAATAATAAAATAAAAGGTATGTTAAGTATAGTTCATAATAAATGATAGTATAGTGTCAAGATTGTAATATTAAATGTCAAGATTGTAATATTAAATGTCAAAAAGGTAGCACGGGAAATCCAATTACAAACATCGATGACTATGACTCATAATTGTTTCCACTTTGCCCATACTCACCTTTCTACCAATTTTCTTTTTGACTTTGTAGAAAAAGAAAGAAAATACTAATGAAAAATGCTTATAAAATCCATTTTTCTCTCGTCCATCCATCCATCCACTCTGAGATGGGATCCCATCACATGGGATGGAGTTTTTCAGTATGGCATTGTGAATGAAAAATTGATCAAAAATAATAATATAATATATTAATTAACAATTACCGATTTTTGCTAACGTGAAATTTGCAAAAAATAATATACTTCTGTGATGGTAAATTATTTAAATCCTTAATATTTCTGAAAGTTGTGGAAAGAGGCTAATACTATATTAGTTGCACTCTGAACTCTTAAATATTAAGCCAGTACCCAGAAGTCGAAAGGTTTTGATCCCAGTCAAAACCCTAACTGGATTGTGTGGCCCTAAGTAATTACTTAAACTTGATGTGAACTATGACTTACGTTTCTATTATGCTGTTGTTTTTAACAAGTTTAAAAATAGTTTTTAAAACGAGGTTGAAAGTCAATACTTCGTTTACAATGATCGAAGAAAAAACGTCAGATAGAGACATCAATCTTTAGTTTCTTACTTACTTTGTTTGGGAGTGGAAGTTTGTATAGGATTTGAAAACGTTACCATAGTAACGATTGGTTACTATTCAAATTGTCTTGTAATTATATCCGTGTCATCGTGGCATGATTTGAATAGATTTCAAAATAAACCCTATCGACCACGCGACTGAAGCCGCTGGCAGAAAACTAATATTTAATATTTTTTGTGTTATCATTTATTTAAAAATATAAATACCACTTAAAAGCATGAAATAAGTTCAAATAAACAGTTTCCTAGTACTTGTATTTCTAGAATAGATAGTTACTTACACTGTCAATCATTTTAATATGGTCGATACATCCAAACTCAGTGCAAATTATTGTAGTGTTGCTATTTCAGTCCAGTCTCTTCTTACTTTAATAATACTATACATACCTTATTTGTGTCACTACTATGCGCCACTACGAATTCTGATAGCTGATTAGTAGCTCGGTGGTGTAGTGCTAACTTTCGCAAGGTTCCTAAAAATTATTATCCCGAGCTACTCCGTGCTCTGGTTGGCAAGTTAAACCATTTGATCTGGCTACATTTACAGCTGATAACACCCTCCAATCCGCAATCCCCACTGCAGGGGCTCAGGCCTTCCTTATGGATGGTTAAGGAGGATGGGCCTTGACCCTCTATTAAGCAATTTTCGCAAAGGTAGGTTATAGGATGAGTGACCAAAAATGACGAGCTCCTCCGGGTCTCAGAAGGCACGTTAACCCGTTGGTCCTGGTTGTATATGCTGACGTTAACAGCCACCAATCCTCACTGGTTCTGGCCCATTCTGCCCTTTCTCTCTATTTCATTCGATTCCATTCGTACGGAAGGCCTGAGCCCTAGCAATGGGGGCATTAATAGGTTAATGATAATGAAATATTAATACACACTAATGAACTCTAGATTTCTCTTCAAGATACATACAGCAGTTAAATAGGACACCATCTTCGTATAAAAATTTCAATCTTTTTGAAATTTATCTTTAATAGATTAAAGTTAGGGAAAAATAAATAACTCCACGTTAAATGAATTCCGAAAATATTGGACGTTCTGACGCAAATACTTCCTTCCTTCGAAGTTTACGTTATATTTTTAATTAAATACATTTTGAAATTAATTAAAAGTAACTTTGTTCGAGAGTGAACATTTGGAACGACTCAAAGTTGTTCGATATTTTAACAATATTATTTTTCTTTTTAGTTTAATGAGTTTCAAAAGTATATTCTACATCCATCGAATCCAACGATAATAGTTTTAGAAATAAGAATATTTTTTTTTTCTTATTAGTATAATAATAACATTTCGAAGTGTTAGTATAACAAACACTTATCATGAGAATTATTTAAGACCATAAAACTAGTCCGCCATCTTGGTTTTGGAATGAAGTCATTAGTAGACCTCCTCATTTTATAGGCATGTTATATTGACAAATAAATATGTAAAACCTGTAAATAAATATTAGATATTAGCTCAGATCCCAAATGAAATAGCATAATAGAAATTTGAACATCGAAAGATATGAGATAATATACGAAAATTTAGTTTTTATATTGACGCACCAGGAGGGCCTAAGTATGAGCTCATATAGCGACGCTTAATCCGTGCAGCGAGCGTGACACCACTGTTCTAAAAGTTCGGTAACCCCCGTGTTTCCGGATGCCGCTCCCAACTCAGGATTACAGGATTTTTTTGTGAAAAGACCTCCGAGCTTAGATAAGCATGCGTACTCTTAAACGCAATCGCAATCGATCAACATTGCAGACGTTATACTCTTGATTTGGCACACTAGCACCAATATGCTCAATACAGCGTGGTTATTGAATGCACTCGATGGCGCAATTACTAGCGCGTTTGGTCTGTGAAACGGTTGTAAAGCAACTTTGGCATTGACCGATCGCACGTTAGGTGATAAAAAACTTATCATCCCAAATTCCTGCGTGCTTCGAAAGGCACGTTATGCTGTTGGTGCCGGCTGCAGATGCAGTCGGTGATACCCATCAATCCGCGCTGAGCCTGCGTGAAGGGTTTGATTATATCCATTAAAAGCTCGTGATAATGATGATGATTGAATTAATAAATTGACATTGAGTAAGTATTGAGTCTTATATTTCAAGAGTACGAGCTAGGATTTGATGAAAATTGAGATCGTTGTTGAATTGAATTTGACATTGATATTGCGTTCAAGAGTAAGCCTGCTACTCGGTAGTGAAATCACTGAGTAATATCACCATTGAGTTGTGTCATCACTGAGTTGTGTTTGTGTTATCACTGAGTTACCTTGAAACCTGCGTTGAAGAATAGAGCTTATAATAGAATAGTCATGCGTTATTTAGATATGTGCACAGTTGATGAAAGGAGGAGCTCGGTGTCGCAGTGATTAGCGCGCTCGGTCTGCGATATGTCGTTAGGCAGCTTTCGCAATAGCTGATCAATAGGATGGTGACCAAAACTTATTATCACGAGCTCCTCCGTGCTTCAGAAAGCACGTCAAATCACTAATCCGCACCGGCCCCACGTGGTGGATCATGGCCCATTCGATCTCATTAATAGGGAAGGCCTGAGCCACAGTAGAGGTGACATTATTAGGTTGGTGATGATAATTGGGACTCTCATCACCGGCGTTATCATCACCAGATAGTTGGTACATAGTTTAGTAGCAATAGAATCTATTACAAATTTTTGTAGCTAAGCTATCATTTCACACAGCTGAATTATATAGCACATTTGTAAAGCGGCACCTGAAGACTAAAATCCGATACATCTCCAAACCTTGAACTGTTAATTTGTTTCGATGACGGACGACAGGTGGGCGCACACTGTAGCGTGATTGTGTATTCATGGCGCCATTTGCAATTAAAAGATTTGGCAAAGTTGACGTTTTGGAGGGCCAACTTGCGATCTTCTCCCTGTTCAGTAAAAAATGGAAACTTAAATGTTTTGATGTAAAAAACTATTAACATTTTTGTTTTAAATTCAAAAGAAATCATTATAGGTGGTTGTGGGTATATTATGTCATTATATAAATTAAATTTTGCTATTCCTCGTTAAGTCAAATATTTGCTTGCAACGTCACAGCATTGTGTTTTTTTTTGGTAATGATAATAATTTAGGGATTTCTTCTCGTAAAACTTCAAGTTACCCAAAGAAATAGATTAAACCACATATCAACCACAGTAAAGATATCTTTGGAAAGTATACCTTTGATTTAGAATATAGAAATTCGGTTACTATAAATCAGTACTCTGTATTGTGTTCAGTAGCTTAGTTCTGCATTAATTTGTAAATTCTTATGTAAATCTATGCATTGTTGTGTCTAAAGGAGGCCTTTCGGGCTTCCGTTTTAGCAAAAAGCTTTGATTAATAGTCGACTCGAAAATTCGTCGTTTAATATTCATGTTACCAAATCTTTCTCTATATATGCATAGTAACTTTGACGGCGTAAATGGGCCGGGTGGCGTATTCCGTATTCCGTTTAGGGTGGCTGCCGACGGGCGCCTTGTCTTTTTATTTAAAAAAATGCAGCTTTTTGCATCGGATTTTACTGTCTGCCAAACTGAAATGCTGACTGTGGATTAACTCGACAATTTTACATAATATTACACTCATATAGACTGGCACACAAACATGAAATTTCTATTTAATCCTCTGCAGAATAAAAAAATCTATACATATATAGAAGGAGATGTCCTGACATACTGACTGAGAGACATAGCCTGAACCGCTGGAAGTAGAGACTTGAGATTTGGAAGGTTACTTTTAAATTTTTCATTGTAATTATATCCTGTTAAGAATCGATACTCCAAATATACGTTCCCCAGAGACCATGCGTGCGAAGCCGCTGGCTTAAAGCTAGTATAGTATTAGTCATCTTCTTATCTTAGTTTCTTTTGCTAGTTCTCTCATAAAAGTTTCCTACGTATAGGGAGGGTTAAATAAATAATAATAACACAGTAAATCAAGCTTTTCAATTACTAACCCTATGAAACCCTATTTTATTATAATCATCATCAGCCTTACGACACCTGCTGCTGACTAGTTGCTAAGCATAGGACTCCCTATATCATCAATAAATAATATAAATATGAATGTGTCCAATAAGTATTATTAGACTAAAGCTATCGGTTTTTGTAAGTCAAGATGTTACTTATATTATAATTAAACGTCAAAAGCAGTTTATACCCATGGGGGACCTGTGATGTTATGTCGCTAGACATTATTCGAATACCCGCATGATTCTGCGTTATGAGATTTTGTACAGCCAATGGCAGGAATAAACCAGCTTCGATCTAGTACTGTCGTATTTTATTTATTAGTATATACACGAGGACCCTTATACCCAGCAGTGGGCGTCAAATGGCTGATATAATGATGATCAGCTTATTAATAACAGTAAACATAAACAATTTAATATTAAAATAAAATCGTGGGAAATAATATTTACGATAACGACCTATGTGGCCGTGTGGCTTGCTCTCCGATTTCAAGGTACTACCATCTCTGAGGTCCCTGCACGCGTAGCATGACGAACTCGAGAACTTTTTGTCTACACCCAAACGTCACTTTTCTCGGGTCCGCTCATACAACATATCACTCTCGACCCGAGAAAGTGACATTTGGGTGCTGGTTCGATTCCCGGTAGGGTCAATGTACTGTGATACCTTCGTTGTTTTAGATTTCCAAAATAACATGTACTTGAGTTAGTTTGCTTAGAATCTGTGAGATGTATAAGATATATTCTAATATTTATTGCTTGTGCGTATAATTTTAAGACGTCCACTTTTCTGTCTAGTGTTCATAGAGAATCGGCCATAAAATATAATAAAACCGATTTATAAATCACTCGAGCTTAGTCATTCAAAAGTTGATATAGCATGTTAAGACCTAGACCCAGATGTTCGAAGACATAAATAATAGAAACTTGTACCAATGGACGCCCGTATGTCGCCGACCTTAGTTCCACTGAATACTTACCATTATGATAATACTTTCTTGACGCAAACATATTACACGCGTTCATATTACAACGAAGTACCTAAGATGATTTTACCAAAGCTTAAAATTACATTTTAAACGAGTCTAAGTTACCGTTATAATATGATATAATGTTTATGTGTCGACAAAGGCATATACAATTTTGAAATCCATGTTTGCAGAAAGCGTAGAATTGTGTGATCAAGATCTTATAATTTCACAAGTAGAACAAACTAAGTTAGATTCAATATTCAAAATGAATAAGGTTTATTAACATTCTCACGATATAATGTTATTGTTTTTAGTATACCGTATATAAAAGGTTTCATTGCTGTTAGAATATCTCTGTTGTCTCTGTTTGCATGTCATCTTCTTCATTTAATGATCGACCTCGCAAATGCTGGGGCACCTGTCTGTTTTTGACGCTAGGAAATCCGTTACTCATACCCGCTGGCCCCTAGCGCTTTTGTTGGCTGTCTCGCATGCGGACTAACCCCAGAATAAGGCTAGTCAAATAGGAGTATACCCACTAAAACCTAGCGATGACCCTTTCCATGGAGACGAAGCACGGGGACGTCCCGAAGAAAACAACCTACCAATTGTTTAAGTAGTACGGAGCCTAATGAATAGTTTTCTGACTCGTTCTCGCTGGGTTTTCCATTTGCCCTTTACAAATCAATAGAAAAATGTGTAGTGTATACTAATATTGTAATAAGAAATTATGTTTGTTCTTTACTCTAACATGCATGAAAGAATATTCGATCGGATTTGGGTAAAGCTCGGTACACAAGTAAAACTTTAGTTAGACGTATATTTAAGTCATAAGTGGAAAAAAATATACGTCACTTTCGAGCAAATAATATAAACTCCTTCTTTTCAATATTGAGGTCGGTTAACAATGGTAAGGGGCCATCCATAAATTACGTCACACGTTAGGAGGACTGTCGACGAACTGTGACATTAGAACAATATTTAGTAGAATTTGTATTGACAACCATGTGACAGAAGGGGGGGGAGGGGGGTTAAAATCATGAATTTTGTGTGACGTAATTTACGGACGGCCCCTAAGTGCCAGTCTTAGATCACATAATATCTAGCCAGTGTTCAGTGGTGGTATACCTCTAGAATATTTTATGTGATTTCTAACATTTACCAATATCGGTTTTATTTTATAATATTGATAACCCATTTGAATAATTTTAAGAAATAGCTTTAACCCATAGAGACAATAGAAATTCCACCAAAATACTTAATGTAAATTGTTACCAAGGCGACAGATACCATATGGCTCGCACCGGCTAGCATAGAGATCCAATCAAATAAAACCTACTTCAAAAGATAATAAATGTTTTGTTTCATTGAAGCGTAAAGAACAGCCTCGAGTTCGTTGTCGAAATCGAAATAGCGGCTTGAGGCATACTTGTATTAATATTGTAGTAAATCAAGGATGTTACGTCGTGGGACCGATTCAAGAGGACGTTTATACTAAAAAGTACCATTTTGTAATTTTATTAGAAGTGCATGGAAAAACGAAATAATCTCCAAATAAGCAGTAACTAAAAATGAGATAATAATACAGATTACATTATATAGTATTAACTGAGTCAAAATGTAAAATTATAACAAATGTACTTCATCATCAGCCGGAAGACGTCCACTGCTGAACATAGGCCTCCCCCTTTGAACGCCACGACGGACGACATTGCGCCAGCTGCATCCAGCGGCCGCCCGCGACTCGGACGATGTCGTCCGTCCATCTAGTCGGGGGTCGACCCACGCTGCGTCTTCCGGTTCGTGGTCTCCACTCGAGAACTTTTTGTCCCCATCGGTTATCGGTTCGTCGAGCGATGTGGCCTGCCCACTGCCACTTCAGCTTACAAACTTTGCGAGCTATGTCGGTCACTCTAGTTCTTTGGCGAATATCCACGTTTCGGATCTTATCGCGCAAAGAAACCCCTAACATAGCTCTCTCCATGCCTCGCTGAGCGACTCTGAGCTTCTCTAAGAGGCCAGCAGTTAAGGACTACGTTTCAGTGCCATAGGTCATCACTGGCAACACTAATGTACTTAGAAAAATATAATGTTTTTTCTTTCTTGTATAATATTCACCATTTATTAAATTACTTCCGTATTGAAGATTGCTATATTTACATTAGCCGAGGGCTTTTATTGTATACTTTACATGATCGTAGGTATTTGATATTAATTAAAAGGAATAATAATATTAACATTATAGTTTATTACACTCAAGATGATAAAATATAAATATATAAAAACATCACATACATTGCTCAGATTCCAAGATGAGTAGCTAAAGCCCCCGTATTATGGAGTATCTGAGACAACGAAGGTACCACAACACCCAGACCCGAGACAATATAGAAAAGTTCATTTTCTACATTGACCCGACCGAGAATCGAACCCGGGACCTCAGAGATGGCGACACCTTGAAACTGGCGTGCGAACCACTCGGCTACGGAGTTCGTCAATATTTACTGGAACTTATTATTTAAAAGAATTAGTACACAAATGGCGGCTCTATTATTAACTCTTCTGGCAACCTGTGGTGAAAATGGATAACAAATAAAGAAACTATGGAGAGTGGATGCAATATTGAGAAGTACATATACATTATTTTATTTATATTGATATAATAAATAAAATAATGTATACATACGAAATTGATTAAACAGTTTTACAGTTAATTTATAATATGAAAGTTAGTTTTAAGTATGTCAATATTTAAATAATAATTTTAAGAAATAGCTTGACGTAAAATGTATCTTTTGCAATGATAAAATCGTTCTGCCACCATATTGTCCTAATTCTTTTACGACAGAAATATGAGTATGTATGATCTATATTGTTCATATATACATCTACGTATTCTATGTACGAGTATATGTCGTATACATAAGTGTTTCTATTTGGTGTGTAAATTTTACTATTTTTTTTTTATAAATGGTTATTAATTTGTCTCAAATGTTATCACTAATATTTACCCCGGTCTTCATTGGTAATATCTTTCTCCGTCCACTGGTGACGAAGCCGCCAATTGTTAAAAAATGAACTACTTTAAGTTTATATCAGTCAATTGTGTAACGTTAGCAATAAGAAAAATCTGTTCTATTCCATCATTGGATGCTGATTCAGTCTCGTGATCACTTTGTCTTTATACAGTCTTATTAACTTAGGGATCTTATGATATTATCAATCGGTGTTAAGTGGTCCCTCGATAATGTCCAGGCTCTGGTGTCTCTGCCAATAGTCCGATGTCTTAATAGTCGCCAAAATCTTTGATGTCGGAAACAGATGCGTAGTAGTTGGGCAACCTCAATTAAAGAGGTGAGTGATAAGTTTAATAGGGTTGCCTTCAATATACTGCCATTTTTTTCCAAATATATAAAATCTTATAAGTTTGCAACTTTTTAGATTTCTCTATCTTATAAGCGTGTTCATAATAGGAATGACAACTTAAACACATTTTTTTTCACAATCATGAAATTACGGCGATACATTTAGTTAAAATGTTACATGACTTCACGCTTTTGTACATTTTCTATAAAAATATGACGTAGCGAGCCCCTCGACTTTATTGCCTGTTATAAAGCTATTTCTTGTTTAATTAAAGTAAAAAAACAATACATATTTAATATTTTTCTATTATCTAACATATATCTGTTAGATAATTAAACTAAACAAAGTTTCTTTTTTCATCCGTCATTAGAGTTTTAGTTGCGAGACTGTAGTGATGTAACCAAATACGCATGGTATCTGATACAATGCCACAGTGTGAGTATCAACCAATGGTAGAGCAATTAAAAATACCTATTCTTGCAAGTATACCGTATCTTCCTATAGGATACCATAACCGAACTCGTGTCTTTGTCTATCTGTTCGTTTATTACAACCAATTTGCTCTGCGATTTTCATGCATCCTGAAAACCCGGAAAACCTGTAAATTAAATAGGAAATGTTTTTAAAGCTAAATCGTGATACATATCAAAGGAATTGTTATGAAAATGTAAAATGTAATGGTTTATGGGTGCAAAAAATTATTGTATTTAAGTTTTCATTTTATATTACAATAAATAATAAAAAAAATGTATATATTTAATAACTTTGAAAAGCACTTATTAAATATATATGGAAAAAATCTATTTAGGGAAAGAAATAAAAAAATGGGTATTTCTCATTTGTTAAAAAAATATTTATTTAATTACTGAGCATGAAAACTACTGAACTTATTAGCTCACAGCCCTAGAGTGATTCGTGTAATATGAAGCGGCAATTCAAACTCTCTTGAGAATTAGTTAGTGATCACCTAAAATGTGGTGAGCCTGTAAATTTATAATAATCTATTCTAACGCAAATATCTTATTGCACAATTGATAATTGCTTAAATATACATTTAAACATTAACGTGAGCGGAGTCGGTTAATACATAAATAACGTATTCAAATTGTTAATACAAAATTAATTTACTTGTTACCTGATTTCGAGTTTACTGCGATGACATTCAAAACTGATCTATTATCATCTAACAGAAAACAACGAGACAGACAGACAAAAACAATGATATATTCAGATTATACATTTTTGCGTGTATATGACTGGCCCTTGTGAAAGTTGCGTAACATGACTTCGATTTTTTAAGTTTCTTCAGTGAACCACATCAATTGTATCTTAATGCATGTCCATTAGTTCCCTCCTAACTTCTAAATTACCCAGGATTTGGCAATTGAAGTATTTATAGTAGCGTCTTGATCGTCCAAATCTAGATCTCGACTACTTTACAACACACGATTCAAATTCAATTCAAATTATTTATTCGGCGCATGCACATAGGCCACTTAAATATAATAAATAATCAAAATAATTAACAATAGGATATTCAACATTATGATACACGAAAGAAATGAAAAAGCACCACTTCTATTTAATCCATTTCAAATTTCAGTAATCGGGTTTTAGGTTCTCTAATTTAATTTTGTATTTGTCAAAGATTATCACCTTCGTCAGTGGGATCACCTTCATGGATGAAGCAATCCATAAAAGTGATACTACCCGCTATAAATACCATTGCAGAGAGCAGTCCTCTTTCATTCTTCGTGGATCTGTCGTGGTGTACAACCGTTAGATAGAACAATGCCAGTATGACTGTTCTTATATTGAATGAGTGGTTCTTATTTATTTGAAGTACAAGATCAAAATTCGTTATTTGCTGTTCTAATTATTGGTAAAATGCTATCCAAAAGTATATTAGTGTTCTGAGGTGACATGATCTTATTATAGTTATTAAATGATAATATAAAGTAGATAAATATCAAATAATTGACAATTTTAAATAAAGTAACGTAACTATTATATTATTTCCAATCAACCGTATGCCTTCATTTTAGAAAAAAGCTGCGCATAGAGTGGAACGCTTATTTGCACCGCGGATGCGCCATATAAATCTCTGATAACGACCACTTTGCCTCTCCGAAGCCTCTAAATTACACCAACAGGCACCAAATGAAATAGGCTGACGTATATCGTGTCAAAATTAACCGTCGAAATTAGGTCAAGACGGGAGCGTGTTAGACGATGTGAACGTAGGTACCGTTTCTAATTATAAAACAACTAGCTGTTTTCCCCCGGTCCGGGGTCTGTCCGATAATTTCGCAGGCTATTTAATTCAAACAAACAAATAAATATTTCGTCTTTTTAACATTCTTCTCGATAATGGGGCTCAGGCCTTTCCTATGGTATCTTATGAAATCGGATAAGGAGAATAAAGGTCCTGTGCGGTTTGGTGGGTGTCAACGACTGCAGATCCAGCCAAGACTAACGGCTTAACGTGCGATCCGAAGTACCGAGGAACTCGAGTTAATATGTTTTTGGTCACCCATCCTATGAGCGGCCATTGTGAACGTTGCTTAACAATCGTATCGCAGACCAAGCACGGTAACCATTGCGCTATAGCTCGTATGTTGTAATACTTCTGGCCGTTTTAGTACGATTTGGGACATAAGAGAGAAGGTAGTATAATGTGTGCTCTATTTTTCGATTGCAATACACGAACCCCCTTTTTCAGTCAGCTGTCATTAATTTCGATGATAAATTAATTTTCCCAAACGAACTTTCTGGTTGTACAGTTATAAAACGGTGCATTTTACATTCAATTACATATGTGCATTTAAATCTTAAATATTATACACCACAATCTCAATTCTAAGTTAAAGAGCTAAAGCCCTTGTGTTGTGTAAATCTGAATCAACAAAGACAACAAATCTATAAAAAATGCGAAATAATATAGAATATTTAAATTTTTATCTGAATTTGACGACCTCCGTAGTCGAGTGGTACGCATACCGGTTTCAAGGAGTCGTTATCTCTAAAGTCCCGGGTGCGATTCCCGGTCGGATCAATGTAGAAAATTGACTTTTTTTCTATATTTTTTCGGGTTTGTGTATCGTGTTACATTCGATGTCTCAGATGCTCTATAATACGGGAGCTTTGCTACTTTATAATCTTAGCAATGTATGTGATGTTATCTAATTTGTTTATTTGAATCCACAAACGCTGTGATGACTACAATATGAAGGAAAAATCGCCGGCGAATTCCTCTGTATTGTAAATTGTACAGTAATTAATGCTTACTATAGATTTTTTAATCATTGATACAAACCTTTTCGCCAGCGCTAAAGGCTTCGCCCTCGTGGTCTTGTATTATACATATCACCACCACCATCACCAGCCCTTTTACGTCATCACTGCAGGGGCTCTGGCCTTCCTTATGGATGGTTAAGGAGGATGAGCCATGACCCTCCACGCTGCACGGTGGGCAGAATCGGTCGTTATCGGATCAAAAATGTATAACTTCATGATTTTTTGTAGTACCGCAATGAAATTTGGTACAAATATTCAGTGAGGTTTAGAAATTCAAATGATGTATAATTTGTAGTGTTTTTCTATAACATATATGTATGTTATATGTCATAGAAGCAAAAAAATGGGAAAAACACAAAAATAAAATGGTAAAAAAAATAATTCTAAAAGAAAGACAAGTTTTAATGACTAAAAAGGCTAAAACTATGGTTAAATACAAAATTACCCAATTAATAAAAAATACAAAAAAAATTTTTTGCTGAACAAACAAACTATACTAGGCCTGTAGCTTCAGAGATTGATATAACTCGTTACAAACATTACTAATAACTAAATATCAATATTATTTTTATTTTGGTAGGTAGTATGGTTTTCTTAAACTTGTTATATATGGATCTGACGTGCACAAAAGCATTTTAAAGACATCTTCATTTGTTGCAGACCGGGAACATTTTTTGGCATGATGAAGTCGCATGTTTCTGTAGTCTTTGTTGCGAGACTCTTGTGCGTCTTCCGACAGCTGTCCAATAGGATTATCTTATTATCTAGTAATTTCTCACGCATAACGAGTGCAAATTTGATAAGATTCCTTTGTTATCGCTAAATAAATAAAATATTCCAAAAGTAATATAATTATTGTCCTTGTGAACGGTGTCTGAGACCGCAAAAGATACTGATTTTTATTTTCCGCCTTTTCACATATTATTTCTTATATTTTCTAAAACCGCAAACTTCCGCAGCTGTTTTTTTTGTATTCTGTTACTAAATAGTTAGACTATCAATTAACATAAAAAGTTGCGCGCGGGGAGTCATGGGTAATATTGAAAACCTTAGACGAAAAAAAAGAAAAGTAAAAAATAAGGTATGCCACTTTTTAATTACTTACTGACATAATTGTCGCTGCTTTAGAAATTAAAAAGCTGTAACGTAATAAGCATGAAATAACCTTTCAAAAAATGTATAATACTGCATATATGTACCCAATATATATTGCACAATATGGTTTTGAAACATGTATATGCGTAGACTCGAGTTCGGCACTCCCGTCTTCTATGTACTTCTACCTATGAAAAAAATGAAACTTCGTGCATTTTCGATAAAAAAACTTAATGAATATTATAATTCGATTATTTGAGATCCTAATAAAATCACCAAATCAAACAAATTATGATATTCGTAAAAAGTATTTTTGATATGCTCTTGTTCTACCATTTTCCACGGTGCGCTGGCCCAATGCGGATTGGAGGGTATTAACGACAGCAAATGCAGCCGGGACCAACGGCTTAACGTGCCTTCCGAAGCACGGAGTAGCTCGAGATAATAATTTTTTGGTCACCCATCCCGTGACTGACCCTTGCGAAAGTTGCTTAACGACTACGATCGCGGGCCGCAGCGCTTATCCACTACGCCACCGAGCTACTCGATTATATACACCTTCATTTTGATTCACTCTATGTTGAAGAAAACCGCATTAAAATGAGGTGTGTAGTTTGAAAGATATCAGCGTACACACATCGAGAAGCGATTTTGTTTATTACTATTGTATAAAATATAGATAAGTAATGTTAGAAATTCCCAATTAATTATATTCGCTTGTCTTAAAAAAAAAAAAAAAATAATGTGGAACTGTATTTTTGTCTACAACTCTATTATTATGTACCATATTCATTTAATAAATGATTTATTATTTACGTTCACTGATTCTCAAAGTAGTCTATAACGACCACTGGGGGTCGACAACGACGTAAAATTTAACGTCTGTGAGATATGAACGATCCACGACGACTATGGAGTGAATTTTGCCTTTAATTGTTCATAAAAATTAAACAAAAACTTATCGATAAGTGATTAAAACTTTTTGTTTTGTATAATATATTTTTTGTTTACACTTTACTACAGTTAGAAATCAGTGAAAATACATTGAAAATCAATGAATTTGCGTTAGTGTTTCATTAGGTACGTTATACACTAATAAATGTGGCTTACGTGACAATAAAGCTTGAGAAAGTCTGACTCATATGATTTATGAATCTAGAATGGATATGTACCGTGAAGCAGCACGCGTGGAGGATACAAATGTTTTATTTAGAGTATCTTAGCTTAGAAGTAAACTGGTGCGTGAATATATTATATTATGTTCCACAGTAACCCCTGGTGTGTATTTTTTGTATTATATTTATTACTATCTTTTATTTTTATTCTTGTGGAAATTTGATTTAATAATTATTTTTTAAGTGTCTCAGGGTGCATACTCTTCATGGAACATTTATCATTAATGGAGGCTGAAGTTGCGAAATTGTATATCTGTTAATACAATATTGAAATGTATTACTGTTGATATTGAGTGCTTCTTACTCTGCATTACAAATATCTTGCCCTCCCGTTACATCACCTCACCTATCTAAAAAGAGTTTTTCGGCGATTGAGACCGCATTAACCCTAAACGTGGTCCCAGTTGCAGGATCGATTTAATTTTTATATTTTCCTTATAGCGACTAGGACTATACATAAATGAACAAAAAATCGAAAACCAGTACATTCAAATGAAAAAATGCGATTCGAAATATTTTTTGTACATGTTAAAACACTTTTTAATAAAAAAAAGCTTTTTCTTTCATTATTATTAATCAATTTGCCGGATTGCCGGAAATCTCTCTAAATACACCTTCCGTATTATTATAATACGAGAACTAGAGTTAGTACTTGGTTTAAAAAATGGTTTATTTAAAACATTTATCATTGACAGTGCAAATTGACACTGACAGCAGAGAAAACGTCATATGAAACATGTCAACTAATTTTGTTCGGATAATGGCGAGGACCTCGCTGCCGCAGTGGTTAGCTCCTTCGGTCTGTGAAACGGTTGTTAAGGAACTTTCGCGAAGGCTTGTCGTAGGAGGGGGTGACCTGAAATTTACTATCTCGAGCTTCTCCGTGCTTTAGAAAGCACTTTAAGCCAATGGTCCCAGCGTTAACACTCATCGATCCGCTCTGCATCCGAGTGGTGGGTCATTGCCCGTTCTCCCTATTCGATTTTATTCGGTCTATCTGTTGACGACAGCTTTACCGACCTCTTTAGGTAACGGTTTTTATAAATATATTTTTAAATTAGAATATGACTTTTGTCAATTATTGGTTCTTTGCTGTCTGCCTTGTGTCTTGTGCTTTTATACGTTATTCATAAATAAATCTTTTTCTTTGCTAAAATTATCTTATTATTAAATTATCTACAGTCCATTGTGCTGGCGGTCGATATACACCATCAGTAGGGAAGACCAGAGCCACAGCAATGGGGACATTCGTAGGTGTGTAATGATAATGGTTGAATCTTGGTACTACAGTTATATCTCGTTTTCTTATAAGATGGCTTAAAGTTTAGCCAAACCATAAATTCGCTGATTCGGTAAACAAAGTGAAAATACTCGTACTATAAACACGCCGTGTATTTCACAATGTTAACATAACCGTCGTTCTTTTACTTTTAGAACAGCGCAAGTTGTAAATCTGAAAGATTCTTGTGACATTAATATTCTTACGTCTAATATATCATTGCACTGCGTTGCTTTGTTCTCTGTGTCAAAAGAATGTTCCTGGAAATGAACCGATCGAAATATAGGTTTACGAGTTTTCTTGGTACAAACAATCCTGTATTACTTTGATCGGCTGTGACAATGTGTGCAGCTGTTTTAGTTTTGTATATTGTACAGCTCGCAGCACATGCATGCATAAATTTGGTAGATGCTGCTAGAATCCTGCTTCATAATGAGGGAGAAATAGCGAAGCAAAATATCACTAGAACCAATAATTTATCAAAATGCAAATATTTTCAAATTCTAAATTCATTTGAAATTGTTGATTCTTAAGTTTGCTGTGATTTAATATTAATATGGCAATTTATAAGAGTATTAATCAATAAATTTAAAACAAAATTATGTCATAAAATGACGTCACCATAATAAACGAAGCCATTGAAAGTAAAAGAAATGGATCCATTAATATGCCGTCTCAATTTCAGAAGCCCCGACTTCACCCGAAACTCCACAAGTGAAGGTAAATGAAAATAAATTGGCGATGTGTTTCGAACATTTATTATTCAACAAAATGGGCAGTTGTGCCTCGATAGATGGCGTTGACCAACACTAGTAGGATAGAGCTCGGATTGAAATAAAAATAGCTCTTATTCTGGACGTTGTTTGTCGTCATTAATGGAAGGCATTGTCTAGTAATGACGAACGAAAATATGATTTGAATATTGAAAAAATACTAAATGAAATTATGCTTTATATTGTCGACAGACAGGAGCGTGGAATGTAATAAATTAAAGATAAAATAGACCTGAAAAGATATATTACAACCTCAAAATATATATATTTATTATAACCTAATATAGGTTTTAAATAACTTGATACTTTGTCTGTCTATCTCATTGACGGGCGCAATTAAGACACTCATGAATCTTAAACACATGATTAATTACCCTTTAAAGTTTATTTTGACTTTATTTATTTTGTTGAAAATCAATGGAAATTAAGTAATTTTTTTGTTCAAACATCGTCTCAAACTAACTACCTTTAACTCACAACTACCAACATGTAGATAAATTTTAAACCATCACCAGTTGTTGAAACGGAAGCACCAACCTTTTTACACAGGCATGTCCATATCGATTTCACAATGTTCCACACAGTATGCGTTAGAATGATAGTTTTCTACGGAATCGTTCCCGATATTTGGGTACTATTGCAAGTGCCATGATCACGGAATAACTAGTAATATCGGGAACTAAATAAAAACTAGGTACTCTCGTAGAAAACTATCATTCTAATGTCCACTAAAACTCGAAACAACATATTTGTAAACGTTATTCTTTTGTTTTAAAAACAGGTCAAGGATGTCTTGATTAATCAAGGAAGTATTTACAAAGTAAAGCTAAATGCAAATAAACAATTGACCGTTAATACTATAGGAAAATGCGCAGTAATAGCTTCACAATACTCCTTACTCGAATCGAAGACCCATTACTTTCTCCCGGTCGGAGGCCTTAATCGTCTGCCACGGCATGAAAATGTCACGTCGATATGTTTCGCAGACGCCGCTCTACTTTCCGGCGGGGAAAGTTTTTCCTTTTACCTATTTTATTTGACCAAACAATCCCTATTTTGTGGAGGTTGAAGCAGGAAATACATTTTGATCGCAAATACAGGACGCACGGCGATCACTAAGTGTTTAGTCGATTCTGGTGAGTGAATCAAATATTTGATAACACCGCGTAGATACATTAAGACTTGTAGCTGACGTCATATCTGTAATTCCTACAAAATGTTTAAAGGATTAGCTCGGCGGCGTAATGGATAAGCGCTGTGGACCGCGATCGTTGTTCACGGGATGGGAGACCATAAAATTATTATATCGAGCTACTCCATCCTTCGGAGGAGAGTCGTTAATGCTTTCCAATACGCATTGGACCAGCGTAGAGGTGTATGGTCCATTCTTCTTAATAATCCATAATTAAGGTCTGAGCCCCTGTTAGAAATAGTCTCAAACGAAGCAGCTTCACCAATGTTGACAAGTCTACATTTGGGTAAATCACTAACTACTGATATTAAATTATTCATGTGATAGATTTTATCGAATGACGTAAGTAAAATTTATTATTTTTTTATGGATTGTACTAATAAAATATCTCGAAAGCTATGACCAAAATATAACAAATAATGTGTCCTAGTCTACATATTTTTTACATTCGTAGGAAAGCTTCTCAAATTTCCTTTTTAATGACATTATATAAATACAACCTTTTTAATTCGTATTATTTTAGATGCAGACCTTTTTTGTCAGTTGATATTTTTTATCCTGGTTCTCATTTGGGTTTTCGCTAATGTTCAAGATAAAAGCCCACAGTAATTGTTACAAACGAGCCTTTATTAACCTCAGAAGCGAAAGTGTGGTCTTACATGCAAAACAATGGGAGCAATTTCAATATTTGTCTCGACTAAAACAGTAAACTCTGTTTCTAATTAAATTTCTGCCTAATGTTAATACGCTTCAAAAGTTCTCTAGTACTAATTATGCCTCAGAATTATATGGTCCTAAGAAATTGCCGTTGAATTGAATATACTTGGATTTAAATTACATTCGACAGCATGACGTAATTTCCTTAGACACCAGGTCTAGTAGCTTAATGGCTGAATTTACATTGATTGACAGAATTTGCATGCAAAATGCAAACGAGAGGCCAATGACATAATGGCACTGAAAATGTCCACAAATTTCCATTATTTTTTGCCCCTGGTGGGAATGTAAGTTAGGATCTCACAGTTGGGAGTAATATTTTCTTTGCATTGGAGTAGAATATAAGGATGAAGAAATAAGATTAAATTTAATAGCACGATGAAACTGTCTCAATGTGGAAAATAATTTAAGTGAAACTAAAGCTACTAACAGTAGGCGAACCAACGTTAATGACATTGCTCAACTGAAGTGGCAGAAAGCGGGACTCATAACTAGAAGAACCGATGACTGTTGGGGCGGGCAGTGCAGGACCGATCGGCGTGAAGATCTATGGCTCGTGGGCGTCGTATGGCTGTTAATTATAAAACTAAACCTAATAGAGATACCGGTATTCACTTGTAGTATTATGATAAATGATATGCCACCGAGAAGCTATTAATTAATATGGTAACATTGATAGAATTCAGATCCAAGGTAAAATGTCTTATAGCACGACTGACAGTAATACGACACTGTTTGATAAAAAAAATTGGATTATTCTTTTTTATTAACTTCGCTTAATCGAAGACTAATGTTTCAGGTGAGGATTTCACGTTGCGTGTTATCAAAACTTCTTATCGACTTTCACGCGGTAACTTTTTCATTTGCTTATACCACTTAGATGATATTTCAAGCTGTCGAGCTAAAATGTCTGCGAGCGCTTCCCTGCTGAGTTATGAACATAAATCAGAAACTTCCAAATGATATTAGATACACCAGGTGACAGTTGTTTGGGATGGTGTACTGTGGCCATTTCTGATACGACGGTTGAGTATATTAAAGCAATGCATTTTTATGAAAAAGGGATGATAACTAATTTATGTTAGTCTGTCTGTTGGGTAGATTATTAAATAATATCAAACACGTTTTTTTTTACGTAATCAATAATTAAGGCGATACATTGAGTATATGTCGCATGACGTTATACCTTTGTACATTTTCTACATAGTTGTGACATAGCGATTACCCACTTCTCAACTTTGATGCGTATTATCTAAGCAATTGCCTTTTAAATAAAAGCAACTGACTGACGGACTAAATATAATTTCTTTTTTTTTACCTAGTTGTCATGCTTATCAAAATATTGTCAAAATATTTCAAGTATATACTTACCTATACTTAGAGTTCGTTACAGAATATGAAATATAATGCCTAATTTGCAATATAGAAAGTCCTTTTCAATTCTTTCATAATTGCCAATAGATTCAGAAAATTCGCGGTCGTTTAACGAATTTTCTTGACTCTTTTCAAAGTGTAATGAATTTCTATGAAGATTAATTAAGAAAGTAATTTCAGTATTCCATTTTCGATTGCTTTCCTCTACTGCAACGGACTGAGTGGGGTGTTAGGTAACAGGTTGGACATTGCAGTCACGCTCAGCAAACGTTTCGGATGACTACTAAAGTAAAATAAATTTTTCAATGATAATCGTGTTGTTCTGACATTCAGAAACAGCATAGGTCGTTACTCAAAATTTCAAATTACGAAAACCGACAGCCTCAACCTTAAAGCCGAGAAAATTGACCTTTTCTCATGTTCGTTGAATGAATTCATAAAAAGAGAATCATAATCATTGCTAACTTACTCTATAATATTACTTATAATCTGTAAAATTAGAGGTAAGCATGGTCAATCAATAAATCTTTTACTTTCACTGTCGCCTAGTATAACCCAGTAAAACATTGCACTTATATAAAGAATATTGATTTCTTATATTTTCACGCGCACTATACATAAATGAAAGTTTTTTTTTATTGACGTTTCTGACCCTTTACAGGTTCTATATTCACATAAGATTAAGGTGTCGATTGTCTTTTTAACTAAGAGTATAGCAACCTTCAAAACAATATCTATACTCAATTAGTTTATTGTGTCCATGGGCAATCTGAAATAATGTTACGTTTAGTTAGTCCCTTTGATTTAAAATTTACAGAATGAACTGTATCTTTTGGTTTTGCAATATGTGTTCTGGTTTGAGATTTTATTTGACTTAAACCTTTATCTATATTAAAATTCAGATGTTTTTTTAATTTCAATAATCGCGTCTCTAGGACTGAATATTTTCTTTGTACAGTCGCAAGAATTTTTGGATTGTCAATTCTTATCTAAAGCATGGGTTCTACTGACGCAAGTTCACACACTGCAGATTTATAAAATAAAAATACAAACGCGATGAAACCGTTTAAAAGTCGTTTCATTTATATATAAAGAATGTGTATTAGACAGTAGCAGTCCTGTATCAGAGAAACTGATGGTCATATCAACGTCATAGTACTCGGAGCTTCGAGTTTTAACTGAACTTGAGTTGGCAGTATATTCACATCAACCGCCATTTGCCTTAACTATGATTTATCTTTGCGACTGCGTTAGGTAGTAACCGACGGACAAACTTTGAAAGATTTAAAAATTCCGTAAGAAGTGTCGGTTTTTATAGTCAATTCCAAATCACTTCAATATTTATTAAGATAAGACATTTGCAATATTTGTATTGCCTATGCTCATCCTTTACTGAGTAGACAATTCTTAATATTGGTTTTAAATTTAGGGTAAGTTTAAAATTTCCATAGGAATTTTAACCATTGACCCATAAATGTTGATAGAACCTTCTTTAACCTGCATGACGGCAAAAAATCGTGTCGAATGCCTGTGACTACCCAAGTTACCTACCCAACAAACACGACGGCGTTCTAATTAGTTCGCCCGTTGAAAATAACGCCATTGGTAGATACAGCTTGGACCTTACGGAAAAGAATGATTCAGCAGATTCCTTTCCTGAATCTTTCGCTAATCGGGCGACTACTCTAACCATTGAGCTACCCAGTATCTAACAAGACTGCCGAATTTTTCAAGAACTTGTTAGTTTTTCGCTACTATATAGCGTATTTCTATCAATGTTCAGGCAATCCACCTATACAGCTGAAAGAAATACATTTACAAATATCTAAACATTCGATAAAGATGAATTTTTTTTTCCTTAAAAATATTTTTCAGTACAGCTTTATGAAATATAATTGTTAGAGTTGTTTTATCAGAATAAGGTAATTTACATAGAAGTGCGATTATAACAACACGAGTTCCTTGATATAATTTAATAGATACGTAACAAATTACTTTGAATTCTAAAGCGCGCTCGCTTTCCTTCTACTTGTTTGTAGAAGTTTAAAATAATTTGCTAGGGTAGTCAGGAAAATGGCTATTGTAATACTGAATATTATGCGTGAAAGTTTAAGAAACAGTTTAATAGGCTTCGTCGGGGTCAAGTCGTAATGCCTTATTATTTTGGATATTTTACCACAACCGCTCACAATTAAGAAAGGAGTTGCCAAACACGGTGGGGTGAGTTATTTATAGCTCAAAATTTTTTAATTGATTTATTATTGTTACAAAATATTTATATATATTGAAGCGGTTCTACAAACTAACTAATGTTTTTAAGGTGTCGTTAAGCATTTCTGGTGATTTGAAAACTTTACGGAGGCTTATAATTTTACATAACTTTCATGATTACGTCATAACTTTCGTAATACTCAAGCGAAGTCTTCAAAAGCTTCTTTCAATCAGTCTTGTTCTATATTTAAATTAAATTTATATTTAAATAAAATTGGTGAAGTTTATCAATGAGTCAACCATTTTGCGGCTTGATACCTTCTGGTAGAGTGGAGAAAATCACAAAATTTATTAAGACATATTACGCATTTCAACAAAAAAATCCTTTTTTTGGTGCTCTGGATATTTCTGCAGATTTATATATTTCAAGTACCCGGTTTCCGAATATATTCATAAAATATATTTCATTGGCTCTAGTTTTTCTTTAATTTGGTTTATCATAAATTTAACATTGGTTCTACAAAAAATTAATTACTCTGACCATTAATGGCCGGTTTGTGTAGATTTTAAGATGGTGGCTTTTTACTTGGTCAGCAAAATGGATACACCAAATACCCTATATTTGTTTATTGGACAGCAGAGCAAAGCTGGTTCACTGGGAACAAAATGTTTGACCTTTGAGAAAATCCTTAACTGTTGGTAAAACCAATGAAATAAATGAGCCACTGTTAGGTAAAAAATCATACTCCTGCCACTACACATCAAGATAGGTATGTCAAAGCATTAGACAAAAAAGGAGAAGGTTTTAAATATATTTGTAAAACATTTCCTAAGCTGATTATGGAAAAGTTAAAAGCTGGAATATTCCTCAATTCCTCAATGAAAGTTCGTATTTGAGACAGTCCTCAAATACGAACATTGATTAAAAACAAAAATTTCACAAAATTTATGACTGATGCTGAACGTGAAGCATGGGGAGGTTTTGTGTTAGTAGTAAAACACTTTTTAGGTAACTATAAAGCATCAAATTATATAGAAATTGTGTAACAGATGTCGGAAAACTTCAAGAATTTAGGCGCAAATATGAGCCTAAAGCTAAATTTTCTCCACAGTCACCTGGATAGATTTCCCAACATCTGGGTGAAGAACAGGGGGAACGCTTCCACCAAGACCTAAAAGTGATGGAAAAAGGGTATCAGAGTAAATGTGATCGTCACATGATAGCAGATTACTGCTGATCCTTGAAAAGAGATTGTCCGTAAATCACCTATAGACGAAAGGCTTTTATAAAAGGTGTTTCTTTGAATTATAACTATAGTTTAAAAGCTTTTTTTTCTCTTTTTATTTCTGCGTATACTAATTAAAAACTTAAACAAAGAATAGTAACACTTTGGTTATAAATAAATGATATAAAAAATTAACTAACTGTTTCATTCTGTGTTTTTTAGTCTAATAGGAAAATAAAGATTAAAAAAAATACCAGAGCCAATATTACAAAATCATTCACAGTTTTATAAATATCCATAAAATTATTCGAAACCACTTCTACATTAAGGGCAACAAAAGCATTGCTGACCAGTGTTATCATCACTAATGAATATCGAGTGAATTAATATAAATATTTTGTTGAATTAATACAGGTATTTTGGTTTCATTATCACTGTAATTGTTACTATAATTAGGAAATGGGAAACAATTGATTGATTTGCCATTCCATGTTTCGCCGGCTGCAGCTGAATGCATGTACAGCATGGATTGGAGTGAAATGTAATCAGTGAACAATCGAAACATGATCACACACGGCATATTAAATTACCAATCTATTCATAATTTGATTGAATTGAGTAGTTGGATGTACTTTGAGCACATTTCAAACTAAATAGAACAAGAACAACATTATGGAGTTTTCGATTCGCAATATTATAAAAAAAGACCAAGTGCGAGTTAGACTCGCGCGTTTTTTTTTTGGAGCGCCTTTAAATAATTATTTTATTCAGGTTTTTTTAGTATTTGTTGTTATAGCTGCGATAGTCGTTTGTGATAATATTAACTGTCTTAAAATTATGCATCTTGGGTTACAGCCTGGTGACAGACAGACGATTGGCTTTATTCACGGACCCTAAAAACTACATGATGTCCAAGCGTAAATAGTGAAATATGTGATTATTGGGAAAGATATTAAAGAACTTACTATTTTTAGTTCTTCCTGTTTTGAACCTATGTTATCCTTAACTTCCGCGACGTATAAGAAGTGTCATCTCGTATATTATCGACGAACTCCGAGAGCAACATCTCTTTTATGTATTACTAGCTGACCCAGAAAACTTCGTACCACCTTAAACGCATTAAAAAAAAACTTATATATAAACCGTGTCATGAATCGTGTAACACATAAAAAATAGAATTATCCAATTTAGTGCAGTCGGAACTGGAATTCGGAAGTTATGCGCGTACATACGTTTCGGCGATTCATTTTTATTCATCGATATTTAATAGCTCGCCGGACTTTTTTTTTTCGATAATTCATTAGTTATTGATTTTATTTAAATAAGGATTTGTTAAAAATAGGTTCGTAACCCATAATTTTACTGTTTTAAGTATACGTAAAAAAATGGTTATTCTTGGAATATAGACATACACCACCGCCTACTTTTTTGTAGATCTATTAAAGAGGTACGATTCCACCATACAATGTTTTGTTATAACTCAAAAGTTTTTGGCAACGTTTTCGAGGAAAGCTTCCGTAATATCGTCAGTTTGTACAAAACCTAAACATACTATACACTAAGACCTTCCTCAAGAACTTCTCTATATATTGTTGAAAACCGCATGAAAATCCGTCCCGTACTTTTTGAGTTTATCGCGAACAGACAGACAGACAGAAGCGACGGGGGACTTTATTTTATGATATGTAGTGATTGTATAATAAAGTGATAATACAGGAAAAAACAAACCAGTTCCATTAAAGTGTATTTGTATCGAGTTTATTATTACGTCTATAACTAACGTTAACAAACCTTAGGACAAGTTATATAAGTATATTTTGAAACTCAGCTATAGGTATTGTAAATGATACGACCGCTTGTCTTAAGTACACTGACGTTTATTGATTTTATTTTATTATCTATTTCAATACATACAAATATATAGTATTCCAAAAAGTATAGTTATATAAAATCAAAGAGTATAATAAACCTGGTATTAAAAGCTATTTACATATTAGAGCATCAAAATGTGTTGTCGAGATTTGAAGAACATCAATATCAACAGCTAATTGACGAAGGTTTTCACTATTTATGTTAGCAGTGTATGATTGTTCTCATAAAATGCGAAAAATTTATGTCGCATAAAACTTTAAAACATAATTGCGTATTCTAAAACATAAACAAGAGTGATTATTATTTCATGAGCGTTACCAGGCTGTTTTGAAGCAATAAAAGGGTATTACTGCGCTTGATTAACGGGAAAAGTCATAATTAACATACCGCAAACTTTGCCACCTAGACTTTAATATACTGAAATCACGGAACGCATAAATCGGAATCACAAAGGTTTATAATGGAATGACATGATAAATACAACAGTCACGCACGTGGTACTAGAAATTCTTGGAATAAGAAGTGATGCAATTAGAGAAGACAGTAATATAATAGTAGATATAGACGACATTGTCATTAAAAGTTTTTAATAAAGGAAATTACAACGTAAAAGTTGAAAAAGTTTTTGACCTGCTTTTCAGTACAAATTCTCTTGCTAAGTAAACGAACCGTGCACATAGCTAATAACTTGACGGCCTACGTAGCAGAGTAGCTTGTAGGAAAATGAACATATCGAAAATCCGGAGAACAATAAGTCCTAATTTCCATTAAGAATTCCCGAGATTTCGTTCCAGTTTGAGATTTTTCTCTCAAAGGTCATTAAGAATTTTTAAATGTCAAATTATTATAGTTTTTATAAACTGCAGATCTCGGAAGATCTCGCTCCACTGCATATTGCAACATTGCAAGTGTTGATTTTAATTATGCAATTACTACCAAAGTTTATTAAAGAGATTCCTAAAATGTACTGTATTTTATGAAATTTCATATGAAAATGAAATCCGACTGCAATCCTAAGAAGAATCCAAAAATCCTGATATCTCAGGATATGTCCTGAGTCCGTATAACCTACCTACCTCGCTCAGAAATGGCGACACATGTAACACCGATTTCAATAGATTCCCAATCGGGTCAATATAAAATGATAAAATGAAATTTGTGGAACCTGTACCATTTCGGATTTCCATGTTACAAGTACTTTAGCTACTTAATTTAGGAGAGTAATGTATGTGAAATTAATTATTAAAAATTTACATATGCGTAAATCAATATTATATGAATTATACAGTACATGCTGTTTCAACCACTAATGAAAGTCGAAATCTACGTAGTCGCTACTTAAAGACCTAAGTCAAAATAACAACTTAGATAATATAACTAATGTTGACCTGTAATATAGGTATATTAATTCCGCGGATATACCAACGCGGTAAGAAGCCTCATCCTGCCCGCTATTTGGAAACCTTACAGCCAAACCGGGCTCGTCTAATCTGAAAATATTAAGCATAAATTTATTAAAACGAAATCCGACAAGCGGAATTTAATAACTTTATTATCCAGACTCCGCAAATTGAATTAATAAAACGACAAACAGATGGAATTAATTGAAACATGCCACCTGTATTAATAAATTATAGTATTTTTTGAATTCAGAACGAGATCATATTAAAAATAGAACGTAATGTTGATTTACATATTTCGGCTTTGATTTAATAATACAATTATACCAGCAAAATATATACAGTGTAAAAAGTAAACAAGCAATTTATCTTAAAGCGATAGCTATATTTGGAACAACATCATTCATTATAATAGTGATGACCAAATAACAGTGTAGTCGTAAGCCACTACATTCATTCAAAATCCGAAAGGAGGATTTTCTATGTTCAAGGAGTACGTATATTATTTATGGCAGTATGGATGTTATTTCTTGAATTACGAACCAATTTCTATCAAACTGTTTCCCCGCGACTTCGCCAGCGTAAATTATAGCCTACGTTGCCCGCGTATTGTGTAGGTTCCTGTAGAAAAAAATACTTTTATAATCAGTCCAATAGTACTCATTTTCTCTGACAAATTTCCTTTTCATTATTTTGAACAATGATGTTTTGTTATTAGACACGTCATACCTGTAAATTATTACGTTTTAAAACGGCGTAAACTTTATTGAGGTTGTGTTACATTATAATACAACCACAAAGTGCGCGAAGAAATCAAAAATAACTATCTTCCTATTAGAATTATACAGTATACCTCTTGTTAGAACGAGATAAACATACTTGCTTAGCTTTACTTGTCATCTCCCCTAGTCGTAGAACACGATGCAAGAAAAAATGGGTTCGATAACGTTCAATATTTTTATTAAAATAAAAATTGGACAGTACTAAAGCATGAAATTTATACCTTTTTACTTTTCTCATTGTCGATGTATAATCTGTGCATTGTTTGGAAACACGCAGGAAGGTATTTTTTTCTACAACTTTACAAAGAAAATTACGAGTAAAAATGACATTAGCCACAACGCTTGCTGAAACGTGACTAAATTGAAACTCATTAAAACATTAAACTTTTTAATACATAATTGATGTTGAATATTTTATATGAAATCTCTTAATGACAGGCAATTTAAACTAGAATTTTACAAATGGCTTCTCTATTATTATTTTTAACATAAAAGATTACTTAAAATTATGAATTATATTATTGAATTAGAAATAATGAATTGTAATGTATCGCATTTTTATATAAAATAAGTATATGTACTGAAATTATAAGTTCTTTGGTTTTTAATAGTGTTCTGTTTAAATATATTTATATTTGCATGCGAAATTAAAATTATCAAAACATGCTTATGTACTATTTAATTTAAATTTCACATTGTAATACCATGATATTTAATTATATAAAAAATATCAATATTACGAAAATAGCATAAAACTAAAACAAAAATTATTATCATATAGAATAAAAAAAGTAGAACCAACTCCACACTTTAAAAAAGTGAGACTTATCTCAATAGTGACTTATACAAGAAAATCCAATTGAAGTAAGGCGGAGGGTCTGTAGGTTATTAATTAAATACGCGCTCGACTTGAATAGCATTTTCTTGGATAAGTCGCTTTTGATATAAGTATACATTATTTATATCACTTTTTATAAAGTTTTAAGTCGGTTCTATTTTTTCATTCTATATAATAATAATTTTATTTTAATTACTCGTTAAGTCTCAAAAAATTACATTTCAGTTCCAATGGGCATTCCATTAACATGTATGTTTAAGAAACAAACAATAATACATATGTTACAAATATATGTATATAAGAAAGTCCCTTAAAGTTTTATCACAGACATCCTTCCTTCAACATAGAACGGGTAAGATACTCGTTGTTCAAGTAAACCTTTTAACCTTAGGTTCGAACCCTAGGTTTTGTGGTCAGGGCAACTCGGCAACCCGGCTATCATTTTAATTATTTATAGTACGGTAAGTGCCTGAGTGAGCTTTGAAATGTTATTCCCTGCGAACTATATTATCGGAGTAAAAGTATTTATTTTTAATTTCAGGATATAATGTCACTTCAGATTTGTTAAGCCGCGTTGTAAGGCCGAGTTTTGTAGTTTTAATATCGTATCTGGGTATCAATTATTCTAATTTTTACTTAATAAATGCAACTCGATGGAGTCTCAACTATTTGCATTTTATAGTAAGACATTGCACTATTTGATTAATCTAATATTATAAGTGCAATGTCTTCAAAAAATTAATGGTTATTTTTAATGCAGTTTCTCATAAAGCGGTATTTTTTTAATCCATTGTAAACACCGAAAGAGAGTCTTTAAACACGTATTAAATATACTGAATGTACTGAAATCCTTTACTGATTCGGTGCAAACAAACATACAATGCAATTTTTCTCTTTAAAATATTATTAGTATAGATATATTTATTTTACACGTGTCATAATGTTGGATTTTTATAATAAGTTTTTGTTACAGGTAAAGTGCGGTCTACTATATTGATCTTATAACCAAATTGGAAAAAATAGACAAAACAGTAAGTTATTAAGGTTGATTACTTACTTACCATAGTCTGTGCTAGTAGGCACGATACTCAGCATAAAAATCTCTAGGATTTAGAGATAGCTGTGATGTTGAAAACTCCCCTTTAGCTTTGACTTAGGACGAGAACACATGAACGAATTGTGCCTTGTAATATTTTGTTTATTCAATTCATTTTAACGATCTCCTTAGCCCACCTAGTTTTGAAGTGTCGCCATCTCTCAGATTCAGAGTATGATCCCTGGTTGGATCTATATAGAAAACATTTTTTTTTTATATTGTCTCGGGTGAAGTATATAGCTTCGTTATATTAGATACTTTAAAATACTTGGCCTGCATCTTGGATTTTAAGCAACTTCTAGGATTTTTTAATATAATCATATTGCTTTAAATGAGCAATTCTTATAGCATGTATAATTTAATCTGGATCTCTGAAACGAATTCAACGATTTTTATGAAATTAGTGTAGAGGGGGTATCGGGGCTGATAAATAGATCTAGCCAGGTTTTATTTTTAGAAAACAGTGAAGTAAAAAAAATATACTGGGCATAGCTTGGTCACCCATGTACCATATTTTTGTATGTAACGTGATTTGTATGCAACTGTATCAGAATAGGCATATCTTTTCTTTTTTGTAACATCATTTGCTTGTTTTTTTCTGTTTGTTGCACCGCTTTTATAATGATTTTATCCAGAACTCACCGGTTGACTGGTAAAAAATGTCTTATAGCACTAAATCCGTCGTTTTGTACATTTAATTGTGTAATCAATATTCCTTAAATTTATTAAATTTGAAATTTCGTTCACAATTTGGGTGATTTTTTTCCTGAAGAAAGCTATTCGTGTGTGCTTTCCCTAACCCACATCTAGTTTAGCTCGATTCGGATTCAAATGAGGCTGGATGCCATATGCAGCCGCTGCATACGCTTAATTAAGACAGGCATTCTGACGCTTCACAATACCCATACGACTATTGTGTGATACTTGTGTCACGGTTATAATTATAAATCACGTTTACAACCAAGTTAGTATTATGGGACGATGAAACTCATAAAACGTGACTACTTAAATATAAAAAATATGTGAAAAACCTGCAAAGATGAGTTGGATTTTGAGTACTCCGTGCCAATATTAAATTAAAAAAAATATATATATGCATAAGAATTTATAGAAAGAAAAATTTATAAATTATGTTTTGAAATGTGATCATCAAACTTATTCATATAACACATCACTTGTACAGGTGGCATCAATTTTAAATTTTGTCTCACTATAAGTCCATGTTTTTTTTTTAATGATGCTACTTAAATTTCAAAGTTTTAGGTCAACTGGAAGTATCCTATCAATTGTGATTCTCTTGATAGTGACGAAACATGTGTTTTCATTTTTTCTCAACTTGAAGAGATTGTAGACCAGAGAATAAAGTATTAATATCAACTCGACATCTCCACGCATTCCCAAAACGAAGGGTCTTGATAGACAGACAGATGGATAAGAATACGTTCTTATAAGGGTTCTGCTTTTTATTTTGAAATACGGAACTCTAAAATAAAAAAAAGACATATTATTTCATTGACGAAAAATACTTATGTGTTTACAAAGGGGTGGAGATTCCCGATTTACGATGAGCCTGTATTGGGCAATCGCCGCTCATCCATTTAGCGTCTTAATAAAAAAACGAAACTAAGCATCGATGAAGACGAATATTTCATACTAGCTTTTGCCCGCGACTTCGTCCGCGTGGTAAAGTTACTTTGAGCAGCATTTCTAACGAATACTTATTTATTCGTTCGTTCATAGCTCCAATCTTTAATTTCAGTTCAATCAGTCGAAAATCGGCTTAAAATTGACTAAGTTTCATACAAACTTTCATCCCATATTTTATCCCCTTGTGGGTTGAATTGATCAAAATCGTCAGCGCGTCAGCGTCAGCGTTGTGGCTTTTTTAGCGGATGCCTACGTCATAACGGTTTGGGCTGTACGTTGATAGATCACTATGTCAGTCAGTCACCTTTCAGTTATATATATTTAGATACTTTGTATGAAATATTTCTTATAATAGATACGAGTATATTCGAACGCCTGTACCCCAAAATTGATTTAAGTATTAACGTTAATAAAATAGAATTTATCATACTCGTGACCCACCCATCCGAACACCATTGGTGAGCAAATGTCATTGGTGCTCTAAATATTCAATTAAAATTTGAGTTACCATGTAATGATTCCGTTACGTCGGTGGATGGTGACTACGTGCGAGATTTTAGCGATTTCTCTGCCAAATCTCTAAACTTTAAAATCAACTTGAAATTCACACCGGGAACGTTATTCAGTAGCAATACAACATGTCAAATATGTTCAATCCGTCGAGAGCACGTGTAAAATTAGCATTGATTATACAGTCGTGTGCTACCTCTCTATCCTTTGATGTGCATTTGATATCACGCAGCTTGGAATAATTTATCATTTTGAATTCCTCTGATCTTTGATTTGGAAACGCACAAACGTTGTATCCTTTTAAAAAGCTCTCTAGAAATTGTGAGTAACATTGCTTGATGAATTTTGGCGCTGTAAAAAGCATCAAGGAGGAAAAATATAGTGTGAATGTTGATATGATCATCAATTATATGTCTTAAGGTCTTTGGTGATTGTGAACTTACTATTGAGTAACTTTTTTTCCATGACTTTTCCCCCATAAATTATGTGTCGCCTGCGTGTGATATAAGATCCCGTAGGTGAAAGAATTTTCTTAGTCTGATGGGCAGAATTTCCGAAGAATACCCTTAATACTTGTAATATTAGCTTAGATGTATTTTTTTAATTAGCAAGCTTCTTTTGTAACTGCTTTCAAAATAAGTTAATAATAACCAATAGTGTAAAACCTTCATCTCGTAACAAATAATTCAGCTCTTTGCTAAACCCTTATAGGAATTTAAGATGACCTATCGTTCGAACCGCTGAATGATTTAAAGGAATTTCGTTTGAGGGCTTAGAAGTAATTGGAATTGGTAAGTTCTATTAACTCTTAAGGATAGCTATAGACAAAAGCCGTACTTTATATTGTACTTGTAAATGGGCAACATTAATCTTCCAATTTCGACGCGTTTGTGAAAACATGGCTTCGTTGACGCGGAATGGTCAGACGAGCGCCCTCACGGCTCGCCGCCCACGGTCTACTGCAATCTGTACAGCGATAATACTAGTATTTCATATTGTACTTTGGTGAATTTTGAATTAAGAATGCTCGAGTGGTTTATACGTATACTTTCTCCTTTACAATAGAGAGATCTCTGGAGAGTTGCATCCGATAGTATACAGAGTTATGTTTACATTGTTTAACAAAAACACCTAAGAAATGAAATAATTATTAATACATGAGATCAAATATATTAATACGTAACAAAAACAATGTTAAATTTATTCACTAGACTTTTTTGTTTTAAGTATAATGAAATACAAACCAGGCATGTACATATAATACGAATAATTTCATTATCTTTAAAAAAACGCAGACCGTAAAAATACAATTTGCGGTCTTATTGCTAAAAAGTAATAAGGCCGCAAATTGTACTGTCTGCTGCATTATTATGTACTGTCAATTTACTTATGGTTTTTAAAATAAAGAGTGTTTCATTAATTTCATTCATTGATTCATTAATTCAAAACAAAGTAAAAAATAACTTGCTACTGAGTGAAGAACCTAGAATATAAAAAATAACCTTAGTAATGAGATCCATTTTTTATCGTCTGGTTATGGAACCCTAAAAAACAATCACCGCGTGTTTTCGTCTTATGACAAATTAAAGTAGAGGTATTCCTGTTTTCTTAACAGACTCGCTAAACATTCAGACGCTGTGGATCGTAAATTGCTTATAATTTCTTAGGAAACACACGAGTAGATTATTAAGGAACATACGCCATCTTTGTGAGTGTGATCCAATTCATAAAATATGAAGACTGCTTTTAATATTTTCATCTACTATATTAATTTATTTCCGCAAGTTACACACAACTATTAACATTTGGGAAGCATAAAGTGTTCTAATAGGATTTACTGTAATCTTTAAGTAATGAATTATTTTAGTGCCTTTTTTTTATTTTAAGGTAAATATTATCCTTTATAACTGGAAAACTATTTAACTTGAAACTAAAACGTTATGTATATTTATGATTCTCATAACCCTTTTGATATTTCATGGAATATAGTATGCAAAACTTTTTTTATATTCTTGTTCCCCCTCCTCGCCTCTTCCCAAAGAAGAGTTCTCTATGTCCAAAATATTTTTATTTACGTTGCACGACCGGCCAACTGTAAACCGTCGCTAAACCAATATATGCGTAACAAGAACTCAATCAGCCTAGTAGTTTCAGAGAAATCAACTGTGACAAACAGACACAACTTACAATTAGTAATTCTATAAGGGTTCCGTTGTATTCTTGTTGACGTGGAGCCCTAAAGACATTTATTTAGTAATGACTTATATAATGAAAGGCAAAAAGAAAGGAATGGCATTTAACATCATTCCTTTTTAAATTACAACATTTGTTTTAGGCATACTTCGCATTATTTAATAACTAAACGCTAATTCTTATGACAAGTACCAAGACAAAGAAAAGCTGCGTATTTTAATGCGATTTAATACCACCACACAGCTTAGATTATATCCTACGAATGTTTGCGTACTTAATTAGAACGTGCTTGTTAAATATGATTAGACATCTCAGTTACTGCTGCACATTATAACACAGATATTTTGAATCTCATAAGTTTTGTAACTGTCGAAGTATTAACTTTCATTTTGTCAGAAAAAAGTCTTAGCGTAGAACTTAATTGGAATAGAAACGACGAAAAACTTTGTGACATATAATGAAGAAAATATAATTGACTCATTTTCTAAAAGGTAATAACTTTGTAAAAGCTTGCTTCACACAAAAAAGTTGTTTTTTTTCATAAAATATGACTTACTTCTAACTTTTAAAATGTGAGAAATAATACTTATTTTAAAAGCGGTTTAATTATTCAAGAAACTGCTGTTAAAGTCTGGCTTAAGTTTTCTATAAGTAATTAAATGTAACTGCCTGATGTCAATAGCAATTTCTAGAATCGCTTTTAAATAATAATTTTTATATAGTGACCTACCTAATAAAAAAAAAAATATTTTGAAAATTTAGGTCAAGAATTTATAGAATAATCGCTGAATATGTATAAAAATGCATTATGCGGCGAATAGAGTACCTTCTCCTTTTTGAAAGCCAGTAAAAATGTATAAAATAAAAGAGATCGTATATAATACTAATAAAAGCACGAGTGAATAGGTATCTTCTGGGCAAACTCGTCCCATCTTAGGCCTTATGCTTAATATAATTACGCCTGAGGTGAAGAGTGAGCCCATCTCGTATAAAATAATAATAATACGATCAAGTTGATAGCATTTTATCGTATCGTTATGTTAGAATCGTAAAAATCTACGTATGTATACGACGTAAACACTGTTTTGTAGCGCTCACTGCACTTATCTATTTATTCCGCGAGATAGACGCGAGAAACGTACGAGTATATCTAAAATCACTAACTTTCATCTGGTTGTTCAACAGCACACTAGACAATACAAAGCTGTCAAAATAGGTGAGTCATATAGACGTCGGAAAAAAGGAGTCACCGGGGAAGAGAGGGGCGTGCAGGCGTTCTCAAACATTTTCGTTATGATTCAAATACAGGGTCCTTGTTATTTTAGGTCCTAACCTAGAACATTCTAGACTGGCAAAGTCTTTCTCAGCCCCTGTGTGAACCCCGGTGGGCTATCCGTCCCGGTATTCTTTCAACGACAATCGAACTGAAAACGAAAATGATCGGAAGCGAAATCCGAAGCGAGAACTAGTGAAGTGAACTATCGGAACGGTCTTATGGCGATGTGAAGCGAGAGTAGTGACGTGAGTTGTGAAGTCGAAGTGTGGATTTCGTTGTAGGAATTTTGCATTTTTTGTCAAAATATCTAATTTAAACACACTAATACAACATAAAATATAAAACATACATAAATATGAAAGTGTTGTGTCACTGCGCTGTGAAAACTTGCAAAACGTAATGTTACAATTTTAATACTAGAAACAAAGATAAACTTGTTTAGCCGTCATACAGGCTAAATAAGGTTCTATCAACATTTATGGGTCAAGGTATACACTACTATAACAAAATTCCTATGAAAATTTTAAACTTACCCTTGCCTAAATGGAAACCTATATTAAGAATTGTCTACTCATTAAATTATATTATACTGTTAATGACTATTTTAACGACAAAACTGCTTGGTGTTAAGTATGGCTTCATTTTATGTATATTAAATTATTTATCGGTGAGCTTGTTCGACTAGACATGTGATTCGATTGTCGTAAATACTGTTTTACTTTTATATTTTCTTATATTGTAATGTAAAGTGACTTCATCGGAGTCTTAGTATAGGGGTCCCATTTTTGCCCTTTGGAAAAGAACCATAAAAATCACAAAGTTATCTACCTATTTTTCTATAATTCTTTTTAATAAGATTTAACACTTTCATTGGAAAAATTGATTTTATAGCCGAAGGAATTCTACAGCACTTTTACAATAACCAAAATAGTTTGCAAGTAATTAATCAAAAACTGCTTTTTCCACTCAATTTGACTTTTTCGGTTCCTCTTCTAGTCTTGGCTTTACGCTCCCTCTTATTGGTAAATACCTCGCGCACAAAAAATACGTAGCGACGTTAACTACGACAGACTGACGTTCCACACGAATAATACATTACCATGACTGTGCTTTTTCTTACGTTGATAAATCCATATTACATTTATAAATATTCTTTCTGGTGTTACTTCTTAAATTATAATTATAACACCCTTTGTCACTTTGTTTTGTGACTTTTATATCTTTGAAATTAAGAGTGACTGAATCTTATGCGGCCCTAACTTAAACGTTAAATTCACATCTGATTAGAACTTAATGCTGTATCAAGTTTATTTAGTTAGTTACCCGATGAGATTCGCTGATTTCTATTTAATGAATAATCATTTTATTAATGCAAAACTCCAAACCATTATTTCAAATAGTAAATGTAATTTGAAATTAGTTCAATATTTTTGTTATATTTTCTGTCTTCTTCTGTCGCCCTATTACTATCGATTGTTCACCAAACAGGTTTAATATATCATTTTATAATTTAATTACATTAAATTTAAAGATAGCACATTTGTTTTGAAATAAGATGCTTTTTAATCTGTATCTCAAATTTAGCTACCACTTTAATCCGCGAGCGTTTTGAATCTCTCGACTGCTTTCTCTTCAAATTCGCGTGTCTCATTAGGCTCTATTAATTGAAGAGGTGGAGTAATCTACTGGAATGTGTCAACGTTTCCCGTCTGTATTAAAGGTTCAAAATCGGATGAGAAAGGAAGTGTTGATGTGTGGAATGCCTTTGATTATGTAATACTTTGTGAATTGTCGGCAGTGCATATTTATGTGTAGGCAGTCGTATCGTAGAATTTACCTTATTCAAATAGTTTATATATGTTATTAACTATCTGTGTTTACTAGGGTTTAATCGAAATAGTTTCTCGTTAAATTCATAGTACGGGTAATAATAATGTTTATGTAAACAATGTACTCGGTAGCGTAGTGGATAAGCGCCGTGGCCCGCGATCGTTGTCGTTAAGCAACTTTGGCAAGGGTCGGTCACGGGATGGGTGACCAAAAAATTATTATCTTGAGCTACACCGTGCTACGAAAGGCACGTTAAGCCGTTGGTCCCGGCTGCATTTGCAGTCGTTAATACCCTCCAATTCGCATTGGGCCAGCGTGGAGGGTCATGACTCATCCTCCTTAACCATCCATAAGGAAGGCTTGAGCTCCTGCAGTGGGGACGTAAAAGGGCTGGTGATGATGAAATAATGTACTATTGCTATACATCCACATTTGCTAACAGGAGATAAAGTTAAAGCAAACTGCGAAGTTTTCTCTGAATTATTTTTTGTCATTGGATAAAACAACAACAGTTACATCCACATAAACATAAATAGGTTTTCTAAACCTATTTTTTTATACAATCTTGTATCGTTCATATTCAATAATCGTAAAAATGAATTGCTAAAACTGTTTAGGGTCATATTTATGTTTTTTTTTATGGATGCAACCAATTACTTCTATGTTACCTACCACTCGACCGAAAAACGCCAGCAATGCGATTTACCAAATCTGCCTATATTTTATTTATTTATTTAAATTTTTTTGTACACAGCACAAATAGCGGACCTAATGCCGTCAGGCATACTCTATCAGTCAAGCGGAGAGTTGTATACAGATAATATACGAGGCGGTGCGAAAAGATCACCTGTATTACACAAATATTTGCGTCTTTATAATAAAATCCTATACATAAATAAACATCATTAATGAATATATATACATAATTAAATAAATATACATATCTAACCAAATGAAGGGTTTAAATTAAGGGGTGAATTTAATAGAAATTCACGAACTAATATTTTGAAGGAGATTTTATTTGGTGCTTTCTGTATATTGGTAGAGAGCGCGTTCCAGAGTTGTATTACTCGAAGAGTAAATGAGTTAGAAATTAAACCGGTTCGGAGGAAACGGGTGAGAAGAGATAATTTGCTGTCTGAGCTATTATTTCGATTGTGAGAGACACCCAAATACTGAAACTTACGTTTTAAATATCCAGGAGCACATGGATCATTAATTATAGAGTAAAGAGTAGAAAGGATTCTCAAGTCCCGACGTTGGCGAATTGTTAGCCATTTAACTTCATTACGATAAGATTATGTATGATCATATTTTCGAAGACCATAGATAAAGGGTTTACAGCTATTAAACGACCAAATTTGTTAAGAAGTTCTTGGGAGATATAAGTATAATACACCTCATCATAGGAAAAATGGTGGATTGAACTAATACTACTAGAAAAGGTTTAAACTGATTGAAAGTCCCTGGGATATTTATGATTTTCCGGCTAGTGAGGAATCTTCATTCCGAATTTCAACTTTCTACGCTCATTAATTTCGATTATACGTTGTCTGTCTGTCAGTCAGTCAGTCACTCAGTAACACATGAACTTTATATATACTTATAGATAAAACTATAAATTGACATTGCTTACTCTTTTTTAGGTACATGGCGCTGTTGCACGTCTGAATCGCGGTGCATCTTATCTTTGTGTAATTGTATTACTTGTTGTATTAAGAATTTATTACGAAAGTTCAAACTCAAGCCACTTGCGTAATGGGTATATACGTTTGTTTTCTGTATTGGTTCGGATCATTAACATCCAGTCGCGAATAAACAAGTTGTTATTAACTTTTTGATCAGTGCTGCATCTATTTCATTTGCAAATAAGGAGCTTTCAGTTCTATATAAAATCACCAATTACAATATATATTTTGTGTTACTTCTCATCCTACCAGCAAATATCGGTGTTCCCTGTGAGTTGACAGTTAATTAGTTGAACTCTGTTCAGTCGTATTGTACAACGTTGCGTTCAGCTACTCAGCTGATCAATAGACGGCCTGTTTACTGAATGGGACCATTCAAATAAAGGGCCAACCGCCAATTGGGTGGCTGATTATATTACTTTCTGCTCTTCAGAACAATTTTGGTTTTGCAGGTTACTACATAATTTCTTTCCAGCTGCCATATATATATCGACGCTGGAAAGCAAACACGTAGTAACCCGCAAAACCAAAATTAATCTTCAAAGCAGAAAAACTTTGATTTTTTTCGATAAATAATTCCTATAAACGTCCATGGTAACAAATAAGATGTTGCTTAGTCAATTTATACAGAAATAAGACATATTTTTTTTGGAAAAATCTAAAGATTTTCCATTATAAATATCCATTTTGGTTTTGCAGGTTACTACGTGTTTGCTTTCCAGCGTCGATATATAGGTGTATCCTGATGTATTTTAGTGATATTGTTTTTTTTTTTATTGAACATAGAAATCATTTCATACAAATTTTGATTGATTGCAAAATACGCTATGATTTGTTTTGTCGCTGATATAAACACATGATATGGTCGTCTAAATATTTTGGTTGTTTTGTTATAAAAACAACGCTACTAACTCGATTTCGATAAAATTTATATGGGATCATATCGGACCCTTAAACTGTCTAATAAAAAAATAATAAACAACGAAGTTATTTGCGAACAAACATAAAATACGCATTAATGCGGTCGGTTTGAATAACCTCCTCTTTTTTTTAAATTCGGTAAAAAAATCCTTTGATAATTATTAATTTAGTTCAGTATTTTTCAGCAAAAACCTTGACGTCTATGAAGATTGGACTTGACTTTTAAAACTTTTTTTACTCATGGAATATTTAAAGTTATACTATTTTAACAATGAATATGTTGTTAAAGTAACAAAATGGGCTAAAACATTGAGTTTATGACAATTGTTCGTTCAAAATAACGAGTTTATCTCCTATTCTTAATCTTAGAAAGCCAAACTAATCTCTAAGGGAAATTAGTAGGCGTACTAACAAAGCGTCACTCAACAAAGGCGCTAAAGTGTGTAAAATAGGCTTAGGTCGCGTTGAAAACTGGAACAATACGTATTGCTGATTCAATGTTGAAGTAAGTCAAGACAAAGTGGCACTGACTTAAATATTTTAAACAATGTTTCCTTCGGAGTTTTCGTTGTGATATTCAAATGAAAAGGTTTCTTATATATTGCTGCCTGAAGGTTCATTATCATGGATATTTTATATTTACATTAGACAATCTGTTTGTTTATAGTAGAATTTTACCGTGAGTCGTCAAAGTATTCCCTAAGTGGAGTCATTTGGTGTTAATAACATGTTGTAAAAGGTTATCAGAGTTTTTGGATATTTGGATTTTGTCTTTATATCATTAGTATTTTTCCTGTTTACAGTTTATAACCAGCCTTTTCTATTTTTACCGCTGCGACCTTATTCTAAATACTGATATTTGCATTTCATTTGAAACAAAAATCATTTTTCGACTTTAAAGAGAGAGAGAGAGTCGCATCAGAGACTTCAGAGAAGTGATCTACTCGATGCTATTTTAAAGGTGCAATTCTGTTGGTTACAGCAGCAGATAGCTACAGCATGTGCCGCAGTGGCCGAAGGCAGACGTATTAATTCGTATGAGACCTATTCCTTGATACAATTGGAACTGACTCGTACCTATATACAATTGAGTTTAAAATTTGATTTTGAACATGATTGACAAAGATATTCGGTTATACATCTCATACTTACTTTAATTCGCAAAACAATAATAACAATCTGTCTGGTCTTTATTACGGTGAAAAATTATCACTCTTCTCAAAAATATTAAAACATATACCACAGACTTTACTCGGGTCTCATTTCGTAAACTGTAGCCAGTTCTTAGTTGAACAACAACTGCTATAAATCCAGAGCTTCCAGCACAATGGTGTTATGAGTGGTATTAATAGGCGGCCCTTTATTGTTTTGTTTTGGTAATGCTTGCTAACACGTGATTAGGAACCCCCAATATGTCGGAGCTATTACTTTCGCGTCATTTATTTGTGTTAGTTGGGATGTGACGCGGGTGAAATGAGTTTCTTCCATAATTGCTGTTGCATTGAGTTCGCTGGTTGATTTATTATTTTATATGTGTGTAACTGTATTTTTGAAACTTTTGTGTTATTTTTATTTATAAGATACTAACTTTCTATGGCACTGTTTAGTGAGATAACATATGTTATCCCACTAAATAGTGCCATGTATGTTGCCAAGAAACTCCAAAACTACTGAACCGATTTCAATCAAATTTCACATGTACCCGTATTTTGGTCTAACTTACTGGATGGGATAGTTATCATCTCAATTATTCGCTTATGTCGTGAATGTAAACGAATAAACTGTACTGATTAATTGATTCTTAAGCAAGTGTTTATTTACTGTTTAATTTTATGAAGTTCTCATAGATGGCGGTGTACTGTGATTCATAGATAAAATTCTTCGATATCGTTTGACATTTAGGTTGCAAATACACCCAATAGATGGCGCTGTGTTCTAGATGGCGTTTATTCTAAAGTAATCTGCGGTAACGTTTCATTCAAAGAATTTTGCGTCGATTACGTTTTCGATTAAGTTTTTTTGTAAACTTCAGAACTGTTTTTTTTTAATCTGTATTTCGAATTGCATAGAAGAATATTAACATATCTAAAGTTTCAAAGATAAAGTGCTGAAATATATTGGACATTTGCTGGTATTTTTATTGTACTATCTTTGAACTTAAACATCAAGGTAAAATTACCTTGATGTAATTGCTCATGATGAAATCATCATGAGCTCAAAAACAACAGCGTTTTTGGAAAATATATGTTGCCCAAAGTAACTATATCACGCGGACGAAGTCGCGGGCAAAAGCTAGTAGCTTATATGTTAATTTAGGTTTAATACTGTTCGTATATTAAAATTCATGAAACTTCGTTAATAGTTTGTGCGTGAAAGAGTAACAAATATGCATACGTCATATATCCTCACAAACTTTCACATTTATGATTTTTTTTTACCAGAACCTTGTGGTTCCACATTTGTTTTCCTCTGTCAAGGATCAGAGACCTTGCTTTTCTTTGCATTTTTACCGATATTTTTTTTTTATATAATGTGCATTTTTTATATTAGTTATGATACAGTTATTATAGTTGAGCTATAGATATTTTATATTAAGCGTTTTAAGTCTCGTTGTGTTACCTTTAGTTTATCATGTATTTACGGAAAACATTTTGACGACAAATCAGAGTACTGACAAAGCTTTTCGTGCACAACCTTTGAAGTGTGTGTTTGCCGAAAGTTTCGTTATGTGGGCCGACTGTCACTCACAAACTCTTGTTTGACTTTCTCCTGGGTGACGGAGTAAATTAATGGAAGACAAACATGAAAAGGGAACATGCGAAAAAAAAATATTATGTACCCAATTCCTAAAAAACTTTACCTTCCATTCAAAAGTTTTTCGTTTTCATTCTCTGTGATATAATTTGTCCTATGAAATACACTTTCATGTTTGGGTATTAAATGACTCGTTGTACTGGGGCAACGGAATCTGCAGTTTGTTTAGAATTCTCAAAAGTTTAGAGTGTTTCATCTACTCCATGGATGGATAGACAAATTTATCCCAAACTTTGTTTCGATGAGTTTTGTTCGATGACGACACACGATAAAAAAATTATCTAACGAATGATCAGTAAATTACTATCTTAATTTTAAAAGGCATGTTTTTAGAATAATGTCAATTTGAAATTGAAGTTTTGTATGCCAACTCCCTAATCATGACAAGAAACTTACTAGGTATGTTACTTCGGTAGTAAATTGGATGCAAGCGGAGTGCTTTGCCAAGATCTAATTATATTTTGCTTTGTTGTACGAATGGACTATCGTCGGTTATAATAAATGTGGTCGGTTGACGTGTAAGTATGCGACTAGATTGCATTGATTGAATGCTTGTTACCGACTTTAATATATTATTCTATGTTTTGTAAGAAACAATTATAAAAATTGCTGAGAAGCTAGGCAGTTTGACCATTATCTCCAAAATATTCTTATCCCTCAACCGGCATCGTTGGTCAGTTTTAACCAGACAGCAAATAAAAAACCGTTTATTTTCGAAACGCGCATTACCACTTTTGCGCACCAATGTAATCAGTCTCGTTACCTGGTAAGGTGCTGCTGGTGCCGGATGTATAGCACTTTGAGTTTACTGGAAGTGTATGTACAAGTTGTCGTATAGTTCATCTGGACCCACGATTCCATACCGTTCCATTTTTCAATGTTTCGAGTAACAAATGCGTGAAAAAATCGTCAGTCCTGGTAGGTTCTAGATAGCCCAGTGGTTAGAGCAACCGCCCGGATTATTAAAAGTCGTGGGTTCGAGTCCCATCTCAGGGTACCTGGGTGTAGACGATGCTGTATAACTGTTGATGATGGTGCAAAACAAAGACGGATTTTTCTATTGACGATTTATTTTTCTTCTTACTGACTAGTTGACTTAACTGCTACTGCTGATTGACTTCTTGCTGAACTGCTTGACTGACTACTTATTACTGCTTGACTACACTGCTTGACTGACTTGACTTGACTACTTGCTGAACTGCTTGACTGACTACGAATATGTACAAATTTGGCCCTACCCTTATTCTAAACTTAACATCTAACTTAGATACTAGTGACGCGCGGCGGCCGACCAATCACACCGCGTTTTGCGCCCGCGCGCCGGGTGGGGGAATCGCCCCCACCGTGCGGACGGCGCCTACGCAGCCAATGGACTCTCTGAGAATTCCGCAAATGTAGGCGCTGTGATTGGTCGTTCGATCTGTACATTTTTCGGCACGTGGCTGTCGTCAACACTGGGGTTGGATTTTTTAATCATTCTACATAAAGAATATTTTATAGGATAGCATTGTAAACGCAAAATTGATCAAATATAATAATTATCTAAAAATTATAAACCACTAAGAAATAAGATCAGCTAATCAATAATCAGATAAGAAAAATATCGTTTCCAAGTGCAATAAGAAACAGAGCAATCGAATGATGACTCAAATGTTTTGTTATTATAACCAATATATATAATAATAGAACCAGGAAGTCTGTAGTATGCAATGCGTACGCTCACCTCAGTTTCGCGAGATGCAAATAGACAATTGATTGCATCTGCCTATCCTGTGATTAATTTTGTTGGAGCAGTTGAAATAGCTGAACTGATAGTTGAAAATAACTCAGGTTACGAATCCTGTGCTGCTTATTAAGCTAATACTCGTATTAACTACTTCCCAAAGGCACTCATATAGGACCACTTTGTCGCCCATTTGTCTATCCATTTGTCTGTTAAGGTGCTTGTCTGTAAAAAATGCGTAAATGTAGCTAGAAATTAATATCAAATATTTGGGTCTGTCATTCCTTAGAACTGTGCGGAAACCAAAAATCTATACAATGCGTTTTGACATTCGCAATGGAATGAAATCCTAAAGTTTCTGAAGCTACTTGCCATCACCATTATATATGATCAATTTCGAATTCACGATGCTATACTGAAATATATTCTTAATATAAAATGCTTAAAAAACCCACTTGGTCCCTGGCACCGTGAGATGGGATTAGAACCCACGACCTTTCGCAATCCGGGCGACTGCTCCAACCACTGAGCTACCCAGGACCTAACAGGACTGATGAATCTTTCAAGCACTTGTTACTTTTCGCTACTACAAAGCGCCTTCTCATCAATGTTCAGGCATCTACCCAAACAGCCGAAAGAAATATTATTACAAATATTGAAACTTACGATAAAGATGAGAATCTCTTCTAATTATCAGCCTCGGCACTGACCACTAAAGTCCCTTCTGCTTAGCAGAGGCCTTTCTCATGACTGAATTCTAATAGAGAGAATAAGTACCTTCTTCCAAAAAGGTGTAAATTTACCTAGAAATTACTATCAAATATTTGGATCTGTCATTTCTTAGAAAAGTGCGGAAATAAAAAAAATCTAAACAATATGTTTTGACATTTGCACTGGAATGAAAGTGTCTGAAGATACTTGCCATCACCATTATTGTTATCAGCCTCGGCACTAATACAACTAAAGTCCCTACTGCTTAGCAGAGGCCTTTCTAATGACTGAATTCTAATAGAGAGAACGAGTGCTCTTAATGAAAAATGTTTCAATAATCCACTTTGTCCCTGGTACTCTGATTATTAAGCATGTTTCATTAATCATATTTTCCAGTATAGCATTGTGAATGCATAATTGATCAAGAACGAGTGTTAACGCTAAGTTGGTAACTTCTCCTGAGACCTATCTGAAGTACTTTCTGTTGTTCTGGAATCAGGAAATTTTACTAAGGCAACTTCTTATGCTATAATCAAATCTATGAAGACAATAGTTTTACGACAGCAAAATTAAGTTTATAATACACAGTCATTGTATTAATAAAAATCATTTAATGACTGAGAGTTGTTCACAAAACATTTAAAACGATTATAAAACAAAATCGACCGTGTCGTTTATCGCCCAGTAAGTCAGCGACGAGGAAAGTAGTTATGGCTTCTCGGTACCCATCAACAGGATCTCGGTAATGACAATGAGTACGATATATTTATAAGATCACGTTACAAGTTTTATTTTTTTAATTTATTACATACTGTTCTACGATTCCGTAGTCAATTGACATGTATAGTATTCTATACTAATATTACAAAGAAGAAAAGGTTTGATTGGTTGTTCGTTTGCAAGGAATAGGCTACGAAACTGCTGGTCCTATTTGAAAAGTCTTTTACCTACGGGAAGTCATTGTAATTATACCAGTATTACGGTATGAATAGATATCCAAATAAACAGTTTCCTAGGAATCACGCGGGCGTAACCGCTTGCGAAAAGCACTAGCTTTTAGTCGTCACCTACGTCTTTATTTGTACCTATCCACATATGATAGTATGATAGTAAGCTCTGTTATGCTGCTCACATAGATTATATAGCCAAAAGGGCATACAAAATGTTGGGTTTCGTTCTCAGATCATGTTCTCAGTTTACAAGTATAAAAGTATTAAAGGTCCTTTACTGTTCATACGTCCGCAGTATACTGGAGTATGGTTCCCAGATCTGGAATCCACTTTACGATGTTCACATAAATAGACTTGAGGCCATACAGCGAAAATTCATGAAATTTCTACAGTACAAATGCAAAGTGTTTGGCGTCAACTATGAGACAAGATGTAGAAAACACCACATATTGCCATTACAAACAAGAAGGACAACCTCAGACATAGTTCTCTTAGGCAAAATTGCCCAATCAAAAATAGATTCCCCGTACCTTCTTTCTATACTTCAATTGCGAGTCCCCAATAAGTCAATAAGACTTCAACCAACATTTACCATTGCACGCAGTGGTACAAATTATAGACAAAACTCATATTTTATTAGGTCGGCAAAAGCTATCAATCGGCTGACTGGCTTTTCAGATGTGGACATTTTCTGTTCAAATTCAGCTGCTTTCAGAAAGGCCGTATTAGACTTTTGGCTAGAGTCGGTTCCCTCACAATAAAAAGAAAAATTGAGTTATTTACGAAGTTAATAATTGTATTATTATTATTTTTTTTTCTTTTGTATAGAATTCTTCACATTACTAAAGCGTTATAAAACAATAATTTTATAAGTGAAAGCATGTAATTGGTGAACAGTTATCGTTACAGTATTATGTACTAGATTCATTATCACTGTTTGTTTTCCTAATAAAAATAAAATAAAATATTTATAATGTCTACATTAAATTCTAGTTAACTCCATACGTTATTCGCATCGAATTCGTTTATCTATGTTTCGCCTCGGGTCATTTAGGCAAGGGTCAGATTGGAAGGCCAGATATGGCCCCCAAGTAATTTTGTTGAATGAATAATATAGACACGGGACTAGCCACTTTCAGAGCGATCGCTGTCGAAATATTTACGTGAATCACAACCTTATTTAAAGGAGAAGAGAAGTTACGTTTGCGTTTTTTATTAGAAATCGAATATTATCCGTTCGAATTGTTACACAAATCGATTTAACTACAAATGTCATACTTTGTAATGAGTTCAACATATCCATTTTTCTTATCGTGTTAATATCGCACGCTTGTATAATATTGAACAAACTGTTATATTAATATGTTGATAATAGCTTTATCATGGAGTGTTTTTATTAGAAAGTTTTAAGGAATTTGTTCAAAATTTCTATCCATGTCTTATATACATTGGGTATATTGGTGTACTTTATTATCATACCGAGTGCTGCCCGTAGATAGCATAAACGAGCCACATATTTGGTTCTAAATTATGTTGAATCCGAATAAACGTAGCAATTTCACGAATAAACCAAAAAAGCATCTTAAACATGAGTAAGCAAGACTGAGCTTAATCGGATTTATGGAAATAAATCTGTTTAAAATCAGAAATCATTTAATAGAATTAGGCGTTAGATTTCGGTGTCCATGGACCAAAGATCTGTGGAAACGCTGCTGGCCGTCTCCTTGTGACTGTGAAAGAATGGGTGGTTCGGTACTCTTCCGACAAATACCGGTAAGGTTCTTTAATAGCGACCATGCAGACGATGGTAAGAGGTACCGAAGATATCCAGTAAAGGTTATAATGGGAAGTCTGGTTGGTTACTGGAGATCTATTGGAGATATGCTCAGCTACAGATACACAAAGCTGATGATGATACAATCATCTCTCTAGCACTTAAAAATAATACAGAGACTACTAGTTTGAGATCTTTATTTATTAAAACGCCACGGAATATGAAACTGATGCACAAAATCTTCCGTAAGAGAAACAAAGTTAACATTTTGATAGTTATGTTACCGTAAACATAAGTTCAATGTTTTAGTTTTTTTCATGAACTGATTGCTCTTAAAGATCTAGTTTTGGTATATATAATACATTTTTCTGAAACGCTGCAAAATTGGGGATCAGGCGTGAATAAACAACTATTATAAAAATGTCTATCTAAAATTAATCAAATAAAAATAATATGTAACGTTGTTCAAGCTACTAGTATTTAACCAAAATTTTAATAAATCAAATTACATAGCACTTTTTTTTAATTTGCGACTATTAATAATAGTGAATTAAATATAAAAATTAGAGGTACTACTATTTTATGCGAATGAGCATCTGAATCAAATACTTACGCTCCAGAAGCTAGACGATTGTTCAATCTTTTACGAAAGTCCAAAAAGGCGTAACCATAAAACTGAACGCACTCTGGCGAAAATGTATTGGGCCGTCAAAAATCATAAGATACGGAATTCTCTGTCGACTCATTAAATTCTATCTGAAAGGTCGAACCGACCGCCGTTATCAGAAACTACCCTAGAGCTCGCTCCATCTCTTTTGTTTATAAGGTGTTGGACGGAGAGGACTACGTTTATTCGAAGAGTTTCTTGTAAAAGACAGATCCGTTCGCTGATACGACACCATAATTTCAATAAGCATTCACCAAAGCCATTCCTGTTTTATCGGAACGACCTATCTGCTTAAGTACTATTATTGAGTGGGCTTATTAACTGAATTTCGCTTTGTGTGCTCATTAGAAAGATGGAAAGTGGGAGATTAATATAAATGTCCCTTTACATTACACAAACAATATAATCGATGCTATTGAAATATTCGATGAAACATACAAAACCGTTTTCAAATTCCGCTCTGCATAGAAAAATGAGAGCTCATGTTTTCAACATAATGTTTATTACGGCGTCCCCGGTCGAGTTATCAGAAAATTCTAAGAATCATCGCCAACAAGTCGCAAAATTTTATGTTTTATGTTTCTACCAAAATTGTAGTCTTGTACCAATGTTTCTACCTATAGTTTCTTGCTCGTTCTTCTTATCAGCTAAAAGACGTCCTGAATGAGCGATGGGAAAAAAAATGTTGGACGATTCAAAAGTACTTTTAAGAAGTCTATTTGAACAAAGATTATTTTGACTTTGACTTGACTTGACTTTGACTTCTGCCCTCCTTAAATATCCATTAGGAAGGCCTGATCCCTGCAGTGAAGACGTCAAATGGTTGATGATGATAATGAACCATCAAAAGAAAAAGACAACTGTACATTACAAGCCTTGGCGCAGCTAAACAATAAATAAATAATAGCTAGTGCAGAGCTCTCCTAGCTGTTGTTGAAATTTTAATTAAATTGACAACACATTCGTGAAGAAATACTAAACTTAAATAATATTGTTAGTGTTTGTGTATAGTACAGAATACGTATATTTGAATAAGTTATACAACAACCCCGCACCGAAGTTTACCAATAACTCCATGAAAATTAATTAAGCCAATAAACCCGGTAAACGCAACTTCACAGAATAAAATATAATTATTATTTTATAAAGACCTAAAGTTTTGTTAATATCACTAGAACAAATCGGAAAAAAATCGCCAAGGTGTATTCCAGTCCACAGACGCCAAATATGACATAATAGCATAAACCCCATTATAGCATATTACTGACTTTTTGTTTGGGGGCATCGATATATACTCCTTTGTTCCTTTATGTAAAAATTAATTCGTTATTAGTTTATTATATTCAACAACGACTATTCCTGTATTAGCAGAATTTTTATCTTGAGCTTTCAGTATTATAGAAAATTCTACATATACTATCCCTGTATGAAAATGCTGTTAAAGTTTTAATCCAAACAGTTTCCCGGGAATAATCTTCTTAATGCCAACCTCGATTAAGCACTCTATTCTTGGAGAACAAACTTGAACTTCCTACTTCCTTAAAAACTGTTGTAACGTTTCGAAAGAAATTCTGAGCAACTTATCTTCAATTTCTTTCTGCCTATAAAAGTTCTATCCAGGATCATGTTCAGAGATTTTCAAAGTTTTTCTCTCTGCAATTCTGTGAAAATATATAGGTTTTAATGTTATAGTGTCTATAAAACTATAAAGAGAATTAGGAGTTGTATATTTAAATATCAGACTTTTTTGCATTTATCACATCTTATTCCAATCTCCAACACGAACAATCCCTTGCCCGTTTCCTATCCAATCCCTAAAAATACTGGAGGTAGGGTGGTGCACTGAAATCTAGTCTTTTTTACATATTTTTGCGTAAAAAAGACTAGATATCAGTGCACCACCCCACGTTGACCATGAGAGGTGTACTGTATTTTGCCATTTGACAACCTATAAAACGGATTAGTATGCACGAAGCTGTAGAACTGAATGCAGAACGAAAATATCCGTAAGGATACCGCATTCAAAGAGGAAAAAATCTCCAACAGGTCCAATTTACAAAACTGATTTTCTGCAATTGATTTGGAGCTATATAATTAAATTAATAATTGATTTTGGAAAGGAGATTATAAAACCTACTTAAATCATAATATTTCTTCTAAAATATAATTTAGGAAACACAAAACTTTGACATTATGATTTTACAGATTCGAATAATCTTACTTATTGTTAATAGTATCGAATTATAAAGCGATATTCTCGAAACAAATAAAACAGTATAAATACCTAAACCACTCAGTTAAGACACGCATCATCGCCTCCATAATCGGAATTCGCTCGTTTTTTAAAGAAATGTTTTCGGGAAGTGTTTGGTGTATGTGAGAATTCCGGATCATTTCTCGATTATGAGTGCCTTCCGAATACGCTTCCGGAATACGTTAAGTTTTTTTTGCTTATTCAGTGTATCGAGTACTTTTGTATTCATCGGAGGACTATTTTTTATTTTGATTAACCAGATTACGTTTATGAAAAAATCTGTATTCGTAAAATAATTCGTCTGTTGTTTGACATCATATTAGTTTAATTTTACTCAAGAAAAGTGCTTTAATTAATAAAGTTATTTTAAACTACCTTTAAGCTATCTTAAAGGTAGTTTAAAATAGCTCTATTAACATGTTTATATTGTTTTATAATTATGCACTCATCATGGGGCGGTGACCTGAGAAGCCATCCTGCGCGAAGAAACATTCTCAATGTTGAAAAATAATATAACCTCAAAAAAGAATTGAATATCCCAAAGAGGCGAACTAAATAAACATAATTGAATTCGGCAGAGAATTTGCTCGCAATGCTTTTTAACCACCCAACTTCTCTCGCTGAACACTACCCGAAAATTTTATTGTATGTTGTCATTCAACCAGAATACCCCTTGTCAGATAAAACGGACAGAAAAACAACTCTTTGTGTAAGCAGATTCTGCGGTCACCTTGTAAGCTTATTACTTACTATTATATACTTTAAAGAAGGTGATAGGTTTTTTTATGTTATGTGTACTGTCAACAGCACGTCATTCTCCACTTACTTTATGTAGATTGTACAATGGCAAAATGCAAGTAATTTAGATTATATTGTGATACGATTATAATTTAACCATTAACAGTGTTTTGAGTGTAAAATTTAATATCAACAGGAGAAGTTGATTTATTGTGGATTATATCAATCGATTATATATTGTTGTAAGTTTTCATGGTCATTTACATTAGAATGATAGTTTTTTGCGCCATTACTAACGTGTAGCTCCCGCGAAAAAATATCATTCTAAAATCAATGATCTCTACAATTCCTATAGAAATAATAGTCTGTGTACCATCACTGCCACTGAGGGAACTGATATGTCAACAAAACTGAGTAGTGTAGATAAATTCACAGAAAATAATTGTCGTTGACACAGACCTGTATCAATACTGTGCTGTGAATAGTTTTACCCTCTTCGCACTGTATTTTAAATCGAAACTTTGATATCTAATTTTGCTACAATATGTGTATATGTGTCCGATAAGACTAATCTCGAAATTTTTAAAGGGATCGCTTTTTTTGCATAATGATTTTATTCCTAACTAGCTGTTCCGCAATTTCGCCCGCGTAAACTATGGATTAGTATTTCCGTAGATTCGTGGGCCGAAATGGCGACGAAAGGTGCGGGAATTGGTCTTCGGGCTGTCCCCGTGCATAGCATCCATGGAGAAGAAAATTACTGAGTTTAGTGGGTATGTCTCTGCTTTTTACTAGCCCCAATCTGGGGTGGGTCAGCAGGGGAGAGACCTACATAACCCGCCGACGCCGCGCTAGGGGTCGCAGGGATTACAATGCGTAACGTATTTCTCAGCGTCCAAAAAAAGTTGACATTACCTTTTAAAACTGTAACAAAACATAAAATTACGTGTATAATATCATAAGAAAGGGTTAGAAAAACACACCATTCCCAAAGCACCATCTGTGCTCAGGTAATCTAGATATGTCATTCACCCATCCCTCGGGATCTAAGATCCACTTCGGAAACACCAATACAGTAAATGTGTTCACACAGGGGCAGCGATAAACGCTTGTACTCTTTTATGCTAACAATATGTTTGATAAACGAAGTTGTGCTCGGTACAAATGCTTCATTTATTTTATCATCACAGACTTATATATAAACTACTGCGAAGCTTTCATTGTCGATATGTGTATATGTCATCTGTTACCAACTCCTTTTTTGCTCTTTAAATTACTTATCATCATTTGATAATTGAGGTATCGATGTACGAGTATCTTTAGAGTACTAAATATATATTAGAGAGTTATAGAGTACATGACATTATAATAAATTGAATACAGTTCCCTCTAGAGAAGACAAAGAAGGTTTAATAAGGTGCTGTTGCTTATCACATCAATTGAATTAGCTTATAGCTAATTACAAAATCGTATTTATTGTAGACTTCATGATAAACAAAAAATAATTCAAACATAACTGCGTTCAAATAAAATAATCTGACTCTGGACAAGACAATGTCCGCATCATAAATATACGAGGTACAGTGGTCATATCACACTGAAGTTTTCGGACAAAATTAATCACAAGAAATTTAGAAATCTATATCTTGATGCCTTCTTCGGTCCTTCAGGGATATAGATTTGTAGATAGTTCGAAAGTCAGCGGGGAGTAGATGTATGTTCATCTATTCCCAGAGTACTCCTACATACAGAGTACTTCGCCTGGTTAGGAACCCGATAAAGTTTTGTAAATCCAACAATAGGCTAAGTAACTCCCGAGGAAGATTTGGAAGAATCAAGGTGTCGGGAAAAACATTGGCAACTAGTGTAAACTACATTTATGTTTCTTAATTCGAAAATCTAGACTACCAAAAACAAGGTGAATCTCAACAATTACCCACAGGACCCCCGATCGCTGTAACAAGCGAGCAGTAATAGTAATTGCGGAATTCCATGACGAACATCTCTATAAAGTTTTATAGCCCATAAAACTATGCAAGATATTTACACACGCGGAAAAACTATTTCATAGGGAATTCGGAGGGGCTTGTTCTGCGAATCGTTTGCGTGAACCGACCTTTGTACGATAAGAGAAACTTTTATTAAAACTGCTTTCGCCATAAGGACCCTCTGTGACAGCGAAAGGGATAATATTTATAGGGGATGATGTGTACCAAAATAATATTGATGGTTAAGCTTTCCTTCTGTTGGAATACGAAAATGAGTATTGGTTGATACCTAAGTAGCACTGATTTTGTAATGATTTGTTGTTTTCATTAATGGTATTTATTTTATTTCATGGTTAACAAATGATCCATAGGTAGATACTACATACGAAAATATTTTTTGCTTGCTTTAATCTATGTTGTTAAATTATTGTATATGAATATCATCAATAAGCTGTTTACAATCAATTTTTAGATATAAATTCAAAAGAAAAATCTACCTTTGCAACTAAATATAATAAATTTCAAATCTTTCCAATGAAACCTTATCTTTATTTAATCAAACCTCATTTGTGCTTCACGTGATGACGCGACAAGTAAGTTCTACCCGTGTTATAGTATAATTCGCACCTAAGAGTACCAGGGCATCATAAGAATATAACATGTAATTGTAACCATTCATCAATTTTTATTACTGACTCGCGTGCGGCGATAAAATCGTGAAGAACTCGTTGGTCGATGCCAAGTGCAATATCAAACAGTAGGCTGACTAATGATTTTGAAAAACATAGTTCGACGGGGAAAGTTCTGGATGTCGTCGGTTAGTGTAGTAAATTTGGAATTTAATTAAAGGACTTTGTTTTTAAAGTAATGTCGGATTGGGAGTGGAGAAGCGGACTCTCCGCATCCTGTAAACCATTGAATGGACACCAAAAAAATTCCTGAACGCCGAGGTTGTTATATGGCCAATTTCTGACCTAACTATACTAAATTAAATTTTAAAACGTTAAATTAAGTCTGTACATAAGATAATGGAAGTAAACGAATTACATTTAGTGTATGTAGTTTTATTCGAAGGTTTTACTTGAAGTCTTAAACTATGCAAATACGATTATGTAAGTTTGAGAGACACAGTATGTTTTTGCTTTGAGAGCATGTGAATTAGTTTTTTTTATTTTAATGTGAATATTAAAAGGTTTTTTAAGTAATATTTATAAATAAATACCAATGTGTGATGTATATACATTTAAATATATCGTATATTGTTGAGATAATAAGCTGTATTTAAACTACATCAAAATTAAAAGTACATTAAATTATTTAAAAATCTACATTATTAACATAACCATGAGCTTAACACTCGTTTACTGAATGTGAAACAAGTTCAGACTTGTTTGATAAAAAGTTAATAAAGTTCAAAATTTGGTCATAGATAACTGTCAGTGCATCTTACACTGTGTCGTGTCCTCCCCCGCCTTAAGTAAACACAACTATCGCACACAATTGAGTAATAATAAAAGTTAGATAGGTAAAATTTGCGTTTTACGACCATTGTGCCACCTAAGACGAAGTAAGTTACGTCTTTTAATTTATTTACGGTCGTAACAAATTAGTATTAGTCATGAAATAGTCAGTTCGATTTATTGTGGAAGATATTAAAGTTTTCGATAGGCTGAAATAGCTTTTAAAATGACAACAAGAAGAGCGTTTTGTATATATCAATTCATTTTTTACACAGAAACTCTTAATGCCAATAAAATCTAGCGCTTTAATGCTTTGAACAGAGAAATCATCGCTTATTGATGTTTGGTATTTGAATTGTGAAGATTTTCACAGGTTTACCAAAATAATAACAAAAGTTCATTAAATATTAGCCAATTAATCAATCTAAGAATTGAGGAAATATATAAAAGTCGCAAAGTAAGGCTTACATGAAATAAAGTTTAAGAACAAAAATCTTAAAGCGATATCGCGAGGCGAGCTGAAAGTCAACACGAGATTATAAACCAACATGATAGGTATTTTACATAAAGTGAAGTAAGAAAGGAGAAATTGAAACTATTTACATAGTTGGGTTTAATGGCCTATTCGTAAGAGCTGCAATGCAACTACCTACGAATGACAGAAAATCGAATTTAAAAAACAAAGGCCTTATATAGAATTACATATATTATAATAATAGGAACACAAGTGAATATTCAAATCTAAGTAGTTTTTATAAGAGAAAAATTTAGAAGTTAAAGTGAACTGGCGGTATTTTCCCTGGTAAGCGTTGAACACATCAGCGCAAAGATTGGAGTTTTTGCCGCGCCGCCCGTCAGGATGGTTGTTATCTGACAACGAGCTGTCAGACAAAAAGCTTTGGCAACAAACCTTCGTGCTTTCGTAATCTAACCGAACACTTTTCGGAACAATGACGGTGAAACTTTACCTCCAGTTTTAACGTCCACATACCTAAAGAACTTTATACTAATATTACAAAGAGGATTTTTGAAATTGAACATATTTTGAAAATCGCTTCTCCTAGTACTGCCAGATTCAAAAACAATGAAAATAAAGCATTACTTAAAAGCGCAAGATTTCGCATAAGATTCCCTGCTGTATTTTCTTGAATCAAATAAAAAAAATCATATGTCTGTTTATACACTGAGATCTTGTGAAATAATCCTGTCCTTTTTATTAAAAAAACTACACATGGAACCGCGGAAATCAATTTTTCGGTGAAATGTAACTCTCTTTTAATTTAGATTTCATTCCGTTCATGACATTCGGCAAAGTATATTGTGTAAATTTGTAGGGTCACTTATCCTGTCGATCGAGTAATCGTTCTTTGTTTCGTTTAATTTGCCGATGATCATGGAGCTGGATATCATGGCGCTTGCATTAAGCACCTTAAAATCTTTAACCGTCGTATTGAGATGAAATGAAGTTCTGTAGCAATTGAACTACTCGCTACTGTGACTTATACAAAGAATCATGTATTTCTCTAAAAGATTCCCCAAAGACTACTATAATAATATACAATGTATTGTAGAGCAATTCATCACAAACTAATTATTTTTGTAGGAAATGTTATGTTTTCAAAGATTTTGTTTCAATATTTATCCATAGGTACCTATACATTTTTCGAATTTGCCGAATCTCAAGGTAGAAGAAAAAGCAAAAAAATGTGAAAATCAGCTACACTATCAATCGTAAAAATCGCATAAAGGGTTTCCGCAAATATTAATGTTTAAAAGCCATAGAGTTCCGTAAGTTTTGTGTAATCTATAAGTAAACAACTTTGTTTTGAATTGTTTTTCTTCAAAATATTAGGTGCTATAGTTTTAGAGTTCAGAAAGGCTTTCATTCTCTGATAACTTCAAATCTATTTGCCTCGGCACATAATAAAAAAATATATATTTAAATTTGTGATATTTATTTTAATTAGAATCAACAAAGATATACCATTTAATGTTATTTAAATTGTTTGTTTTGGATACGAAACACCGAAAGGAAGTTACTTTCGTAATAGAGGTAATATGTGATGTCGTCTTAGATTTATTTAAACTGCTTCTGGAAGCTCAAAGGAGAAAAAAGCAATAAATTAAAAACTGAAAGAGATCCAATTTGACGGAAATGGGTCAATTTGGATCGATTGCGGCTAATGATGAAAGTGTCAGGCGAGGCCGAGCAATTTGGCAAGATCGATATCGCTTTCAAATGATCCAAGATTCTTTTATAGTTCACAAATGCTTCATTGGATTTTGAAAGCGTCCAGTTTATCCGTTGTCTTTCGTTATTCGATCGTTTTCGATGTTTGTATAAACAAGAGTAATTTTTGTGATCGATTTGGTGGCTGATGGTGAAATTTTTATATATTTATTTATCAGTACCTTCTTTTATATTCCATTTGATCTACGACGTAGAATACAGTTGCTTATATTTTCCTTAGGGTACCACGAAAGGATAAGTCTTCAATGGATTTTGAATTAATATTTTAAGGTTTATATCAGTTTGGAAAGTAATCGGTTTTGCATGATTGGGGCTAATTTTTGAATTTTAAAATCTATCACAATATTTGTACCTTTGAAAGACAGATTTTGAGATTAGACTATTAGAACACTGATCTCTTGAACCAACTATAAAGAAACAGTTACTGGCAAACTGCGTGAGCGTTAAGTTTAATAATAATATCTGAAGGAAAATATCTGTCGCGTCTTATTAATAGCGGGAACATCAGAACTTCAAGTATGCGATATGACATCAATCCAATAAAGTAAAGTAACCATAATATTCAACTCATTCAACGATAGTAATAGTGGTTACAAGGTTTGGTGGTACTTGTGCACGTGCATTTTTTTTAGGTAGCTGGACTGAGACTGTCTGGAATTTACTGGAAATCGTTATTGGACATTTTAAGAATACCTCCTCGAATATTTTATAGCTTTGACTGCTTTTGAACTCTGATATTGTATAAAATAAGCTTTTAAAATATTTGAGTGAACTTAGATACTTAATTTACATTAAGTAAGAATTAAATTTTTGTTTTTTTTTTTTAACTAGGGTACTAACATCTCGGTCATTTAAATATGAAATATATATAGGTCAGTTTTTAAATCACCAAGATATGTCGTTGATAGTTGAATTCTCTCTTGAGCCTATACTGAAGCGATCGGCTGGTACCCGTTGAATGCCCCAGTATCGTTAAGTTCATTATTTGGATAACTATTGAAATATTATTGATTTTTGCAGTTTATGAACTGTAATAAAGAAATTAAATACAAAAAAAACCCAATTATCTTCAAACCTATGAGAATTGTAATTTTTCAGACAGGTCATGACCACTCGATGTATAGTTCCAATGAACAACCGTAAAACTAACGCGGCAAGGGAAACAGAAAGAAGAAAGAAATATTGCCTCGGAAATTGCACTGTATTATGATTCGTAGCGGACCTTCCGAAATCACAATTTCCCCGTGTAAGGGAAGGTCTTCCCTTGCCGCCCGCCCTAGTCTGCGCTAAGGCGTCGCTAGAAACGCACGCCTCGTATCGACCGGTGTTTTGTGACGGGACACGACACCTTTTACCCGTGATAGTTGTGTTTTTAATTATGCCTGTGTCATTTCGAAAATAGAACACAAGATTTTAAGGTAAGATCGATAGAATCCTTTCAACAGTAGTTTGTTTTCCATTCCATTTGTTCCGTCGGCAGCGACGGGTTTGTGTTGTGGTTTTGTAATGATCTGTGGCTGAGAATGAAAGACAGTATCGAGGTTAAACGAGTAATTAGTGACATTTTTTATACGTCAGTGTACCATAAAAGCGATTATGTCTCGTAATCCATACGGTTATGGCATTGTGATCATACGGTTTTATTTCGTTTGGTTAATGGCATCAAACTGATGTTAATGTTGTTTATTTCTTTTATATAGGTCCTAAAATAAAAAGATCATAAATGTTATCATTGCTTGCTTTTAAAAAAATTTTATCTGACATAATATATATCCAAGTTTTTATTTATACCGGTTGTATGTAAACAGACATCTACAAACATATTTTACGGTTTTATCGGGGTTTTAAATGATAACAAAGAAATACGTGACAATAATTTTATTCGTTAGATGATATTTGAAACGTTGACTGCTTGTTTCTTTTACAAATCAATGAATTTACATCTGTTGACCTCAGTAAGGCTTCCGACAATATGTTGAAGAGTTATTTATATACAAGATTGTACGTTTTGTTGGTTTAACAGCTGGATCGGGTTCTGATTTATTTTATCAGTGCCTACTTTTATAATCCACCTACGATGTAGTATACGATAGTTGCTTATACTTTCTTCGGGGTACCACGAACGATAAGTCTGTAATGAATTTTAAATTAACTATTGATATATTAAAGTTTATATCAATTTGGTAAGTAATCGGTTTTGGATAACCTGGGGCTAATTGTCTAATTTTTAAAATCTATCACAATCTTAATACATTTAAAAGAAAGATTTTGAATTATTATATTTGATAAATTTTTCATTAACAATGTTATATGAAAAATGATTAAAAATACCACCCTGGCACTCAGAGATGGGATTCGAACCCACGACCGTTCGCAGTCCAACTGCTCTAATCTCTGAGCTACCCAAGACCTAACAGGACTAACGATTATTCAAGTACTTGCACACATCGTTTTTTCACATAGTTAAAGCGCCCCCTCAAATATTTTATAGCTTTGATTGATTTTGATCTGTGATATGGTATAGAAATAAGCGGTTAATATATTTGAATGAACTTAAATACTTAATTTATTGTTGATGACCTCAATAAGGCTTCCGACAATATGTTGAAGAGTGATTAAAAGACAAGATTGTTCGTTTTATTGGTATAACAGCTGAACGCAAAAGAAAAAAGAATTTAACATTATTTTTTCCCGATTGTCTATTATACGTGATTTTTTCGATTTTAAAAGGTTCTAATTTGCTATTCACAAGAAACACGAGTAATTCCAGACGCTTGGAACTGCGACCTTTGCTTTCCGGGTGATTGCTCTTCCAACTGAGCTACTGAGATCTGTCAGAATGCCTAGTTAAAGATGACCAAGTATTTAAAATTAATGTCACGAAAAGGAAAGTGGAGGAAGTATGGTTTTGATATTGGGTTATACAATAAGAAAGTAGAATGAGAGGCAGTACGTTTATTTAGGATGAATATTTACTATAAATGAGATAACATCAAAAGAGAAAAGAACGCGGAAACGAGGTAAATGTCAAGTCAAAATGTAAAAACGTTTTCCTTATTTTGTATAATGATTTACTGGTCCTATCTTTATATATAGCAAGCAGAAACTCTTGGTAATGTAGGGCAAAATAGATAAAAAAATGAAAAAAAGGAAATGGTTCTGTAAAAATGTGTATTATGTATCGTGTTACTATTAGCGTTGTTCTAAATTTAATTTCGAGGAAAAAGGGTATTTTCTGTGATGTTGATAATTTTTTATTACAATAAAAATACGGTATTTGAGCTAAAGGGAAAGAAAGCAATTTCATTCATGTCTGTTATTGTAGAGGTAATTTTGTAAACTATAATAGCCATTTAGGTACATCCCCTAAAGAGCCACGGTTACTATAACATTTATAATAACGTTACCTTCTCATATTCTGTATAAAGACAGAGATAATGATTTGACTTCTCCATTAATTTTATGTTATTATGTATGATTTTCAGTTGATTTTTATAAGTTATTTTTTACACAAGCTAGTTATTTATTTTTAATTATTCTTTTTCAGGTTATCCTTCATTACGATATGAGAACCTAAAATATAATATCTATGATGTATTTTTCCTTTCAAAATTGTCTCACTTTTGATCCACAATCCAGCCCAAGGACATTATTCAATCCAATGACGAAGAAACATATTCTCTCTCGATTAATAAGTAAAATTGTTTCTAAAACTGCAAACAAATAGTCATCTGATTTTGCATTTGTATTTTCGATTGCACTATGCGACTGTCACATAGTGCAATCGAAAATACCAATATGAAATCCGTGAAGTGAAACCCTTCCTCAAGAAACCCTGTCTTGACTTTACGTACAGAATAACAATAGAAGATCGCAACGTGCGATTATGACCATTCATTGGCAGAGATACGAAAAGGGTTGACTGTTACATGCGTAGGTAGTCAATAAGGTTTAATTTATAAAACCGTATTCCTTAGAAGCGTGTTTTTGTTGTACTGCGAGAGTTTTGTAGATATATGATGTTTACATGTTGATAGCATAAAATACCACCTGAAAAATATCGTAAATCATAATCCATATGTTTATGTTGTTACAATCTCAATGGAACAAACACTGGTGTTTACAGAATAAATCTTGATCCTTTTGGTGCCAAACTGAGATAATGCAACGAATGTATAGGTAGATACGAAAATGAAATTGGGCATTTTTGAGATTCGCAGCCAATATATGGGACTTAATTTCGTCATCTCTCCGCGTCTGTTGTGTGTGTATGGTGTAGTTCCGATATTTATGTACTGAAAAGCATGAAAGTTATAACTACCTAATTGGGGACTTGGTGTATCTTATCGTGCAGCACAATAGGTAATGTGTAGGTCGTTCAATAATATTCCAGATGTCTAATAACAATTCAACAATCAGTAGAAGAGCTTTTGCGAAATGTTAAACATTTTGTACTAAAGTACTTTTTTTTGTGAGAATCGAGTGACTTTATTCTTGCAAAAAGAAAGGCTTAGATATTTGATCTATGGAAGTAGTTCTCAGGATTCGTTACGAACTTACCATGACATAGAATGAAGTAAAAAGAAAATTACGGTGGCTTTACAAGTTAACGAGTAATAAGGAAAGGATATTTCGTAGAAATCATAATTAAAATTACTTTGATGCTTTTGACCCGACTCACACTTGTCCTATTTTGTAATGCACGAGACCAAAAGACAGCCGTTACAAAACTCCCTTTTTTGTAAAAAAAATTACCGCTTCTGCAAAAATTTTTGATACAATTTTATTATTTGTTGAAATCAAATGAGCTTTTAAATATATATTTCCCTATACATTCCATGTTCTTTTCGTGCGTTTTTCGTGTTAAAATGAAATTTGTGCTAATTTATATAAGTAACATGTACGATATATCAATTGGAAATGTCGTAGTAGTGATAAACATTGGTTATTTTACGTTATATAGATAACGTTTCTTGCAGGTATTGAATGTATGGAAGTAACACACATTCAATACCTGCAAGAAACCTATACCACCCGCAAAACAAATGCACGTTGCCAAGAAGCAAAAAATCTAGAAACCACCACAGACTACCACCAACTGTTTCACCCCTCCTAAATATAAGGAGAACTTCAGGAGTTGTCAGAACTTGCAGTTTCGAGTCAAGTATTTCATAGCTATAGAGATCAAAAAAATAAATAGGCTTCGTATATCTAGATTTTACTCCAATATGTGTCAAATACGAATTCTATATCCTCCTTTCACCGCAACCTTACGGGATAGAAGTGTAATAATAATGTTAGGCTATGTTTACCTATGATTCTAATAAAGGCAGGTGTAAGCTTCAGAGTAATATTATAGAACCAACATCTCTCGGAAAAACCGCAGCGAACGCTTTAAATACAATGGATATGACAGTTTCCGCAGGCTTGTAGCCCATTAATTGTTACTTCAATGGAAATTCTCTTTGAATAAAGGGCAGCGCTTTTAATGTACAATTAATAATGAAGTAGAATCAATTATAAATATCTATATAGGACAATATAACAAAGCTTATGTACTTTTATTACTTTCGTTACGAAGTTTAAAGATAAAATTAAAAGGAAAGCTGATTGGAAAGCTGTGTGAAAACAGCTTTCTAAAATATTTCAGCATCTAATAAGTATCATAACTATTTATTTCAAAGTAGTTCCAAACATAAGATACACCAATTACGAAATGCATGAAATGAAAGGGACGTCTAGAGAATATAAGCAAAACAAAATACCTGAATGCTTTTAAAGTTAAGAACCGTAATAGCCCAGATAAATGTTTATTTTACTTTACCACAAAGATATTTTTGATTGTATTAGATACCATTGAATAAGTTATACGCTAAAGTAATAGTAAATTTAACACAGCATAGTTTAGTTTAAATAATATTGACCACTCAGTAGGGTAACAACAATGTAATAATCAAACATCGTATATAAATTTCAATTTGTGGCATTAAAAATTTTGATTAGTTTTCACACTATAATATCGATGAAACTGACTGTATATTTTAAAGTTAAAATCCGTTATTTATATATGTATATTTTAAAGTTAAATCCGTTTTAGATAGAACGCGTTTTCCCCAGTTAGAACTAGTTTTACTAAATGCTGTTGTTAAAACTGGAAGTACCTAGTCTAAACTAGAAATTCACCATTAATAAATATATTTGATTTTCAGATACAACCAATTGTCACTTTGAGCTTTAGTTGACTGGAGAAAGTAATTTGGAATCAAAAACAACATATAGTTTCGAATTAAATCACACCAAAGAAAGACACAATCAATGAGCGCCATGTAGGTTTTGTATTGATTAAATTCTACACAGTGATAACGCCTCAGGTTATACAAAACTGTGAAATTGTTTTATCAATTTTATTTTATTTTCAATCGCAAACTAATAAAACTACTAAAAATGCAAATCCGTCGGAAGATCTAACGTCTTACGTACGTATACGTTAGTACGCAACGTTTTTTCCGTCGAGTGTGCAATTCGAATTTCATATCATATAATTTGCCAGTTCTGACATAACAGAGAAACGCGAAGCATCTTCCCCCAAATATGCACCAACTTTAAAGGTATTTTTATTCCGTGATAGAACCACGTCAATAGTACCGCCGCTCTATATATAATTTATATAGGCAGGTTTGATTTCTACGGCTTTTCTTAGGTAAGGTTTTCTTGTGTAAACCGATATTTTTACTTAATTAAGTATCGTATAGCTCAGGGTAATAGTAAGGTAATATTTTGAGAGTAAGTTTGAGAGAAGTTGGTGTGGTATGTTGTTATAATAGGGTTACATATCGATACTATCCCGGTACTCTTTATGGGTTTGAAAGTTGATCGACTATTATTAAATGATGCTTTAATGGATGGATAGATGGGCGTTGGTGCCTTCTTAAGAATCGCATCACCCATTTCGCAAGATAATGATCATTTGCGTCTATTTATCAAATACTGCGATAGCCAACCAGAGTGGCGCTAATGCATTATTCTCCTTAAAATGATACACACTATAAGACCCGGGTTCCTAATTTACCGTAGCTTCGCTAATCTTGGCAGAAATACTGTTCAATGAAACGATGCAGGGTGATCCAATCTCCGGGTCTCTTACAAGATGAACTGTTGATCTGGTCAGAATCACTGGGAAACGTTAGTGAAGACTACAACGGACTGACAATCGTGACCATGTTTGGAGGAAGCCTTTATCCAGCAGTATGGTTGATTTATACTATATAGTTTCTCAAGGGCAAGAATCACTAGTATTAACTGTAAAATGTTGTAAACATCAAACTGCTTTAGATAATTAAAAAATCAATAGTATAGTCAATTTAAAAAATCTTACCATTGAACATTCCCGCAAATTTGTTTAATCTTATCGATGCTGGGACTTTCAAAAACAACTATCGATAGTGAAATTATCATTATTAGAACAACACTGATACATATACACACAGTAATACATAGGTTGACCTGTGGCAACGATCTGCCAATAGGGATGATGACTGGGTAAAAAAATGCGATTCTATTTAGTCCGTCAGTCAGATAATAGAAAAATATTAGATACGTATTTTTTTTACTTCAATTTAACATGAAATAGTATAGATAACAGGCATTAAAGTTGAGGAGTGGGGGCTCGCTACGTCACAGTTGAGTAGAAAACGTAATCAAACGTGACGTCATGCGAAGTTTAATATTTTTTAACACTACCAGACGAACAAACAAACAAAAATTAGTCATCATCTCTATTGGTAAGAAATACTTTTCAACTCTACTTTTATAAATTATATTTAATAAGGAAACGAAAAGATTTTGGTTTTTGTATATGAAAATTAGGATTTACTGATTCAGATATTTTAATTTTAACTCGTTGAAAATTGAAATCAATTTCAACTTCAATCTGGAATTAATTTTAAACTATCAGCAGATTGTGAACCGCAAGGGTACAAGAAAACTTAATAAATGATTTTAACATTTCATGAGATTTCTTAGAGGAAGGAACTCTGTTGAATAAAATTCTGGGTAATTTTCAAGATTGTCTCTTTTTAAATCTAATAGGTAACAATCTATTATATTTAAAATGATAGAGCACTGTGAAAGACAGACATGACTATGAAACCAAATCTAGCAAATTTCCATCAATGACTTATAATCAATAGAAGCCAAGTATAGCTAAAAGCTAGGAGTATTTGTCTTTTCGTCTATAGTATAATTATTCAAGACAACAGAGTGGAACGCTGTTGTGACGTATACAAATACAGATAATTATTGAAGCATAAACCGGGTAGAGGAAAGGATCGCACTCGCGAGCAAAGATTGATGGGTCGAGTAGTGGCACAATGAACATACGCTAATCAGTAAACACACGTAATACAAGCTTGCTTTATGATCTAGTTGTCCATTTCTTGATGACGTCATCTCTGAGGTTTCAATTGGACCAATGAGGTTTTCAACTTCAACCTCCGTGGAAAATAATTTTTTAAATCTTTGATTTCTCTGTCAGTATCGGCCACATCACCTTGCAAGTCAACAGAGGAATGTTATTTAATCATTTATTTCTCCACAGGATGAAATCACTTTAAACTTAAGACCATCAATTGTTATGCAATTTAATTAAACCACCACCACTAGATGTTCCAGCATCTGACCTCCGCACTGGGTACTGAGTAACGTTTACCCTTAGTACTTCATCATAATATAAAACTTTAGAAAGCTCTTGCACATTTTTGTCAAGATCGCTTAGACTATCGATGTTATTTGAGTTAACCTCTTATACCTACGCTGATTTCGACATTTTGTTTCTGATAAAATGATACTGATGATGTCACCTTTTGATAGCACTCCATCAAGATTTTACTTGTAAATGCGTTACTGTCTCATCCTACGTTATGAGTATTGTGTTAATGGCCTTGAGTTGCCTCTTATTATATTTACGGAATTTACGGACAAACTGGAACTCAGAATCATTTGGTGGCAATGTGGCGAGATAATTGTGACTAGCTTGACGAACGTAACGAACGTGTTGTATCTGTGGTAAAAATTAATTTGATCACAAATTGTCAATTGTATGCCAATTATTGTGGTATTATCCGTTCTATAAACATATTTACTCTTTGACAGTGGCCACCTCTGTAGTTAACTTAGATAGTAAACATTCAAAATATACTCGTTTTTGTTATTTTAATTTGATCATATTCTTTGAAAAAATATCAGAAATTTTTCATCGTCAAAGTTTTAATTTCATCTCGTCTCCGCAGGAACACATTTTCACATCTGATGTTATTACAGTTTAGTAGGTGCTAAGAAATCACACCAAGTTATTAATTAAGTAATGAACAGAATGACAATGAAAGTTGTGTGTTTAAATTAATTTTACGTTCCTTCAAAATTTCATAATGTCAAAATGATAGACTAAATTTTATTACGGAAATTTCATTATTTCCTGCCTGTTACCTTAACTCTTACCTTTTGTTCAATGTTTACATGCATATTACATTAGCTGTTGCAAAATTATATATTTATTACAGAATCTGATTCTGAATCGCGCAAGTAGAGTTGTTCCAGGTGCAATAGATACTATTGTCACCTTAAAATTAGGCGTAGAAAATTATAAGTTAAATATATTGAGAAGAAGTATTTGAAACATGAAGGTGCTCTATGTAGTGTATTGTAGATGGTATACACCAGTGGATATATTTTCAAGAAAGCGTCCGGATTTTCAATAGAAGTACCATTTGTCAGTTTTTACATAACGCTTTGAAGTATCAAGCGCGGTATTTTTTTTATTTACATGCATTTTTTTAATTTCCTCTTGGGCCCATAAATGCTTTTCATCTTCATAAAGGCATAATTTTTCATTCAATCCATCTCATCAAGAGTGTGGAGACGACGGGAATCCATATAGATGAGAATTTGTATTTTTTTTCCTTTACATCTAATAACTGTAGCGGTCTTCGTCGACGACATGAGTGAAAGTGACATATTAATAATTTCACATGCAATGAATAATATTTCCATTACCAATGTAACACACGTCCTAAATAACATGAATTTTGATTAACACAAAAAGTATTGACGAGTGGAAAACGTTCATGGCGCAGTAGTACGCACATTTTATTGAGTAAATTAAGCAGCCGTTAACAAGGTCATTCCTCGGATGGGTGCACAAAATCTCATTAATCATCATCATTAGCCGTACTGCGTTCACTGCTGAGCATAGGCTTCCTCCATTGATCTCCACGTCGATCGGCCTTTCACTGCCCGCGTCCAGTGGCTTCCTGCAACCTTTATAAGGTAGTCGGTCCACGTCCATTGCCACTTCAGCTTAGCGAACCTTCGATCAATGTCAGTAACGTTGATTGTCCTACAGATCTCTTGACTCCTAATATGTTCACATAGAGAAACACCAAGCATTGCTCTGTCCATTGCCTCGACGTCACACCTTCGAGCCTTCTTAGGAGACCCATCGCTTAAGTAAGGCATCAATGGCAACTTGGTCTTCAAACACTGAAGTAGGCGAAGGTATGGGAGGTGAACATTTTCGTTAGCTTCCCGAATGCTGCTCATCCGAGCTTGAATGAACGAGATTTTTCTCTAAGTTGGACATTCCTAAACTTTATTATCTCGAGCTCATCCGTACTACATGAGTTATTTCTCTAAAAAGTTATAGTGATGTCTCTAGATAACGGTAATGTCCCTAGAAATCATCAGTCTGATCATGTTTAACATGATTTTTTACACAACGTTGCTTTTGACAGATGTCTTTAGTTACTATTACGAACATTCCACGGTGAGTGAACAGTGAACCATAATGAAACGTGGCCATTAATTATTGTACTTCCATTTATATATAGTTGTTTATATGTCTATAAATATCTGTACGTACAGATGTAAGAGTTGAGCTCACATAATGTACATAATATGCTATAGATCGAATCATGTCTAGAAGCGGCAAGTTCGCCTTTACGTCGCAGGTAATTATATTCTCTCCGTCTCGAGAATACTTGCTAGACGTTATACTTCTTGTTTGTTAGTCGCTGCTGCGTCTACATTAATTGTTTACTCTACTTCGGAAGGGGAAGAGTTGAAAATTATGAGAATTTATAATGTATTATAAATACAGAAGTATCTAGCAAATAAGCGTAATGGTATATATGTTCTTGTAATTATCAGATGGTGAAGGTATCTTCATATAATATGTCAAGGCATTGTACGAGTTCTAAAAACCAGTAATAAACTAGCTAACACACGCGACGGTTGTTTCATTGCTATAAAACAGTTCATTGGCGACGAGTACCCACAATTACATATTAATTAATAATGTCTGTGTTAATCGGGAATTTAAGCGTATTTGACCATAAAAACCAAGAATGGTCGATTTTCTGCAGCCGTTTGTCACAGTTTATTACGTTAAATAACGTACCAACCGTAAATCAGCGTGCGGTGTTGCTGACACATCTTTCGGATGATACCTATCGTCTGGCGCGGAATTTAGTGCATCCCGGCCACTTAGAGAGTGTCAGCTACGAAGAGCTAGTAAAAGTACTCAATGGTCATTTTATTCCAAAAAGATCGACCTTTGCCGATAGGGCAAAGTTTTATGAAGCATTGAGGTTTCAAGGTGAAAGTATCGAAGATTGGGGTGCACGTCTAAGAGGTCTCGCAATTCATTGTGACTTTGGATCTGCACTCGACATTTTACTACGAGATCGCTTCATATTGGGTCTAGGAGCTGGAATAGTACGAGACCGTTTATTTGAACAAGAAGCAGCAACGTTAACTTGGTCCAGAGCGCTTGAAATTGCCCAGCAAACAGAGTGTGCGCGGCAAGCACGTAATTCGATTAAAGGAGTTGAAATTGAGACTCAAATAAAGGAGGAATCTGTATATCGTGTAGGTGCAAACCAAGGTTACTCAAGGGGTCAACATCATGGTCACAACGCAGAGCAGTTTCAACATTTTAAAGAATCAAAGTGTTCGGTATGCGGCTTAAAAAACCATAGTGCGATTAGATGTCGGTATAAAAATTACAGGTGTCAATCGTGTGGTGAGAAAGGTCATTTAAAAAAAGTGTGTACAGTGAAACGGCCAAAGTCTTCACGGTTAAACAATATAACCGAGGCATCTGATTATTCTGATAACGACTGTAAGAAGTGTCAGCTTTTTAACATGCGGTATGTAAACTACAAACCTATTAAGGTATTTGTGCTTGTTCATAATAAGAAACTGTGTATGGAATTAGACTCGGGGTCAGGCACGAGTATTATATCAAAAAAAATATTTTATAAAAATTTTCCCAACATAAAATTACTAAAGAGTGATGTAGTTATGTGCTTATATAACGGCCATAAAATCACACCATTGGGCTATTTTTTAACTAAAGTGACGTATTTAAACAAATCTAAAGAAATAAAGTTGTATATAGTTGAAAATGGAGGACCCCCCTTATTAGGTCGTGATTTTATGGCTCAATTTGATTTAAGTCTTACTTCAAATAATTACAAAATTAACTTAAGCTGTAAAAATGTCGATAAAGATGTATTACAATTGTCAAATAAGTTTCCAGACCTATGGAAGGACGAATTAGGATGTTTCAATAAATTTAAAGTTGAATTACACGTAAAAAATAATGTAGTTCCAAATTTTTTTAAGCCACGTACTATACCATTTGCACTTAAAGAAAAGGTGGAAGAAGAGTTGAAAAGATTAGTTAATTTGGGGATTTTAGTGCCCGTTAATTATTCTGATTTTGCAACGCCCATAGTGCCAGTTTTAAAAGAAAATGGGACAATCAAAATAGCCGGTGACTACTCTTGTACATTGAATAAGGTTTTAAATATTGACAAATATCCATTGCCGAGAATAGAAGAAGAATTAGCTAAGATAGGCGGTGGAGAGCATTATTCTAAGCTCGATTTGAGTAATGCTTATAACCAATTTATGCTTAGTGACTCCTCCCAGGCCCTAACTACAATTAATACACCCAAGGGACTATTTAAATATACGCGCTTAGTGTATGGTTTAGCCAGCGCACCCGCTATTTTCCAAAGGACGATGGAAACCTTGCTTTCGGGTATTGAGGGTGTTACATGTTGGTTAGACGATGTGTGCTGTACCGCCAGTGATAGACAAACGCATTTATCTAGACTAAAAGAAGTGCTAACACGATTAAATGATGCCGGATTAAGGTTACACAAAGAAAAATGTGCCTTCTTTCAAAATAGCGTCACCTATTTAGGATATGTTATAGATAAAAATGGACTTAAAACCAGCCCAAGTAAAGTCGAGGCAATTTTAAAATCGCCGGCGCCGACTAACGTGTTAGGTGTCAAAAGGTTTTTAGGCATCGTAAATTATTATCGTAATTTCATTCCGAATGCTTCGTCCTTATTGCACCCGTTGCACAAATTACTACACGCGGATGCAAAATGGGAGTGGGGTGAACGGCAGCAGGCTGCTTTCGATTTAGTAAAAAGAGAGCTCGCTTCAGATCGTGTTCTCGCCCATTACGATGCGCGTGAGCCGCTGGTGTTGACTGTAGACGCGGGGCCCGACGGCCTTGGCGCGGTGCTCGCACACCAACTTGCAGATGGTACGGAGAAACCTATCGCGTTTGCATCTAGGACACTATTAGTTAACGAAAAAAATTACAGTCAAATACACAAGGAAGCTACGGCTATAATATTCGGCATTAAATATTTTCACCAATATTTATATGGTAGGCAACACCCGTTTATATTGAAAACAGATCATAGGCCTCTTTTATCAATTTTCGGAAAGAAAAATGGCATATCCGTTACGTCCGCTTCGCGATTACAGCGTTATGCCCTTTTTCTATCTGCATATAATTATACCGTACAATACATCAACAGTAGTAGTAATTTAGTAGCAGATTATTTCTCTCGTGCACCACTGCCTAGCGTAAACAACAATAAAATTGACGAGCAGGGCGTCAGTAGTTTGAAGTTTTTAGATAACAATATAAAACCAATAACACTTGATGACATTAGGGAAGCGAGTCTTAAAGATAAGACATTAACTACTGTCATGAAGTATATGATTCACGGTTGGCCGCGTAAGTTAAAATGTAAAAATATATTGCCTTATTTTTACTGTAAATCGGATCTAGAGGAGAATGACGGTTGTTTATTCCGGGGCCACAGGATTGTTATCCCATCAATATTTCGAGAAAACATGTTACATGAATTGCACTCTGCACATTTCGGGATCGTCAAAACGAAAAGTGCAGCTCGTAGTAGGATGTGGTGGCCGGGAATCGACAACGATATCGAACAGCTGATCAGCGCTTGCGACACTTGTGCCAGGACGCGGAGCGACCCACCGCGTGCGCCGCCCGCACCCTGGCCCTATGCGCTGTTGCCGTGGCATAGAATTCATATAGATTATATGACATTAGCGGGAAGCGTATATTTAATAGTAATAGATGCGTATAGTAAGTGGCTTGAATGCATTTATATGAATAATGGTACCTCTACAAAAGCGCTCATTGCGAAATTAAAATATTTATTTTCGAGGTACGGAATTCCATACTTAATTATATCTGACAATGATATTAAGATTGCTTCAACGGAATTTATAACATTTTGTAAAAATAATGGAATAAAATATTTAACATCTCCTATATATCACCCTTCTAGCAACGGTCAGGCCGAAAATTCAGTAAAAACTTGTAAAAAAATGATTAAATGCGTAATCAATAATGAAACTTTGCCTCAATCAATTATAAATGATAATTTATTGGGATTTCTTTTTGAATATCGAAATACTATTCACAGTTCTACTGGACAAACTCCGGCAAAATTAATGATGGGTAGGAATTTAAGATCTAGACTAGATTTAATATTGATACCAAACAACAAAAATAGGATATATAATACTGTAAATGTAAAAAAAACGTTACGTAAATCGCGATGTTTTGTAAAGGGTGAAATCGTGTGGGCAAAATGGTTCGTCGCTAGAAGGGCGATATGGTCAATAGGTAAAATTGTTAATATATTGGGTAATCGTATGTTTGAAATTTATTTTGAGTTGTATAAAGTTGTGCAAAAGCGTCATCTTGATCAAATTATGAAGTTCAAAGGAAAATGTAGTACTGTTGAACATTATCCGTCTTCAATAGCACCCTATGATGCTACTGAACCATTTTCATTACCGTCACCATCATCGACACTTACAGTCGAGCCCGATGCGGTACCATCACACTCAGGCTCATGTGATACAGACGCTGATGTTAATTTTTATCCGACTATATCGGAGAAGGATGACGGTGATGAAGATGGGGAGAGGGTTGTCAAGGAAAAAGAAAAAGTTGTAGAAGGTAGCGCGCTCGAGCAGCCTGTTCACAGTTCTGAGAAATGGAGAGAAAATAACGAAAATGTAAATAAAAATAAACACATGGATGAAAGTAGTTCTCGAGAGTGCTATCCAAAGCGAGTCCGAAATAAAGTAGATCGCTATATTTGTAAGTAACAAATACCTGTATTCTATTATTGTTTTTTTATTGTTAACAGGGACTCAAATTAGCGTTGGAGGAATGATATGTATGAAATGAAGGTATCTTCATATAATATGTCAAGGCATTGTACGAGTTCTAAAAACCAGTAATAAACTAGCTAACACACGCGACGGTTGTTTCATTGCTATAAAACAGTTCATCTTTACTTTACAGTTAAATAAAGTAAACATGCTACTGTATTATAGATATCTATCTTTCTTAAAAACTAAAGCTAATTTAAGATAAGTCCGAAATATTATAAGTTAATAAGGTGAGTGTAGTAACTGTTTTTAATTTAAAACAAGACATTCAGTCGAAATGGGAACGTGCTCCTTTTTTGAAGTCCTTTAATAAGGTCGTTCTTTTATTAGTGTTCTTCTTTCTTACAAGTACTAAATTAATATTTGCTGCAGGATGTTAATTTGCACACTGTCACGGTACTAAGTCATAATTCATGTTTCAACCTCTAGCGCTTTATTTACCATCCTAAGTTATTACTTAAATGCTTCAAGTAAAGTAAATGCATTATTAGCCGGAATGCTTATTGTTGGTAATTTGTTAAAGTGCAATTGCTCGAATAATGTAAACATATTTAATATTTTGAAATAATTACTACTAAAATTACTACTAACGGAGTACATTTCAAATGCCACTTCCGAATATTGCAGAGCTCTATGGAGAAATGAAATGGTGACCACTGAGACACGTTCCATATTTTATTAGACATGACATCTCTAGTTTTTCTTACTTATCTGATGACGCAGTTGCGGTTGAGAAAAGTAAATGTTCTCCCATTTATAAGACGTAATATTCGTAGGTAACTAGCTAAAGCAAACTCTATAATAAATAGATAAATTTCGATAATAGAAGACTAAGATTTTTACCCATCCGATATTTGACCATTACCCATTCAGGGCAAAGAAATTTGTCAGCTCTTAACAGTAGTAACCTTTTGTTTTTAAGAAATCAATCAATCAATGTCAATCATTATCGTAAGCTTATTAATGTCTCTGCTGCTGGAGTTTAAGCTTTCCCTAAAGATTATCGAATCGAATAGGGTGAATGGGCCATAACCCATAATATGCATCCAGTGCAGATTGTTAATAACTGCAGATCCAGCTGTAACCAACGGTTTAAGTGCCTTCCAAAGCACGGGAATCAATGCCAATGTTGAGGATAAATTACGCGTGAAATATATAGAAAGCTATATACAAGAAAAAAAACTTAGAACTAAGCAGAAGCATTAAAATCAATGCATTACGGACTTTAAATAAACCATTTATTTTCTCTTAAGTATATTCTTCATCTGATTGATGTATTTTTTTTTTTACAGGTAATTCATATTTTATGGAAGAAAACGGTAATCCTCTCGTTTTCTGAAGTCTACAGTTTGGTACGGCAGATTCATATTTATTTTTGTATCAAAGTAAAATATTTTTAATTCCGCAAGCAGATGTTCAGATCTCTCAGAATGACAATTCAAAAACTGAATCAGACACTTCACATTTACAAAGTGATTTAAGCTGTTACTCATTTGCTGTTTAATGATACGCCTAGGTGTATGTCATCTCACTGAAACATTGTGTGTACTCAGGGCTAATTACCCAACAGCCCCTATGAGGGCACAAGTTAAATACTAACTCAGTCTACGGCAGCGTAGAAGCAGATTGATACTTGAAGTTAAATGCGAATTCCCAACAATTTTTACCTTTGGCGGCTTTGGCAGGTTATTTTATTTTTCTGGTTTTATCTGTGATATAGAAGATATGAACTGTCTTTTTAGTAAAATAATAATGACAATTTTAATGTGATTTTATTTCACTAATCCATTTTACATGTTTAGATTGCTAACATAACCTTTGAGAAATCTCTTACAAGAATTGCGGAAAAATGCTAGAGGCAACAAAGTCATCTACGTTACTATAGACATTTATAGATTAATACACATCTCTAATGTCTTTAATATCTATAAAAATGACTTCCCTTATTACATATCTATAAATGTCTATAGTATCTTCAAAAATTTTTTTTTTCTGGAAATTCCTTGTTAAAAATGATTTATTTTTGTATATTATTTTTGTATATTTTGGATATATTTTTATTTGCTCTTTAACCCCCGTAGCCGAGTAGTTCGCATGGCGATTTCATGGTGTCGCTATGGTCCCGGGTTGATTTCAGGACGGGTCAATGTAGAAAATGAACTTTTCTATATCGTCTCAGGTCTGGATGTTGTCTCCGAAACTCCTTAATACGAGGCTTTAGGTACTCCTCTTGGAATCTGAGCAACGTATATGATAGTGTCTAAAATTTATTTATTATGAATTTATTTATTATATAAGTCGAAACTATATTTTCTAAAAAATAAAATAAATCGTAGGTATATATTGAATATAGTACGTAGTAACAAATGTATTTTCAGAAGGCACATAAACCAATTTGCTAACTCGACGAAAAAGAAAAGTTTATTAACAGTCGCTATTTACTTTCTTGCTGTCCGAGTTCTCTGGTATAACACGATAATTGGCGTAAGTTTTCGTCTACGTCCTAGATGCTGGAATGTTCACCTGTGAATATTCAGGAGATGTATAACTTAAAGATCAAACAGCGGCCATATTGAGCAATGTATATTCTATACAAGCTTCCTTGCAAGAGATGCATATACTATGAAGCTTGATGTTTCATTCAGGAAACACATTTGATATTCATCAATTATCTTGAGACATAGTCATGGGTTTGGTTATAATAAATTTAATTAATGTAATACATATTTTTGCAACTATAATATTGAAATCATAAGCTGCGTACAACATTTCATTAAGATGAGTTAATTTTTCTTGTACAGTATACTATCTGAATTATTGACGAAAATATATTTATTTATAATTATCCCAAAATGGCTGCAAAAAATAATATTCATAAACTTTTATTCCACGTCCTAAGAAAATCTAAAGCTTACGTATATCAAGTAACTAATAATTCTTTTTTATCGTTTTATTGCTTCGGAGTTTTGCTCGTTTCGCAAATTAACTTCGAGTTTAGGTTTCGAGACCTAAATTATAATGTAATCTAAAGTTGGTATTGAGGTACAATTTAATTTTATTTATAACAGCAGAAGGCAATAATACAATGACGTATTTATAAATAATCTAATGTAGGTTACTAAGTAAAACTAAACACAGCGGTCTCAAACTGATGACCGAGGACTCTTAATGGACCAAGTTTTTTGACCACAAATCTAAGTCCGCTGAGTGCGACTTAACTTTTAAAGGTGGGTGAGTGGTCCAACAAGGCACGCTGTTATTTTAGATATATTAAATGTTGCCTATAATAAAACTACAAAGTTACTGTTACTATTAAAATTGAATCGCGGATTTTTGTAGTAAGCCCTTTCCCTTGAGGAATTAATTGCATGATTAAAGCACCCTCGTGTGGAACTCGGTCACATGATATGTTTGTATATGATTTTTTATACCTTAACTAATAGTATAGCCCATAATTTTGTGAACATTGATCACATATTAATTTCTGTAATTTATCTTTCGTTATAGAACTATACCTTTAACAAATGCTGAAATTGTAATTCAAGTTCGTTTTGCGGAAGAAGATGGCGCTGTTCGTTTATTATAAAAATAACATTTAAAAAATAACTTAAAAATTTTCATTAAGAATATTTATCAGTATTGTATTGTTGATGTAAAATTTATCAAATATAATAAAAAAAAGAATAGATGGTACTTAGATCACACCGCTTATAATTATCACGAACGCCTTATTTTCAAAGCGTTGTGTATAGAGAGGTTTACAAGCTACTCGAGAATAAATGTTTCGTAGAAGGCTTCTGATGGCTAGACTCTAACTTTATTATATTGGCCGTATTGGACCTCTTTCTAGCTTCATCGAATAGACGTAAGTGAATGAAGTTGTTTAATATTGTTTGTAACAGAACAAATATTTGGGATAACAGGATTCCCAGTTGTTATGTCTTCAGTTTAGAAGGGATCAGTAACGAATATGACAGTCTAATTAGAAAATCAATGTTACTATCGAAAAATCTATATAGTACCATTTCTCTTTCCACAACGCCACCGTGCTACCTAATAATTGAATACATGCTAACTGAATATTACCTATTCAGCGTTTCAATACATTTTCAACCTTGTTACCTAGACCTTCAAAATCTCAACACAATTACGCTAAAAATGTACACAAATATGAGAACCACATCCGGGGCGGTTCAAATTTAATTAAATTAAAGCTTTTATTGCCCGGGTTTTTATCTGGCGGACGGTATCTTTCTGGTAGTCTTTGTTGGTTTCATCGCAAAGGCGAGTTTCAAATTCCACGCGTAGATTGCCCATTGTGTAATACCCAAACAGGTGAAATTGGCTTAGCGTAAAATTTTACCGAACTCCATGATTATTTTTGATTTTCCCGCTCCAATGTGTTTTTATGGAGTATTACAAATTGATTTTACAAACGTCGCAATCTATTGGAAACCGTTCATGATAATAAAGATTAAATATCTTTCGAAATTTACTTTGTATCAATACTAGTGGATTTCTTGCTACTTTTCTCGCGTAAAGTATAGCCTTTGTCATCCACGTATGATGTAGCTTCCTGTAGGTGTGAGAATTTACATAATCGGATCAGAATTTCCGAACATTACCTGCTACAAATATACCAAATTAGAAACTCTACCTCTTCATCTGCCTTCTATCTAGAATAGATAAAAAGGTAAAGTTTCTAATGAAACGATATCATCTAGGTATCGCTTCACACTTTTAGTCGATACTCGGTCATGATGTATCGATACTCGGTATCGAATGAAAAACATGCTTACTTTTATCGAATAGTTTTAAAATGCCTTACAATCATCGTCATTTTTATAGATTTTTAGAGCAGATTTGATACTATTGTTAATAGTCAAAAGCAATACTCTGTTTACGGAAGAAAGAAAAGCAGGTACAGGCATAAAAAGCGATGTATATAGTTAGGTATTGTTTTAAAATTTTGTTGGCAATGCCCTATCTATATAGATACATACATATAAGTAGGGGTCAGCAATGCTTATTGTCATGCGACAGGAACGCCGCGTCTGTGGGATTTTTTATTTCACAGAATTTAGATATCTTACCACAGGATAAACAGTCTTGTGCACGTGAGTTTTTTGAGTGAGTGACCAACCAAGTAACAATACAAATACTTGTTTCACGATACTACTTGTTTCTCGCTTCTAAAGTATCTATTTAAAAAGTACTTAGTATCGAAATAAAAATCGAGTGAGTACTTGTATTTACTCTTATCGTTTCATCCCTACTTTTATCTATATCTTCACGCCGCACCCCTTACCTATTTGTAATATTACGAGCTGTTTTCCTGGTACTTCGTCCGCGTCATATTATAGCCTATATTACCTTGCCTTGTAACTTCCATAGGTGAAATGTGTTTAAAATCCATCCAGTAGTTTCGGGGTCTATTGGATGCAAGTTGAAATCAAATTTTCCTTTTTATAATATTAGTTTGTCACTCTTATTCGCCCAATTTTAAATAGATTACCTATAGTTTTTTTTTTCTCTTTATTTTGACACATAACAGTCATTACATTATAATACTTAAATTAATTACAATATTTAATAGACAATGTGTGTCCTCTATCTCTATAGATATATAAATAAATAACTGTTGTCTAAAGGACACCAGTTAAAGAAGCAAATTTTTGCACAATTAACTTATCTCTAAGTAAAAATTTAAAGTTATTCACCCGACGCAATTCGGAACGGATTTTTAATATTTAGTCTGGTTTGTTGGCTGACTGTGAGGGATGCTGACTTGCCGCGTTACAATAAAAAAGAGAGACTCAAAACTCAAAAGATTTCTTTTTTTCCTCCTTTTGTAGATAAAGTATGATATTTCCTTTGAAAATAAGTATTAATTAATTAACTCATGTAGTTTAATTGCAAAATGACCTTTACCCTCAATATAAATTATTAACGATGTAAAATCTATTCTGAGAACGTCCCTACTTTCTGTATAAAAAACTACCGATATTAATTTGTTATTCAAATAAAAAGATTCTGAATATTCTTTATTCAAATAAGCTCACTGAAATCTCTTTAACCGTCAAGCCCCATTTGCGTAACCATTCAGGACATCTTTTCACTAACAAATCGATGATAGAACATTTTGTTAGTTTAATGATAATGTTACTAAAGAGTATTAAAATTTACATACTAATAAAATATGGGTTATAAATATGGGTAAACCTTTAACTGGTTACCCTTTTCTGTTACTCGTGAAAATGTTTAAAAGTAAGATAACATATGGCCTAACGCATACGCTGACATTAAAACCGAAACTCTGTAAAGTCATCGAAACCATTACAATGGCCAAATTATTTATGACAATGAATGCTTACAATAACAGTTATTTGTGACAGATCTTAACGCAGCTAATAATTTAATAATTTACATCGTTAAACTTTTAATTTTATTATAATAATGAAAACGTCGTAGAACCTTTTGGCACTGTTCACGGATGATTCAAATATGTAATTATTTAACGTGAAAATCGGTCGTTACTGTTATTAACTAAGTATGATGTTTTATATAGAGGACATATTCAAGAGTTGAAGCGAATTCAGTATAGGTACAGTCGTGCCGCCATGCAGGTAGGATTTTTTTTCGATTGCGTTAGTGAAATGGAAATAGAATAAGTGCGGCTTTTCTCTCTTTTTTATTTCATGCAGTCCCTTCATTAGACTATGAGTTTCGAATACAATATTATAAGTGACAACCGGCCACGTAGAGTTGGTCTCGCGCGGTTAGGGTCCCGTACCATTATCCATAAAAATGCAAAACATCACGATTTTTGTTTTCTTTGGAGTTGTTCAAGCTCTAAATAAAAAAGATAAATAAATGTATTTAAAATAAAACAATAAATATACGAGTAGTTAAAACATTAAACATAATTTAAAGTAAAAAGTATATGTTATATAATTACATATTATCATTAGTTACAATTTGGAATAATAGATGGCGCTTACCATTTGTGAATCGCGGTATGATTTTATTTTCACACAATTCATATATACGATTGTTATTCCAAATATAAGGCTTTTGCCCGTGTACGTAAATAAATACTATAGCTAAACTTAAGTCTCTTAGTGAACCCTCACTCTAGACCTCGACTTTGTTCATGGTCCTTCGAGCCGGATTTGGCTTAAAGAAAGTGCTTTTTTTGGTAGTCTACGAAAGTGGTGATTACCACCCGTTACGTTAGTACTGAGCAGTGGATCGCTGCTCAGAGCAATCCCTACAGCGAGACGTCATCAGCTGTAGCGGCGTGACGTCACGGACGTGGAGGATCCAGTCAGCTGGTACCGGTCAACTGGAGGAACGAGCGGGAGGAGCCCGACAGAGGGCGCTGGTGGAGTTTATCGGCGAGTATCAATGTGTCAGTGAATGTGCAGTGTAATTGTGAGTACATTTTCAACCTTATTTCAAGTAGAAGATTAACTTTGAAAATATAATAGAAGAATTTAGACTTGTGATAGTTTTAAGCAATTATTGGTTGAGACGGGGAACCTATGCCGGATTTCAGCCAGAATACTAAGTGCAAAACACTTGTAAAATTTTCGTGATTGAACTTGGACTTAGAAAACTGAGGATTTTTGTATAGCAGAAAGTAGTGAAGATTTTAATTGAAGATTAAAGTTAAATTTTATTTATGCTGATTTGATTGTTGTTGGCTATATTATTAGATTATATTGTTATTTAATTGTCACTTATATAAAAAAATAATAAACATGGAATCTTTCAATGAACTTCAGTTTGATATTAAAACGAAATTAGAAAAGGCTAGAATAAATTATAAGAAATGTTCTAAAGATCGCTTAACAGTATCGTATATAGAAGCTCGTTTAGAAAATATAGAACAACAGTGGCAGTTATTTTATAATACGCATGTTATATAATTACATATTATCATTAGTTACAATTTGGAATAATAGATGGCGCTTACCATTTGTGAATCGCGGTATGATTTTATTTTCACACAATTCATATATACGATTGTTATTCCAAATATAAGGCTTTTGCCCGTGTACGTAAATAAATACTATAGCTAAACTTAAGTCTCTTATTGAACCCTCACTCTAGACCTCGACTTTGTTCAGGAGTTGTTAGAAATTTTCGTGTAAAATACAATTGGTCGACTATTACTCGTAAACTTGTAAAGCCGAATTCAATGTAATAGTTTTTCTTTTTACTTAGTTATATATAGGTACTACTACTAACGACATTTCACAGTTTAAAGATTAATAAGTCACGATCGACTTATTAAATAGAAAAGCGGTTTAGTTACACCCCCTGTTGTAGAAACTCTTTGTTTATGGACCTTGTATGATGAAAAGTAAAACACCTAAAAATTATACTTGATATGACCGCAGATGTCTTAACGAAGCCCTTAAGGCGCATAGCACATAATAGATGTGTTGTAGGCATGGGCATAACTTAAATGTCGTCTGTTAATAGAAGTGGTTTATTGTTTTTGTTGTTCTTAGTAATTTACAGGTTTTTGTTATATCTTCGAAAAATATGAACCATTTTAACTTATAAATGTTTAACAAAACAAAATTTTCAGTCACTGATTTGGAAAATATTACGCTTTGAAAACTTGAAAAAAGTAGACAAATCTACTACAAAAATTTGTTAAAATACACAAGGCATTAAATAAGATATAAAAAATGTTACAACTTTTATAATAACAGCTATAAACATAAACGCACAAATAACAAAGATATCACAAAAATTGTCCAGACGCCCATACACTTTTCGCTACTGTAGCACGGTGTGACGTCACTGGGTGCCTTGAATTTGTAGGTAGCGTTTTCGGCCAACTAGCAGCAGTTCTACAAACACAGCACCGTATCTCCGAAACTATTAATCGCAGACATGCTGTTACTTCGACATTATTTCTCAGATGTTAATGGACTATTTATTTATGAAATAAAAAAAAAGTTGTCAACTAGCCTATTATATTAAAATTACCACACGCCGGCGCCGCTGTAGTGTCCCCATCCCAGACACCTCGTAACATTTGGCAACGACAAATAGAACTAAATCCGGAACTATTCAGAACCAAGATAAATGGATTTTGTCTAATACATGCACATTGTTTGAGCTATATTTGTATGAGTCCTTATGACGACGCATAAGCAGTGATGATTTCAGTGACCTCGTGATTCTAACGCCGGTTTCGAAGTGTCGCCATCTATGAGGCTGGTTAGATTCCTACTCGATGTAGATTTTTTTTATATTGTCTCAAGCGTGAGTGTTGCGTTGCCTTCGTTTTTTTTCGAATTTTAATAATATAGGTGCTAAAAGCTATTTTAATAATATAGGTGCTAAAAGCTTTGAAAGGAATTGTGATAGATTTTAAAATTAGACAATTAGGCCCCTGAGTAATACATATCGCCCATGAAGAGTCAATAAATAATAACTGACATTTTGTCAATTTTTGTTTTATTGAATTATTCGTTGTAAAATAGGTTACTACACAATAGTGACAAAGATTTTGGGTTCGTTTCTTATTTTTTTGTAAGATAAACAATAATTGCAATGTACTGAAAAAACAATATAATAGATTTGAAACGTTTTTTCGTCTCCTTTCGTCTTCTATCGTTTCGTTGCATTTTTGCAGTTATTTATTTATTGACTCTTCATAGACGATATATGTGATGATGTCTTAAAATCAATATATTATTGTTTTCTATCTGTTAAACGGCAAGGCACTGTTTGTCGTGAAGATATAGACAAATATTAAGCAAAGTCAAGCTCTAACGCCAAATCAAATTCATTCAAGTGTTTCGAAGCACTAATACTGATACAGAGAATATGAAAAATGCTCCTTAATGAGGGCAAAAGACGGTTAACAAATTCAAGGAACTTTTTTAACCTCAACTAATTCAATATAAAGCTCCTATCAGAATAATAGCGCCCTTAGTATCATTTTGCCCATTTATGAATGATACAGGGGCCTTTGCTGAGATATGGGTCCATCTTGGCCTCGTATTTGTCCTTTTTTCTTTCTTTTCTTTTTTACTGTGTTCTTTTTATGGTTATGTGGGGCCAATAAATAAATTTCTTTCTTTCCTTCTAATCTTTGCCACATTTTTCGCCGTCTGTTCTCATGCTGCATCTAATGCACAAAGTAGTCTTTCTTTCTATTTACTCCACTTATCTGGGAAACACTATATGTGCGATATTTGATGCCATAATTTAAAAAAAAAAGAAGATAAATTACTTTTATGTATATAAATAATGAAATCCGTATAAATATATATATATATTTGTTAATATTTTTTTTATAGTTAACTAGTGGACGCCCGCGACTTCGTCCGCGTGGAAGTCGGTATCCCGTGGGAGTGAGAAGTTTTCCCAGTAAAAAGTACCCTATGTGTTATTCTGATGTATAACCTATATTGCTGTAAAGTTTTATCCAAATCCGTCCAGTAGTTTTTTCGTGAAAGAGTAACAAACATCCATACATCCATACTTACAAACTTTCGCCTTTATAATATTAATAGGATTAAGAGGTAAAAGTTTATCAAGTGGAGTAGTAAGGAAGATCAGTGTATGCTGAAAGTGTAGATAAAAAAATAGGCAATTGCGGAGTCAAATAAAATATATTTGTTTTCTTTCAATCCATATTTACCCAACAGTGGAGACATTCGTGACACGCAAATCCGATCGGTGTTCACTCACCCGAGTACGTACCGACCAATATACTTAATACTAACGGTTTTGCCGTTACTTCGCCTACGCAAATTGTCCAAAGTAAGAGGAAGCTTCCCGTAGGTGAAAGAATTTTCATAATCGGTCCAGGAGTTTCGTAGTCTTTCGATACAAACAATCAAATAGTTCCTCTTTTTAATTTAAGTATATATATTGTATTAGTGACCGTCAGCAACTTCGTCCGCGTTTTCCATAATTTCTTCGCTCCTAATAGTTGCAGCGTGATGTTATATAGCCTTAAGCCTTCCGCGATAAATGGTCTATTCAACACAAAAAGAATTTTTCAATTTGAACCAGTAGTTCCTGAGATTAGCGCGTTCAAACAAACAAACCAACGCTTCGGCTTTTTAATATTAGTATAGATTTGATAAATTATGCATTCACAAATCTATACTAAAAATTTTCCCAATGAAAAATGTTTAAAAAATCCACCTTTTTCTCATCTCAAAATGGCAGGAACAAAGTGGATTTTTTAAGTATTTATCATTGAGAATATAAGTGTAGATAGACAATTTTAAACTCATTATTTTTGCTTCTTCTAAAAGCAGGAAGATCAAGCCGACGACTAATCTATTTTGTATTCAAGCAATCCTAAACTGAACATTACAAAATCAAAGAGCTGATGCATGTCTGAGTAGCCTATTAAAGTTTTGACAGTTGGCACAGTTTTCATCACTAAAACAAACAATGAGCCAACTCGCATCTGTATTGACAACCTCTTATAAGCATCTTCAATATTTGCTCTTTCGTCTTCTATTTTCATGAATGTTTAATGTGTTTTTGTGATGAACTGGCCAGACGGTTACCACGTACATAATAAATAAAAAATACTTTGCCCTCGGAAATATTAGTAAGACAAAGACAAAACGAACCACCAATTGCTACTAAAATTCGTAGGTTTAATTTCATGCTACTCGTTTGATCGAGCCAAAATTTAATCTTAATGCATTTTCATTAATCAACAGACAATGTTTATTGTCGTGCAAGCTTCTCATTATCTTTAATTACAACAATTTGGAGCTTAAGCTTAAATGTTTTACAAAGGGCTACGTGTTGGATTTTGCAATTATTACTTAAAGAATTGGGTGTCCTGAAAATTCTTTGCAGGTTATAATGTAAAAGGTCTTCAGAATTTATCATGACGTTTTAAGTTAAATACAAGATTTTTCAAAGTCTTGCTATGCTATTAATAAAATAAGTAAACTTGTGTAAAAAGTTGATTTTTTTTTCCAAAAATCCATATCATTTATTTATAACAATAGCGAACATCAGCCTAAACTAAAGGATGCTAAGAGTTCATTTATAAAAGATTAGGTAGATAAAAAATATCATCGCAGTGGCTGGATGAAGACAGCGGGAGATCGTGTTTTGTGGCGCACTCTGTGGGAGGCCTACGTCCAGCAGTGGACTGCAACAAGCTGATATGATGATGATTAAGATATATCTAATGATTCAGAATAAATCTGAAACATACATTGTAACATGTTTTCAGTTGATGTCTAAAAGAAATTGGTCTTGAAAATCTGTAGTTGGCACACGGATAAACTGCTCCTTGCTCTACGCAACAATATCTTTTGGCATGACTAAATCTATAGAATAATAAACGTATATAAAAATATAATCAGCTAAACTAACATCGAAGGTTATTTATCCAAAGCGTTTACCGATCTATTGTATTACTTCGATGACGTCACAATATTCTACGTGTGTGTCGACGGCCACGAGTAACGTCATATCGCTCCCTAATTGTTTTACTTTTATTACCTTATTTAGTAGACGAACTACGGCATGATCATGAATACGAAGGTGAACCTTATGTAATAATTCAGTGAAAAGGAGTTATGAATAGTTACTCTAATATCTCACCGCTGAGTAAAAGCGTTGCCCATTCATTTGGAGTAAATGAGACATCCATAACGCCCGCGGGCAGATTAGGTTAACTAACATTTCGTACCAAACTAACTCACTAAGAAATAGGTCGATATAATTTCTGATTACTAGAGTTACAGTAATGTTTTGTGAATAATTTTTCTTTGTTTTCTTCGTGTTATTTATAATGATCTCTGATAGCTCATCATCTATACTGAAGCCTAGTCTGTTTCTAGGAAAACGAAATTACGTCTATTCTCGAAACGCTACTGACACTCCAAACAAACCCATTTTTCAATAACTTATGATACAAAATAGGGGTCTTCATAGTGCCTCTGATGCAAATATTTTTTACGGATACGATTTAAATAAAATTATAAGAACAATTCGAAATATTCCGTATTTTCATTCGTAGACAAACAAAGTAAGCCCTCAGGATATAAGCCTTTCCCATGGAGAAGGACGGGAAATACAATTGCCATTTGGACCCAATGTAGATTGGTGGATAATAACATCAGGTACCTAAAGCTTGATGTACCTCTACTCATTTTTTTTTGTTTTGAAAGTAAGAAAGAAAATACATTTATTGACCACACACAGGGAGATACAATAATGATTTAACTTAAAGATAATATGCATTTATTAAAAGTGGTGATCAACCAGCAAAAAATTCAGTAATTTGAGTAATTTCACCATTGAGTAATTTGCTCAGATTGAAAAGTATTTAGATAATGTAAAAAAAATACAACTTTGACACTTATCAGAATAAAAATAATAATACGCAAAATTTCTAAACCACTCGGCGTAAGAACGATTTGCAAATGTTGATATACAATATTATATTGTTAAAATAACTTACCAGCGCAATCCACCACGTAACTCGGATTCAAAGCGATATAGAATAACAAAAGCATCATATTTTTCAGTAATGGATCGTCAGAAAAATGACCGTTACAAAATGGCGGTGTGAAATGACCGTTGAAATATGTGGACTGATTTAGGGAACAAACCAACTCGTGTCGGAGGGGTCACATTATGGGAACATTTGTTGCGTAATGCAGTAAAGTATTGAAAAAGGTTAACCTAATATTAAGATTTATTTGTCAGTAGAACCTTTTTACTCGACATAAAGACCGCAGATTTATTAAGTATGTAATAATTTACCATTGTATTTTTAATATTTCGTGTAGTCTATAAAGTATCAACGAATTTGTTTTTATTTTGTGGTAATACCCTCGATTTTATAATTTCACCTATTTATAATATTCTCTCAATTGTTATTCCGAGTTGGGCCGCGGCGTTTATCCACTACGCCACCGAGCCACTTATATTATCCAATCAGATATACTCGAGCTTCTATTTGAAAATGTTTTCAATATCTTGTATAAGTGCATTTCAGGACTGTTAACTATATTTAACATTTCCAAAAGCCCTCTTGTTTTTAGGTTCGGTTACCGTTCCTTTATCGTCTCGAAGAGACAGACTATGAAGGTTCCTTTGACGATAATAGAACACGTTCCTTTGTCAATAGACATTGTAGACACCAGGAACATGTCATAAATATGCTCCATTGTGTCCTGTTTGGCTATTGATGAAAATAACTTTTTTGTTTGTTGGAAATCAATATCTTGTAGTCCGCTAGGTATGTTATATTATGTTCGTATTTTCTAATCTAATCTATATGTATAATATATGAAGCGAAAGGTCACTCACTCACTCATCATGAAATCTCAGAAACTACAAGTGCTAGGAGTTTCAAATTTTGCACGCGGGTTCTTTTAGGACGTAGTTGCGCACCAAGATGTTATTTTTTGAAATTCAACCCCTAAGGGGGTAAATCAGGTGATGAAAGTTTGTATGAAACTTCGTTACTACAAGTGCTAGGAGTTTCAAATTTTGCATGCGGGTTCTTTTTAGAAAGGTGCTCACTAAGACGGGGTTTTACGAAATTCGACCCCTAAATTAGAGGATGAAAGTTTTTATGGAATTTCTCATGTCTGGACTTAAAACTAAATCATGCGGGCGAAACCGCTGGCCGAATGCTAATCTGCGTATTGTATCGAGATATCTCAAAATAACATTTAATAAAGTAGCCATTATGACTAGCATTTATTGAAATGAACATTTATAGCACCAATTTTCAAATTATTATAACCTCATTTCTGTAATTATTTTAATGTTCAATTCAAGTTCATAACGATATGTTATTAACAGTTATTCTATATCCATTTGCATTTATTTTCTTACTAACGTAAAAGTTTACAGGTTTTTAACAGCGAACAGAATTAAATAATCCATGGAATGCATATTTTATCGTAATGTGTGTAATTGTATTGATTTACTTGAAGCGCTGGTGAGAGAATGTAGCATTGTTTGGCGCGATGTGGTGAAATTTTAAAATGAATGCTTTATATTGTTTTTGATGGTTGGTATATTCACTAATCATGATTCATTGATATTTTCGGAATATAATGTCAAAGATACATTCTAACGAATTTATAAAAAAATATTAAAACTCTTTACTTTGCTCTCTTAATGGTAGATTAAAAGCTGAACACAGAAATTTCGTTAAAAATATAAAGGACAATGTCCAAATTAGCCTATGAACCTCTAAGAATATCTTGTATATCATAATTCTTATCATATTTTATGATTAATATATCAGCTTTTAAAATCAAACGGACACTGCCCATTTTTGTAATTACTTTAAAAAGTAATATCAATACATTTGATAAACTTCAATAAACGCTGCCACCATATTTTAATAAGTTGACAAATCAGGATCTATGCACAATTTGATGTATAATCAACCAATGAACACTTAAAGCGCTTGACATTAAAACGAGACTCAAAACGTTCGTAGATTTTTAAGCGGCTGGAAGCGCTCTTTTACATACGTTTGACAATTTTGAACTTTTGAAGTTTTGTTTGACAATCGCTTTCATACTCGCGTTGTGTTTACGTCGCTTGAGTTTGTTTGTACGATTTCTTGTGTCTTGTGAATATTAGTTATAAAATAACGACTTGGCTTGAACTAAGGACTGATTTCGTCTTATAATATCGACCTCCGGCAGTGATTTACGGCATACCGACCTACTATAGACGACGACTTGGCATTTATTTAACGGACATTAACATGGAATCTGGGTGTGTTGAAGTATTTTGTGTTAATTGCGGTTCAGCTTCTGGTTGCATGGTATTAGAAGATGAGCAGATCCTTCAGTGTATACAACACTGGGTTGCTCCAAGATTGGTAAGTACATGCTCCCGATACAGAACCTACAGAACCTTTTAAAGCAAACAACAACAATCAACATTTAAAGCAAAGTAGACATACATTTCCCTACAAAAAGCAAGTAAAACAAACATTAAAAAGAATCTAACCGCACGCTACAATTGTTAAAATTATAACCTCAAATCCAAAATATATTTTTTGATTTATACATTTCTTAGAAGTGTCCGTTACTTAAACATGTATTTAGACGTAAATATAGATACTTTAGAACACGAAAAGTGATAGTACATGCTTAGAGGTTCTTAGGCGAAAAATGTATGGGGGCTGGACATTGTCCTTTGACACCACACTCGTGTATCATTAATGAGGGATATATTATTTGTGAATATCGGTAGCTTTAAATTCAAATAAACAAGAGGAGAATAGGTATACAGACACAAGACTCAATATGAAGAATAATGAACTTCAAGCGTCTTGTCTTGCTTATTTCTGCATTCTGCTATTGCAGTCGTATAAGGGTGTAGTAAAATTTATTCGGTTCTGTTAGACAATTAAGTTTTGATTTACATCTTTAATGATTTTTAACCAATTAGTCCAGTCGACTTCTGTCTGGTCACAGATAATAAATAAAGAAAATATATTATAAAATTTGTTATGTTCTTTTATTTTTCGAGGCTTTCGCCCTTTTTCTTTAAGTATGTTCCCTCGCACGTATTTAAAAAATATCTTTCCCTTTTTCAGTTTAGTTATATCGTCAGTTTGATGTACAGATATCACGCTTTTATTGCAAATCGTTTCTTTCGTTCCTCCACAAAAGCACATTCTTCTGTCCTTATAATGGGCATAAGTCATGTCAAGTAGAGGCGATGGCTTCTAATGTAAGCAAGTCAAGAAAATCGTGTTGGCTCAGCTTTTTATTCAAGTCTTCTTCTTCACATATAGTTTAAAATGTGTACTCTTAACGTTACCTACTCGAAATTTAATCAGAGAAAAAAAAATTGCTATAGTTATCAATCCACAAGTCATTGACCAAAATGTTCAAATAACCAGTCTTAGCTGTGAATAATAATAATTATCCATTTAATCTTAAGACAGTTTTCATAGTCTTACAATTGAATATCAAAATGATTTGAAAATTCTTTGAACTAAAAGATACTTGTGCTTTTGACGACCACCATTAATGCACGAGGGCCTTTAAAGAAAAAACCTGACAGACAGTTGAATCGAGCGAAAATGGATCCACGCAATACATCTAGATATTATAAGAGGAACTGATTGTTTTTTTTTAAACAAAAATAACTGAATAGAAATTGAATTGGCTACTGCACTGATTTCAATAATTCTTTCACTTACGGAAAGCTGACGACATCATACGAGGGTACCATATGATATAACGTAGTAGTCGTAGGAAAACAGGTAGTTTTTATAAGAATCATAAACTTCTGAGACGTTTTTTTGGAATCTATACATATAGAAGTCTGTTCTGTATTTTTCAAGTGTAAGTTTTTTAGCTTCATTAGTTTTCGGAGAAAATCAGGTGTGACAGATAGACAACCTTATGAATTTCTTATTTTTCAGTTCCGACCTCTAAAACCATCAATAATCAATCGACTGTAATGAATAACCAGTAACAAAATGTCACTGTTGATAGAGTTTTTTTATTAGTTCTGGCCAAACTGTTCATGTACTGTAGAGTATGAGAAACTATGTTATATCATTTGTACCATATTCTTATAAATATACAATTATTATTATAAACAAGTTATTAACATCTTCTCGCTTAATTACATATATATCACATATTTCCAGTAACATATACTCAAAATTTAGAAACCGTTAGCAAGTTGGCATTAATCACATCAACGTTAATATTTTATGAAGCCAACTTGCTGACGAGAAAACAAGATTGAATCAATTCCGCTCTATTTTAAAACCCCTCAATCTCCCCCCACATGGCAGACAGCAAAATGTTATCTTACATATATCTGACTTCTTGTTCATTATAATTTAAAACTAAATATTACAGGCACTTTTTAAGAATATAAAAAGTTAAGTAAATAAAAAGTGAGTTCCATTTATCGTCATTCGTTCATGCCCTTTGTGATCATTAATTACCTTTTAGAGATTCCATTCAGTAGCTTCGTCCAGATATTCAAAGCGGGGCGCTTTGTATTCGATATAAAGTCAACCATGCCTTTTTGATAGTTAAAAAAATGAATAAATTATCTTCTAGTCATTGGACCATAAAAATCTCTAAAGCGATTATATTGAGTAAGAGAAAATGTCAAAAACACTAAAGTACGTTTAAAAACCCATTGTAAATAAATTTGTGTGACATTCATTACTATTATGAGAAGCTCGGTGATGTGATGGATGAGCGCCGCGGCCCGTGATCGTTGTTGCTAAGCGACTTTCGCAAGGGTCGATCACGAGATCGGTAATCAAAAAATTATTATCTCGAGCTACTCCGTGCTTCGGAAGACATGTTAAGTCGTTGGTCCCGGTTGCGTATGAAATTTTTAGTATCCTCCAATCCGCATTGGACCAGCGTGGAGAGTCATGGCCTATTCTTAGTCACACATAAGGAAGGCCTGATGATAATGATGATTCATTGTTATTCGGATAATTATAAAAAGTGTCAGTAACTCCCATCCATATGTCTTCACGAAGTGATAAAATACTCGCCCAATTTCAAATTAGTTGGAAATATCAAGCTGCAATTATTGACCTACTGTGATAGTGTAAGGGTCCAATGTAGTAGCTCTGCTAACTCTGACAGTGAAGATAATGACTAGTTTATTTAATGTAATTGTTAATTAATTGATCTTTTTTATTTATGATTTACCTATTTTATGTGTGATAAATTTTAATTATTTTAATAATGAATGTGAATTGTTAATTTTATTTTTTTATTTTTTTTGAATGTGTGATAATTGTAACTGATGTACGTCATTTTTATCACAATAATAAATAAATAAAATAAATTAATCATGTGAGTAATAAATTAATTATCACGACGTCAACCCATTTGTATCCTTATTTTTTACCGGTCTTAGGTGTTATGAACTATAGATACTGACAGGATCAACAGCATATCGTACATGCTACAGCACTGAGAGGCTCGAGATGAGAGAGAGCTGGTTACCAGTTTTTGTCACATTTGTTTAACAGCATCAACATAATTGTGAATCTATATTTCGGAGTTCTAATTCTGGGTCAATTGTAATATTGCAAAAATAATAAAGTTACATATAAACAAACAAATAAAATGTGAAATTTTCCGTGTTGCCAAACTAACCTCAGGCTACTAAGATTACGAGAGACCGACACCAAATTAATATGTTAGTTAAAAACTAGTGTTTCAATAATTGCATATAATAATTTTGCATTAACACAAAAATGAACTGAAAAATAAACAAACGAAATTTAACAAATGTCAAATATATTCGTAGATTTTTTTTTATTCTGAAATATGTTACCTAAACGATTTAATTTTTTTTTAACACTAAACATTAATTATTTAAACTCCAAACCATGTTTTCCGTTTTAATTAAATGTAAATCTTTATTAACATCTCCTTTATTTTCGTATACCACGTTGGCTCTTTCGTCATTCGTTACCCGTCTCTGAGCTTCCAAGATTTATGGTGTAACGTACACAGTACGTGATTCAAGCGAGGTCGACAATCGGTGTCGTGTCCACTGGCTTTTGTAGTCTGCGGTCACGTTTTCTTAGAGAATATATTTCAGCGTATACTAGACCAACATATCATGACATTGAATAGCAGATATTACAGAAGTAGTAAATCCCCTATGTAGAAACTGGTAGAAAAAATGTAGAAACTGGTAGAAACGCAGAAGTAAATTGTTATGGTTCATATTTTATATATGTAATGCTAGTTGCCACAAGTTCCTGCCGCCTTAAAATTAATCATAATGATTAATCACATTAGACTTGAAAATTATTCACGTTGACACAATTATATATGTCACTAGCTTATGCCCACGACTTCGTCCGCGTGGTAAAGTTACTCTGAGCAGTATTTCTAACTAACATTTATTCAATATATCGTTTAAAAAACCTGAAATAAAGTTTCGTTCCCTATTTTTTCCCCTTAGGGATGGAATTCAAATCAAAATCCTTTCTTAGGGGATCTCTATGTCATAGTAGCTTTATGCTTTATGTCTCAGCCCGATCGGTTTAAAATTGACAAAGTTTCATACAAACTTTCATCCTCTATTTTATCCACTTGGGGGTAGAATTGATCTAAATCATTTCTTAGCGGATGCCTACGTCATAACATCTATCTGTATGCCAAATTTCAGCCCGATCCGTCCAGTGGTTTGAGCTGTGCGTTGATAGATCACTATCACTAGATTACTGCAATTATGTTTCTCCAGATGAGTTCGATCCCTATTTTGGATTTGTGATTCTGTTATTCAGAGAATAAAATAAATAAATATTTTTCGTATAACTTTTACTTAAATTTATTTATTTTAAGAATATTTTTATCTGAGATAGCACATTTAATTGCGACTTGATGGAAGGCCTATATTATGCCTATATCAATTCTACCATTACGTGAGCTTTGGCGAAATGTATCAACATTTTACCTTTAAAAGGAGTTGTATTGACTGTTGTATAAGAGATCTGTTTCATTTCTTTTTTATAAAAAATGTCGGTATCCTTGGGCAGTTAATATATTACGAAGATTATTACCCATCAAAAATATAACATGTATAAAATTACATAGTAGTGACTTATGTCGTAAAAAGTTGCGTAATGTAAACCTAGTCGGTATATTCAGCACGTATCCTTCTATGAGAGCAGTTATCTAACAGTCGCTTTTCTTGTTTCATAGGCATAGGTTACTGTGTTTAAAATTATCCGCGAGACATACTTTAGAATTTTGATGATCGGTGAATCAGTCAGTGACAAAATTAAGGAATATTGACTTGCAATAGCTATTGGATCAAGTCTAATGTATTTTGAAAGTATTTCAACCTATGTTATATATTATTGGACACTGAAAATTTAGGTAACTATTATGTTCCAAAACGAAGTTATATGTCTAAAATGGGCCCGGAAAACTTCGAGAAAATTACGAGTATGATACGGCTGTGTTTGTTGTTCTTTGCTTGATTTTTCGTCTTTACAGATTTGATAACAAGAGACCGTAACGTGCTCTTAGAAACTATCGAGTGTGAATCAATATTGTATATTGGAATGATAGTTGTTTGCGGGATTGCTGTCATATAACTTGTTTTGGTTGAGTTCCCGATAATTTGGCGCTGTTACAAGTGAGTCACTGAAGTTTTTGCGGGTGAGTGTTATTGGCAGAGATATCTATCTACCTTCTTTCTAGTCCTTTTCCGATACCTATACCACTGTTCAGTATGTCACCACTGTAGGAGAGCCACGCTTCGGCATGAATGGGCCGGCTCGACCGGAGTGATACCACGGCCTCACAGAAAACCGACGTGAAGCAACGCTTGCGTTGTGTTTCGTCGTGTGAGTAAGGGTACCGGAGGCCCAACCCCTCCCTATTTCCTTCCCTCTACCCCTCAACCCTTCCCTCCTTATAATCATATTCGTCCCTCAAAGGCCGGCAGCGCGCTAGTGTTGCAGGTGTCCATGGGCGATGGTAATCACTTACCATCAGGTGATCCGTCTGCTCGTCTGCCCCCTATACCATAAAAAAAAACCTTTTTTCGACACAGAACACTCACTGTATCTGATCTCGAAATCTGAAAAACTTAAGATACTCCGTGATCATGGCGCTTGCACCAGCAATCCCGCAAAAAAAAAACTATTATTCTAATGTAAATTACCATGAAAGATTAAAACAACACAAAATCGTATTTGTCAAATTTTTATATTGAGATTTTGAACTGGATTAAATGAATCTTCAATTCAAATTCAATTCGCACTTTATTAGTTTTCAAGCAAAGAGTAAACTATTGCAGTCTTTAATTAATTTTTTACTGAGAAAAATCAGGCTTTAGTTTTGCTAGCTAAAGAACAATTCATGTTCCTATTGATATCAGCTATTGATATGATAAGTATGACTTTACTTTCAAATTATATATTTTAAAATAAAACAGAAAACTTCTGATCGCTACGACTAAATTATTCAAAGCTCAAAAAAGTTTCACGTTGAAATTCGAACATGATTGTAAAATTATCCTTAACGAAATAATTTTATTGAAAGTTTAAACTTTAATACCGGCTGTAACTTAGTTGTGTCATAATTCATGTCTAAAACATCCAGATAAATATGAACAGATTAAAAAATTATAACAATCATGTTAGAGATAAATTTTATAATCTTTACTTAATATTACCAAAACTATCATTGAATTGGCTCTGAAACTATAGGACTGATTTTCAAAAAATATTTTATCTACAGGGAGCTACATCATACGCTGTGTATGTCACCGACTATAAATTACACGGGCAAACGTAGTATAACATTTTAATGTTTTCCATTTTAACACCTAGTTTTCTTCTAGTTTTTTATTCACGACATGTTTCTTATCTTTTTATGGCTTTACTTTTATTCGGAGATGCTACAACCACATTTTCATTTCGTTTGATAACATCATAAGTAATTTTACCTTGTTATCTCAGCTTTTTATGTTCTTTTATTTCAATGTTACAATCCCTCTTTCGTCACTCGAGTTTCATCCCCTAAGGCTCTAGATTTATGAGGTACGTGTCCGATTTTTCGAGGAGGCCTACAATCATTGTGCCCTGTCCACATCTTTTTAGATCCACTTCTAAAGTAGGTATATTTCTTCTGCAGATGGCAAATCCCCAGCGACGTGAGCTGGGATAAGTGTTCGTGTCTATGACACATCCACTTACGGATTGTTAAACAAATTGAACATTTTCATCCTCACATTCTGTTATAAATTATCATTAATACATATAATCACTATTTTCTGGAATACATTCGTCCTAAACTATCTGACAGTAAGAGAAAAGACTTCCAGATATAATATTGATAACCTTGATAATGAAGTTATCTCTGAAGTCCCATTCAATTAATTAAAATATTCGTTTGTTTGAATTGTCTAATTATTTTTTCTATCACATACTCGGGACATTTTTGGAGCCTTTGCTAAAACCCTTTAAATTTCAACATTGCTTTAAGTCATTCAACTGTTCGTGCTATCCTTGTTGTTTACGACTTGTTATTTCCCTAACACAAGAATTTTATTACTAAGGTTGCATTCACAACAACGTAGTAAACATTTTCTTTATCGTGTTACTATATTTCATAACAAAGTATATAAAATATAGAAACGTCAAAATGAATGACACAAACTCTTACTTATTATCCTGAAAGTACAGGACAATTTTGACACTTGCAATCACATTCTCCTTCCCCTTCTAAGCATAAACTCATTAAATTGAAAGAAAATTTGAACTAAATTTCACGGTTGAAAGTCTCAAAATGAATTTGCCGGTTACCCGCTTGAACATAACCAAAGTCTATCGCGATCGCTTCCTTACCACTGTCCCTATCATTCACTTTACGAGATACCGTCTGCAACAGGTGATCTGGCGTCTCGCCAACCAACCATATATCATGCACCTTATTCTGCTCTAACAAAGATCACATTGCAATACCATTCTATGCTGCCACATGAAACAGATCGTGGCGGCTATTGGAAATGAATTGAGCTTTTCAAAACACCAATTCAAAGTATGTATTTATTTGTTAGGCTATTAAATTTTATGACGCTGTTCGTCATGTCAAGATATTTAGAAAAGTTTTAAGCTGTCACGAAATATTTACACTGACGTAAATCAATTAGTAAATGTCATTTCATTTTTCATCACACCTACAGAAGTGTCAACGGTAGCTTCTTTTGAATTTTCTCATTACTTAAAAACTATATTTTGAGCTGCAATTAAACACCATTGGACTAATTTTTTGGTTGCTTGCATTAAATATTGACCCAAAACACCGAACGTAAGCCTTACGTTGGTGTTGCACTTATTTTTGTAACTATTAAAGTCCCAATGACGTAATTATTGAATATCCATTAATATTTATAGATTATGATATCATTAAGCACATTAACAATATTCTACACTGCAAGCCTCGACTCCTTAACTTTAATTCCTATCGTCGAAATATTTTCTGTTATCTAACGGACAAATAGATTTCTAATCCCTAGGTAAAAAGGGATTAAAAGCGATCATACATCATCTACATTATCTCCATTGTCTTTATGTAGCGTAAAAATTATTGCAGTAAAGTTTTCAAATAATTAATTTCCCTTCCTTATAGGCATTCTATACGTTTTGTAGCTAACGGTTGGTTTGGTGCCTCGTAAAATGTAATCGTTCCCTTTATGTCTGATTCAGAATTGTCACTGTATGAGTTTTTCCAGCGATAACGATGTAACCTACCGAGTTGAATTATCCCTAGCTGTGGTTGTTGTATGGAATAAATCTGATGACCATTGTGAGAACGATTGCTTACTCGATTTGATCAAATAAATAGATAAAGATGAACATAATCATAAATGTAGTGATGTAGACATATTTATTTATTTAAACTTGATTGTGCAATCAAGTATAAAGCGTACAATTGATGAACTTAATATCTGTAAGCATTCTCTATCAGTCAAATAACTAAGTTATGTACATCATTTAAATCCATAAAACATTCCGAACAAAAATTAACGACATTCCCGAAAGCGGAAAATATTGGATTTCAATTGTAATTACATTAATATTAGTTAACAATACAGCGTAAAGTTACAGGTACAGTAAAACAAATAAATAATATAAAGAGAAGATAATCAACTAATGTGATATTTCCGATATGGCAGCATAAAATTAATAATTTTAAATCGTGATTTCACGCCTTAATTTGATCTTATGTTGTTTTAAACTTTTATGATCAGTTATTCCGTAATCATGGCACATCAGTGCTGAAATATCAGGGACATTAAATACAAGGTGCATGGTAGCAAACCCGTTGGAAACTATAATTCTTTATTTAATAATTACTGCTCAATCACTGCCAAAATGTAGCTAATACGTGAAACTTCACTAAGACAAGCTAAACGTGACATCTGTGACGTCTTCCATTACCATAGTAATTCAAACGTCGAAAACATGCGACATCACTTTCACACCAGCTACACTTTCTGTTTGGCAAAGTCTTTACGCGGGAAATGTTGAGAGTGGCTTCTGGAGTACTGCCAGCAATAAACCAGGTTACTGCCATTGCTGGATATCAGTAGGCGGGCATTTTCGTTACGTGGGCCGAACTATTGTTCTGGGCCTACACTGTCAACCAATAGTTTCGTGTCGTCACCGTTGGCTCAGTTTCCCATTCGTTTAATTGGTTCAGATCAATATTGGATGTGGTCTATTAAAGCTATTGTTGTGTGAGCATGTGATGTCACGAGGATCAGATTGTGTTTATTAATACGTATACAAATATTCATTAGCAAAATTAACTATGTCATGTGGACTTGGGTGATTTGCAATTGCTTAGTCTTTGACTTTTGTAAATTAGTGTTTTAGAGTTTTGTTACATGAAATAAGATACTGCCGATTTAAACTCGAAGTGGCTTACGTTTTGTTTTGATTAGTAGGTATATTTTAGCATATTTATTCTTGGTTCCTCCAAATACTTATTTTTGCTACGTGTCAAAGTTGAATAAAACGTTATGAATAATACAGAAAACATAAAACAAAAGGAGTTGATATCAGAAGCTTTGTTAAAGTTGTAAATCAATCTCGCTTCAAAAAGGCCTCATGAATTCTCAATGAGCAATGTTTTTCTTGTGCGAACTGTTTTGCTATTGTTGTGGAGAATGAAATGAACATATTAGTTAGAAGTTTAGAGCATATTTTAGAGACGCACAATATTTTAATGAAGTGGGGTTATGATATCAGGTCCCGTTAACCCGAGTTCTGTAGTATACCATTTCAATGTAGTAAGCTACCACTACATGCTTTATTTTTCACCATTTTTATAAACATCGTCATACTTCAGCCATTTTACACGAACCCGTAATGAATTACACTAAAACTTTCCCCATAAATTGCTTCGTCCATTAGTGAAAGCCGCATGAAAGTCCGTCCGCTAGTTTTTGAGTTTATCGCATTCAAACTCTGCGAAGGACTTCGTTTTATAATATTTAAGGAAATAATGAAATATTCAGCATTCATTTAGGAAGCAACTACCCAATGAACCTATTAATATTTTAATGCCACAGTACCCGCTTTTGCGGTGACCGAGGCATAGGAAATTACGATAACGATAGCTAATACAATTTTAGATTGTCAATTTTATGTATCAACCTATACTAAATTTGAATAATCTTATAAAAGGAAGAAGATTTGTACTGCTCACTTCAGCTCCCCAATGAGAGAATTTATATTTGATGGTCATCGAAAAATTCTAGAGACTAATCTGTTTTATCACTCACTCCGCAATATTTTTTTAATTATTGCTTTGTCCTAAGAATAAATAAGCAGAAACACAGAAACACATATAATGTTAACACAACTAGATATATGCATTATTAAAAAAACTATTATGTACTATTATGTGTAGGTATATTTACATAACACTAGAAACATGTTATAACGTCTTCTTTCACACTACAAACAATTTGCTCAATTACCAAATGGTCGCTGTTTCAATTATTCAATTAATACACCCTGTTATACGATTGGTCATTTAGAAATTGCTGTTTTGCATGATTGGTCAATTACCGAGCACTTTTCCATCTTATTGGACTGTACCACTAATTGATGGAATTGTTTGGCTTCACGACGTTACTTGTTGGTTATTCCGTCTTTTTTGTAATATAATTCAATTTATTCGAATTAAATTTGTTAATTGTATTATTTAATTTCGCACGGTTCTAAGATTTCACCTGAAGAGGCAATTTTAATTTGTTTTACGAAATTGTAATAATCTATCTTGTAATATTTTATTTCTTTCAATAAACAATTGTATCTTCTTGCTTACAATTCCTTGCCATCACGTCTAGTTCATATAAACTGTATGTATGTAGTTTGCGGAAGCAAATGAAATATTGCAATGATAATTTGTATAGTATTATGAACACTGCAATTCACTACTACACAGATACAGAAATATGATAGACAGTGTCGGCTAAATCTTGACTCGGGTTTGGTTATTTTTTGTTACTAGGACGGTATGTCTTAAATAGATATATACATCAAAAAAGGATTCAATAGCTACCATGCTACCTGCTTTTATGTAAACAGTATTTTAAGGAAAAGTAGTTGTTGAAATCATAAAAATGAATCTAAACCGACTGTGTAAACTTATATCAATGCGAAAAAACTCCGGTCCATCCGTAAGCGCAATCAATACCGGAAACTTGGATACTTGCAAACTTACCAACGCTCAAACTGATATAGTTGATAATCAAAATTCCAACCCATTCACCTTTTACATTTTGACAGTCTACTTGTTTTGTAATAATTTTATTTCGGAGAAAAGTCCCTACTGATTTTTGGATCAACATCAATCTCGACAGACAAAGACAGCGACTTGGCTATAATTAAAAGAAGCTCGTCGCCCAAACCTTTAATATATTCGAATGTCGTTTCAGCAATTTTTAAGCTCTATACCCAACGTGAATTTAAATTTCTTCGTCTAAGTCACATAAGACTTGTGAGTGAAAAAGTTTTTGATTTCTGTACTTTTAATAAATAATTGAAGTTTTGATCTTGGCAGTATTTATCTATAATATCTTTGAAATTGTCTGTTATCGATTACTCTACCGTTGTCGTAGATCTTTTTTAGCTAGATAGCTTATTTTCTTTTAAAATAACACACTCTAGAAATGTTCTATAATACACTCTAGATAAATTCATCCATTCATTCATCCGTGATTTAACATTATTTACATGTAAAATAAAGAAATTAAAATATAATTTATGTAACAGAATTTAAAAAAGGTGCAAAAAGGAACTTGAAGGGCCTGTATATAATTGCAATAGTTTTATTAAAATCGCTAACGCTTTTCGTTTACACCTCCGAATTTGAGACATTTAATTTATGACGCAATTCTATTGTTACCTCTTTCTTTAGCAGAAAACTAAACTTCAAAGTCTGAAGTCAATTAGTTGCACCTAATTAATTGTTTTCTCGACTGTAGGTATACTTGTAAAGTTCGTGATTTATCGATGTCAGCTGTTTTAAAACATAGTGCACTCCATTGTAATGGCTATTTGGCATTCGCCTAATTACAATTCGACTGTCGGATTTATGAGACGATTTCTTTTGAGTGAGAATATATTTTTTAAAACATTTACTTGTATTTTATGTGACTACCCACTCTTGAGTAAATTGCCAGTCGCCACAAATGTTTTTAGCTTTGTCAATTTATTTTATCGACATTGTGATATGTATTTAAAATATCTGAATGCTGAGATCAATGATATTACAATAAAAAAGGCTAGACAGGTCATGTCAGTATTAATACTAATTCGATGTCAAAAACTTATGAATGATATGTGACCCCTTGGTCTTTACACGACTTTATGTTGTTTCTACAGTTTACAAACCTACACAATCAACGCTTTCGTCAGACAGCGCTCAGGTATACTAATTAGCACAGATTTAAGGTGAAACTTTTTGAATTCAAGTAACCTATCTACCCTTTTTTATTGTATTATCAATGGCTGAGATGTAGATGTACTGAATGACATTGTAATTTTAAATATCATAACACCATGTCATCGTATGACATTATTTTTAAAATATCTTCCTGTGGTTTACATTCACGTCGGCGTTAACATTATATAACTTTTTTTCATCAAAACGGAAAGTTTCAATTTTATTTATCAAGTTACAACTATATATAGTAAGTACTTATTTATTAAATAACAGAACTTCTTTCAACGGATAAAAACGCTGTATTGTACTAAACTATGTATTTGGTTTTTTAAGACTTTTCGGATCCTTAACAGTTTTCGTGTTCACTTAGACTTTTTATCCATTATTGGTAGTTTTATTTAATGAGTAGAGAGCGTAAACCAGAAATAAGTATTGTAACGAGTAATGATTTGGGATATAATATCTACGCCAATTAAATTCACAATCGGACTTTATTTACTTTATAAAATAATTCAATAATAAAATCCACACTTCACAATTCACGTTCTAACGTTGCGTCGTAACACACCGTTTATTTCGTCCCACTTTCGCATATCCAAACTTTTTGTCTATGATCTTTAAGATAATTTCTATTTCATTCATTTTTTATAATTAAAAATTTTTAATAACACGATATGCTGTTTCTGAATCTGAGTTCGTGAAAATTAATCCAGTGAAAATATGGCATCAATTTCTGATATAAAAAAGTGTTACAATTTATCAAAACACCTTTATTATTGTCATTTACTGTTATTTTCAAGTATCATAAATCGGTAAAGGAAATTGTAAACATATTACTAAAGTTCTATTTATTCTACAACCCACTTTTATACTTATTATAATTTTAGAAATCCATACGAACTTTGTTTTATATTATTTTTGTTTGTTGTTGTTACAGTTTTCATTGACACTATAAAATATATCAAGTTATCAAGCTTAGTCAGCGTTTCATTTACCTAAGCACCGAACCCGTCACAATGTCACTACCTCACTTTACAACACTATTCGATCGTTCCGATGGTTCACTTCACTAGTTATCGCTTCCAATCGCTCTCGTATTCAATTCCCTATTCACTGAAAGAATGCCGGGACGGTTAGCCCACTGCGTATTTATAAGGGCCGAAACCACGTCTAGAATTTCCTAGGTTAAAACCCAGAACATTCTAGAAGCCACTGCGTTCCATAACAGTATTTATTAAAGTAAAACAATTAGAAAATTATTATTGAACTAATCAATATTTCGTTTAGACAGAATGCGTTTCGATTCCTTTGCATCAATTCGAAATAAAGCTATGATGCGTCCAAAGTTTCACGGATAATTAAGCGCGGGATTACCGTTTATTATTGTATTAATATAGTAGCGACAACACGAGTTATAACAAGCAGCTGCGTATGACACACTTTAGTTAAAAGACAATAGGTATAGTTCCCGTCAGACTTGGGATAGTAATATTGAAGTACACTGTATTGTGCTAGCCGTTAAATTAAACAGCTTTAGTTGTGTATAGAATGTTAGTGCTGGTAACTTTTCTAAGAGTATTTAAAATTCCGATTACTAAAATATCATTTCAAAGCTAATACTTTCAGAGATTAGGAGGTATGTAAAATTCCCTATTTTCTGAAATAATTGCAACCTTTTATTTATCTAAAGAGCTTTACATCAAGCTTTTTTCTTAGATATCACACGATTGCAAATTTGATTCGTAAAATTTCAGTTGTGTTTTTTTTTTTGTTTCCAGTATACCCTCAACCTTCTTGATTAATTTATTTCATATAAAGTCGGCGTCACCGTCTTACCTTTGGCATAAGCACAGACAATTCTACTTTTTACTCAATGTATGTAGTAGTTTTGAAGTATATCAACTGTGACAAACGAACGGATAAAGTCAAGGGGTTTCATTTTTACTTTTCTACTACGGATCCCTAACATAGAAAGTTAGTTAAAATAATGACCAATCGGAAAGCACTAGACATGAATAAGTAGGTTTGATTAAATCTGGCCCATTAATTTCACAGCTATCTTACTAAACGGTAATCCCAACAAATGACCAACGCATAGCGGAACGGTTATTTACGTTCACAATTTGAAATAGACGGCAATAGGCGTTGGCCGGGGGGGGGGGGGGTGCACCCGACCTGTCGCTAATAAGATGCGACGATAAAAGACGTCATTATCACGAGGTTAATGATGGTACGTTGAAAATACACAGTTGTTATGTAGCGTCTGGTATGAAATTATTACACGATACCGGACCTTTTGGGATTTGTGATTTTTATTGTTCTTCAAAAAAGGTTGCAACGTCAATTTTACATATATGTAATTTCATTGGAATGGCACAATATATGTTAATTATGTAAGTGTGTACAGACATCTATAATCTTTGCCTACGTTTTTCTGTCAAATGAGCGGATCGTAATCAATTTTATTTTGTTTATTCATTGGGAAAGACCACGAGTTTTATCAAAATTTGTCTAGCACAATATATGTCATTAAAAAATAACATTTATATACCTTCACCCGTGTTACAATAAGTTTTGAAATTATTTTTCACTGTTTTTAGAGTTAGGTATCTTTTTTTAGTGAGTTTAGAGTAACGTTTTGGAGTTAAGCAGCTAGTAAGTAAATTTTTCAATGTAAATTAATAGTGTTGGGATTAAAGTGGCTCCTTACATTGTACCCCACCGCCTCCATACGACGTTATGCGCTACGTTATGTCGTCATAACTGTTTACTGTATCCTTGTAAAAGTAAACTTAATATTTGAAGTAGAGGACGCAAAAACCAAATCAGTAATATTGTTAATCAGTAATATATTTGTAAACCAAATATTTTTTTCCTTTATAATGTTCTTTTAACGATATTAAAGTGTAAGAAATAATTGGACAGTAATGGTAAACATTTCCTGTACACAACGTTGATTAAACTAGCGAAAATGTCTTGTTATAATTTAACTTTTAAAAGTTAAAACAGGTATTAAGCCTCTCACAAATCATGTCACGTGTTTCCAAGACGTCCCCCATCAAGTGAACTCCCCGGCAATCTTTATTAGATTGCCTTGAGCCCGCCTAAACCTCCAAATTAGTTCCGTCAACGGTAGGTGTACTCTTTTCTATTCCCGCCAACAGATGGCCTGGCGGTCGGCCAAAACTTATCGATCATCTGGCACAGTGCCATATTCCCAGTTGTAAAATGGAAACAAATCGTAAGTCGGCCTAATGTGATACAGACTGAAGACCTTTAAAATCAAAGGATCTAGGCAATGTAGGTGTTGCGAAACTGAATCTTCTTTTAGTAATTAGACTGAATGTTGTTTTCAAACAATATCTATACCAAAAAGAGAAAATATTTTATTGTTTTATTGCTGGTTTGCAACGAATAGGCTCCGAAACTTCTGGACCGACTTTAAAAATTCTTTCACCTACGGGGAGCTACATTATATGCGGTGGACATTAGGCTATATTTTATCAAGAAACAGCAATTAAAGGTATGAAATTGGGACTGGAAGTTTGTATAGGGAATTAGAACGTTACCATAGTAACGATTGTTTACTATTCATTTTGTCATTGTAATTATATCCGTGTCGTGATATCAATCGATATCCAAAGTAATTATTAATTTTTTTAAGTTGTTTACACAGGAGTAAAAAATCTTACTAATATTAATTATAAAAGCGAAGATTTGAATGTTTGGATGTTTGTTACTTCTTCACGCAAATACTACTCAACGGATTTTGATGAAATTTGACATACGGATAATTATAAGTCTGAATTAACATATAGGCTACTTTTTATCATTCTAAACAGTTCCGTAGGGACCACTCGGGTGAAGTCACTGGCGGAAAGCTAGTAGAATATACATAATACTACTACTGAGAGTAGCTCAGTGGTCTAGTGGATAACCTTAGAGGCCCGCGAAAGTTGTTGCTAAACAATTTTCACAAGGCTCGGTGACCAAAAATCATTATCTCCAGCTACTCTGTGCTTTGGACAGCACGTTAAGCTGTTGGTCTCGGCTGCATTTGTTGTCGTTAATGCCCTCCAATCCGCATTGGGTTAATGTATAGGGTTATAGCACATCCTCCTTTACCATCCATAAATAAGATCTGCGCCCCATCAAAAGGGATGTAAAAGAGCTGATGATAATGACTGCTACTATTATGTACAAGTATAATTGATGAGCTACATTACAGATTAAGAATTCACCTGTTAATCTTTAGTCTGGTAACTTGAAAACGTCAAGCCTAATAGCATTCACAATGCTACCCTGAAAAATATTTTTATTTAAAATCACAGTGTCCCTGGTACTCTGAGAATAGGACTCGAACCAATTTCATTTCATTTTTATTGTTAGTTTAAATATTTGTAAAAATATATATTTCGGCTGTTTAGGTGGATTGTCTGAACATTGATGAAAATACTCTGTAGTAGGGAAAAAGTAACAAGTGCTTGGAAAATTCGTCAATCCCGTTAGACCTTTCAGTAGTTAGAGCAGTCGCCCAGATTGCGAAAGGTCACAGGTCCGAGTCCCATATCAGAGTGCCAGGGACAAAGTGGATTGTAAGCATTTTCATTAAGAATATTGAGTCACTTTCTCAACTGAATTTTACTTTGGCACTATTTATACCGCTCTTAAGATAAAGTTTTTAGACAATAATACCTTCATCAAAGGCGATTTATACAACATTTCTTGAACAAATGGAGTACCTTTAAGATAAGTACTATTTTTTACCCGTTTGAAATTGTTTTTAATTAAAAAAAAGTAATAATATTATTTGTTTAATTCTTCACCTACGGAAAGTTTCATCATACGCTCATGGTACAGACTATAATTTACATGGGTGCAGGCAATATATGTAAACATTGGAAATCTTTTAAAATGTATGGTGTAAAATGAAATCGCTTCCCGCTATCTGTACATTGAGATCTTTTAAACTATACAATGGATTTTAATGTTGTTTCATTAATATACAGTGTGATTCCTGAAGAATGTTTACTATGTATCACATAGGCGAAGCCCCTGGTGGAAAGCTAGTACAAAATAAAAATGGAATTATAATTACGGTTTTATTCTATAATTTATTTCGCTCTTTAATGTATGAGTACCATGAGGATACACGCTCAGAAGCTATGTTTGCCAAAATATTATAAATATATAATAATAGAGGCCATATAATAAGCAAATACAGACTGAAATTTTAATGTGTCAATATAAAAAAATATTTAAAAGTCTGGTTTTATCTTAGTTCACGTGCCTATTTTGATGTCTTTAACAAAATGCCATACAAAGTTGTTATTACTCAACTTCTTAAAGTATTATATACTCTAAGCCGAACTCTTTCTAATAAGTTACAAGCACGCGTGGTTGGATACCGCTTTAATTTATTTAACAGCAGAGCTATTATTTATTTTTCATGTCATCTTAATATATGTGTTATTACTACGTAACTCATAAACGTGTCGATGGAAGTCGTTCCGTGTAATTTATTTACCACAAATATTATAATAATTATGAGAAGATCAAAAATAAAATATGAAGAATAAAGCTGTCATTCAAATAAAATTTACATAAAATACGTGTAAAAGCCACCATCGTGACATTGGCGGAATTGTGTAAATACAAATATGTCATAAATTGATTTAAACCGATTATTCTTTCAAAGTGGGCTGAATACTGAACCAAATGGTGGAAAGCCGTGAAGATTGACCGAGGGTGGCTAATGTGGATATGTAGAGACGTCTATTTGACCGCGCTTGAACTAAAAATTTTTACTTTTACCTTTATTTTAAGGTTTAAAATCGAGCAGAGAATTTGACGGTTTGTATACGTGCTGTTTACTGTACATACAACAATGCATCAGAATAGTTGTAATCGACAGCAAGAACTGTGGACTGTAAGTAAGAGATAATTTAGTAAAGAAAAAGATATATTTTAGAGTACGTACAAAAACACAAGATACACAGATAGACAGCAAAGAATAATAAAGATAATAAGTAATAAATTCAATAAAATCAAATTAAAAATACTTAGCTAAAAAGGCTGGTAAAGCTGTCGTCAATAGTAGTGTCAACAGCTTAACAATATGAAATTTCCCACATCAATTTTGAACTAAATTGTCAACAATTAAAAGATGCCTTGTTAGTTTTAATTCATACATTCCCGTTTTGATATTCTGTTAAATATACAGCTTATCGCGCTATCACACTAGCGCTGTGTTCGAAGCTGAATGTTGTGACATAGAGGTTCTATCTAAAAACCTTTTGCCGACCAAAACTAAAATCTCTATTGCACAGTCACTTCTTCTCCCAGTGCTTGATCATGCTGATGTATGCCTTATTGCTAAGGCAATACATCAGCCTAATCAAGCAGTGGTGTTAAAAAGGGGCCTTATTGCTACTGTAGAAATAACTACCTTAGCAATAAGGCCGCTTTTTGCGTATATGTTTATTTATTTTTGTTTTATGTATAAATTTTTAGTGCAATAAAGTATATTATACCAATCAAACAAACGCTGCGTCCGACGTTGCATTTTTGACACAAATGATATTAAGTCGCTCGTCCGGCGTGATACCACGGCCTCACAGAAAACCGACGTGAAGCAACGCTTGCGTTGTGTTTCGTCGTGTGAGTGAGGGTACCGGAGGCCCAACCCCTCCCTATTCCCTTCCATCTACCCCTCAACCTAAGGCCCTTCCCTCTAAGGCCGGCAGCGCGCTTGTAGCCCCTCCGGTGTAGCAGGTGTCCATGGGCGACGGTAATCACTTACCATCAGGTGATCCGTCTGCTCGTCTGCCCCCTATCCCATAAAAAAGTGTTGTCCTGACTTAGAAAGTAAGAGTCAATAAAATTAACCAAAGCTACTGACTTTGAGTTAATCATATTATTGTAACGTTTGATTAATTTTGTTGCATTGATAAATTGATAATGATATATTTTTCTATAAGATAATAATTGAATCATTTATATTTCGAATCGTCAGCCAAAATGGCCAACAATCCAAAGGTCATCATAATTTTTTGTTACCAAGTCGTAGCTTTTTCGTTGAATTTATAAAATCCTATCAGTGAAACCTTTAATTTTCCCGAAGGTCGATCTTATAAAGTATCTTGACAAGAATTTTCTATAATAAATATGTTAGGGTTTTATGAATGACCATAATAATATAAAAATATATTCTTGCCGATCCAGAAGATCATAATAATATCCAACCATTGAAATTTTTCGATGCGGAATAACGGGGATCACCCAATTGGCTAGCTGCCATACCAGTTGTACAATCGAATGATACCCAGACGATATTAATATTCGTTAGCACCTCAGGGTTGTCAATGATGCCAAACAAAACGGAATAATATATATAAATAATTGTCTTAACGATGAACAGCAAAAGGGTGGGGTATTGTTGCCAGATTGTCAATTAACGAGACGTAAATGTGTTATCATGGTCTTTGTAAGCATGTTTTATAAGTATGTAGAATATATACTTAATTATCCTTTTACAAAAAGTATTAACGATGTGTGAATTTAACTTCTTATCATGTTAACTTTTTGTATAAATACAACTGTCTTTATTTGCTGTTAAACATGGTAATAAATTCATACATAATTAATTGTAGTAAGATCTTTCATTGTGATCTGAAAACAGAATATCACGTTTCTCATTGTTCAAATTTCATTTGGTATATCCAGAGATCAATTAAATTGGGCAATATTTGTAACATGTTATGTATATATAACCCATTTAAAATTTCAAGCAGTGGGGTCTTATTAGAAAGATATGTGATAAATGCGGCACTCTTTTCCACAATGGTCTATCCTTTCTTTATGTCTTCATTTAAATGATGTCAATAAAGCTTTTCCTACTATTTTAAATTAAATTATTAGTCGTATCCTGTATTCTGAAATTAAATTACATATCATTACCCTATTATATCATATCTTATAGCTTTCGTGTGGCCAATATAAACACCGGACCGAAACCAGTTCCTTGAAGCATTAGTCTTTCATTTTATGGACAGTAAAGCATAACACTCATTATTATATTACTAAACTGTGGTTTACCCATAGTCTCTTTAGTTTATGGCGTATTAAAATCAACACTGTATCTTATACGGTGTACAACAATAATCTCGGCATAGCATTATTGTCGCTCGCTGTCAACACTCTAGACAATGTTCAAAAGATGTATTACCGTAATATATAGCATCAGCATGACGATCACGTATACTTATATGATCTCTATTTAATTAAGATGAATTGTAGTTAATTATACATCCGTTACGATATTAGAGTTGGATTACTGAGTAATGTAATATTCCCTTGATAATTGTAAACTTGCTAGTGAATCATCATACATATTAATAGGTGTAGCTAAAACAGTCAAACCCTTTTATGTAAATTACGCAGACGTAGAACTATGGTATTTTAACGCAGTTTTACTGGATATCCACTGGACATTATTATTTACTATAAAATTTAACTTCGTAAAATAATTACATTTCAATGGATTCCGCCGCTCAGATAATAAGTTGATCACCATTAGAAAAGTTTGTTATTTTAAAGTTGAAAAATATTTAAATACGATTATCTCCTAAAGTTATTAATTAATATTTCAAAGGAATATATATACAAACTTACTCGTACTGTTGATAAAAAAAAACTGCCCATCTATTTGATTAAATGAGGTCAGTTAATTAATTTACCAACAGTACATTTGCACAGCTCGGTGGCGTAGTGGATAAGCGCCGCGGCCCGCGATCGTAGTCGTTAAGCAACTTTCGCAAGGGTCGGTCACGGGATGGGTGACCTAAAAATTATTATCTCGAGCTACTCCGTGCTTCGGAAGGCACGTTAAGCCGTTGGTCCCGGCTGCATTTCGACTGCAAATTAATACCCTCCAATCCGCATTGGACCAGCGTGGAGGGTCATGGCCCATCCTCCTTAACCATCCATAAGGAAGGCCTGAGCCCCTGCAGTGGGGACGTAAAAGGGCTGGTGATGGTGTGATGATATTTGCACACGAAATCAAATCGATGAATAACAATCGTAACGGTCCGGAGGCACTCCAGGCTATGATTGTTTCCATCGCAAATTTTGTTCCCATGAAACAATAATTAGACAGGATGTCAGCTATTCAATTCACATTGGCATGTTACATTAAGCCAACGTCTAATACAATAAAGGCATCACAATATTAAGTAAATATTTGAATTCTAGCTGTAATATCAATTCAAATAAATCATGCGTTTCCCAAACACAATGTGGAAACCCTACTGTGGCGTCCCTATTCATAAACTGTATTTTACATTGATAACGAAGGTAATTGGAAATAAATAATAACCCCACCAACGTTACATTGTCGGAGTTCAATAATTCATAATGTTATGAAATTTACATAAACGTTATAAGATTCAATAGTTAAATGGTTGGTATATTTATTTTAGCTATATCTTAACAGATATGTAGCAGTACGTTTGTGGTTGTCTAAAATTGATAAGCACTAAAATTGACCTGAACAATTACTCTGATTTGTTTTTAATTCCATGAAATCACAATGAAATTGTGATTAGTAAAGTGAATGATAATCAACTTTACTTCCCTCAATTATTTGGATTACTTATAAATCATTAAAATAATCTCATTTTTGAAGAAATATTTGTACAGCAAAGGTAATAATTTATAAATTTGTCCACCATTACTCAGTTCGCTGCATTAACGCTTTAAATGAAAATAAGTAATTATTTCTTGCCAGTCATATTCCAATTAATTTCGAAAGAACCAATGTGGTGTTCCCGGATATTTCCAGGTCTCTATATTTTATGTCTTCTATCCGCATTGATTTGATTTGAATTGCCGTTGTAAAATCATTAGTGCTTCTACAAATAGCAAAAATAATTAACAGAGTTCAAATGAAACCTACGTGTTTTATAGTTCCATGATGCTTTCGGAAGGAAGGGGGAAGGGTGGGGAGGTTATACTATAAAATTATAATGCAAACAGGAAGCGTGGAAAAACAAAAGTTCTGCAGTGTTAATAAGACTAGAGCATATCGAGTGGTTGATAATGTCGATAATGTTCAGATTTTTAAAATTTAAAAATAGAAGCCTATGTGTAGGGAAACTGTTTTGAATGAAATTTTTCTATTAACAATGTATTCGTTTGAAACTTATGGGGGGAAAACACGAAAATACGACTTGGAGAAAGGAAACAAAAATATATATTATACCTACTGATAGCTTATCTGTGAGTATAGGTATTAAGTATTTTTTGTTTGCATTGAATGCTCCAAAACTACTGATACCATGATGTCATTTCAAATACATCATACGCAGGTGACATAACCTGACATAACCTACAATTTACGCGACCAAAGTGTCGGCAAACCAGGGCTTGAAACCGGTTCAGAATAAACCGTTTTTATTTAGGTAAAACCTGTTCTCTTATAATGTTCCGTTCCGGATCGGAACTAACTGCGGAGTGAAATTCGGATGGAATAAAAACCGGTTAATTCGTTTGGTTTGTAAAAAGCAATGTTCTTACGCTTTTAATGCGAATTATATCATTTTTAAGCGACGACATTTATCATTCCTGTGTACGGATGTTATAGATAGGAGTAAAGGCACTTAATAACCGCGCTGAAGTTTGTGAGATTATTGTTTGGAGTCATATTTAAACCGGTTAATGATGAAAACCAGTTTCTAGTGAACCAGTTTAAAAACCTGTTCAAAGGAGCTGAACCTTTTATGTAAAGTTTCGCATGTACTTACGTCGAACCGGTTCAAAAAATTTACCGGTTTCCAAGCCCTGCGGCAAACCACTGTGTATAAAATAAAAAAAATCTTGTCTCTTGTTTCATAAATCAATCTATGATGGGTCGGTACTCATTTTCGGTAACCGGTAACTTCTGTATTTTATTATCCTCATTATTTGTTTGTCCTTTTTCATTCGAGGTCGGCGTACTATACTATTAGGCTTTTATACTTGTCGCACAGACGTCACTCAATATTGGCCTTTACCTTTTTAGCTACATAATCTTTTACATAGTCAATCGATCTTTTCATTTTAAGGGTTCCCAAAGGGTAAAACAACAACTCTATTACTAAGACTCTGCTATCTGTCTGTATGTGATGAACCATGAAAGTTAGACATTAAAATTTTCACAAATTATGTATTTCTGCTGCCGCATCAACCAGAAATATTAAAAAATAGTAATAAATAAATATTTAAGGAGGCCCTCATACAACAAATGCATTTTTTTGCACTTTCCGGTTTTTTTTTATTTTTTTCTCCTACTATTAAATTTCTCTAGCGAAACTGAAAAACGGAACCCTCACACAACATCTGTCCGTCTCTCTATAACAGCAGATTTTTTGATTGATCATCTTATTTTTTTTTTTATAATTGTAAATAAGTTTTAAGGTTACATATAAGAAAATAGGCGAAAATTAGGCAGTCCCTCCATGATCTCCATGAGCTTAAAATAAAATACAAATGATCTTTGTATATCTATAGATTATAGAAAAACCTCTGAAAGGTAAGGTTATTTAAAATAGAATATTTGTGCGAACTAAGTCCGACTCAATCCTAGCAGGTTTTTCTATTCACGCTAACAGAGACATGTACCTATGTCTACTGGATTCTCAGCGATTGAACAGAACGATCTGACAGCCGGGAACACTGCTAGTCATTAAGTTGAACACAATGAGGCTTAAAACCTTCTTTATAGAGGATAGGGGACAATCCTGGATACAGGAAAAAATGAGGTGAAGTGTTTTATCCAACGAATCATAGTACAGGCGGTAGATCCGCCTGTACGATGATTCGTTGGATTGTACGATGATATCGTTCTTTCATATATATTATAAATTTTTTAGTTCTTTGTAATGATAGAATTGTTATTCTTTAGTCTGTTTGCGGGAAGCGATATGATATGAAACTGAAAATTTTAAATTCGCATAATTTTTGGGGATATTTCAGCTTCGCGTCACTTTTGTCTCCAATGAGTAACAGAGGTGTTACCATGCAAAATAAAATTCTGTTTTAATGTCTCTGTACCCGAATTTATTCCTCCGTTCATGTCCCTCTATTTCCTTTGACAATCATCGATTGTAGTTCGGTCTTTATTTAGATACATAGCTTTAATGTCAATATTGAGAAAATTGATTATTTCATTAAAACTGTATTTAAGTCTATTTAGTCATGTTTCTACGAAAATGCTGATAAACATCTCTGTTACAGTGGACCTGCTATAAACTCTGTATAATATGCAATCTGCATAAGGGCTAAGTTAAATTGGGAGGCAGGCATCTCCGCTTGTTCAATCTTGCCGAAACTCTCGATGAGGTATTTAGATATTATCATGTTATATGGTTAGAACCCCAAAGGGCTATTCGTTCAATGAATATAGGCGTTTAAACATCTATAATCTGTTTGGAGTTATTCTAGGCTGTTTGTTTACTGTTGCTCACGGTTATCTTATTAAGTTTTGGTGAAATGGGTTGTATATATTAATATATTTGTCATACAAGTGCAATTGCTATAGAAATGTGATGTCTGAAGCCGTAAAATCTGGCAGGCAAGTATGAAAAGAACGAAAGACGTGTATAGGTCGCCCGCTGTGTGAGTATGCAACGGATTTTGCGAATATGTCGAAGTCATACGTTCTTTGTATCTGGATTTTAAATAGAAATATTATTTTTAAATACAAAATGCTTAAAAAATCCACTTGGTCCCTGGCACCCTGAGATGGGAATCGAACCAAAAAAAAAATATTGGTTTTAGCTTAGATTGGTAGCGACTCACAAACATCTCAACATCTCACAAACTGTCTACGCTCGTTCCGAGTCTGATCTCTTTTAGGATTTTTCTGTATATATTTTTTAGACCACGTTACCTGGGTTCTGCAGTGTTATTCTGTTAAAATAGTGTTGAATATAAACGAACACATCATTAGAGGTTTGATTGAATCTCCTTTGATAAAAGCTACTTTTCCTACCTACCTTAAAGGTATTAAAGATTTTATTTCATTGACATTGTAATGCGGCGTCAGCGGTCTGTTCGACGCTCTGATCGGTATTATTTTTATATATTATTTTTTTGTAGAATAGCAAAGTTGAATGGTGGGGAGAAATATAAAAAATCGAACTGAAAATGAGAGACAAGTTGTATTATGGACCTCTAAGATGACAAATGGTCCACAGAACGGTCCCCCGATTGCAATGAGAAATTGCAATATATTTTTATTAAATGAGGTCATACATCCGCCATATTGAATGTTTAAAATAAATGTAGCAAGTGTTTATTTTAAACAAATTTAAACGGGATGATGTGCAGTTTCTAATGATACCCTATACATTTATATCTATTAAGTTTTTCTAAAGTTATAGTTGAATAAAAAACTCACATACGTGCATTAACTCTAAAACACATTTACAATTTTTTTTCGCCAGTCGTGTAGAAAATTTTCGGTTTATTACCGTTTTCACAAAACACAACATGAGGTCTGTAACTAGATTATCCAAATATTATTGCCGATATTTTAAATACGTTTATCCCGTCTCCCGATATACTCAGAAAAAATCTGATTATATTCCCTTTCTCCTGTTTTCCCACATACATCCAATTTATTAGGGAGGTAAATTCGATTCAATGACAAACGATGCTATCGTCTTTCTCACCAAAGGGTCCCAAAACAAAACACGCAAGGAAAGATCATTATTTCGAGAACGATTGTGTGGTATGCATGAAAGATATTTCTGTTGGCGTCTTGGAGAAATGATCTTCCAGAATTTTTATAGGGAAACCGTATTCTCTTTTATATTTCTTTTTGTTGTTGTGGAGTTAAATTAATCAAATATTTTCTTGGAATATTTACTAATGAAAGAGATATTTCTTATTTATTCAAGTATTCTAAAGTAATATGGCTTGACTGATTTGAAAATATTGAAACATTATTTTTTTGAATTTTTATTAAAACTACTTTGTAATACATAAGGTGCTTAAGCTGAGTAATCGGATTCTATTATAATATTAGGTGTTATCATAATTGTTAATTATGTGACATTGATTAGTGTAGCTCGGTGGCGTAGTGGATAAGCTCCGCGGCCTGCGATCGTTGTCGTTAAGCAACTTTCGGTCAACAAAGGATAGGTGACCAAAAAATTATCTCGAGCTACTCCGTGCTTCGGAAGGCACGTTAAGCCGTTGGTTCCGGCTGCATTTGCAGTCGTTAATACCCTCCAATCCGCATTGGGCCAGAGTGGAGGGTCATGGCCCATCCTCTTAAACCACCCATAAGGAAGGCCCGAGCCCCTGCAGTGGGGACGTAAAAGGGCTGATGATGATGATTAGTGTACTAAAATATTTCCGAGTATCGCTTAAGTTAGTTTTCCTGAGCTAATCATGTAGTTTGTTCAAAATGCTAATCCTTAATGTCATAAATATTTAAAAAAATATTAGATATCTTAAACAACGAAAGAAACACAACATCCGTATCCGAGATTACATAGACTTACATTACATACATTTTCAACGTTGACCCAAACAGGAATCGAATCCGGGAACTCGTGAATAGCGACACATTGAACATCAAGGTCATAAAATTTTAATTGTCTGTTAATAAAAGGTGGACTCATTTTTTTTTTTAATATTTTCTTATTCATACATCTGTCATTTCATCATTTCATACAATGTATTGATATTTCCATCCATCTACTTTTCTATTCGAAAACTGTATTCGGCGTTTTCTATAGCGTTATTCCTTTTAGAACGAATATGAAATCTCGTGTGCACATATTTTTATAAATATTACTTGTTGGGCACGGGTAGGCTCTCGACGATGATTCGATGTGAGAGTTTGCACTAGGGCTGTGAACTGTTACGAAGATACTTCTTGTATTATCCTGCTAGCCTGGTACTTTTAATGATGACTAATCTTAGTTTATTAAATAAGTATAAAAAATAACTTATGATTCATTATTTACCAGTCATCATTAATCAGTGTGGTATATTAATTACTAGCTTCTCGCCAGCGGCTCGGAAAAATGACAAGGAGTAGTAAAAGTGGTTTTTCTTTTCAAACTGATTCTTCTTTTTTCCTATGAATTTTTATAAAATATGAAAACTTAATTTTTGATATATATTGTTTAGTTACAAAACGAAGCCCAATTTGGGTAATCTGTTGTGTGTTTCCTAGAAATTTTAAAGCTTCATTAAGATATAAAATACACTGGCATTATATGTTCTCGGAGAATGTTACTAACTGGAAAATCGCTTGTTGTCAACCCTGTATATAGTCTGTACATGGCTATGAATAAAATCGATATCAAGGAGAATCGTTTGCGCCCGTTCGCAAACACGGTTAGTGCCCTCAAACACCCAAATACTTAACTGAGTACTCGCATCAGGTTGCCATTACTTACTTTATGGTCATTAGAATTAGGTATATTATACAATTATTGAGTAGCTCGGTGGTGTAGTGGATAAGCGCCGCGGCCCGCGATCGTTGTCGTTAAGCAACTTTCGCAAAGGTCGGTCACGGGATGGGTGACCAAAAAATTATTATCTCGTGCTACTCCGTGCTTCGGAAGGCACGTTAAGCAACGGCTTAACCGGGACCCATAGGTCCCGGCTGCATTTGCAGCCATTAATACGCTGCAATCCGCATTGGGCTAGCGTGGAGGGTCATGGCCCCTTCTCTTTAACCATCCATAAGGAAGGCCTGAGCCACTGCAGTGGGGACGTAAAAGGGCTGATGATGATGATGATGATATTATACGAGACAACAATGACTTTTTACTAGTGCTACTGATGTTGCTCTTGTCTCCCAGTCGTCTTTTTTCTGACATCTACTACAATCATTTTCATTCAGCTGAACGCCTACAGGCCAAATTTGCTAATGTTTACGTAGAAATAGGATCTCAATTAGGGTTGCCATATAGCGAGACTAAAATATCTGGACAAGATTTTAAAAAGTCTGGATTTTGGGATCACAGTCGAGACAAATATATATAAGATCACATAATAATATTATATTATTTAAACAGCTAATATACCTACTTATTATATTTTTTATGATAAGTGCGTTATTTTATTTTTTTATACTTGTAATTCGATTTTACAGAATCTAAAAATGTTTGTCGGGACATATTTATTTTTTTCGGGACTCTGGACATCGTACGAAATGTCTGGACAATCCAGACGAATCCCGACCATCTGTCAATCTTAATCTCAATAGAATATCAACTACTTGCACTTTGCCATTGTTACCTGAAATCCAATATAATTAATATATCTATCACCATTGACGTCTAAAGACGACATTGCACTAATAATATTGGAATTGGGAAAGTTAGTACAATTGTAAAATTTAAGTAGTTGAGAGTGATTGGGATTGAGAATTGACCTGCTAATCTCTATACTTACTAACTATTATTGATTATCAGTTTTTAATGATAATAATGATCAACAGATGTATTTAGGAGGATTGTTATTTTTTTATTCAAAAAATTATTTAAACATATAACTGAGCTATTCCACTAAACCTTAAATAAAACAGTTATACAAATGTACATGTCAAAATGAGTGTTATATTTAAACACAAAAGTGAATTCTATTGCCTTAAACATTCATACATCTTTAAAGCAAAAAGTTTCTATTCGCGCAAATATCGAAGTTCATACAAAAGTCGTATCTTCAAAGGCATAACTTCAGCAAGAATCCTTTGAAATTCCAAGTTGATTCATTATAAGGTCCTGTAGCAATGAATAAGTTAGATAAGTCTTTATGAATATTGTGAGCTTTGTTTCTTTATTTACAGTTCTAGCGTATTCTGCGACGATCGCTGTATTAGCTTGATTATAAAAAAGTTCCACAAAGGTTCAACATAATTGTCGTTAGTTCAAAGCGACATTACCTGGCGCTGGTGGTCCATTGTCTTTATATTTTTTTCCCTTTCTAGACGTTGTCTATTCATTTTGTTAAACCTACTTAGTTTTTAATGTGAACATTCTGGCATTGTATCATTCGTATATTTACATTTTATATATTGTAACATCTGTCGGATATCTTCCCAATTTGTAACCACTTTGCTTTAATGCTTTGATTATTATATTTGCAAAGTCAATATGTAACTGCAAATAATAAATAAGTCATTTTATAACTTCATCTTCCGGGAATTCAAACATGTTGTACAGCTACTCGTAGAAAACTTTAGTCTATGTATCCACTCATAACCTCGAGTAGGTAGTACCAGTAGATTTAACGTTGATGCTATGTTTATTTTAGTTGATAAACTGTTGACAGACGAATGAAAATGAGTCACTGAATTACCCCGCACACTGCATACCGACCCCATTAAACATTATGTATGAGCCTTAAGGCGTAGGCGTAGGCATTGGTATCCGTTTTACTATTTAGATTACATTTATTGCATTGAAGTCGCATTACAAAATCATCGGTACTAAAAATCAGGAAAAGACGTTGCTTTGTCATGTGAAATAGCCTTTAAATCACATACAGGAACGATACGATTGATTTGATAAGGTTTTGATATGCAGGTGAATTGCGCAGCAGTTGTAAATTAACAACTAAGCTATTATGATTATTCTAAAAGTACTGCATCATTTCCGCCCGCGGCTAGAAATTGATTCACATATTTATCAACATCGAAAAATGGAAAAAAAACAAAATTTTAAGGTTAACTTGTGATTCTTTTTTTTTTCTATCTGAGAACTTATCATGGTTTGACTGTGACAGGCCTTTGAAATATAAACATATGATGCAATTTTCTCTTTTTTTAATAATCCTTATTTTACTTTATATCTTTGTACAAAACCAGTTTATAGATATTTTGAATATACACGTATTATACGATTTGTATACTTTAAGATGCATGGTTAAAATTGATATAACGTCCTATAACATAAACAGAATTTTCTTTTCACTTTCGGATCCTTCATATTTTTTTCATCTAATTATTTTAATCCTATATAGGATTCCTAGGACGAGGAAATCCTATAAATTAATTCATATTTCTTCAAAACTTCATTAGATTTCCATCCAGCCTCCATTGCAATATTAGATTTTGTTACAGCAAAATCTCCACTGCAAAGAGAATATTCTAAAAAGTTGGCAATGTTTTTTTTTTTAGAGAAAAAGGGTATGAAATGGAGCAGCCCTCATTAACCCCTAGGCCATAGCCCTCTTGAGCGTCAGTGATATTACGCTAACCAGCCTCGCAGGCATTGTTGCGATGTTTTTTTTTAAGTTCTCAAGTATTAGTTGCAGTTTAATGGGTTTACTGCTTCTAGTTTGTTTGTGACTCTGATATCGTGGTTTCCAAACTCCTGAAACTTTTAATGAGTAATGTTCAGTTGTGCTTAGCTTGATACTTCAAAATTATTTCAAGGTCTTCGTCAAATTTCTTACAAAGGTTATGAAACCTTTTTTGTTTTGAGCATATTTTCTAGTTAGGTAGGGCGATTATTAAAAAAAAATATGAAGTTTGAAGAATGTTTGAAAACGCATTCTTAATGAGACATATCATTCGAAATATCACATATTACTGTTGAAATATCCATTTCTCTATATTCTCTTAATATTTTGAGGTGTGTTATTAACCTCATTTATATAGTACCCAAGTCATGTCTGCATTTTTTCTGATTAATACTATTTTACTATTTATCATTGTTCTAGTTGAAAATATTTATACTTAACAATAAAAATAAACTTTACAACATTTTCAATTTTACACCCTTAAAAGTAAACTGCTTATTTAGTATAACATTAAACGAGATAGCTGTTATAACGGTTATAATCTTCAGGGTGTCTAACAAAGCAAACATCTCGGGTAAAACTTAAGTTTACCAAAATAATAAGACCCCCGTGTTCCATATAAACAGTTTAAAGTGTATACGTTAAACATCAAGTGGGTGGTCTACTTATGCTGGTAATCGTGTTATTTTGTGTACGGTAATGAACTAATTTGTCTTCGTTGTAATAGACTCAAATCTGGTCTGTGCCAAATGGCTCTTCGTGATATAATATGGGTTATAATGTATTCAAAGAATACCATTATGTGACATAAGATCCTCAATAGTAATTTATTTACATCACCACATCACCAGCCCTTTTACGTCCCCACTGCAGGGGCTCAGGCCTTCCTTATGGATGGTTAAGGAGGATGGGCCATGACCCTCCACGCTGGCCCAATGCGGATTGGAGGGTATTGATGACTGCAAATGCAGCCGGGACCACCGGCTTAACGTGCCTTCCGAAGCACGGAGTAATTTATTTGTTAAGAGTTAAAAATATTTTATAAAACAGCAAATGGTGTACTGTGTATTTTGAAGTACTGTAGTACAATTATATTTTCAATAAAATAATTTTGTTACGCAAAAAAATCTTATGTAGTTAATCTAATAATATTCAGTAGTTTGGAAAAAAACAATGGTGTTTTGAAATGACAATCAGAATGTTCAAAACCCTAGTGGACTTAATATTATTATCCCAGTTAAATAATATTTAATTGTGTCTATTTACATAAATAAGAAATATAATGAGTGTTCATTCTGATTACAATTTTTTAAATGTTAACCGAAAAGAAATAATCAAAAACAATGACGATACTATTTCTAAATTGCAATATTAAAAAGAACACTGAAATATCTGTGCTAGCTTTTGTTCATTTTCGATTAAGAAAAACAGAAACAGACGAGGATAGTTCTCAACTACAGTGAGTGAGTCCAGTGCCGAACTAACGCCATTTTGAAGTGATGAAAGATCAACATTTTACGTTTGTAACATGGTCTTTTATGACTGCCATCAGACGTCCTCTATCGGCAATGCGAGAATAGTTATGACCAGTATAAAATATGAGGTAAACAGTAATATTCCATTGGAACGGTGGACATTCTCGTTCTGGGGCGATTTTACAATGTTGTTGACTAGTTGCATAATGTTAGAGTTTTGGTATACTTTGAAAAGTAAAGATTTAGTATCTGCCGACAACATCGTCTGTAATTGTGAAATACTATTTATTACTGTGTCATCTAACCGGTCCTTATAAAAGCTGAATCACTTACGTGTTACTTTAATTTTAGTATGTTAATTATAACTCATTTGATAAACTTGGAGGAGGCCTATGCCCAGCAGTGGGCGTTGAACGGCTGATTTGATGTTGATAAAATTGAATCGACATCTTATTAAAGGATAAATAGACGGTCGTCGTTAAAATAGTTTTGCATTTTCTGTTTTTATCTAATGTAACTACTGCAATGGAAAAAAGTACTTCAGAATACGTTCACTGGTGAGTTTCTGAGTGTGACATAAAAAATCCAAAACATCATCACCAGGCCTTTTACGTCCCCGCAGCAGGGGCTCAGGCCTTCCTTGTGGACGGTCGAGGAAGATGGGCCATGAACCAAAATTAATATCATATTGCCGTTATTGTATTTTAATTCGTTTGTTGTTCGGCAAACATCAAAGAACATTACAAAGTACTTTAATTACTTTAGTTAATAAGGATAATTTTTAATACAAGATAAAATTATGCTTTGATAAAGATTTTTATTAAAATAACTCTAGATGACTGAAAGAACTTTATTGGTAAATATATTTGGTAAAGAGTAAAGATTTGTTCGATTGTTTGCATTGAAATTATCGGACCGAATTTAAGAATTTATTTACATTCAAGAAGCTACACCACACGCGAGTAACAAAGGCTATAATTAACACGGGCAAAGTCGCGAGAAAAAACAAGTTAATAATAAAGTACGCGATAGAAAATTATCCTGGGAAACAGGAAACAAGATTCATAATGTTGATTTTGCCGTGTATTGTGAAAATGTAAAAGACAAAGTAGGCTATATCATACGCGTCAGAAACTCAGAAGGTATGCCTTTCGTAAATGGGATGTATCCATTCAATACAAGCGGGGTATGGTCTCGTTACCCCTTTTTATGTGGCTCTTGGACGGCTGCAGACTTTAGTACGGCGGAGGAATACGGTTTTCTTATTTGTACGGAATGATACTAACGTGCGATGTTAGACTTTTTATTTTGTATTGAATACATTTACCTTGTTACTCTTTATGCTGTTTTTGTTTGTTTTGTAGGAAACAAATATTAAAAGCGTGAAAGTTCTATAGTATATTATAGCAATATATTATAATTATTATAGCGAGTATAATATACATATTATAGCGAGCTCCTCGTAAAACTAATATCCCCTATTGTAATACTTTGCTGATATCATTTATTTTTAGGTATTCTAATTGTTCGGTGGCGGAGTGGATAAGCGCCACGTCCCGCGATCGTAGTTGTTAAGCGATTTTCGCAAGTGTCGGCCACGGGGTGGGTGACCAAAAAATTACCATCTCGAGCTACTTCGTGCCTCGGAAAGCACGTCAAGCAGTTTATTTGCATTCGTTAATACCGTCCTATCTTCATTGGGCCAACGTGGAGGGTCACGGCCCATCCTCCTTAACCATCCATAAGGAAGGCCTGAGCCCCTGCTGTTGGGACGTAAAAGGGCTAATGATGATGATGAAGAGTTGATTGTTTATTTTCATTTAAAAGGCTCCAACTATTAATTCGATTTGAAAAGTTCTTTCGCCTACGGGAAGCTACATTATAGGCAGGTGACATAGGCCATAATTCACGCCAGCCAAATCGTGGGAAAACAGTTACTTTATAATAAATAACAAAATTGATTTATATTCAAGTTTTTAATAAATTATTATGTGCAATCAAATTAAAAGAGCCGACTGGCTAGAACAATACAATCTATATAGCGACCGAAACGCCAGAATTTCGCAATTAGTATTGCTTTTAACGAAAACTTTTTAAATTATTCTGTTAAATATATTAAATAAAGATGGGAAATTTAAATGTAATAAATATAACTTCTAAAAAACTTGCTTCACAAAACAATAATTTCAAGCTTTAATTTGTAAATTCTTTTTCACCGTTAAAATGATTAAACAAAATATTTCATGAATCTAAAGTAAACAAAAAATATACAAGTATACAGAGAGTTTCAACAACATGTTTTGATTTTATAATTAAATGCCCAAACAATGCTCGCATGATTTTCTTTCCTTACTATAAAAATAGAATGAGAGCTGAAATAGGATGAAATAGGTTTTTATTAAATTACTTTTTTTTATTTCATAAACAGACGGCATTAACTTTTTTTATTTCATAAACAGACGGCATTGATAAAGAATACCGTCTGTCTATGAAATAAGAGTCGCAGAAGTGTCTTAACATTATGGTCTTGTCTCGACGCGTGCCCGGTGCAGCAGTAGTTAATACACCATTTGTATAATCATATCAGCCGTACGACGCCCACTGCTGTGCATAGGTATCTCCCCTCTCCCAAGAGTCTCCACAGGTCTCCACGAATATCGATTCTGCGCTGCCCACATCCAGCGGCTTCCCGTGACTTTTATTAGTCGGTCGACCTGGTGTGGGGTATACCCTGGGGGCGTTGTCCGGTATTAGGTCGCCATTCCGCCTGAACACCATCAGTTCTTCTCGCTATGTTTCCCGCCCACTACCACTTCAGTAGACCTAGTCTTGTCTTCGACCACCATACCACTTGTATAAGACCCGATAAAGCTTATCTCCACCACCTATCAACATTACTTTTCTACTTTAGTCAAAGTATATATACTCCTACAAAAAGTGAAACTTAAGAATTTGTCCTCGTGACTGTGTGTATACAGTGCTAGGGTGAGAGGAGTGGGCGGCTAATAGTAATGATAGGCGGTCGGCAAGGGAGGGCAAGGGCTTCACTCGCTCGATCCGACGTTATATTTTGTGTTCGACTCCCTGTTGCGCTCGCTATTGTGCCAACTTTATTACATTTACGACGAATAACAGGGTCACCACCGCTGAGCTCTCACATACATATACAGGTTCTCATCTGTGGTTTGTTCTTTTACTGCGATTGTGAGCACAAATAAGCACGTTTGCGCAGCTCTTCCCGAACCACGAAGCTCTTGTTGCGGTTTTCTGTTGTATATGTCTGACTAATGACACTAAGTAGCAATAAATGTTTAATACATTCTGCAAAATTTAATTTAAAACTATAACTTTATTAATCAACTGAAATTGTACTGCTCACTGCCCGTTAAACCGCCGTTACCGTTGTTTTACTCGCAGGCACACCCGCACTTTATGTGGCATACGTATCTTCTAATGGCTCTTTTTAAACGTGCAGTAATCGTAAAACGTTTCGCGTGTAGCCATTGCGGGTGCGTCGCTGTAAATCAGAGTGTGCGGCTGCACGTGGGTCGGGGCCCTTATAAGTCACCTTCAATGTTAATTACTATAGATACTTTTATTTGTTTCTGTTTACGTTATTCAAGTAGTATGAGTCTTTAGAATACTTTTAACTGTCGTATATTTATTCTTGATATATGTACCTATTATGTCAAAAACTTTGGCCTTTTCGAAAATAGAGTTACTTATGTTATTTATATATTAATTGTCCGTCCGTCCTCTTAAAACAATTTGTCATTCTATTTAATACTAACTTTCCGTTTTACTTTTATGTTCTATTTCACCCCATTTTTTGTTATCTAAATTATACATATTGGTGTCTAGTACATTCGATAGAAGTGTACTAATATTGACATGCCTCCGCAATTTCCCATACTTCAAAATATGAAGCAAATTATTTGTTTAACAAACATTATGACAAAGGAACACTTAGAAGCCTACTGTCCTTGGTTTGAGTGCTACTTCTCGAGTTTCTGGTCATAACGCACTCATATTGTAGCCTTCAAAAGTACTTCCATTATCCTTTCGAGAATAGACGGTAAGGAAAACAAAGGGTGATAGTTTTAAAACAACACTTTGCCTTATGGACTATGACCAACGTGAAGCGAAAGGGTTAAAATATTGCGGTATATTTTTTGATCGTCAATTTTCACTCTTTGCTTCCATAGGTACTCATCTTCGGTATGTAGGCTACGTTAAAACAAGTTGTTTTATAGTCCATTCTTTAAGTAAACTCTGACATGTAGAATGTAAATAGGTAAAAAGCTTCTAATATTTTTTATTTACTAATAACAAAATAAACTATTTATTAATAACAGTAACATGGTCAAGTTCATGTAACTACATCAATATAAAATAATTAAGCTATGATGACATTTTTAATACTTGAAAGCAAGCATAAAAAATATCTTATAAAATTAGAAACTGTAATAAAGACACCATACATAAAAACGAAATACATAACATACACAAAATTTACACGGAAAATCCTATATTTTATAAAATCTACAGTTTTATGCTTATCAAGTATAGTATGAAGGTATTGTCTTAGATTTCTATATTGTTAAAGAGTGTAAGATCTTTAGAACTTCAAGCTTATGTAAAGACGTAGACTAAATCCGCGTTTGAATTCTGTTTAGAAATGGCCAGGTGTTCTAGCATCGTCTTAGAAGAATGTGCTCTAGCATGAATCAAGATGGACTTCTGTGTACTGCTCGCACGAGAAAAACAATTTCGTGCATTACTTGCTTAAACTTGCTCCCCGTGTGCGAGACCGATTAAGTCACCAGACTGTGATCTGCGTGTTTGTGATACTTCGCCGTTTCTTTATTTGGCAATTCTAATAGTCGTGTCGTAGACAATTCATCCATTTATCTGGAAAGGTCACAAGCTTATAGCATTATTCAGACGACACAGGGCGACGCGTCGTCTCGACATTTGACTTTTTTTTTTATTCAATATGCTTTCGATATATTAGTAGCTGTATTTCTTTTTATTTATATTTATTAATGACCTGTATCTTTTTTTAAAATTCCTTTAATGGACGTTTTCAAAGTTTAACATTATACAAAATACTAAAGTAACTAAAGCAGATTCATATTCAAACAGGAAACTTAGATATCTAATGAAGGAATGTTATCGGTTTAAATTTATTGAGTAATTAGTCCTATGCAAGTCAATTCTCAATTGATCGCGAACTATGTGAAGGAATAGTTTGGCATATTAATAAGGACTGCGCGGAAAGTCAAAGGGAAAATTAGAGACGACGTCTACAGGTCAATCGATAAAAGATTTCTATACTATTGTAACCAGTTTTTAGTTTAAGTGTCTATTAGAAACAAAAATCAAATACTCCTTTGAAATATATTGGATGTTATAGAGAAATAAATCTTTCTCCTTTGCCATTATCAATGGTAATACGAATACATTTATATTTACATTCAATTATCTTCCAAAATCTATCTGATATATCCACTGTTGCATAGTAACTAAAGGAAAATAAATTAGTATCTGTTACTAGGGGGTAAATTACCTATCAATAATTTATCTTTAAATTGTCAGAGCCTTATTTCTTACTGAGAGTGTTAAAAGAAATTAGGAAAAAAGAATTTAGCAACCAAAAATATATTTTTATTCTCAGAACTTTTCCCATAAAGTTTCTGATATACTTTTTTTCTTTCTCTTCATTTTGGAATAGTAATAATTTAATTTTCATTTATATTTTTAGTTAGAATACTATAATTTCAGTTCACAATTTGTCTTTATTTACATATATATGTTTATATCGCAGTGCGGTACGAAGTCGGCCATTTTGATTTGCGATATGCCTACACTGAATTATTTGAAAAGATCAATTGCTCAGCGTTTAGCGCATTCAGTTTGTGATTGCGGAAGTTAAGTTACTTTCTCAAAGGCTCGTCGTAAGATGGGTGACCAAAATTTAATTATTTCGCGCTCCCTGCTCGGAAGGCACGTTAAGCCGTTGATCAATCGTCAATCCCCACCAATCCCCACTGAGCTTACGTGATTGGTTGTGGCCTGTTTTCCCTGCTGTATTTTTCACTCAGGGCTTACATTTCAACATTGCAAACGTAAATTAAGCGATTGCAGCAAAATTCTAATCGTTTTAAAGCATAAAGAAACATTAATTTATGTTAATTAATTAAACAGTTTTCATGTACTATACATTAGTGATCAATACGTCATAATTAGATAACTTTTAGTTGTTATTTTTTATAATTTGAAAAAAAGCAAATGAATTTATGTTCAAGTTACATACTTCGATGATTAGCTTATTAAGTTATTTTTTATTTTTCTTGCAGGTAAGCCAGCTATCATGAAATTCTTCATTGAGCTCGAGACACAAAGTACGTACATTGTCTTAAGACGAGGAAGCATAAATTTTGTCATAAGCCGAGGAATAAGGTTGTCTTTCATGTGATAACTAAAGTTAAACCCAACGGTATATCAATTCGTAGCACACATTTTCATTTCAGCAAGCAGCGATGGAGTAATGCAGTATATGATATTATGTCAAGAGTAGGGTGTCCAAATAGATTGTATTGTTTGGTGGACATTGGAAAACAATATACTGGTTTAACTATTGTTCTTCAAATTAATAGGTATATGTGTACTTATATATTTATATAATAAACATTGTAATTGGAACTTGTTTATTCATATTTATTTTGCAACAATGTCTAGAAGTTAAAAATAATATAATTTATTATATCCTGTACAGTCCCGCCCATCAATGTTAAGACCTAAATACAAGTTGGAAAAACAGTATCAAAAGTAGATATGGTAAACACAGGACCATATTCTTTGTCCATAAAAATATATAACTCTACAAACTTTCCGTCAACGTCTTCGCCCGCGTAGACTTGTATTATACATAAAAACATTCCTTTTGAATCACCCTATCTATGAAAAAAAACCGGATCAAAATCCGTTGCGTAGTTTTAAAGATTCAAGCATACATACGATATAGAGACAGATAAAACGACTTTGTTTTATACTATATAGGGATTCCCGAGCATATAAAAGTAATCAAAAAAAATATGTTTTCCAAAATAAATAATCTATCACAAAAATGCTACTACACGGGAAGTAATTCTATTCATTGATTTCTACCCCCTTTAATTTATAATTACATGTAATAATTCCATGTATAACAGTCTAACGATAATATGGATGCACAAAACTTTTCTATCAAAATGTAATTCTATGACCAATTTAACTTTACGACATTTTTAATCTTATTTGTAATTTAGTTATTAATTTATTGTTATGCATGATGCTTTTTTAAATCTTTACTTTATTTTGATTTTAATATATTTATAGTTTAATTTAACTATTGTTGCAGTGCCCTTATCAGTGTTCATTTCAAGGTTAATTCTTTTTTTACATCTTTTTCACCACATGAAAGCAATAAATGATTTTGAGTTTGAAAATATCTAGGATTTCGAATGTTACCTGGTGGTGTTCAGACAATCTGATAAATAGTTATAACATAAGTACCTACGTTGCACACCAATTGGTACTACGGAATACATTCATTTTAAGAAATTTATTTTCTATGATTGGGTAGATAAATCCTGATTGCTGTGCCGAAAAAATATTCAAAAGAACAAAAATCGTATTCGGGAATCTAGATACAATAAAATTACGGAACTTTACTGAATTTCTTGGCTATTTGGAGACATTTAGCTTGGACATCTAAATAAGAGGTCGCAAAAGTCCAAACAGAGGTCGTTTCGACGTTTACAACCTTATATTTGTTTTTAATATGGTCCACATAATAACTCTTTCCTTATACATCATAAGTCTTATATTCGCCTGGCAAGAAACCGCGAAATACTTAAGTGCCTTGTGGCTAGATTATGGAGTATAAAGTGCGAAACTGCACTATATGTACGTTATAAACTGAACTTCGGTTGCTTAAGTGGAAAATTATTAAACTAGTTGTGTTTTTTAATTATAAAATTCTTTATGATAACTCATTAACAATTATTCATTATTAATCTTATAACAGAGGCAAATGTTTATTATTTATATTTAAAAACGGGCCAATAATAATAAATCATTATTTATGGTTTTTCAATGAAATTGTAGGTATTATATGAATTCCAGGTACTATTAATTTTATATTCAATAAGATTTTTTACTGATTCAAACTGATGTAAAATTAGGTCTTTGCAAAGAAAAAATAATTCCCTTTTGCTACTGAATAAATAACTATTATTAGCGTAAATTAAAAAATGCTACGCGACATTATTGATGCCATTATTACAAATTTCTTTTTAAATAAAAAAAAAAAAAACACTTTTGAATCTTTGTCCAATAATTGTAGTGGAGATATAAAAACACCAGTACCATAATACAAAAAGTAGGAACTCGTGACTCGTGATGTACCTATTTAGAACTATAGAACAGAATAGTTCTAGAGTTCCGCTTACTAATACTTTATTATTATACTAGTTATTATTATATTATCTCGGGTCTGGGTGTTGGGTTAACTTCGTTGTCTCAGATACTCCACAATACGAGGCCTTTAGGTACTCATTTCAGAATCTAAGAAACTTAAGTGATCATCAGTTATGTTTCTTAGATCCTTAGAATCTAACATTCAGTGTAATTTTATTAAAAAAATATGTTTCAAGCATATTAGACACTTGAAAATATCATCACCATCACCAGCCCTTTTACGATGGTTAAAGAGGATGGGCCATAACCCTCCACGCTGGCCCAATGCGGATTGGAGGGTATTAACGACTGCAAATGCAGCCGGGACCAACGGCTTAACGTGCCTTCCGAAGCACGAAGTAGCTCGAGATAATAATTTTTTGGTCACCCATCCCGTGACCGACCCTTGCGAAAGTTGCTTAACGACTACGACCGCGGGCCGCGGCGCTTATCCACTACGCCACCGAGATATCTTGAAAATATAAATATCACTAAAAAGCGTGAAATAAAAACTAGAACTTAAAAAAAGTGAAAAAAAAATCTTTTCTCGAAAGACTCTAGTTAAAGAAAATGCTATTAAAGTTAGGCGGAGGTTTTCTGTAGGTTATTAATTAAATATTAAGCGCCTGACTTCAATTGGATTTTCTCGAATAAGTCGCTTTTGAGATAAGTTATTAATAATAATAAATTCATTTATTTTCTCTTCACAATAGGTTTTTTAAATTACAATATAGGAATTTCAATCATTCGTGTATAAATCCTTACTATGAAGAGCTGGTGCCTGAAATAGGTCTTTTTTACAAGACCCGTTACACAGGTCACCAGTAATTATTTTTCACATTTTTTAAAAGTTTGAAGTCGGTTTAAATATTTTTTTTTAGTTTTTATTTCATGTTTTTAATGATATTGATATTATTTTTTATATAATAGGTAACACTAAAAATACTTTTCTAAAAACCCCGTCAGAATCGATTCAGCCGAACGCGAGATAATCGCGTACATACATACATACAGGTCAAACCGAGAACCTCCTTTTTTGAAGTTTGTCAAAAACATTAATAACGATCTTTGTTAAAAACGGATTATCCTCATTCATTACCTCCCACTAGTGAAGGAATTTGTATCTGAAAGCCTCGTCAGGCTTAGTTTACATGAGCATTCTTGGAAAGAGGATTTCTATAATAATCCTTGAAAGTTACATTGTCTTTTTCTCAACAGAAATCTTAACAAGATACAGTGAACTTGTTATTTCTCATAAAATATGTCTGAATTAATGACTTTTTTTTAAACTAAAAGTATATAGACAAAACGGGCAATAATAGGTAATCTCTATGAAAGTCTTTCCGAACGATTTAAAATGCATAGACTTTCTAAAAGTAAGGAGGAGCAAGTACTTTGTGAATGTTTCAAATATTATACATTGTAAACAAGTCATTCATTTTAGTGCTTATTTTGTTTTCTTCTAATATTTCCACCTACCTTTATAGTTATACTATTTTACCAACGGCTACGCCCGCGCGGTAATGTATTAAACCACAGATATTTATTATCCATATAAACCTTCATCTTAAGTCACTCTGTATATTGATGAAAATTCTATTAAAATCCATTATGTACTTCAAAAGATTTCCGCGCACAGACAACGGGAAGCGTCTTTGTTTTATAATATGTATAGATTTGTAGTAATTTAAAATTTAAAAAGATCAATTTATAATTCTTTAAAACATCAAAAACTTTCCCACTGGATAAGACAGATTAACTGTAATTTGTTATATTCAAAAATGCCGTCGGAACTATTACGTTTTGTAAAACGATTTTGTGTTTAGAAATTTTCACTGAAACGAATTTGCGTCAAGTTTTCTTAGTGTCTCACCGACAGGAACTCTTGTCTGTTTCGTTTACATACAACGCCAGCTGTCTCCGTTTCCTGAGCATAATATCTGATGCCATCAGAAGTAATTTCATTCATGACACGCCGATTTCCCGGAAAACTCACACAACGCCCCTCTATTATATATTATAGGTATTATATTTATCACAGTTGGAAAATAACGAGACGTAACAAGGTACTGGTTGTTTATTTGTTGCATCATAGATATAAGTCGACTCGATATTGATGATCTAGCATCAATTTCACTATGTAATATATTTTATAATTTAATATCAGATACAGAGATATGTAAAGTCACTAAAATATGTAAGAGTTTTGTAACTATTGATTCTTCAGTATTCATGTCGTTAGTATAATTCAGTATTCATAAGCATTTTTCATAAGGATTTTTGTTTCATAAGGATTTTTGTTTTTCTTTAAATTATTTATTTTTATTTTAGTTACGATTCGTTGACTTCGTTATGAGATGGTAAATTTGGCAATCAAGTTATTTCATTAAGGGATTTAATATCATGGGGATTATTAAGTAACTTGCGGTGGTCTAAATTACTGATGATTAGTCCCTCTACAGACCTAACTCGGCTCAAACCTACATATGCTTTATTTTTTTACCAAAAATATTTGTTCTTCATGCTTTTTCACTATTTTTTTTTTGTTTGTATATCGTTTATACTTTAAATAAAAACTTTAATCAATAAGTAAGAAAATTAGCGAGAATGTTATATATCCTAAACTATTAATTAAAATGATAAAAGAAACCTAAGGATGATTTTAAAATACCCATTCAACGACACCCCACTTGACATAGTTCATCGATTTTTATTTTTTTCATTTAGACAATATGGCGTCTGGTTGTCGCTGTGGTGTATTTTGATTACTGTCGTGTCTTTAGTGACATTCGCAAGGTTAAAACGAATCGATTGATGTAAGAATCATCAAAATCGGCCTACGCATTTGGTCTCTAGAACGCCACATAGAAACAAACATACATACATACATAGACTGATAAACACATTTCCCTCCTTTGCGTCGCGTAGTCGGGTAAAAATATCTTTCAGTATTCAGTAGTGAGAAAGTAAGTCGGTGAAATACCGGGGTGCGAGCGCGCCTAATTTTCTAGCCATGATTAGTTCTAGACGTAGGGACGATATATTTTCAATGTTATGACGACATTTCATTTTATGTCACCACTTTGACATGTTCTTGGTGGATTTCGTGATAAATTACTAAGTTGAGTAACACTGCTGTCAGATACATAATTATGATTATTTATCGTTCGTTCGTCGTTATTAAACTACTTGTCAAAATTAAACCATTAAAATATCGCCATAACATCGATAGGATATCGTATCATATAGCTAGAATAATGGCTAGAAAATTGGGCGGTTGCTCTGCTGGTCATACAACGGTCTGAGTCATACTTTTTATTCCATTGCTAAATCTGTTTTTTCCATTATTTTACGCAGTTTTGGTAATATCTCTCCTTAGTTATAATAAATAATTTAAAGCTCATTCTACAGTATATCGAATTATGGATTAATTTCCACACTTCCTGCACCGTGATCAAATGTGAGCAGGAAATGTGATGTACCATGAAAAATACACGAACTATTTATTATATTCGATTAATTTTGCATTCACAATGTCTTACTGGAAAATAATCTTAGCTACCCAGGACCTAACAGGACAGGCGAATTTTTCAAACACGTGTTACTTTTTCACTGCTACAGAGCGATTCGTGGGTTCGAATTCCATCTCGGAGTGCCACGGACAAAGGGGATTCTTAAAACATTTTTCATTAAGAAAAAATGTACGAACTTTTTAAATTATTCATCTTCAATATAAACAATGTAAACTGAACGGAGTGTAATGGAAACAGATTAATTCAGCGAGCTGTCGGTTATTACAATGTCGCCCGTCCGCTTGTTGCTATGACGTGTTTATGACGTCGCTACAATGCATGATTATTCACGACTCGGCCTAGCTGATACGCATAACAATAAGACGGGAAATTTGTCACTGGGAAATTGATTAATTAAATAACTAGAACATCTTTTTAAAATATTTAATCTTGTATAGCGCTTATCCACTACGCCACCAACGGATAAGTGCCACGGGATGGATGATCAAAATATTGTCTCGAGCTACTACGTGCTTCGGAAGGCATGTAAAGCCGTTAACCCCGGCTGCAATCGATAATACCCTAAAATCCATATTGGGCCATCGTGGAACGTTATGGTCCATCCTCCTTAACCATCCATAAGGAAGGCCTAAGCCCTTGCATTGGGGACGTAAAAAGGCTGAAAAATGGAACTGTACAGAATTATTATAATATTTATTGATATAATAATAAAAAGAATATATTAATAATATAAGTATTAGTCCAAATTCATATTATACAATGAATAAGCAAACTTACAACCTTCTAGGAGTAAATATTACTTCCGTAGAACTTTGAACTAGGTTAACCTTTGCTAAGTTTAATAAATATCTGTTTCATAATATAAATTTTGGCTAATACTAAGTGCAGACTCACCGTAAATTTACTCCAACGCTAAACTTTGTTTCTCAATAACATTGCTAAAGAATAGGCAGAGAAAACTGAGCTCCACAAGGCACTAATTTTCTTTACAAACATCTTTCGCATCGTTTTCGATTCGGCTAATCGGCATTCATTACACTTCTTAACATGTTCTCCAGTTTTTATGGCTTCTATATCTTAAAATCTTTGTTTATATCTTTGTTGGTTGTTTGCATGCGGCCTCAATATTTAAGTCCAAGTTATGGAATTGGAATATTTTTTGAATTTGCCTCTATGTGGATGTAATAAGTCACTTAAAACAGTTCGATTTTCTAAATACGATCTGAACATTTCGTATACCGTGTTTCATGAACTGGAAACGCTCATCCTTATTAATCTAACACGCCGAGAGCTGCTATTATCTTTGGGCAGTGCGCTTCTGTGGTTTGATACAGGATTTTACTCCCTTTGTCTATAGAAATACGATGGTTAACCTTATTGCTAATAATAGTGAAGCTAAAATTAATTCTCGAGTTCTATAGTATGGGATAGTTGAACACGTTTGTCTTTTAACTTGTAATTTAGTTAAAGATTTAAATATAGTAGTTACGTTCTTTCTTTTTGTAATCTTTAATAATTAATTATATTTATATCGAATTAGTGAAGTAAAAATAATAAATAAGTAAATTTTTATATCATTTAATAATAGTATATCAATTTTTGATTGATTTTCAGTACACCGATCCCAAACTGTTATCGTATTTTATTCGATATGCGAGAATAAAAATTTAACAAATGTTGCAAATACATTTAATGCAATAGCTATTCATGGTTTACCATAAACTTTATTTCTAGCTAATAATTGTCAAATCAAACTCACTTATATTGCATAAAGTAATTGCGAATCATGTATGTTCGTTACTGATACTGCCAAAACTAAAGAATATGCAACACAAACATATAAAACCTCCTTTACTGCCTATATTTCAATTAGGATAGAATCAACACGTTCTAACAACAAATTCAGATCAAAATAGCTGAAGGGCATAACAAATCGGGAAATTAAACAATTCGGACCGTCCAACTGTGCGTAAGCATCTGATTCGTCATTATCAAGAGCAATCAATCATTCAGATATATCAGCAGAAATGCTGATCAATGATGGAACACGTGTTGAACCATTGTGAACTTTGTGCTCAGCATATAAAGCTGTGTGTTGAATCGCGATCAATGATTTGATCAACGTTGAAAAATTTGATCTGATTGATTGGCGTGTTTTATTTAAGGCAGGTGTTATAAGAGTATTTTTAGCAACAAAAGTTCTACAGATGTATTGAAGATTCAGAGGCAATAATTAAATGAACTTATGTATACAAGTATAAATAAAACAAGACAGAAAATAAAATAAAAAACTTAAAAATAGAAACAATCGTAAGAAACTAGGAAGGAAAATACTATCAGAAAGGCAAAAAGAGCAATTCCGATAGGAACAAATAAATATGGCTCCAAAAAAGCAAGCAAATAGCAATACACAAATAGGCTTACTAAAAAGTAGGAAATCTCTGCAATCAAATACAAAATAATACTTAAAACTAATTCAAACTCAAAATGAAAGATCCCTTTGGTGCGTATAAGGTTTTTCAATATATTTTTCAGTGTTATATCGCCTTTTTCCGTCACCCTAGTGCCCCCACCGCTGGGGCTCAGGCCTCCCTATAGATGGAATCGAATCTAATGGGAGAATGTGACATTACCCACCACGCGGGCCAGTGCGAATCGGTGGATGTTAACGACTGCAGATGCAGCCGGACCCAACGTGCTTTCCAAAGCACTGAGGAGTTCGAGATAAAAATTTTCGGACACCCCCATCCTGTGATCGGCCATTGCGAAATTTGAATACCAACCGTATCGCGAACCATTACGCTATCGATCACTATATCCATATCTAAACAATATAATAATACAAAAGCAGACAAAGACCGTAGTAATAATTCTCACAAAATTTTGTTGTCGCCCTAAAATAGAAATATGTACGATGGAACGCGAAATATTGTCATAAACAAGTGAATACTGCGTGCGCTGTAATACAAGTGACGCTAGAACGTCAACAAAACGTTTTATTATCCTCGACGCTCCATGTTCTTTTGATCCCACAATAGAATGGCTCACCTGCGTCTTTACAAAGGATGAAGCGATAGAACTTGTCCCCGTATACCCATATATAAGCGAACTTGAATATATTTCTAAAGACGTATCATAGACGCCACCTCTGTTGTAATGGTCGGAAATCATTCTCATCTTACTTTCACTGTCGAATACTACAGTTACGAGTACTTGGCTAGCATTATGTTTTATATGAGACAAGAAAATTTCGTTTAATCAATATTTTTGAATATTAGTGTCATTTTCAGTACCTGATATTAATTTAGAATGATTCAATTTTGATTTTATATCCGCGTGTTCTTAAAAATGTGATCCTGACTTTGGGGGATCCTTACGCAAGAACTACCAAAACCGTTCCTCCTTTTTTTAGAAAATAATAAAATATGGCCGTCTCCCTAAATCGTCTTACGTAAGAAATTGATAAACCTATAAAAACTTATTGCGCCTGTGTTTTACAATAAATATTATGATATCATCATCATCAGCTAATGTCCTCAATGCTGGCGTACAAGCCTTTCATCGCAGACGGAATCGTATTTCGTATCGATCGATCGTATAATCAGGTCTTATCATACTACGTGGGCTTAGTGCGAATTGATAGATGTTTACAACTGTAGATGCAGCCGAAGCCAACAGCTTAATAAGCCTTCCGAAGCACCTAAATTTTTGGTCACCTATCCTATGTCTGACATTCGCCGAATGCGACCAAATGCGCTAACCACTGCACTAATGAATTCCTCTATGATACTGTTATGATATCATTAAGATTGAATGTCATCTCTGTAAATCCAGCTTTTTCCGATGGACATCAAAATGCTTAAAGTGTCCGACATACGTCGGATTCGCAAGTAACGATAGTCAACCGCACGTTAAGTGCAAGTCCCAAAACGACCGTAAACTTTTACGTTCATGGCAGCCTCTATCTGATGTAACGGCATTGAGACAGCTTTATATTCTTTAAGATAAAGCCACGAGTTGAACATGGTTTATTAGATAATTCCAGTTTCCACTAAACTTAGGAGTCACCTAAATATTTAGGGATCGCCTTAAGTATGTTTCGCCAATAAGTAGAAGCCACCCAATGATACTGAACAATTAAGACGTGGTTATGGGGCACCTTGCGCTTGGCATTTGTTTGATTTAGCAGATCACAAATATAGTACGGTGTAAAAAATACAGAGTATTTTTCCTGATTCAATTCATTCATGCATATGATGAGATTTTGAGAAGACTAGGCAACTACTTGGTTAATTTATTTTGCAACCTTTTACAATTGGTGATCACTTCTACCCCATGAACGCTTTATTTATTTATTTAGGTTTGCCAAAATTGGGTGTACAATATTTTACTATGTACTAAAGTTTTACTATGATTATCTAATTGCAAAAATTCTTAAAAGCAAACACAACATGCACCAATTTGCTCAACTACTATTTACAAATATCAAAGCCCATCCTATTGTGTTTTGATATATAACTGTTTCAAAGGCCATTCCAGTTATCTAATTTTTTTTTACGGATCCTGATGGGTGAGTCGAAATGAATATTTATGATATTACTGAATTCATTTACTATTTTACAAAACCTTGCAATTGGTGAATTAGATCCGAAAACGGTTTTACGGATCGGAGCACTGAGAGGCGTTATTGTTATTATATCGAGATGAGACACGCATCTTATTTCTATCCAGCAATTGGGGACAATCCATACAATAACCAAGAATTTTTGAAACAAAACATACGTAATTACGAATTCCACGCTGTGACAATGTAGAAATGAGCCAACCGTTCATCATATGAAGAAAGTTCTTTTTTGAGATGAACACTTACAGTTAAGGTGATGAAGTCACTTCTTTTCATATTATTACGTGTAGCAATTGTTTTTGTATTACTTCTGTACAAATACAAATTCTATAATTGGCATTTCCAAGAATAAACCGAAACGGTCGAGGTATTAATATAGAGCAAGCCTCTCGAGTGCCTTAATCTTGAAATGTAGTTTATTGAACCGTATGTCAAGTCAATCACAAAGGTAAAGGATGGATCAAGGGTATCTGTCTACTTTGACTTGGGACAGTAAAGACGCGTATTGTCGTGTCACATGGAGTTGCGAGGAATTTCCTCAATGATAATTTTATATACATTTTATATACAAAAATAGGAGTGAGCGCTTTTTTTTCGTGAAAAAGTCAGTTTGATTTTTACGCAATATAATTTGCTGAAGAATTACGGTACTTTGTTATAGACAAATTAGTCTCTGCATAATAAAAAAATATAGTAACAGAAAAGTAACATAGTTTTAAGCGCGACCAAGGTTATAGAACTGCTCCAACCGAGCTCTTGTCATTTCAATTTGATCATCAAATTGTATGTCGTCCTACTAATATAACAGATTATAAGGCTTTATCACCCCCGAAAGATGTATCTTCCCTTAAAGAATTTTTAAAATCGGGTCAATAGTCTATTAATAAGTCTATTAATCCTTTTATTTATTTAATCGAGACATGATATCATTGACTTTTTTTTTCGGATTAACCTTTTTTTGGTTAACAGTGTGCGTTTTAAGATTTTATAATGAATGTCAGTAGCATTTCTAATATACTGGGAGGAACAAAATGACCGACACAGCCGAAAGTTTCAAGTTAGGTTACATGCAAACGTTCATTTTATTTAAAAAATATTTAAAAATAGAGGAGGTGTAAAAATGAAGTAAAAATTTTAAATTTCTCAGTGTTAACAGCCCTATAACGCGCATGCGCAATATCGATTGTGTGCAGATTACAACGAACCGCGAAATACATTAATTTAATTATTTACCGATATCTTAATGATAGTCGATGCTGAAAATGTCCACTTCCTCTCTGAAGACTGAGCTAAGCACGCTTTTTTCAATGAAATTATTTGACCTAGACTTATAATTTTTTTTTACATCATATTAAAGACCAATAGTACTCTCCAGGAATCTCGGGAGCGTCGATCGTTCTGTTCCACCGAGTATATATTTTTAATAACACTGTTCTAAACATGAATATAATGTTCATTTATTTTCTTGTCATGTTATAAATATATGTATATTTAAAATAATAAGTATATGGTCTGCAATATTTTACACTATTCTATTACATTATTTTACACTATTCTACAACATTAGTCTATTTATGTACCACAGTCTGTTAGACTTACTAATATTATTTGTCAATCAACGTAAGAGGAATGCTTGCTTCGAAACATTTATTAGAAAAATATTGAAATATACTTTCGTAATATTCTTTGCCACATAGTAAAATTAGATAAAAATAGTCCTCGCATAGTTTTATAACGAAGGCCTAGGCCTAGGCCTCCTAACGAAGGATTTTGGCATTTTGGAATCACGCCGATTCTTAGTTTGATTGACGTTAAGACAATTGAACTTCGGCAGCAAAGATTATCTTCAGTAATATGAAAAATAATTTTACTTCTATAACTGAGAATATGTTTTTTTTAGTTGTTTCACATTTTCATTACATTCAATTTTTCCTTCTTAAGGTTTTTTAAAGTTGTGTATAGAGTTCAATAAAAATAACTTCTACAAAATCTGCCAGCCTGTTAGTGATCCAGAACCGATAGAGGATCCAAAACGACTAAAAAGAATGTGAAAACATTGAAGCACTTACACCCAAATCCGTTTGAGAATTATTTTACAAACGGAGCAGTGTATACGAAATATTAGATATATGTAATCACAAATGTCATATTTGTAAAACACTCAAAGCTAACACTGTAAATCCTCATTAGATTTTCATCCTGAGTATTTTATAAGGTCACTATTGGAGATATTTCGACGCTGTTTCTCTTGTTTCTTGGCACTATTCCATCACATCACTCTGGTCTGCAGCTAAATGCGTTAGGACTTCGGGAAACAAGGCATTGTCACTGCATATATTTTAGCATTGAGTGCTTTGTTAATTTATTTGCCGACTTTGAATGTCAAAGGTGTCACCTGAGTTGCGATATTCATAGACTACACATTCCTTCAACGACTGACAGAATGTAGTCCGTTTCTGCGTCTGATATCACTCTTCGGTAATACGGTGTCTGTCTTTTAATATAATGTTTTGACCTCCTCTGGCTTCTGCATCTTCAGTTTAGTATCTTATAAATAATATCTATAATATTTCTTGCAACATTTTAAATAAATGTCTAAATTACCGAGCTCAATATTTTTGTGTTAACTTTTACATTGTCACTTTTTATATCAATTTTCATTTTGTACGAGTATATATAATAACTACATTTTTCCCCCTAAACACATTATAATTATCTACATTAATATTGTTGTCATAAGAAGTAGACTTTTGTGATAGATCTACCATTTCTGAAGTATTAAAAATATTTCATTAACATCCAATGATATAAAAGTTACTAGGTTTTTTAATTAAAAGTCATCAAATCTTTGCAATTTTCAAAATCTACTACTTTTTATACAAATTTACCTCTCTTTGGCAGTTTATCAACTACTTTTAGAAAAATTAGATTGGCAACACTGCACATTACTGTCATTTTGTCTTACAGTTCTTCCAGTTACAGTTTCATTCTTTTATCCTATATTTTTCAACGCGTCGTGACGTCGCGAATTAGATTTCAAAAGAAACCTCTAGTTCTGAACTTCACGTCGGAGTGCATTCTATTACTCCTAGTAATCCTAACATAAACAGCGCTTATTATAGCTATAGCCAGCTCAGTCTGATAGCTATTGCACAAACTAGGTCAGCTGAACCACAAGTAGCTAAAAATGCTTACATTGTACTTTATCTTTTGTTTAGTAGGTACTCTAAACTGCTAATTCTGCTAATTCTGCTAATCTGTTTTTCAAACCCTATTGTTTTCGTTTACTTTAGAATTGTTGATCCTTCTGTAATTTTCCATGGGATAAAATGTTTTATTTATATTACTTTGAGTAGATTTCGCGCACATATTAAACCAACTTTCATCTTGATACTATTAGAAGAATAATATTTTTACTTAATTATCAGATTCAATATTGATAAGTAGGTACTAAAAATGGACGCAATTGTCGAGAATAAATATAGTGAGCGATTCACGTAAATTGCGTTAGTACGTGACGGATAATCCGTCACAGTCTTCGACATTGCAAGGTTGAATCTCATTCATATACATATTTGTCAGTACTGACGTTCCGTGACCGATAATATGCATCGCACCTTTCGACAGATATTCACTGTCAATAGAGTCGTATGTGTATATTCGACAATCTTTCATCAAATTTGCCTTTAAATACTGACCTCTGATCCTTAGTCATAATTGCAGATAAAGTTAAGGTTTATGTCAAATGTGACAATATCTGTCAGGGTGACTTTGACAGTTGAATGCGTTGCGCCATCCTCTTTCTCGGTATAGTAAAACAGTAACTTTAACCAGCGAAACTTAAGCATAACTTCAATTGATTTCTAGGAAAAATATGAATTTTGAAACTACCAAATTATTCAATATAACGGGTTACTTTTCTAATCATACTTTCCACCTCTAGTATAGCCAGACAATATTTAAAAATCTTCAGCCCTGCTTTAGTGATGTTGAAGTTAAGTAGTTTATCGCTTTGTTGATATTACTGCTTTATTTGGCATTGCATAATTTATGCAGCAGTTTGTTATTAAGTACTTATTTATTTGCAATGTTGTCCTAGATTTTTGGAACGTGAAATCTGTTACAGCTGTTGAATTCCAATTCACAGCAGTATTATTAATGACGATTTTATGATAAAATAATACTGCCGCAATTTTTTTCTTTTATTTCAGTTATGAATCTGCTTAGCAATATTTTTTTTTTATATGAACTTCACTGTTTCATGCCTCTTAGTTTTGAACACATGACGATACCGACGTTCTAAACTAATAAAAATAATTATTTTATAATGATATATTTTACTCTTATTCTCATCGTACCGGCTCAAATAGGTAGCATGGAAAACATCTTTATTGTACGTTGCTGCAACTAAAGGCCATTTGAAGCAGCTAACTGTTACTAACCTCGTTTTGAGACGGCAAGGAATTGTTAGGAGTGGAGACTAAGGTCTGGGATTTTAAGGACAGACTTATGTCTTACCTACTTGCGGTAACAGAGTAAGACCTCTTTATAACAAGGTTTTCAAAGATGACTAGAGGTGTGTTTTTTTTTGTAATATTTGCAAGTTTGCAGTGACATCAACAATATGCTAAGCAGAGCACATTTGTTGACATTACTGTTTCATTTTAGTGGAAAGATTATAAGCACAAAGCATATTATACTCTATAATCTGCATTGTAAAGGATACCTGGCTTCTGGGTAAGTGTATTGTTTCTAAGGATTCAGTAGCGCTTAACTAATTTTGTTTATATTTCTATGATTTTTCTGCATGCTGTGTTCACCGGTTAGTAGTGGGATAATTGGTTAGTTTTCCTCTAGTATTTCGTTTACATTATTTTGTAACATTGAGTTCACTGTTGGCGAAGCAAAATAAATAACACAATAAAATCTTGTAACCACTACAACATCTTGTAAAGCAGTTTTTAAAACTTTATATTTTATACCAACAAAATCAAAACATAGTTAAAACACGGACGCTACAAGTACAATGAAGTGCAGAAGTTGGTGAACATTTTTATCACGAGCTCCGGGATAAGTGCTTTTAATTATAAAGTACTAGATTTTCTCTTGTTGGGACTTAAAATTTTTCCTCAAGCGCTCAAACGTCTGTTTATAAGCTTTGTACAACTTTTATGTTAAGATTTCATGTAACTAAACCAGTTCATATGGAAGTTTATGAAGTCAAAATGGTTGAAAGCATAAAAGCTTTTAAACTTGGTCCAGTGCTCAGGTTAAGCTGTTTTCTCAGTCATGTCTGCTTATGACTGCGTAAATATTAAATTAAGATATATTAATCGTACAATATCAAATACATTGCGAGACCCCATATGATGAAGTACCTGAGACAACGAAGGTACCACAACACCCAAACCTGAGACAATACACACGCACTCAGTCATTATCATTCTACTCACCGAGAGGATAACCTATAGTGGTTAGGTAAAGTTTGTGCCAAATATAAGAAACAAATTTCATCGTGCTTATCTGCTTAAAATATACTTAGTAGTTCCAAGAATTTGAGGTTTTGAGGCGCTGTATGCTGAAAGACGAGTATTAACTCAGTTCAGCAGCAGATGCAAACTAATTAGGTACAGTATACGATAAGCTTAGATATAACGAAAATCATGTATTTTTATGTGGTCTAATAAATATTATTATTATTAATATACAAATTTCGTTTTTTTTTTCATTGACTTGATTAGGAATCGAAGTCGGGACCTCAGAGATGGCTACACCTTGAAACCGGCGTGCGAACCACTCAGCTACGGAACTGGGCATACTCAAATCCTAATTAAAGTTGTTTTTAGCATTTATTTAATATTCGAAACAATATACAGAAGTTCATTTTCTTCATTGACAGGAATTCGTACTTGGAACCTCGGAGTTGCTGGTACATTAGATAGATCATAGACCATAAAAAAAATCATGATAAAAAGACATTTTTTGACATCGTGAGGTGTGACCTTAAAATTTTTGTTTAAATTAAATGGATCTATAATGATTTTATAAACGAATTTCCACCGAAAGAGGTTGGTTATTTTTCATTAATCAATATCTATTACTTATATTATTATTACAAACTAGCGTAGTCTATGTCACCCGCCTAAAAAAAATATTCCCATAAGTGAATAATTTTTTGTTTAAATTAGTCCAGTAGGTTCAGTCTATTGGATGCAAACAAACTAATTGATTGGACTGGAGTAATTAATTGGTTGAGTATGATGATGACATAAAATTTGATTTATTCTTAGTCATTTTTGCCTTTATAAAAATATTTATTAAATTTCGATAGTCGACCGAGCAATCACTTCCATTTTTAGAATAAATCCCTAATAATTAAAAAGAAAACGGGTACATAAACTTAGCACTGTAGCGGCGTTTAGTATAATATTGAGTTATGGTATCGAGAAAGGTTGATTAGTAAGTAAAATTGTCTTATTCGATCGATTTTACCCCCGACGCATAAATAGTAGAGGTGTTGTAGTTATAGGGTGTTCAATCGATTTAAATGTCTTTTTTTATTAAATTCATATAAAAAAAATATTTTCATCGCAATGTTTCTAAGCTTTATAATATAGCAAAGTAACAATTTAAGATAACAAGGAGTAAGGTAGTATTTTTTTAATTTATTTGCACTTACAGCATACACAATACAATACAAAACTCTTTATTGTTCACATTACACAATGTGTCAAGAACTTTCTTCCTTTCTTAATTATTATCTTGGATGGAAAGAGATAACATGAATAATGAAGATGGGGTAGTAAATGTTAACAAATGGGTCGGTTTCATTAAAGTTTTTGTAAGCAATAGCCTCTTTTGTCAAGATTAATTTTATATTCATTAGAAATTGGAAAGAATGGAATAATAACAAAATCCGACTTAAAAATCACTGAAAAGTATAAAAATAATGTTAAAAATCATGAAATCTTTAAAATACAAATAATCGACCAAACGCCGTAGCCGAGTGGTTCGTACGCCGATTTCAAGGTGTCGCCATCTCTGAGGTCCCGGGTTCGATTCCTGGTCGGGTCAATATAGAAAAATCAACTTTTCTATAGTGACTCGGGTCTGGGTGTTGTGGTACCTTCGTTGTCTCAGATACTCCATAATACGGGGGCTTTAGCTACTCATCTTGGAATCTGAGCAATGTATGTGATGTTGTTCAATATTTATTTTATATTTATTTATAATCACATAACGGTCCCCTGACTGCAATGAGTATTTTATTTAGCCGAGCCTATTTTTATTTTAAACATTATTTTTATTCTTTTTAGGGAGATTTTTTGGTTCGAGTTTTATTATAAAAATAATAGTATAACTTTTGAAGTCGATGGAACGCCAAATGGAACCTATTATGATAAACAACTTCAATAATTAATAATAATATATAAGTCTAATAAAGCGCGCTTCATTCAATCATTTATGTTATTATAAACAAGAGGAAATGCAATCTTTACAATTGCCATATATACGGTACATAAAGGATTACATAAATTTACAAATTGCTAACAAAATTATTGATGGAAATTGTCTTTTAAAATAGACTCTAACAAAATATTATTTCTTATCTGGCTTGTATAAAAACAGTAACTTTCTTGTTATAAGTTTGGTTGGACTCTTTAATGAAAAACTCAATAAAATGGCGCTTGAAATCTCTCACCAAATTAGCGAAGTAAGAAATGACCACAGATAAATAAATTAACAATCACGAAGTTCCCCAATTATCTAAACACGCTACACAGGCGTCCGCGTAATTTTATTTGCCAACTTTTTTAACTAACGCAACCCTCGTACTGTCGGCAAAAAAGGTAAATAAACTCGACAAATGTTGCATACGAATTGGCACTCTTCGCCAGTTTTGAGGTTATCGTGGTTCCGTGACGTGCATCGTATATGGAACCCTTATCAGGTGTGTGAACATAATTCAGTTGTATAGCAGTAGCTTTTTGGCTATAGAAGTCTTAAGAAATTGTGTATGAGTATGACACTATACTTTTTTTAAAAGTATTTTAATTAGCAAAATAATTATATGTATGTCACGAATTGTAGTACAAACCACGCTTATGGATAGAATTACATATGGAGAGTATGGCTCATAAACCATCACATATGCCTATCCTGGTATTGCAGGGTAACATATAGGGAATATAAGAAAAAAGAATTAAAAAATTATATCGCAAAGCATTGATATCTGCTCGTGGTTCGAAAAAAATTAAACATCACCTACGATTTGCAAGAGTGTATGAATTATTTTGATTAAAACTGCTAATTATAACTCTTGAAACCTTTTTTGTTTCTCGTAGGTACAGGTTTCCTACTGATAAATATTATGCCTTGACTAGGAAAAGCCTCCCTCCAATTTACATCTGTACTTAATTCAATAATGTTTGCAGCACGTCTGACTTTATGCGTCATGATATCAGATGGAATTATAATTTATTATCTATGAGCAAGATCACTTAGTCACAGACAACGAAATAAACGGGAATTATATCTAGCCCGTCCTGTTTGTAGACAATCGGCTTCATTCATTTGCGGAATATAATTGGAGCTAATATCAACAGTCCCATAAGGATAAATTTTGGATACATTTGAAATCGATTCACAGAGCGGGCTAAATATATTTCCGGCTATATGATATGATCTTCATAATAATTAGCATTTGAATCATTAATCTATCAAAGTCAAACCGTTACAAATTAAATTATAGTACAAATGGATTTACTCTCTATTAGATATTAAATTTATGTTACTTAGAGCAGATTACGTAGTTTATTCATGTTTCGCAGAAGCCAGTCTTCAAATCTGCTTTGGTGACCAAAAGTATTTTACGTTGAGCTGATGCTTGCTTTGATAAGCACATTAGGTCTATAAGCATAGCTACATCTGCAGTCCTTAGCAGTCACTTACCAGCATTAGGTCAGCATAGTGGATTATTGTGACTTATTCTCGCTTTGTATGGTTAGGTCTTGAATAAGCTTCAATGCTTTTCATGCTGGATCTCATCCTACCACAAACGCAAGAGTACTCCGCAGCGAGATTTATTAGGTAGGTTATCAAGTTTGACCTTGCTTCTTTGGGCAGGTCCTATTGGTTGTTGGGACCTGGTTGTGAGGAGTAGCTTAAGGTGCATTTCCCCTTCCATTAACTAAAAATTCTTGTTACTAAAATGTTAAAAGTGTGTTACCTCCCGCTTACTAAAAAACTAGAGTCAGTTTGGATGGACATGAAGTAGAATATAAACGTGGGAAGGACAGAAAAACTAGTGTTTACAGAATTGGGTTAATTAATAGACTAATGAATAATCGTGTTCAATAAAATTTACAGAGCAAAATATAACAAGTAGCTATCAACAACAGTTGGAACAGTTTCTGCTGAAGACAAAATACATATATCATTCGTATGCGAAGTATAAGGTGGAGTTTGCACTGCAAGGCGGATATTGAATGCGCTTTGTACTCTGCAAATAGGGCTGCGGTCACATAAATTGTCGTTGCTAGATGCCGGATGAAAACTGAAAATACTTTATACACAGAAATAAATTTTGTGTACATATATATATATATATATATATATATATATATATATTTATACTATACAAAATTGTATTATTCTACGTAAGTTTAATTGTAAACTTAATGGAAATATTTCAATAATTCGCTAATTAAATTAATACTAAAACCCTATGCATTGGATGGCGGATATCAACATAATCTACTACAATGTTGTACCAATTTATATTGGACCATCTTTGAGCCAGCGAATGATTGTAAGCAAAGAATATGAGATATCTCGGCACATGACAACCCTACCTACAAATAAACACAGGCACTGTGGAGTGAGTTGGTTCGAATACCCCGGTAGGAAAGATTTGTTTGAATAGTGAGAGAAAAAACAGTACAAGCTAACGCCTATAACAGTTGTGTTAGTAGAACTTTTTTCACTAAGCTGCAGAATGTATCAGTGACTTACAATTCCTGTCACCGTGATCTTTACCACGGAAGTCACTTAATTATACCGTGTTCTAGGGATTTTTAGTACATTATAACTGAAATGCACCAGGTTGCACATAGCAAGAATACATTAAGAGTTTTCTTATTGTAGACTGTATTATAATAGAAACAACGTGGTTCTATTCTTCATCACAGGCTAATTCCCCACAGCTGAGTCTGCAGATACCAGGATTAATGGTTTAAATGCCTATCAAAGCACAGCTCGAGATTCTATTTTCTCACATATCTTTCGACCGGACCTAGCGAAAATTTCTTTCTTATTGAAAAGGGGATCGCAAGTTAAAATGCAGAGAGCAGTGAGGCATCGAGCTCTTCACTTATTACACGTATATTTGATAACACAGACCAAAACACTTTTATAAGATCGGGTAAAATGCACTACTACCTATGATGATGATATCATCATCATTGTACATTTTTGCTAAGCTTAAAAATTGTTTTCCTAATGAAAAATGCTTATGATATTTATTTTGTCGCTGGCACTCTGAGATGGGGCTCGAACCCATGACCTTCCGCAATCCGGTGGATGTGTAAGCTTTTTGAAATGCCAATTCACCTTAAGGGTATTTTAGTAACAGCACTCTGAAATGTAAGTACTCGGTAGTGCATTGGTTAGCGCGTTTGGCCTATGATGCAGGGGTAAAGCAACATTCGCTAAGGCCGGTCATTGGATGGGTGGCCGATTTTTTTAATATTAACGCACGTTAAGCCATTAGTCCCGGCCGCATCTGCCGTGTTAACACCCACCAAAACAAACTAGGCTAGTGTGGTGGATGATAATGGATATTAGATGACGTGAATATTATTTTGCAGTAAGAGATTCATATCACCAAATACTCCTCAAGGCATAATAAGGACTTTTATGACTTGACTTTTTCACCATATATACGATATTTATTATTTTCTGTGTGCTGAATGATAGGAATTTATATCATTATTTAATTTCAGCCTTGTATTATCATAAATAATACCAATCAAGTAAGAAATCTATCTTATTGCTCTTTCATAAACGTTTTCTTTAATTTATATTCCTCCCTCCCTCTTCATGTAGGGCTGCCAAACTTTTCATTGTTTATCTGTATAAAATTTCAAAGAAAAGCATATTTTCTAAAAGAGATTTCAGAATCTTTGTAATTTTTATTAACCACTCAAAACAGCCTATATATTGATCGCAATATTATATCGAATTAAATATTATAACAAGATCTTCACAAAGCATTATCCTAAACGTTTTGTTATTCGCAGCCACTAGTTTAAGATTTATAATCAAGTGGATAAATTTGTCAGTTATATATACCTGACACGCTATTGATTGTACAACATGACGTAAATTTTAAAGAATCCATATTCAATATATATAAGAATCATGCTATTGTTTTGTTTCATTCACTTTATTCATATTTCATTATTTATTCGGAAAACACACGTACAACTTCTAACAGAAATAATAATTCGTGTTTATTATGTCATTAGGTTAAGTACATAAAATTATCAACATCGCCATCATCATCATCATCATCATCATCATCATACTATTAATGTCCGCATTTTCAGATCACTGACCTGCCTAATGGGCAGAATCAAACAGGGAAAACTGAGAAGAAGATAGTCTCGAAGAATATATATGCAGTTACAACCAAATATGACGCGCTTTTTAAAGCACTCGATAAGGCAAATTTTTATTTGATTGATAGGATTGCGAAAATTACTTAATCTCCGCATCGCAGACCAATCAGCTAACCGCTGCGCTAACCCCTTGCCGCTACTGAATACTAAATCAACTCAAATAAAACTTACGAAAAATAACGCTGACAACCCTACTAGCCAAGCTTTCGTCGACGGTTTTACACACCCGAGCCGCTCGAGCATTTCACGGCAACTTTTCAATCAAACTTTCACAATCAAATTTTGTACAGCCATTCTGAAATGCAAATTGTAGTTTTTAAATTTTAACTTTCGCTCCGTCGAGTTTACGGATAGAACCATGATGTTTAAGCCTGTAGAATTTGAGGTGAATAAACTATCTGAGAATACTACGAGTCTCGTTATCATCACACTCATATTGCCACCGTTCGGCGGACCCCTGTTCTTGAAATAGAATCGTAGGATGAACGGACCAAAACCCAAAACTAAAACCTAACTTCAAATCAAATCAAAATCAGATACTGCAGCTCTGACCATTAAGCACGGAAGAATTAACGGAGTTAACGATATTTATAATATTCAATCAAATTGCTGTTTATCTAAATTAGACGTACTTTGATCATATTTTAATTTAGCGATTAAATAATCAAAATCATTGAATAATTATATTCACATAATACAAAATGTAAATAAATTAGAACTGTGTATAAAAACTACTGGATATTTACATTAAATATAATAAATAATAGATCGCAGCAATGGAATTCAATACAAACACATAAAAATATAAAGAACAAAGTTGACTTGGTGAGAACCTTTAAATTACAAAAAAAAAAAAAATGCATCAGAGCCATTTCTGGTGCAGGATATCTTGACAGTTGTAGACCGTTATTTAAAGTATTGGGTATATTGCCCCTTCCATGTATGTACATTTACGAAATGTGTATTTTTGTATACAAACATTGTAACTTATTTAAAACAAATAACGACTTTGACTGTAGAGGGAGAAAAGGTGACAAATTGTATATACCGTCACAGAGGCTTCATGTATATTCAAGTCATTGTTACCGCATGGCAATACGTATTTTTAATCAATTACCAATTGACATACCAAAGTTACCGCTTAGTAAATTTAAGAAAACAGTATTTAATTTATTATTAGATAAAATGTATTATAATGTTAATTATAATACATTTGACTTTGACTTATAATACATTTTTGTTGACTTCATAAATGATAGAATTTGACATTATTTCGAATTTGACATTGCATGTACGAGGAATGATATATATATATATTTTTTATTATTTTATCTGACATTAAGAAATATTAATTAGATTGTTAAAGGTATTAAAATATTTGTACGCTGATCAAGTCGGTAGAATGTGTGTGCTTTTTTTTTTTATAATTAACATCGTTTCTGTGACCACTTTTTTGCAAATAAATATCATTTCATTTCATTTCAAAAAGAACGAAGACAATGACGCTGACAATTTCAAAAACAGGTGAAAATTAGTTGGAGACCTAAAAGCGTAATGAAATTGGCGTATTATTAAACTATAAAGTGTCTCCGTTCCAACTAGTCGCCAGCTTTTGAAATAAAATAAAGAATATAAACATATTGATGAAATCAATAAAACTTTCTCATATCTATGGCATTGAAGACGCGAAAATCGTGGCAAAAGATTTAGTCGCTCGTAGCTTCGAGCTTCGCTAAAGATACTTAACTTCGTAATCTCTCATCTTCCATTGGAAATCTCTTCGATTCTTTTGTATTATTAATATATAATTTTTCACTTAAAATGTGCAATTTTCTAGCTTATTTGTTACTTTCGACCTACAATTAACTAAAAGCCAATCGAAATCGAATTTTTCGAATAAAGCAAAAGCTATTTAAAACCCGTTCAAGAGAAATATTTGTTGAACGAGTAGAAGGTGTATACCTAGTGATTCACAAAAGCATAAGATTCAAAAAGAACCTGAGAACAATGGTGGAACAACATTATCCTTTGTATCTTATTTACGTATATACTTATGGGTTGTTTCGTATTCTTCCTATGACATCTCATGCTATTTCTTCATTCATCCCAAATCTCTGTATTCCTAACTCAACTTATGAATATTTTTCTTAATTCATCCTAAATGCGTATGTTTTATATTGTCTATAATTATTTTGTTCATTTTCATTATGTACCATTACTAACACAGGATTTGTGCACAACCGGATATTGAGTCCTACAACAAACATTTCGAGACTACAATCAGCGGATGTATGTACATTGTACCCTCTATCTTTATATTAATGGTTATTTGGTTAAACCATAATAAATATTTTATAGTGATGCCATTACTGTGGTAGTAAAATATAAATAAAACATTATTCTATGGTAATAGTGTACCTATGATCGTCATCGTGATTTTTTTGACCCAGTGACAACGCACGTTTACGATAGCGGATAGTCCTCTTGCCTGTCGGGACCGTAGGGGATGTATGGAATTTTCCTTTGCTAACGAGTCTAGTCAATGACCAGGCCACCGATCAGATCAAAAGTCAGAGGCATATCCAATGGGCATATTCACATTGGACGATAACTGTAACTGTGATAAATTACACAGTATCTGCACGATATCAAATCATTACTTACACTGTGTCGTTGTGGTCAACTTTATCGTCGTCGACAAATTGTTGTGCCGATATGGAGTGACGACACACTTTTTCGCCGTAAGTGTAAAAGATAAAGCAAATGTAAATTGTTCATTGATACTATTGAGTATTACCTCGAACACCTTTTACATTTTTGGAAACACGCGGTTACTTTTGAGTTTTGCTAGCAAGCTGTTTGTTATATCATGTCGTATATATCGTAGTCGTCCGAGCTGACGATATATGAGTATCGTGTCGTGTCGTTCTTGTCGCAGTATGAAAACGCCCTATTTCCCACTTATCACTCAGCGTTGGCACTTGAGAACCTGAGCGTTGTGTTATTTCTATGGAAATATCAAATTGTCACGTGTTCAAGTGAGCGCGCCACCGTAAGGTTTCTGTAACATAGTATACAGAAAATCAAAATCATCAGTGCGCGATTGTCTTAAAGCAAGCGTTAAAATATATGTATGCCAAAAGACTCTACTTATTGTAAACTTTCTGCGAAATGATGGTTCTACTTTTTAATTGTTTATTTATGTAAAATGTATGCCTGAAGAGGATTCTGACGTTAAAATAATGGATTGAGGTTATTTTATATGACTTTATGCCAACCTAGTTTCTTAGGAATAAAATGTATGCCATTTGCCGTTCCGCGGAACCTATAGAACCAGAAATGGTAAAAAGAAATAATCTCACTTTGTATTTATAGATCTGGGATTATATTTTAGCTTACGTGGGTTGAAAGTATTATATTTAAAATATAAAATTACCGTGGAAAAGCTATGCTTTGCAAGAGCTATGCATATTCCCTTTTAGTAGCAGAGGAAATTCCAATCTTTGTATATACCAGAGTTATCTAGTCTACTGAAAACAATCTGAATGCTCTTTTAATATGAAATATGAATACTGATAATTTCGAATCGATTTCCTGTCATCGACATATCTTTGTAAAACGAGAACAGACGAATTCATTCAGTATGTAATGCATTTAAATTGAGCTTTCGAATGCTTAAAAGCCCGGGAATGTATTCTGAAAGCTTTTTGTTGAAGATGGTGCAGTAATTGATGATCCGGTGGCGAAGTGATTGGGATATTCGATTTCTTGCAATGTCTACAAATTGGACTTTAAAATTTTCCGTAAGTAATTGCCTGTCGTACAAATTGATTCTAAGATGAAACGTAACTTTTTTATTCGTCTCGATTGTCAATAAATGCCGTACTTGCTTACATTTTCATCTTAAAACTTCAATATTGATTTAAAGTTAATTTTGCGCTACCATTTGGCAATATTAATGCGTGAAATTTTTAATTGGTTGATTTATATTATAGTTCTTTGAAACTTTTCTGATTAAGCTCACCACCATCTAGGTCGCTTAAAAAGTCTTCGGAATCCTACCAACAAATAACCATGACATAGACATGACTGCACACACTACCACAATATGTCTATTTTCCTCAGTTAATATTAAATTTTACCATCTAAGCGTTAGTGTTTCAAATCAACGGAGAAATTTGATCTATTCGTATTACCTGACGAGGTGTTGACTGTACCTAGAGGGTTAACCCTCAGAAAACTATTTCCGATTTTGCCTTACCAAAGATTTCTCACGAATATCTTTTTCAATTTACCTATACCATTTCCATATAAACAAAAACATTATCTTGTTTCGAACCCATAACACTGAAAAGAAAAATTTGCTTCGCGAGAAATAAGCTCTTATTAGGTATTATTATAAAGTTGATTTTTCGCCAACTGCTTTCAGTAGGACAATAATAATAACCAAACAGTTTGTTAACGTGCGCCGTTGAAAAGAACCGCTAGTCATGCGTCGAGTTACACACCGAAAAATCGCTGGACGCTTCCGAAGAGAAATCGTTTTCCATATCATAAATCAAACCATATTGAATTACGCAACAAAGCGAATGCCCCCTACCATCGTCGTATCGATTCCAAAATGGATAATGAAAAGTTTGTGAACCACAGCATCGGATCGTTCGTGAAGTTGTGGAATGTTTTTCGACCTATGTTCTAGTTTGGTATTAAACGACTGACACTGTGTTGAGCATTAAAAAGTGCAAGTTAGAAGCGACTTTAACCTTTTATGGAATTCAGTCATGTACACAAACTAGTTCTTATAACAACAAAGATAAATTATTGTTACTGTATGACAATATAATTAATGATTTTGCTACGGAAATAGATGTAGCAAAGTTATTAACTGTAATGATTAAACGAAAAATGACACAAATATCATTAACATATTTCTAATGAACCTGTTTTCGTTTTAGGTAAACTAAAGGTTTTTCCTTTAGATTTTAGCATATCAAAACCACCATTATGTATTTAACTGGGTAATTATTCTGTGTGATTAGAAAAATATAAATAACCTGACGAGCAAAATGTTCCAAATCGTTTACAGAAAGTTTGATACTTTCTAAAATATCGAACATGGCCCCATTGTAATATGTTGCAGCTAAAACAGAATATTTATGTAGTAAATCGAACTTTTTATCATTAAAATTTACTTTTACTACTATTTCAAAAATAAAATGGTAATATTGGAAATTTTACTAAATGACCATGTCCATTATTCAAATCACATACATTTATAGGGAAACAAATAACCGGGCCCATTTTCGCATCTCTGTCTAGAACCGTTAGTAGAACAGAGATACATTATGTCGGCTCATTCGTTGTTATATTTCCAATAATATGTAACTTTTGTCAGTCAAATATATAGGAAAATATGGTTCATTGTTAGAAATTAGGTAGATTCGTTCTCTGGAATGTATAGTCATAAAAGAACTTGTCCCAGTTGAATCATCATCACCGAGCGTAAATTATTGAAGTTATATAAACGAAACGACCTAATCGAGTGTCATTTAGTTTGATTTGATAAAAACCTATTTTATTCTATTTGTCTTGACAAGGACTATGTTCTGTAGTAATCCAGGGAGTGATGATGACTCTAGAAGGAATTGGCCATTAGAACCTTTAATTACCTAAATAATTTAACACGCTGAATTTTTTATCTCATCGTCATCTCCATCTTATAGCATATGTGTATCAGTGCCTATGTCAATGGCGTCTGATGTTTCTTCAAGTTAAAAAACTTTTAAAGTAAAAATTTCAATTGATATCTCACAAAAGTATGTTTTTAAATGGACATAATTTTATTGTATTGTAGGTGGTATTTTTTATGCCTTGATACTATTACAGACTACAAGAAATCATTTCTACAAATTCATACAACTCTTTTACAATCAGTGGGTTTATATTCACATAATTCAGCATGGCCTGTTTCAATTACACATTTCTGTTGAAATGACGCAGATAAATAAATTAATTTTACTGGTCTGTATGTAAACGCACACACATCAAACAAGAGCAATGGAAATAAATCATTTCAAGCAATATCCGACCGCTTAACGATCTATAAAAGCTCTTTGAGGCCACAGAAATCTCAATTGTGGAACTATTCATAATTTTAAATTGTTATTTTAGATCTAAAACATTTATTCTGTTGGTAATCTATCTAACTGTTGTCAAGTGGCTACATATTTTTGTGATTTAAATAAGCGTATTACGAATGCGGATGCCAAAGTTGAATATTGAGAGCTCATATCTGCAAATGCAGATACACATCTACGTTCAAGTTCAAAAGTTCAAACTCGAACTTTTTTCAAATCATTTTATAGGTTTTATAAGTGCTTTTTGGAAGTCGGTAAGTTCTGTATCATACGCACCTACATTCACATCCACATCCTCATACGCAACATACCAAATTTAAGTATAAAAAAGTAAAAAAAATCTAACCTACTCTAAGTGTCGGTGTAAATCTAACGTCGTCAAACGTCTCAAGTAAGAGTTCATACGCTACGAATAAATCCATTGAGTGTGTGAGTTTGAATGTAATAATAATTTTCAGTGCTTACGATGCGCAGTCTGTAATAAAGACAACAGTAAATATCGCAAACATTATATACCACCTGCAAATCATCCCGTATGCAATCTCCACACTACTAATGGCTCGATTCTGTTGGTTTGCATATAAGGGGCGGATGTTATCTGTAAGCAGCAACTTCCACATCCAGTCAGTATCTGCAAGATCTGCTAGGCACCGCCTGCAGACAATTCAACTTTGATAGCATACTACGATGATAAAAGTCTTTAAGCATTTAGTAGTTACGTAGCGCATTGACGAGGTTCGTCTACGCATTACTAGATGGCGTTATGCGCCAATGAATCGCGCTAACACTGTTGAAATTACCTTTATTTTATATATTTATATATCTTGGGTCGGCCAGAAAGAGAATCATTAGAGAAGAAAGGGGCCGGTAGCTACTCTAGAACTTTTTGGTCGAGAAGACGCCTAGAACATTCTAGATTTCTGTATCGTCCTCCATAAATACGGAGTGGACTACCCATCCCGGCATTCTTGGAAGGAAGGAAGCGAAACTCGAAGCGATAACTTGAGCGGTGAACGATCTAAAAGTGTTAGTTAGTAGTGAAGAGAAATAGTTAAAAAGTTTGAATTTTGTAGTTGGATATTTTTTATGATTTTACGGTGTTAAATAAAGTCGGATTGTGAACATAATTGGCGTTAATTTTTATCCCGAACCCTAAGACGTAACAGTATGTAAAATACAAAAAAAACATACTATACTAATGTTATAAAGATGAAAGATTTGATTTTTTGGTTACACCGTATAGATTCCAAAACTACTTGTTCCATTTTAAAACTTCTTTCACCTACGGGAAGCTACACTATACGCGGGACATAGACATACAAGTTATCCCGAAAACAGCAAATAAAGGGATGAAAATGGGAGTGGAAGTTTGTAAAGATAATTAAAACGTTGCTATTGTAACGATTGTTTACTATTTATTTTGTCATTTTTATTATATCCGTGTCATTATATGAAACCTTATCCAAATGATTTATTTAAATAAATTCTAAGCCTAGTGTTATACATATTGCGTAAATTAATCTCTGTAGTAAAGCGCTTTGGCGGATAGAAAGAAGCTAATTTCCTTTATCTGATATTAAATATATAAAATATTGGCTTTGTTTAACAAACCGAGCCCCAGGTGTTCAAGGTAAATCTCATTTCAAGAACATAAACTATTTTAAATTGCGCTAGTATCCCATCGTATAATATTTCAAAGATATTGCAGCTACATGTAATAGACTACAATTGTTTTGAGAAGTCTTAAAGCGAGTTATATTTGTCTTTATATGTGCAATTCTATTTATATGTATCATTCTGTCTCATGTATGGCATTCTGTCTTTATGCAATACTAAACGTTTTGATGTAGAACCGCTTTGAAATTTTTTTTATATCGTGTTGGAGCCTATACAATGCAGACAAACAAATGAACTAAATTTCTCTGTATAAAACCTTTCCTTTTTATATTATTGTAGTATATATGAAGTTTCTTATATATTACTAGATGTTTTATCACGACCTCTCCCGCGTAAATTATAGCCTACGACACCCTTATGATACGACTGCAATTATAGTGGGGACCTACGATTTGTTTTGTGCCTTCCAAAACGTTCGAGAAAATAAATTTTAGGTCACCCGTCTTATGGTCGACCATTTCAAAAGTTGCTTAACAACCGTATCGCAGATTGATCGCGCTAGCCACTGTGCCATCGAGCTCCTCTCTCTCTTCGCTCAGTCCAATGATTATGTGCCTCAAAATTCACATGACCTATGAACTTTAAAAGTTTCGCAGTACGACCAACTAAAAAAAAACTAGGTCATTCATTAAAAGCAACGTGAAATTAATGTCAAGGAAGATACATAATAGACCTTGTCCGTCATAATTATAAAAGAGTATGGACGCTTTTGGGGAAACAGTTCGTGATTCTTATTAGGGAAAAAAAAGACACGAACGACAGAACTCGTCCGCCCGTGCGACGCCCGTCTAATTTCTACACCCGCGGTGACGTCATAACACGTCAATCCCGCGAAATTGCCGGCAGCCGCGCGGCGTGACGTAATCTAATCACGCTCGATTCACCGCTGATCCCTAACCGCCTGATTGGAGACGATGCAAATTGGATGGCTACGTGTTGGTTATGGCGAACTAAACGTATTTACTTTACCAACAATCCTGCAATCGTAGAATATAAAGAAGTCCCCAATTGCTTATTTATCAAGAAGCATAAGCAATAGCTCGGTGGCGTAGTGGATAAGCGCCGCGGCCCACGATCGTAGTCGTTAAGCAACTTTCGCAAGGGTCGGTCACGGGATGGGTGACCAAAAAATTATTATCTCGATCTACTCCGTGCTTCGGAAGGCACGTTAAGCCGTTGGTCCCGGCTGCATTTGCAGTCGTCGTTACCCTCCAATCCGCATTGGGCCAGCGTGGAGGGCCATGGCCCATCCTCCTTAACCATCCATAAGGAAGGCCTGAGCCCCTGCAGTGGGGACGTAAAAGGGCTGGTAATGATGATGTGATAAAGCAATACGTCCAGGGGTCTAATTTTGAAGAAAATATATTTACAAGTGTCATACCACACCTATTTGACATGTGATGGCGAGTGCGGCGGGACGTTTTTAGAAAGATATTGTTAATTTAAGGCAATCAATAGACGCATTTTTTTTAAAGCTTTGAAAAATAAACGAAAGATTTGTATGCGAACTGCAATATTTCGCTTGTTTAGTTAAGTTTTTATTGTTTCTTATTCATTCAAATGGTCATTCAATCGTTTAATGGCACCTACATAATTCCATAAATCACTGTCAATATCACATTCGCTATACGTTTGAAAGATAATGCGATAGATGTTGAAATGAGACAATAAGCCAAGTGAAATAATCTTTCTAAAGAACGGAAACATTCAAAGAGAATTCTTCACGTCTCTTGCTCAAAAAATCCATTATTATAGCTCGCCAAACTAGATTTAAATAGCATTTCCTGTTCTAGGCGGAAATATTCTTTTTTTGTGTCTTGCCATAGACTTGCTATTTTTTTTTAAATGCTAATAAAGGGTAACCTCCACTATTCAGCATAATGCGTGTGTTATTTTGTGGTAATTCATTGGTGGGATCTCACATACGAAAAATACTGTTAATTACAATTGTCTTTAGTGTGATTCCCCCATAAAGATGAAAAAAACTTATTTTTCTACTCACAAATTTGATTTTTGCCTTTTCTTATTATTTCATTTTTTCCCAATCGAAGTGAAATCTCCCGCTAAAGCTCGAAAGTAAAACTACTTCGAATATAATGGATTGTTTTAAACCCTTGCATAATAATCTCTATTGCCGCACCTAAGAAAAAGAGTACAGCGCTATCAAAGAACTGAACTGTTTATCATTCTTATAAACTCATAATAAACTGTATATCGTTATTAAAAAAATTTCTCGTTTATCCATTCAGGTATTTTTACGAAATGTTTAGAATACCTGAGGCATCCAGGGAATGTATGAAATATTACAATCAATTACATACTCGATCTAGGTAATGTATACAATACCCAGAGATTGTGTAGAACACCTGCATGTTCACTAGCAGTGTGTAAAACATTTACTAACATCGATAAATACAGGCAAAATTCTATTTTGATTTCAGGTACCTATAAAATGATGGGCCTATTAATCATGAAGTTTTTATTAAAATGCAACTCATTAACAGTAGGAATTTAAAAAGAAGTTTGTGTTACTGACAAACGAGATTAAAAATACCTTTTTTACTTTTAACTGTTTTTTTTTTCATTAAAACAAATTATAATATATGTCAATAATAAAGTCACCGAGCTTGTCGTTTATTTTTCTAGCCGTTTAATTTTATATTAGGTGATTTTCAGCAACTCCATAATCAGCACTACAGTTGCCGCTGAAAACTGAAAATCACCTGAAATAAAATGAAATGGCTAGAAATATACCTAAGTATAAATAAAACGACTAGCTCGGTGACTAAAGACTTGACATATCTTATATACTAGTAATTTGTTGTGATGAAAAATAATATAGTAAAAAAGATATTCAACCTCTTTTGTCGGAAACAGTTTATTTACATTGAAATTATAAGATTTTGACAAAGTTTTTCAATTATATAAAGCTTTTATTACTTTTTTAAGTAGGTTCTATGTGTATATTGAACATCTATGTATTGACAGCGTTGCACTCGTCGTAGATTTTTTTTTATTTACCTACTTTGTGATAAACAAACGATATGTGGTTCGCGAATCTCTAAGCTCTTCGGAATTCTCAGCGCGGCGAATGTGCGCCTGTAGATACCACTCAATAAAATAACTATTACGTAAGTAGGTATGAAACAATAATACCACGTTAATATGGACATAAAAGGCATTGGAAAATTACAGCATTTTTTTGCCAAATACCCATTTAAAATTCTACATCACTCAATCACATCTAATATCGGGGATCTAATAAAAATTGTTGATTTGTTTTGGGTATTTGAAAAGGGTCCCGGAGTTAAGGGCGCAAAGGGTATCTTAGCTTAATATCTTAAAAGGGATGACAGGGGCATTAAAATATACACGATTAACTGTTCGGAGGTAAAAGCTTCGCGTCCTATGTATTTTTTTTTTTGTATATTTTTATCCTAGAAATTTTATAAGCATGACTGAGTAATATTTTGATATAATTTGCTATGAAACTAACTGCTACAGATATCTATGTATTACTAAAACAAAGAGGAAAGATTTGACTGTTTGATTGTTTGTTTGTTTGCAATGAATGGGCCTCGAAACAACAGCACTGATTTTAAAAATTCTTTCACTTGCGGGTAGCTACATCATATGCGGTGAACATAGGCTATATTTTATACCGTAAAACAGAAACAAAGGGATGAATATGGGAGCGGAAGTTTGTATGGGGAATTAAAATATCACCATAATAACCATTGTTTACTTTTTGTCATTGTAATTAAATCCGTTTCATGCTATCATGCTATCCGTATCAAATAAACAGTTCTCTAGGGACCACGCGGGCGAAGCCGCTGGCGGAAAGCTATTGGATTATGTAAAAAAAATCATATAGTTCACCGGCAGATAGGTGTTAATACCGCGACGGATGTATTTCTTTAGGCTGGCCAAATACGTGATGATAAAAATAATATGTAAATTAAGGAGGCTGCAAACCCAAAGTTCAAAATAGAAATCAAACGAGAACATTTGTAATGTGTCGTGATGACGGATTTGTATTGATTTCTATACGTAATAATGGATAGTATTTATTATTTATAGTAAATTATTTAAAAAAAAACTATTTATCTTAATTTTGTCAGTTTCACGTATTTAATTCCACGTCACTTTTATAAGTAATTTATAAGTCTGTTTACGAGTATAATATAGAAATTCATACACAATGAAAAAGAAATAAAAAAGCCTCTTGAATAAAAATTTTATCATTTAGTTTCCCACCAAATGGTGACATGAATAATAATTTATCGTGCACATATTCATTTAAGCCCGCTAACGGAGTGTAAACAATCCAAATATTTATCGAGATCTTAATTAAACTGGTATCCATTTTAATATGAAATCTGCGAGGTTTTCTATCGATAATCCGGGAATTAGCGCACTTTAAAAGGGGGATTTCCCCAGTCGTTCGCGACCCATATAGCCGATGGGCTCATTTCAGAGTCTCACACCAATTTATGTCAAACAATTTTGACGTAGGCCGGGCGATGGCTGACATTCATTGCTTTAGCGCATCTTAACAATGAAGTTAATAAAAGATCTGTTTTGTTCCACTATTTTATAGCATTACTGTATTTGTTAATATTGGAACACAATGATTTGCATATTGTGCTTAAAGATAGTATCAAAGAGTTTTGAGAATGTGCTCAAGATTTTTGAACACAAGATTTTTATTTATGTCTGAAATCTACTTGATTGAACTATTTTTTGATCTTTATTTTCCAATCCCTCTAAATTATTAATTTATAAAAAAATATTTACAAGTTTGGCTTAATAAGCTTACAATGATTAAGATAAACGCAAATCAAGCAGAATAGAATAAGCCGAAAGAGTTGAACGTGAGAAAATTTTGAATTCTGTGTATCGAAACGTATAAACCACCGCAGACACACATCATGTAAACGCCGAATGGCCAAATTTCTAATTTCACTCAATAGCAAGGTAAATAAAGAAAAATCGATGTGCCTCCCTCGGCTCTGATCGATCAGCTATCTTTTTCTTTTTACGGGCATCTTTGCAACTCGACGTCAAAAGTACGCCTGTTCGCGCATTTCATTTGAGATTGATCTGTTAGCGTCAAGCGAAAAGGTAATGGCGCGAAGATTAACGGACTGTAGCAAAGTCACATGGTACGATGCAAGAGCGTTATCGCCGCTGCTTTCTACGTGGAAACGTTCATAGTATTTCACACAATGCGTTCCGTATATCCACTTGGCGAGATAGACTAACATGCCAGAGTGTTGTGCGTGAACTACTTGGCTAACTATCATATTGGCTTACGGATACACATCGTCTGTGTGCTCGCTGAAATATTTGCATCGCATTGTGCACAGCAGCAGAGTAGCCCGGTGGCGTAGTGGATTAGCGCCGCGGCCCGCGATCGGTATCGTTAAGTAACTTTCGCAAGGCTCGGTCACGGGATGGGTGACCAAAAAATTATTATCTCGAGCTACTCCGTGCTTCGGAAGGCACGTTAAGCCGTTGGTCCAGGCTGAATTATCAGTCGTTAATATCCTCCAATCCGCATTGGGCCAGCGTGGAGGGTCATGGCCCATCCTCCTTAACCATCCATAAGGAAGACCTGAGCCCCTGCAGTGGGGACGTAAAAGGGCTGATAATGACAATGAATGAAAAAAATGTGCACATCTCGGTGGCGTTATGGATGCGCGCCGAGCCCTCGGCCGTTGTTGTTGAGCAACTTTCGTCAGGATCGGGTCGGACCAAAGAATTTTTATCTCGAGCTGCTCCATAATTCGTAAGGTATGTTAAGCCGTTGGTTTCAGCTGAATCTACAGTCATTACTACCCACCAATCAGCACCGTGCCCATGTGGTGAAAATTAAATATATTTTTAACAAGCCTTTAGTTTGAGAATGAATATTAATAAGTTCAATACTGTCTTGCTGCCTTTGATCGAGATGTCTGCCGTTGAAGTTCACATCATTAAGTATTAAATATTTCCAAATCCAAAAACTGTTACAGGTGACTCGACCTCGACAATATAAGTTGGAAACGACAAAAAGGAACAACAATACTGCTTTGTGATTTTTCGCTAAATGTATGTTTTTGTCAAAGAGTATTATGTACGTGGATAGGTATAATTATATAGACTAATGGCAAATCGCCGCTTATTCATCTGTGGGATTTCCACGAAATTAATTTATAAACACCAGCACATGAGTTCACCACACAATCTGAAATTTGCGCAATAATTTTTTTAGTAAAATCTAATGTACCGTTGATCATTTTGCTCAATACGAATGAACAATTCGTTTATCTACTTAGGAAGGGGCAACATATTTCCAGAAATCATTAGTGTAATGATTAGACTTATAATTTTATACTCACAATTTTTTTTGCTAAATATTAATAATAAAACCTAGTATACGAATACTCCGTTTTACAACTTCCGTTTAACCTTGCAATGATATTTAAATTTAAAAATTTAATAAAATCACTTCAACAAAAAAGCATACTGCAATTTAATTCCTCAAATATCTTTCTAATTTTATGATCCACTTCCACATTGGTGTGTATCAAACTCAAACGTTCAATGGGATCCGTGACGTCATACGCATTTCTACAATACGTACGTGATTTATGATATTTTAAAAAGTTTTTTTTTCTTTACGGCCATGGCTCTCGTCCAAGCCGCGTGGCGTTTTCTTTTACGACACATCACGCGAGCTAATCGTGATTATCTTATACGCGAATTCGTGACGTAGGCGTCAAATAACTTGGCAGTTTTCGTATTATGCGTTAAAATATATTCCAATTTGTATAAGCTCGCTCTGTTGGCAATTGTCTATACCTACCTCCTTTTGAGCGGAACGTTTGTTTCGTTTCACTGACGTGGTTCGTTCGCTATTCCATTTGACAGTTGGCAGCAGATTTTAAATTTGGAATAACTAATGCGCACGCATTTTTTCTTTTTTCTGCAGTTAGAAGTATCAGAACTGATTCTGTCTGTGATCTCGTGCCTGTCTGTGTCTAACAACCCGGTTTTATTTAATGAGTATGATATAACTGATATAATGATATAACTCTGTCCACCCAAATCACAGTATATCACTGGTTTTGTAATATAAAATCATAGATGGTTGTTGATTTTAATGTTTTATCTCAAATAACACGTTTAATTTCATAGCATCAAAGCTGCCAAAGTTATACACGCTAGGTGTTGCTGGAGTCGTGCACATAGCCAATATTATGTGGTGTACATACTACAAGTTTACCATCGAAAAAATTCAATTTATCACCTAGCGGGTCAAGGCCTAACGTTTCACGCGCTTCTTCCTGAACTGTGTCAGTTTCATTAATTAAATTAATAGAGTCCGAGTCCACTTTGAGGTTGTCTATAATAAATTGCTTTAATACAAAAATCACTTTGAATAGTTAATTAACATTATCACATATCGATGGAGATATAATGCAGGAGCAAGGTTATATGAAAGTCTAAAGAAAAACATATTGATTTTAAGCCCTAATATGATTATTATATTTGATCATTTTTGTATTCACAATGCTATACTGAAAAACATTCTAAATCAAAAATATACTTTGTTACCGGCACTCTGAGATGGGACTCGAACCCATGACCTTTCGTAATCCAGGCGATGGCTCTAACCACTGAGCTACCCAGTACCTCTCGAATTCTTCAAGCACTTGTTACTTTTTCGTTACTATAGCTACAGAACGTATTTTCATCAATTTTCAGGCAAAGTGGTTTTTTTCAGTATTCGCCTAATGCGATTCTTAAAAAGCCACGTTTATACATATTTAACTAAATTTGATGGTAATATTTTTATATTAAACGAATGTGGATCGAATGCAATCATTGTGCAAAAATTGCATCATATATCCAATGAACTTTCGGAATGGCCTGTCATAGGATGGGTGTCCAAAAATGTATAATATAGAGCTCCTCCGTGCTTCAGAAGACACGTTAAGCTGTTGGACCTGGGTGCGTCTGTAGTTGTTAACGTCTACTTATCAACAATATGAATGTAAGTTCAGGTGTTAAAATGTTGGCAGACTTTAAAAAGAAAATAAATATGTAATCCGTACTGCGCCCGCGTGGTAAGTCATGACCCATTCTCCCTATTCGATTTCATTCAATACCAACCATAGGGAAGATCTGAGACCCAGCATAGGGAACCATAGGGAAGGTCTGAGTTCATTAATAGACTGGTGATATGATTCTACTTATATACTTTGTCTCATCACTCTAATTTCATTAATAAAAATATCAGTAAAGTATTAAGGAAACTCTTGAAATACAAAACAACTAATATCACGTTTTCAGTCCAAAAACTTCAAAGCTTTAATAGGATTGTGTTTCAAACATAACGATAGTAGGTAGGTATTACATCAAACTAAATGCTGCAAAAACCCTTTCGGCTTCCAGTTATTGCAGCTTGCCTTATTCAAATGAAATTCAACCTTATTATATGAACATAAATCGCAGTTTTACATCACCGCTTTAGAAATAGACCAACAGAGGATTTCATAAGGCAAATACTTCAATGGAAATATAGTATGACATATTTTGTTTGATATTTGAAGAAAACAAAAAGTCGACAGGCGGACGAAAGGACACAAACCAAACCGAATGTCCTCTCCATTTTCATTTGCTTTTATAACAGAATGACGCTTGAATTAAATTAATTAACTTGATCACTCTTGAAAAATTTTGGAGGAAGCTTTTGTTAGAACAGACTCAGGTAAGTAGCAATATCAACTTCTCGTTTCTTCAAGAACTTATTATATAAATTTCCGTTAATAATTAAGTTATAATTATTATATTTGATAGAAAAAAACAATTCTCTCACGAATCGCAAATTTCCGCCTTAATTTTAATGCTCCATAAAAATCCATTACTCTTATTAAAAACACGGGATGCATCATCACCAGGATGTCTTAAGACACTTAGGATTTTTGTTGTCAAGCAACTTTCGCAAGGATCGGTCACGGGGATGGGTGACCGAAACATTATTATCTAGAGCTACTACGTGCTGCAAAAGGCACAGTAAGCCGTCGGTAAAGGCTGTCAAAGTGAAAAATTATTATTGGAATAATCTTACTTCAAGCACTTTGGAATCGTCCAATATTTTATAGCTGATAAAAAGAACGAGCAAGAAACTCACCAGCTCTATTGGAATAACTATGCTATGCGCTGTGTCTCATCCCCAAACTTAGATCGATATCTGAAGATGGGCTATGCACAATCGCCATTTTGGTTCAACTTACGTTCAAATGAATTGCAAGATGCAGAAACTAAATTTTTCACTGAGCAGACGCGAGTTAACTACGAGACCAGGCACGATACAAGAAAAATTAATATAAAATAAACTGGACCAAAAATAGCGACGTAGTTGTCGCTCTCATTTCGCACATAAAGTTTTCGGTGACACCATTTTTTTGTAACAAATCCAAAACACCTGTTGCCTAGGAGAAAATTGATCCTGTCTCTTCGACTAACACTAGACTAGTCAGTGTATTTTAGTCGTTCGTTAAATTTAATTTGTATTTATAGATATTGTGTGTCATTGTCTGCCTCTTTGTGATTGAATGCGTCTCTTACTGTGCGTTTTTAGTGAGATGGTAATTTTAAATTGAATTTGGAATTATCGAGTGATTGTTAAATATTTTGTGAGAATTATTCCTGTATGATTGCTAAGGTTAAAGATTTTGGAAAGGCTAATTTGAGCGTATACATTTAATGTCAAAATCAGCTTTAATATAAATAAAAAATACATAATTTCTGGCAGACTCCGTGTCGTCTTTAATACGGAGTTGCACGACAAAAAGAAATGTTTATATTAAAGCAACGGTTTTTAATACGATTGCAGATAAAAATGTATTGTGAACAAAGTTCTTTTTGTAATAATGTCTTATATAAATTTTCCCGCAAAGACCTTCACCGCAATAAATCTTTCTTATTATCATAACTCCATTTGAGAGAGTAATAAATAGCACGGGCTGGCATCCCGCTCACGCAAACACAGTATTCCATAGCATTATCTCTTTTCTTTTGACGTATTATGTATCCTCTAATTCGGTATTACTGTTACCAACTGGACTATGGTTTACGATTCATTGAACTGAATTCATTGATGAATGAAATGTGTTGATTCATGTAAATAGTCAAACAGCTTAGGTATTAGATATCTGTATATCATAATAACACCCAGTCCGTACCTGCAAGACCTTGCTGATCGCAAACGATTCGACACACAACAATTCTTGCCACCACCAGTTTTTTTCCTCCATAGTGTATCACCAGGAGTTGCGTACATTAAATACAATGGATCATTATTACAATAGATAGGTTATAATCTACACGTGATTCAATTAAATACTAAGGTACTGATTGCCTTAAAGTGGATGACATTTGGCTAGAGGTAAAGGTAAAAAATGAAATCAACGCGCCCTTCGATCAGATAGATAATTACCTTAGTAACATACCTCATTTATATTTAACGCTGAAATAGATTTAAACGAAGATGTCCTCAAATTACAATATTCGGTTCTTGTTAGTGGGCCTGATAAGGCTTAAATATCTAAATTTCTTAATGATATATATTCAAATTTTCAAATTCTAAACAGAACAAAAATATATATATATTAGGAAAACTTGCAAAATGTCATGAATACTTTAACAGATGTTATTTTAGGAATAAGAAACAGTTAACAAATGAACTTTGTTGAATAAATTCCAAGAATCATATAATTTGTAATGGACTTCTCTATACTCGGCTCGGTTTTGGCTATAATTGGCACAAAGCTTATTATCAAAAAGTTCAAATCAAACAAACTATTCCAATAAGGCCAGGCAACTTTTAATTGAATCCCGTTACCTTCGCTGTATAAAGACAAACTTCTTTAATAATTACTGTCTGTTGCTGAACGTATGGTACAAGTAAAATAATTCGCGCGTCTTTGAAATAAATTTAAATTGATTTATTTTTTAAATCACTAAAAATTTAACATTAAGAACTTAGGTGCATCTCTTTCGTTGTTTGTTTCATTGACTGTTCTAACATTAAGAACAGTCAATGAAACAAACAACGAAAGAGATGCACCTAAAGTCGATTGAATGTTGAAGTATAATGTTGTATTGGAAAAAAATAGTCGTCATTCCTAAAACCTACTAATATAAATTAAAAGATATGAAAACCAAAGCATTTTTTCATTTTAGTTTCATCATGTTTCGTAGTAACATTAATAGCTTTAGACATTTTATAACGAAGTAGAAATAATGTAAATTTCATTTTTGAAATTTCCGGAATTGATTCCAGAACTGAGAACAATTTTTTATGTAATTTAATATTGAAAAAAATATTTTTCTTTTCTCTTAAATCGATGACATAGTTTTTAAAAACAATTTTTTGTAAGTATTATAATTTCAGATTTTCCCATATTGCCCTTGTTATTGTAAAGCCCTGTATAAGTATAAAATAATGAGGTGATGGATTGTACGAATCTATAGATGGATTTGAACACAGCTTAGAGAAAATGTATTGCTATTAAATTTAATGTTACATAATTAACTATTTCGCAGTATGAGCTTTAACCATTGAGATTCTAGTGATCCAACGGGACTGACGAATTTCCCAAGAATTTCTTACTTTCGCTACTAGCGAGCGTATTTTCATCAATATTCAGGCAATCCCAAACAGCGAAATGTTGTGAGTTCCCATCATCCAGCTCGGTTCTTATCATCCATCTCGATTATCATCGTTTTCAAAAATCCGATCTCGAAGAACCATGTTTATTAAACATTTTGCTTAAAGATAATAAACAACGGAGTTACAAAATAGACCAATTTTAATATTGATTTTTCCTTCAAATTTCAACTACTAAAGAAAACTCCCAATTACATTCCTTGATAGAACCGAAGTTAGTATGCAAAATATTATTAAAAATGGATTTAATAAGTCTTACTTATGTAGACTGAAAGCGTAATTACTGAACTAATTCAGCAGCAGCAGTTACCTATTGATAACTGATAATATGGCAGATGGTATTCCATCTGCCATATTGTTTGGTGGTGAAAGGATCTTGGTACTATAAAACTTAAAATTCATATAATGTTCTAATTTGTAGGCGCAATATCGATTACTTTACAAAAGTTTGTTTAAAGTATAGGAATAGATTTTCAATTATAGGCAATCATAATAATAAAATAAAAAATGTAGTCTTATACTCTGTAAAACTGGTATACGCTTTTGCTTATAAATTATTCCATGATCTACGGGTAAGGTGATATCAAAGCAAAAGCAATTAAATTTCCTTCCAATCGACCATTGACTAGATTCCGACGTCGAACTTCTTATCAGTCCGTTGCATTCGCCGATGAATTGTATTTTTGGTAACAAAAACTATTAATGACACCACTGCTGAGGCTCAGGCCTTCACTATGGATGAAATTCATAAAAACCCATGAAAATCAATGACAACTGCAAACGTAGCCGGGACCAACGGCTTAACGTGCCTCCCGAAGCACGGAGGAGATTTTAGATAATAAAAATTTTGTTCACCCATCCTATGATTGGTCATTGCAAAAGTTGCTTAACAATCGTAACACAGAGTGCACCTACTGCACCATCTAGCTTCTCTTGAACAACAAATTATTATGGTTGTTCGATTTGTTAGGTTATGACATTTATTAGGCCGCGCGTAATTACAAATTGAAACGACATTTTTGATTTTGCGCATAAAAGTGGTTGTTCATCACATCATCATCACCAACTTGTTAAAGCAACTGGGTCACAGGCCTTTCTTATTGATGCAAATCGAATAGGGAGAATAAACTATTACTATAAAGGCCCAATGCGAATGTGTGTTAACGATTCACCAAATGCAGCCGAGACCAACAGCTTAAATAGGTTATAATACGCAGGCCAAGTCGAGGGAAAACAGCTAATAAGATAATAAAAGAAAAGAAAAAGATCGGATAGTATGAAAATAAAAATGAGTCGCTTTACCAAATTTCTTTGTATAACACGTATATGCAGTTTCCCGGAGCGTGCTCATTGAAAATGCCGTCTGGTACTTTTGTCCTGCTTTTATTGTTATTGATCTATCTTTTTTTGTTACAGGTACTTGATGTCTTCTTCTTTGTGGATGAAATGAGAATATATCGGATGAATCCAGTAAGCTGCGATTACACTTTGGTTTCTAGTTCGTTCCTTGGTTTTGGAACTATCACGTTGAATTTTCTGACCAGCGGCGTAGTGAATAAGTGCCGTGGCCTACGACTTTTTTGTCACTCAACTTTCGCAATGGTCGGTCACGGGATGGGTGACCATACACAATTTCATCTCGAACTACTCCTTGCTTCCGAAGACACTTTAAGACATTAGTCCCGTCTGCATTTGCAGTCGTTAATACCCTCCGATCCGCATGGGCCAGCGTGGAAGGTCATTGCCCATCCTCCTTAACCATTTTTATAGAAAGCCTGAGCCCCTGTAGTAAGGACGTAAAAGGGCTGATTATGACGTCAGATAACCACAGTATGTAAAATCACAGTTGATTTTGTACTTTACCTTCTAAGAATTAAGACATAAACTACTTGACTATGTCTTACAACAACAAGTGGGACATTTTTATATAACCTGAATTGTGCTGATGTGCTATTGGCCTTCTGCTGATGAAGTATTTAAATTTTCATAAAATTCAAATGAAAGTATATCGGATTTTTGTGGCGTCGTTTTTTAATTTAATGATTCAGAATTATTTAACGATATCTTCGCAAATGCTGATCTTAAGATGTAAGATCAAATTATACTATATTTAGATTACAATACAAAAAATTGGCCGAGTGTGATTTGGACTCACTTACGAAAAATACTATACCATTATCAATAAAAATGCAGAAAATTTAATTCTGTTTCGTAGTATTTGTTTAACAAAACAATTTAGCAGCAACAGAAATACACCAGCTTTAATTCTGGTGACAGAAGGACGGACAGTGGCGTCCTGTTTTACCCATTGGGTAAGGAGCCTTAAAATACCTAAACATACAAACACACCACATATCTATGGGTAATTTGAAAAAGAATCATTATATTGAATTCACTTACGTTTTTCAATATGTCAAATTGCGTAGAAAAATGTGCGCCTTTAGACGGGCATTCGTCATTGTCACCATCTGACGATAGACTGCCCTTCGATCAGTCAGGGTTGCCACCATAAATCAGGAGGCCTATCAGCTAGTGCAGTTAAACGGGAAAAAAATCTCAAGTTCTTAGGGAAAAATAAATAAGTACGAAGGCATTACAAAAATGTACATTGGAATTAGCGGCTTCTTAGATCGTATTATGGACAATTTAAAAAATATATATAAAGGAATTTGAACTTTATAGGCTGTAAAACAATATGACCGTGTTGTCTATAGTATATGTTTGTTTGTATATTTGTATGTTTACAGTCGGGTAATAAAATAATTAAACGGGTCATAAATAGTTGAACGGATTTGACAGAACATGAGTTATATATATTAAGAAATTGTTTTGTCTTATTAACAGTTTTAGATATTTTAAATGCCACATCTAGATGCAGGGCAGATTAAAAGCTTCGCACATCTATGTATTGCACTTATAGTTAAGACTACCTTCTTTACTTGAAAAAAATAGTTTATACAGTGATTAAAAATCCAATTGTACGTTACGTTTTTCTTGGTGTTAAAATTGTGTATGTGTTGTAATTCTCAGTAAATGAATTTTTGTAATTCTTTTGAGAATAATGATTTCTATAACCTGTACTGTACCGATTTAATGAATTCTTTCACCTAGTGGAAGCTACTTCATATGCGGTGAACATGTTATCCCGAATAACAGCAAATGAAGGAATGAAAATGGGAGTGGAAGTTTGTATAGGGGATTAAAACGTCACCATAGTAACCATTGTTTGCCATTCGATTTACGATAAATGTTAAATTGAAAATTATAATTTATAAAAAAAAAAGACAAATGCGACTATTTTAACCGGAGAACTCTCGCCAACCTAGAGATTACTCTTCTCCTGTCGCTTTGAAACAGATTCTATAGCAGTCAATCAAATAATCTATGCATATAATTTTCTTTCTGATGCTTTCACTGTTTCTTTTCATATCTAAACTTCAAAGATGAATTTCGATTACTTTTGTATAAAGGCACAAACAAAAATGTCTTTGGAGCATTTGGCGTCATCGTTTTGTGTCAAAGCGAATATTGTAGCGCCATCTAGTGACATTGACAATGAAATATTATCGTCTCCTTTTTTTACATTTCTCATTGAGATCAAGACGATACTTAGCAAGATTGTTAATAAGTCGTTACTTCGTTATAGACAGAAATGTTAATACATAGGCAGATTAATCAGTAAGATATTCTTTCTTGTATAATTTTCTAGAATAACCCATAGTTAAAATCCTTTTTGAAGATATCGGATTGTCGCTCCTTTAAGATTATATTTACATATATATCTTTAAAAATTAATTAAAACATTTGCTTAAATATCTCCAGGTGGTATTTTTGAATTATTCATAAAGTAATATGTCAAACTGAAGCGTGAAATTGTTAGTTTGTCAAAATTGTGTAACGGCATGAAGTTAACGTATATGTAAATTAGTTGTGTACGAAATCTGTTTTGTACGTGTGTGTACTCGTATAATGCAGCACGCAAGTAATAACATGAATTCTTTTTAAAGCTTTATTTTGACGTCGTTAATGACCTCATGTGTTAATTATTTTTCACCCACAATTACCGTCGAGGGATACCGCCCCTTATTTGTTTACGTCCGTTTTAAATATATCGTTGGAACTCTAAGGGATTTAATATATTTTTTTTTCAAAATATTGTGATGACAGGGTGGTTAGCACGTTCGGTTTGCGATGCGGAAATCAAACAGCTTTCATAATCGCCGGTCATAGGATGGGTGACCAGAAATGTATAATCTCGAGCTCCTCCCTGCTTGTCGTGGCTGCATATGCAATCGTTAACACCTACCAATCCGCATTGGGCTCGCTTAGTGATTCGGGGAGATTGAAAAACAGAACATGATGAATCGGCTGTAGACTATTTCTTTATCTATCCGCTCTGTAGACTGAGACAGAATACCATAAAGCTAATGGTGATAATGAATTTCAAAGTAAGCCCGCAGTATCTAAAAAAAATCCATAATCATCTTATTTTTTCCTCGGTTATTATGTACAATTACTAAGATTACTATTAGTGACGTAGATGCTTAAGGTCAAGTAGATGGACAATATGAACGTTTAAGTTTTTTGTTCGCTATGAAACAAAGATCAAACTGCAAATTATCATACAATCTTTCCATTATTGTAAAGCTTTATTCGATTTTAATCCTAATTCCTGATGCTATTAAGGTAAAACTGTGATAACATATTAATTTAGGTAATTAACATTAGCAATGTCAACCACTGTGATGGCTAAGCGGAACTATTTTTTAAAGTTTGTGTTTCTACTGAGTGTAACGCTTGTGAGGCCAATAAAATTTCTTTCTTTCTTTCTTTCTTTCTTTCTATATTAAAATATATACAAAATAGGTTTTGATATATTCTTTTGATCACTGTCTTCGATAACTGCATGTTTTTTATGGTTAAAAATGTATGTCTGTAATGTAATCAAGCGAGCGCGTCTTCACTCTTGATGAGTATTTGTATGGGAACTAAAGCGAAGGTACAGAGGTTTCGAAGTAAATTATGTTGTATTATTGCCTTGTTTCATAGTACCGTGAAATTTAACAGCTATATGTACGTCGGGAAATATAGGTTGGTAAAAAATCTAACTATCACGTTTAATACCCGTTTCATACAATCTAATATGCACGTGTACGAAAAGTATTATTAGACGGTAGCTGTGCTTAATCAGTGCTATTAATAAACAAGGTTTAGAGTCAGAGTAAATTTACGCTAAAATTGCAATTTTAGTATTAGTCCAAATTCATATTATACAGTGAATAAGCAAACTTAGAACCTTCTAGGAGTAAATATTACTCCCGTAGAACCTTGAACTAGGTTAGCCTTTGCTAAGTTTAATAAATATCAGTTTAGTAATATAAAAAATTTGGCTAATACTAAGGGCAGAGAAACAAAAACAGTTCTTGCTGAGATTTCATGCCGGTTCTTCTTAGTACAAGGTCTCCCACCGTAGATTTGCGAACCGATGGCATAATATGGTGGCAGCTTTCGATATTCACAAGTACTTGTAACAGCTTAGACTGATAAATGTTATTGAATTTGAATTTGAGTGTGGGTAGAAAAAATGGATATAATTAAATTAGTAAACTCAATATTGGTACCATGGAATTATAGCTTTTGTTTAGCTTATCGTTAAGTGAAGATACACCTGTATATGACTCAAAGTTGGCCTAGCATTGTATTGAGTACTGCACGGATAAAACATATTACAAGGACGAGCGTAAACAGATGTTATTTTAACAATTAAAATTATTGTTATCTTTAAAACTTGATCTTAAACATTCGCATGCATTGAATTTTTCGTTAGTTTCGTTTCTTCCTCATCATAATTAATTCACTTCACATTCAATGAACTTCAATACTTTTATACGCTAATAATACTTTTAGTTACTTATTATTGTATATTGTTGGCCTTATTACGTTTTTGGTTTGAATTTATTTGGTTTAAATTTTCAATAGAATTCAATGATTAGATTCTGTATTCATTGATTATATAATTTGAATTTTTAAGAGTTAAAGTTTTGGTGTATAAAATTGAATTTATACACCAAAAAAAAGTATTCCTGTAAATGCATGCAAAGATTCAGCACAATGCTGAAATTTTGCATCTATATACAGGGTATTTTGAAAACAACAAAGAACTAATCACCGCAGACTTACTAACATCATAAACAACATTTGTTCTACGAGTTTTGATTGTTCCTTTAATTTCATATTTTATACAAATAGAAAAGATAGAATTGAATTTACTTTTTGGATATTATTGACTCTACACACAAAATCAATATGTTGATACTTCACTCACCGGTCGAGTGTAGCATCGGTCTTTCGTTTATGAATAACATAGATGTATATATGTTAAGATTAATGAGAGATTAATTGTTTCTAACATAAAGTATACAATTGTATATAAATTGAGAGGCCACTGTCAATATGTCAATTTCATTAAATGAATCTCTAGAGTAATGTTCTTGATTCTCACAGCAGAATACCACACGACACCACGCTGTGGAAATAACTGCAGTATACTGTCCTGGCAGTATCTACATCTGTGAGTGTTTGAAATTTTCGTATTGCATAGGCAGTTGAACTAAGTTTTCCAGCCAATAATGAAATATGAGGATGCCATTGCAATTTAGAATCCAGCGTTATACCATAAAGATTGTTGAATGAACCAACTCAAGCTTTTCATCATTCAGTTTAATTACCATAAATTAAACTTCTGCTTTTATATTAGGAAACATAAACTTTATATATTTTGTTTTTTTTAGCATTTAGCTGGAGATTATATGTTTTACTCTTGTAAAAAAACCCTGTATAACTTGGATGATAATGCGATTCTAACGTACTCTTATTATAAATGTGAAAGTTTGTCAGAATGTATTTATGTATGTTCGTTACACTTTCACGCAAAAACTAGAGAACAGTTGAATCTGAATCGGAGTACGGATAATTGTAAGCCTGAATTAACCTATAAGTTACTTTTTATCCCTAATACTTTTATCCATAATAAACGGTTCCATAACTACAATGTTTTTGTGGAAAGCCGGCATAGAATGAAGATCTAATGATGTAACCGATAGTTAGTCATGAGACCTCTGTTTGGGAGGAGGCTATGATGCACACATTCCTGAACGATGTGACAGTGGCCTTTGTCCAGAACAGGGTCAAGTTGTAGAGCATTCAACAGGGTGTGAAAAGAGCTTTTAATGTACCTATTAATCTGCGTTTTGACTAGCCTTCGCGTGGGTTCGTGCGGATTGAGAGTCTCACACACTCCCTGCGTCCCAGCGGCAGGAATAGTCCATAAAGCACTCCCCTATGACAAAAAAAGCAATCCTGCCGAGTGTGGCCTTATTGCAGTTTTCTTAACGAGTACTTTGTCCGAGATATGTCCAACGTCTGATGATGGAATTTACAGGTGAATGTGGACACTTTGTAATTGAATAAACCAGGCCCATTGCGTTTGGGTCCGTTTGATTTATTTATATAAGATGTCTGGTCCAAAATAATATCCAGAGATTTCTTGCGATGCGATGGGTATTCTAAAAATTAATAATGGTTGTCTTCGAAATCATTTTTAATGATTCTTGTTAAATCAATATAGTAAGTATTATTGCCTAAATAGTAACTGCTCTTCTCTATAATAGTTCGAGATGGCTACATCGCAGCCAAGACATGGCGCCTACAACAGATCCGAAACATTTTGAATTGCCAATTAGTAGCAAGAACAGTTTGGATCATAAAACAGTCAATCGATAGCTTCCTTTCCACTCAAATGAAGACATCATTATTATTGTGCTAGTAATCTCAATGTCAGCGGAAGGCACACACGTATTAAAGCTTTACGTTCAACATAAACATTAATTTCAATCGAATAACTTTTCGCCGCGCAATCTGCCCACAGCCGGCGGGGCGGGTGGATTATTCAGATTATGCACAAACATTCTATTATTACAAGGGTTCGAATTCCGACGCTTGCCCACAATCCCGTACATTCGTAGATCCGAAACCATGCACAACCGTAGATCTACACGCAGCAGACTCTAGTTTAAATTACCTTATTTGCAATAGGAACTTCTTACTCACTTTAATTTATGATGTAGGACTGAAAAGTTGTTTATGGTCCGAATTAGTTGTAGCAACTGGTTAGGGAGACTAAAAGGAAATTGTCTCCCTCCGAGCTAGGTGTTTATGGCTCGGGAACCTCAGTGCAACCGATGTAGATTAGAAGTTGTATATATCTTTAGTAAGCGCAATGTAGGTTTCGAAGCGCCATGTCGTGACTATTTGATGTCAGTGGAAGCTTCAGTCTTGTCATCGTTTGTTGTGGCGATGTTCGCGCGGTAAAATAAATGTCGCCACAATGGCTAAATAAACGGTGCAAGATGGCACTTCATGGCCTTTGTGAACCGCAGGGATCTAGGCCTCAATTCTAATGTTATAATCGCATTTCAATGACATCTTTATTAATTACATTTTGTCATTCTTAGCTCCAATATTATTTTTGCGAAATCTTCCTCACAAATAAATGGTGTCAAATATGTTTTTATTTGATGATCTAGTAACAAGAATTATGTCAAAAGGGCTCGTAAAGCTAACACTAGCAGAATTAGGACCCTGGATACATGGATAGATAAAGTGTAATTATTTAAAGCCGGTTAAGCACAGACAAAGTTACCTACTCAATTGCAAGTACACAAGTAGTATGCACAAGCTTTCATTAGTCAGTTTACACAATTCTTTGACATGATGCATGAAACTGGCGCATAATTTTACAGAATTTGTTTATAAATGACATTATCTTAAAACTACCTTCAAGACTTGAATAAACATTCAAAAAGATTGAAAGAATAGCATCAAGAATTTATTTCCTGCTGAATCTTTCGACTATTTTAGATAAAGTTGAGTAATTTTGTTCTTTAATAATAAACTTATCTAATTTTCTAACATACTAAATCCTAAAGTAAGAGACCATGCAGATAAGTTAACAAAAATATAGAAACTTTAAAGGGAATCCCTGCGCCGGCTGATAGGGCCAAGATTGTTTAAAACGGAAATTCTTTACACAGTCTAATTTACGAAGATTGAAAGCCCATTTCCCCTCATAAATTTTAGAACTTGCTTCGAGTGACAAGGAGCTGATGTAGTCCGTGTTTTTCTTACGGTTCGCTTCAGATCAACATGGTAGATCATTTATTACAATATTCGGATTACATGAACTTCCTAGGAGTTATGCTCAGCTGATTTCCCTGACGTATGAAGGAAGCGGTGCACGTACCGAAGCTTCGGCATAAAGAATCCATCATTCCACGTCACATTTATGCTCATGGTTATATTTTTTTGCTCACGATAACGCTGAAAGAATCTAAATTCGGTATGGCGTAAGTGTCGAATCGAGGAGCTCGATGGCACAGCGGTTAATGCGCTCGCTTAACGATACCGTTGCTAAGCAACTTTCGCAAGGATCGTTCATGGGATGGATGACCAAATATTATCTCGGGCTTCTCCGTACTTTGGATGTCAAGTTAAGCCGTTAGTCCCGGCCCTTTCACTAGGGACATTATCAGTCTATTAATGTTGAGGTACAGGCCTTCCATATGTCAATATATGTAATACATGAAATCGAAATAAATTAGAAGAACGGACAATGACCCCACGGTTTAATGTACCTTCCGAAGCACGGAGAAATTCCGGAAAAAAAATTTGCGTTCACCCATTCTTTGACCTGCTATTATTAGGAGACACAGTAACCGCTTTCAAGTTCGTCTATTAAATAAATGAAAATGTATTTATTGGAACAAATTTTTTTATTATTATTTTATGTTTATATTTTATATCTATTATATATTCATAAAGAATGAATAGAAAAAATATAATAGGTCGAATGCATTGATTATATTTTTTCAAACATGATGTATTTCTGTGTGTTTGTCAAATATCTCTATCTTAATATATTATTATAACTTAAAATTGGGTCTCTAGATTAGTAATGAGTAAATAAATGGTTTTGATTTCATTAATTTTGCATTCGCAAAGCTATACTGAATAATATTTTTAATAAAAATGCTTAAAAAATCCACTTTGTCCCTGACACTCTGAGATGGGCCTCGATCACATGAGCTTTCGTTAGAGTAGTCGCCTGAATTGCGAAAGGTCAAGTCCTGTTTCAGAGTGCCAGAGACAAAGTGTATTTTTTAAGAATTTTTCATTAAGAATAAATAAATGGCTTTCAAGCTAATCCTTACATTATTTTTTTTTTGTGAAAGGTCATGTGTTCCAGTCCCGTCTCAGAGTGCCAGAGACAAAGTGTATTTTTTAAGAATTTTTCGTTAAGAATATACAAATGGCTTTCAAGCTAATCCTTACATTATTTTTTTATGTTAAAGATATTTTTTGTTCCACTTCTGTTTTAAGTGTACCTAAGTACAGTACTTAAGTTTTACTCATTCATTCGACCTCTAAACAAGATCACACGGGTAATAAGAATCGTAATTATTTCAAGAAGAACTAATTGTTACGAAGAATCCAACCGACCGCAACAATTTTACTGTCGACAAATTGTAAATTCATTCTAACAAAATAAGTTTCTATACCGTCGCTTATTGTGAATCTTGGGGATTGTGGGTTGTTCCGTATTCATCCTATGACGTTTCATCCCATTTCCTCATTCATCCCAATCTCTGTATTCTTAACTCAACTTATGAATATTTTTCTTAATTCAACCTAAACACGTATTCCTTACTCATCCTAAAGTAAGTATTACTAAAAAGTATAGATAGCACAACAACATTTAATATTTTTTCAGAATTTTTTTAATAAACAATGTAAATACTTATCTAATATTATAAATGAAATGTGCTTGTGTAATTTTAAAAAGTATTATTACCTACCAATACTTATTATTTGTGAAAACATAATTGATTTGTGTTTATCTCCATTAAATTTAAGATTATAAAGACATTATTTTAAAGAAAATTCTCAACGAATTAATGCAATGTTTATCACTTATTACATACGACAAGAATTAATTTGGATTAAAAAAAATAAAATATAATATTTTTGTTCAGTCCGTACACAGAATTCTTGCATTTATTAGGTTATTTTAAAAAAGGTTGAGTTAGGAAGACTGATGGAATGAATGAAGAATTTAAAATGAAATAAATTGTTGCGAGTTGAGTAAAGAACACAAATAGGATGATAAAGGAAAAAATGCGTATGATGACACGTCATAGGATGAATACGGAACAACTCATTTTTGTAATAAGTAAAGATCTTTATATCTATAACACAAGTCATAAGATCATAAATTATCAAATAGGTATAGTACCTGAGAACAGCATGACATAAGTATATTGCTGAGATTCCGAGATAAGTAGGTAGCTAACGCTCATATAACACTATAATATAACAAAGGTAGCACAACACTCAGACCCGAAACAATATAGAAAAGTTTATTTTTATATTGTTGCGACCAGGAGTCGAACCCGACACATCAAAACCGGCGTGCGGGCTACTTGAACCTATTATTGTTTTTTTTAAGCTTTTATATTATAAAAATTATTCTAGAAACCACTTTGTCCGTTTTTTATTTAAATAAATTTATATTTAACAGTTTCATGTTATCTGTTGGTTAATTGTCTGATTTCAAAATTAATCGCAGTCCCCTTCAATTAGTCATATGAAAAATATTGACGGACTTCACGCTACAACTATTTGATATGTGATCACTGCGTGCTTAAGTCAAATGCACCGTTACTTAGATACAATTGCACTTCTGTATTTCACCTCTTTTGTGGTCACCTTGGACGTTTTGATGATTATGACGCTCACTGTACATGTACAACTGTACTGACCTTATCTTTAAGACCCGTGTGCCTTGTAGACTCAATATGCGAAAACACTGTTTAATGATTATAAGAATAACTGACTTTTTTTCTTTTATCTTCAAACTCTGTGATATTTACGTGACTGTTATATAATGGGTAATTCGTGACACCTTACTTTGTTGCACAATACTAGCTTTATTCCTGCGATTTAGCCCGCGTAAATCATAGCCTATGTTATTCCAATGTGATGTAGCGTGAAAAAAATCTTAAAATCTGTCCTCTTTGTTATATATCTTACTTTCAAAAAGCACTTCTGATACTTTTTAACCGATTTTGAATAAGATGGTTGCCAATTTGACCTGCAGAAAGTTCGCCTTACTGCTCTAGTTATAAATCTAGTCATAGGATATGGTATCTTAGTTATATTATAGCGCTATTTGCTTCATGTTACGACTTTGACATGCAGTTCTATAACGAAGAAGGAATAATAAAGAATTATGAATATGGCTTTGACAGCTGTATTTCCATCTTAGTCGTTTATCCTTGATGTATCCACCAAAAGACATAATAGAACAGTTATAAAAAAACGAAATATCGTCATAAGCGCTAAGATGTCGTATCCTATGGAGGTTGCACTTCGGTATATAATGTAAACTCGTTCGAATGACGCAATATTATGTTAGTTAGTCTTTTTGGTAGAAGTCCTGTACTAAATTTTATTAATTCCTATTTATTCCTGTATTATTGCCTACATATTTTTCAGTTTCATTAAAAACTTTTTTGGACTCGGCTTTTTTTAATATTTTCTTTTTATTTTTATTTCACGTTACCGAAAATATATATATATATATTCTTTCTGTAAATTAACTCTCTATTTTTTGTTATATGAAAATCATATTCTGTATTCGTGAGAAGGCATGTTTCGAACGGAAACCAAAATTACTAAAAGTAAATTATGCTAATCGGCACGTGACACTCGCTGTTTTACAAGCACTCAAGCCAGGATAAGAGAGTTCATTTTGATAGCGACGTATATCATCATAAGATTGCATCTCAAGATGTGCTAAATAATAAATCAAAATCGTAATAATAATAGTGTCCTTACTGCTGGGGTAAAGATATTCCTTGCAGATGGAATCAAATAGAGAGCACAGGCTGTAACCCCTCACGCGGAATAAGGAATAATGGGTGTTAATGGCTGCAAATGCAGGTGAGATCGAAGCACGGAAGAATTTGTGACAATTTTTGTGGCAAGTTGTGACAAGTTTTTCATCCATCTTATTACCAACCTTTGCGAAAATTACTTCCGAATCGCAATGTGAACGAGCTAAACGCTTCGATAACGACCTACTAAAGACAGTTATGAATAACTCTTCACCATGAACAAAGATCATAATAACATCAAATATAAATGAAACAACTTTTAAACGGTTTCATCGCGTTTGTATTAAGTTTTAGACGAATCGGACCCTTTACGGGTTCCGTATTTACATAAGACTAAGGTGTTGATTGTCTATTTAATTAAAAGTATAGCTTCCTTCAAAAACCAATACTCTTAGACACATCGACAATGCGTTTTTTTTATATAAATAATTTTTGGTCCCATGTTTAATCTTTGCTAAAATTGGTTAGCAACAATGATCGCGGATGGCGGCGCTTATCCACTGCACAACCGAGCCATTCAGTCTAAATAAAAAAAAAATACCAGATTAAAATAACAAACCTCCATTCAAACTTCAAATATATTATATTTCTTCTTCATCATAAATCATGATATGGATATAAACATATAGATACCTAATTAGGCGCAGAAATTCAGTTGAATCCAACAACGAAATTATAAATAACTGAAAAACAAAACTCTTGAACACAAAAAAAAAGAATACTTATCTCAAAAGAGACTTATTCAAGAAAATGTAATTTAAGTCGGACGGAGATTTTCTATTAAATTTTATTAATTGATAGGCGCCCGACAACTGTACCATTTTCTTGAATAAATCGCTTTTGAAATAAGTATTATTTTTCACTTTTTTACATTTTGAAGTCGGTTCTATTTTTTTTTAAGTTTTTATTTCATACTTTTCAATGTTATTGGTATTTTTTTATATAATAGGTAACACTAAAAATACTTTTCTGAAAACTGCGTCAAAATCGGTTGGGCCAAAAGCGAGATAATCACGCAAAAACATACATACAGATCAAACAGAAAACCACTTTTTTTAAAGTCGGTTAAAAATGATGTCACCAATACCAATCAGTAAATAGAACTTACGCTTTTCAAATTGCGCATTCATACGATATCGTAAAACACGTTCCAAGTTCAAAGTGTTCAAGTTCTGTTTTGTTTTTTTTTTTCTTTAACAAAAGCAACAAGGTCAAGGATGTTACAGCGTACGGCCATTGTTTGAAGCCATATGACGATGTTAACATTAATTTTTACCAAGGTCACGCCAACCACAAGACTTTGTATACATTTGACAGGATAATTTGAACTCAAATGCAAGTAGGTATTACTGAGATTAAATTTGATTAATTATACGCCGGAAATAATATGTTTACTTCGAAATGCAAGTGAAGATTGCGGTCGTTGTTCATTAACATTTAAATCGAGTATAACTTGGAATTCGTTGTTACTACGGATGAAGTCGATTCTGAATATTTTTTTGGAAACCAGATGAGACAAGTCTGTCTTTGAACTAATATATATTTCATTATACTAATACAATATTACATTTACAGTGTTATATTGATAAATGTGTTATCCTTACCAGTATAATTAAGCTAAGACCTACCTTGAAATATTTTGGAACTAGGTATTGAGCTACTCTCGTTTTTAAATAAATATGTGTTGCCGACAAAGGAGGTTAAATACCTTTTTTACTTTTCATTGTATTCTTTCATAAAACATACGAGGGTCAAACTGAAAGTTCTTAGAACTGGCCACTTATAAACAATATAATAAAAAAATAATTCTAAAATTTGAAAATATAACTCTTTGCTAATATTACTGAGTATATATTTCATTCATTTGTCATTTGTTTTACGATTTGGCGGCAAATTGAAAATTGTCTGTGTCACGTCATCATGAATTTAACACGAGAAAATTTTCGTGCAATGATTTTTTATGACTTTCGATGTCATTTAAGTCAACAAGAAAGTTATGATAGACTGCGATTGGCCTTTCACGATGAAGCCCCATCTCGTGCGACTGTTTACAACTGGTTTAATGAGTTTAAACGTGGTCGCACTAATCTCACTGATGATTTACGTGAGGGACGGCCTTCTACGGCGACGACTGAAGATAACATCTGTGTTGTGCGGCGTATGATAGAGACTGACAAAAGAGTGACCTATCAATAGATTCGGACAAGCTTAGGCATCGGTATGAGTCAAGTGCACAAAATCCTCCATGAACATTTAGCGGTCAGGAAGCTTTGCGCCCGGTGGATACCTCATAATTTGACTGAGGCTCAAAAACTCCATCGTGTGGATTGGTGTCGTAAAATGATTGAAAGATTTAACGGAGGTGACTCAAATGCTGTGTTCGACATACTAACAGGTGACGAAAGCTGGATTTACTGTTATGATCCTAAAACCAAAAGACAATCTGCTCAGTGGGTGTTTCCTTTCGAGGAGTTGCCAACTAAAGTGAAGAGAGATCGAAGTGCGGGAAAAAAAATGGTGGCCTCGTTCTTTGGAAGGATAGGTCATTTTGCAACAATTGTGTTAGAGGATCAAAAAACAGTTTCTGCAGAATGGTACACTACCAATTGTTTGCCACTTGTCTTGGAAAAAGTTCGAGAGAAACGACCTCGCAGTAGGATCCTCCTTCACCACGACAACGCCTCGTCGCACACCGCCAAGCGAACGATCGACTATTTGGCGACATCAAACGTTGAATTACTGGGTCACCCGCCGTATAGCCCCGACCTCGCGCCTTGTGATTTTTATTTATTTCCAAAAATTAAAGAAAAACTTAAAAGAAAGCGGTTTATGAATGCTGAAGAAGCGGTGGCTGCGTATCGCGATGCCATTGAAGAGACCCCTAAGGACGAATGGGCAAAGTGCTTTTCCCAGTGGTTCCATCGCATGCAGCGGTGTATTGACGTGAATGGACAATATTTTGAAAAGATATAATAAAACTAATAACTGGCTAATGTAATCAGTTTTTGATTTTCTAAGAACTTTCAGTTTGACCCTCGTATTATTATATGGCTTTCTAAAGTCACTAAGCTAGACGTTATATTTTATTATGGAATTTTTCTAGCAATTTATTTCAGGTGATTTTCGCCAACAATATGTTTGTGCTAATTTGTTACTAGATTAAAATAACAAATTGTTTTATGAAAGAATACAATGAAAAGTAAAAAATTTGCATTCATAATGCTATACTTACTGAAAAATTATCTTAATGAAAAAGAAAAGTATAACATTGCAAAATTGATCAAATATAAAAGCTACATTATTTTAATTCTAAGAAATGCGGCCTGATATTATAGCACTTACGAGAGTTTAAAGCCAAATTTCAATTTAATGTTCCTTTTCATGTTATGGATATCAAATCGTTGGCTAAGAAAAAAATTATGTCGGACTAGTTTTCTCTTATAGAGTAGATATCAAATGAAACTTGAAATGGAGAAGGTCATGATGAAAAGCTCTTTACATTATAATTCCAATATGGTGAATACGGCCCGCCTTGTGAACAAAGATATAAAGTCAAGATGAACTTCAATACATAGTATAAAACAGTCGCTTTCTCTGTCCCTGTATCCCTCCCTATGTTTACTCAAATCTTTAAAGCTACACAACGGATTTTGATGCAGTTTGTTTTTCAAAGATAGGGTAATTCAAAAGGGAGGTTTTTATGTATAACTCGTGACCGCCAGCGACTTCGTCCGCATTTTCTATTATTTTCTCACTCCTAATAGTTGCAGCGTGATATTATATAGCCTAAAGCCTTCCTCGATAAATGGTCTATTCAACACAAAAATAATTTTACAATTCGAACCAGTAGTTCCTGAGATTAGCGCGTTCAAACAAACAAAGAAACAAACTCTTCAGCTTTATAATATAAGTATAGATAAACCGTAGTGTGCGAATGTACCAGTCTTAACGGCTCTTTTGGCTAGAGAGTTGCAGCCTCGTTAGGTGCGCCAACCGCTCGTCTCCCGTTTTCCCTTCACTGCTCTGCTCCTATTGATTGTAGCGTGATGAAAAGTTCAATAATAGAATTAAAAGGAATAATAATTTTGAAACATAATTAAAATATATTAATATGTAAAGAATAGACGGTAAGATAAATTATAGCAACGTAAAATAAAAAGAACAAGCTTCCATAGGGAAAATTGAAAGTGAATATATATATATACATATATATATATATATATATATATATATATATATATATATATATACATTTTTTTTAAACAAATTTTCATATTATTTTTATTGTTAAAATAATTAATAATTTAAATGTGAAACATGATATTCTTTGATATTTTGTGTGTTTCGAAAATGAAATCGTATTTTTCCACTGTATTTCATCGTGTTTGCGGAAAAATTATTTGTTCTTTCTCAGCGGAAGTTGAATGAGTATATATCTAGGCAAATAAATATCATTGGCATAACGTCGTTTTTTATTAATGCATTAAAAAAGAAAATATATAAGAAAAGAATATTACTTTTAAGGGTTAGATGCACCAACTTCCTTTAACAATAAGAAAAATATTAAAGCACCGACCGGTTAAGCAAATAATAATGCAGCATCATTTTTCAATGGTTAAATGACGTCATAACTTTAACTTTCTACAATCTATGTTAAAGACAGCGTGACAGATATTGTTAAATTTGACCTAAACCATAACTTTAATTGTAATTATGGTTGACTTTAAACATATAAAATTAATGTTAAAAATTGTCTCTTTTTCATATATTTTTTTTATTTACCAATACATGTAAGTGAGTTCCAAGATTCACTATCAAACGGGATTTTACAGCAACATTATGTATTTTTCGCTTACTTAAAAATATATATATTTTTAACAAACAATATTCATTTATATAAAAGACGAGTAGGAATGCACAATGCCCACGCTACTGGGGCCGGAACCGAACAGACTCAGGTGAATAGCTTTTCATTGAAAATGCTCACTTCATTAACGCAAGATTAAGGTACCATCAAATGTCACGACTAACAACAAAAGCTGAACGCATTGTGCTACGTTTAAAATGCAAAATACAGAGGCTATTCAGTCGCAGGTTTGTAATAACGCGCCCCATTCCTGAAACCGCTCACCCCCTAAGCGGGTAAGGAAGCACGTGTGCGTATCCCTGTCTCGCTCCAATACACAAGCGAGAAACTGTGCACTTCTCGCTCCCCCGCCAACGATGAGCGCGCATTGCAGGTGAAATGTGGACTTATCTTCAGTCGCTCCCTTGCCGTCGCGTGGGTGGGACGTGCTTACATGCTCTTCGTTTCCCGCGGAAACTTACGTACATTTCCCCTCAATTTTCCGGTTTATGTTATAAGATAAAACGTTCTATTGTTGAACTCCGAACGACGTAAATATTATGGTAATGTGTGCCGTTCATTGATTGTATCATCGCCGTGTGGACTGAAAGATAAAGTGATATATTTTATACTTGCAGTAACATAAGGGCTAGTGTACGGATTGTGTTCTGTTTTCCGGCCGATAAAAAAATCAAAGTAAGTTTTATCTTTTTCATTAATAAAAAGCTTCCAATATATCATCGGTGCTGCATTCGAAAGTTTTTACGCGATATCAATAGAATATTCATCAATGAACCCGAAAAGTTTCGTTCATATAATATTAACGCGCTCACACAAGTCGAAGGGTCGCATCTAGGCAAACGTAATAAGAATGTTAAAAACTTTTTCTTGACAAGTAAAATTATTGTGAAGTCCCCATTACAATATCTTCCCTTAGGGACACCTTTCTTACAATTCTCGTTTCCGAATATCGATGTTGTTTTCGCAATTTCCAATTTCTCTTTAAAATTTATCATTAAAATTGAAGTGTCGATTGTGTCGATTACAAAGCAAAATTCCTCCCGTTGTACTATTGGGAATCGCAAAAGCTCGTTTGTAAATGGTTTATAACAATGTCTCTTGATTTTATCGAATTCTGAAATATATATAACATTATCAAAATCAAATTTATAATACCAAAGTGCCCATTTGACTAAATTTATCTTCCGTGCAGTATAATCCGTGTAAAAATCTTAAAATTGTCTTTTGTATACTTAAGTGTTGAATAAATTTGTATACGAAGTGTGAATTATCTCACGCCAGCACTAATTCTAAACGTTAATTCTCAAACATTACATGACATTAAGAAACATTTGCCTAAGATCGGTATTCTGAACGCTTTAATTTGATTGATGCATCTATCATAATGAATTGAATGTTTAGATCTTGATGTGTAAACTAGCGTTATTACTTGCCCAATAGTTACATACGATCACACAATTAATTCGTACATTCGGCCGTTATGTAAGAGTTCGCCTTGAACTGATTTTCAACAAGATCAAGAGAACAGGTTTATGTTGCGATGCGCATTCAACTAAAATGTCGAATTTATACAAATAAATCATCAGATTTATTAAGGCAAAATACTGTTGTGTGTTAGGAATATTTTCTTTGATAAGTATATGTTGATTTTAAAGGTATAAGAGAAATTTGGAAACCTTTATTCAAAAACACCAGAACGATTAACCTAAATATTAAGCACACTTTGATAATGGAAAAATTACTTTCATTAATACGAAGACATCATATTATTAAGTGTAAACAGCTACGAACACTTGCGAAATTCAAACAACTATGCCATCGGTTTGTAAATCTATGGTAGGAGACCTTCTAACTACCGTGAAGATTCAGCAAGAAATTCAGTAAAGGCTACTTCTTTCTTTTTGATTTATTTCATAGAAAAGTCTTGTTTCGAATTGAAATTGGTAATGCTAACACCAATGTAGCTGATAATTTATCGTCAATAAAAGAAATAAATTAAAACAAAACGTTTGCATGCACTGATACTTTGACTGTTAAGTCGGTCTAGAAACGAGTCTATTTTAAACCCAACATCCGACTGAACCACGACAGATTGTTGGCGAACGACGAACTTTCCGTATCGTATTTTTAAATTGAAAATAAAAAAAAAGTCATTCTTCTCTCTCAAACCTTTTGTTTCATCATACCGTTCGCGTTCTTAAAACAACAAAAAATATTATCTAAATGCTTCCATCGTTGCCAAGTGATAGTAATTCGGTAGTCTCGTGCTAAATTTATTGTCAACTTTATGTCTGTCTCAGTGGTCTCAGCTGTTACCATCACATTGTCTCAGTAAATCCTTGACATCGCGATGTTGGAATCATTTCGTTTTAATTAATTTCCAAACGGCACAAAAAGAAATAGAGCGTGTGTGTGTGTGTATGTGCGTGTGTGTGAGCGTCCGGTGATTGAATAACATCTAAAAGTCTACTTCGACACTTAAACAGACGCACTAGAATATGCATCAAAATTTTCTTAATCAAAATCAAGATCATAGTGCAATCTCATCTTGAATTGAATTCTAAAAAAGAAAAAAAAATTGTTAAGTCGGAATAACAATTTTGTTATTAATTTTTCTTTTACCCTGACAATGTATAGACACATTAATATTCATTTAAATTGATAAGATAAATACGAGCGCACCGATATATTACTACACAAAATTCACTAGCTTAAAACATAACTAAAAAAAAAATTTCTCAAAAAATAGTTTTACATCATCGTATTTTTATCGGTTATAAAATAAAATTTTAACCCTTATTATTATGGCCTCTCGATATCCATTCAGAATTCTGAAAGAATCCTAAATAATCTTTAGTATCCATATCCAATAACAAATTAATGAAACTGAATAAAATAATAATCTCGTTAAATCAAATATAGAACGCATCTGGAGTTCACTCAAATCTTTATTCCAATACCCACATTACACATCTGCGTTACTGTAATTACGATACCGTGAATCTGGATATAAAAATTAATATTCACCGAAGAATATTTGTATATTTCCATAGCGCATTTTACAACTTCAAAATGTTTATGCTCTTTATTATGGGAATATTTAATGAGTATCACACAAATTTGATCTTGAATTATCATCATCAGCGTACTGGTAACCCCTTTATTTAGAAATAAATCTTTCTGTAGGAGTAAATATAAGCATTATATACCCAATAACTATTATTAACAAATAATATAACTTGTCCTATCAAAAACAAACTATAAATGCAAATTCTACACGTTCATGACCATATGTTTGGAACACAAGCAAGCTCATTCCTTGTAAATTACTAGTATTAAGCGTAACCATTTCTAACATATTCTTCGATGGGACTTAAAATATTTTATCCTTCCCCATAAAATACTTGAATGGACGTTTCCGTCCGGTAATTGGTGTTGTGGTCACATACCGTGTGTCAACGTAATTGTTACCTTAGGTCGGGTTTGCATCTTTGCGCTGGACTGCAATAAATTTTCGTTGTATGCGTTTGCGCGTTCTTTGTATTTGCGCAACTCCTTCATTAATTATCGCTTTTTATGCGGGTCAGTAATTGGCTACGGGCATTATCAGCGTCGCATTTGAAATTGATATATTCCACCATCCATTAAATGAAATTCCCAACACGAAAATCGAATGAGCTATCATGGTACTGAGAATTTTAGGCATCGTAATTAAAGTTAACAAAATGTCGGTTATTAACAAAAATTAATTCAGCGCAGAAAATTCTAAAAGCTACCAAAGATTTAATAAGATACAATAGCGACCAGTTACTTTGTTAATAAGAACAACAGGATTACTTTACAAGAATCTAAGAACAGAGATAAAGAATTCCCTTGGGCAGAAGCACACAAATTATTTTTTAAAACAAAACCGCAACACCTTAAAAGGGCATGATCAGCTCATCTAAAAGTTTAAATTAAAAAAAGGGTCCTTGTACATATACGTTCGTTTACAATGCTTGAGCTGAGAAAAGAAGACAAAACAAACAGAGTCACGGTTCATCGATATCGCGTGTAATAAACATGGGTAATTAATCACATCTCTTTATTTGTTCTTTCCAAGATATAGGGCCGTGAGCCCCAAATTGTAAGCCCTCGGCTTTTGATTTTATTACGTGTTCCATCATAAAGGGAAATTTGTAATATTTTGAATCTCTAATATTTAATAACAAAATTGGACACTCGGATGGTGCGTCAGGGAGATAAATTGCTTTTATAATAATACAACCACTAATTAAAAATTGAATTTGTTAGCTTCCGAAATTCTAAATGATAGTTTGAACCAGATAATTTATTTCAATAATTGTTACTACAGTTTTGTGGGTCAATGTGGGTTTACTGTTTAAATACTATACCTATAAAATTTTCAATAACGTTGCAGTGAATTCAGGCTCTGTAATGCATGCACATTCCAATAGAGCTTCAATTCCGATAGAATGTTTGAATGAAAATATTATTCATGTATTCGCTTATTCCACAACATTTGATATATGGAATGCAAAAATATTTATTATATGTATCAAACTTTCATTTTATATTTATTTTAACTTTGATTAACATCGCTTATTAATGATATGATATTATTGAATGGCTTCACATTCAAGTCTAAATTTTTAACATATGAAAGAGATTTTACACTTTGTTCATTATCGATCTGTTATTACAAATGGAACATTGATAAATTTTTTCTATGGAACTAAAGTGAGTCAATTTGGAATAATCCAAACGAGTATAACAGATTTGTCGTTATAATAACCTACCTTGAAATTATCCATGATTAAAAAAGTATCTACTTTGTAAATGACAATGTATGCCTCAGAGGCATGTTTTAAATCGTCCGTGACTAAGCTCGTCTTCTATAAATAATTACCCAACGTTCACTTGCTATGTTATAACATAAATCGTCAATACTTGTTTGCCGTATACTCTATATGCATTTTAATATCGCCAGCTTAATACCACTTTACTTTGATTCAGGTTCAATTTTTCTAATGAATCGAAATGTGTAAGCTAAACATTTCTGGTGTGGTTATTATAAGTTGTGTTTATATATTTAAATAGTAACTTTATGATCAAATTCCGTTTTTATGACTGGGAGATTTGTTTATCCATTATTTTAATTAATCTAAATGTGGATATTTTAACATCGACCTCTTCTAAACTTTAACCAAAAATGAGCTGGCGCTAAATTTGAAAATATCCAAAGCTGTGATTTGGACTGATTTGAAAATGATTTGGAGTTCTCTTAAGCATCAGATATTGGAGTAACCAGTTTCAATCAAAACTGTCAAACGGTACTCCTATTAAATACCCGGATACAGCGAACATTTGCTTTTGGCAAATCCGTCCAATCCGTTGCGCATCAAGCGTTTATTATTATTAACATTTAAGCGTCTTCTAAGCATAGCATGAAATTGATGCTTACATAAAACACGTACAAGTAAATTTCAACTCATATTCGACGTAGATTTAAATAAAACAAATATTTTGTTTTAAAGAACTAGACAAGATTTGTCTAGTTCCTCACTAATATTGATTAAATATGCTACAAATATTAATTTTACTAATTTGTTACTCTTTCTATTTAAACAAAAATTGTACAAATAGCTATGACCGTTGATATTAGCATGCGACAAAACTATTAGTCAAATTGTACATTTGAACAAAGTCAGATTCAAGGAAACTTTAAATTTAGTTCTTGTCCCATTTCCTATAGACGTTTCCGATCGTATTTCATTCTGGCGCTTCCATGTAACAGTGAAATCCGAAACGAACATCCGTCAAATATCAATTATATGTCTAGAACTTATAATATAGTCCTCCCTTGAACTAATGTATGGTAAGTAACTGGAGTTTTTTGGTATATATTTGCATGTATATGTCATTGTTAAAAAAATTTGCATAGAGAAAACAGTTTTTATGGATAATTTGACTTAAATAGTACATCAACTTCCATAACACCGAGTGCCTAAAATAGCAGATCTTCAGCTGACAGCAGGTCCGTCGTCTAAGTGACAGCAACATAAACCTCAGACCATTAGTCAATGTGACGCATTCAAAGAAAGACGTCATTTTAAGGACAAAATTAAAGTATTTCGAATCGCAAGATTTCTTAAAGTTCTCTTTCAAATTAAATGTCATTTCGAAATGTGCCTCGTTATCTGATGCACTCTTGTTTGATGTTACTGACAATTAAGGTTAGTTTACACAACAAATTTACAGGGGTCAAAAATGGCCCAAATGACATCCAAAACATGATGGTACGTCCGTGCCCTCAGATTTAGCTTAACTAACAATGCAGCTTGCGTATTTACGTACTACTGGTTTTATTGTGCTATCTAGTTTGAAATATTTTTTTATCCCTTCGTCATGTTCTTCTGTTCTTTTATGTTTATTTTTCTACTATTTACTTTTTTTTATTTTTGTAAAACCGTTTCTTATACTCGATGCACATAATAAAATTGTATGTTACATTACTGACATACATAAAACAGCCATGGAAACAACAAATCTATTTTTTCAATCAGTTCTACAAATTTTTGGCACTGCTCCGAAGTCGGCGACCACGTGATTGATCAATGAACAGAAATCAATCCGTAAATATCTTTGAACATGACCAGTAGACGGATTATTGTACTACTTGTGGAATTACCGGTTTATATGATAGAGAAATCTTTGATCAAATTATGTCTTATGTTGCTTTACTTATTTTAGAAACAAATTTTAACGAAACAAAAAATATATCAAAGTTGACTCAGCGACATAAAGTAAAATTCAAAATTAATTTTATTCAGTCTAGATATTCTAAGGGGGCAACGAGCACATATGAACTGAAAGCTATGCCTTTCCTGAAACCTTGTAATGAGAAGAATCGGCAAGAAATTCATTATAATTATTATAAAAAATATATTTGGAACGTCAGCCTCAACCCTTTTACATCCCCATTGAAGGGCTCAGGTTTTTGTTATGGATGGTTAAGGAGGATGAGCCGTGACTCTCCACGCTGTCCCAATACAAAAAATGCGAATGCAGCCAACAAAGGGACCAACGGCTAACGTGCCTTCCGAAGCACGGAGTAGTTCAAGATAATAACTTTTTGGTCACCCATTCCCTGACCGACCTTTGCGAAAGTTGCTTAATAACAACGGTTGCGGGCCGTAGCGCTTACTCACTATGCCAAAGAGCTACTCACATTCACATTTGTATAGTAAAAAAGTACATTACTTTTTTAATTGTTAATAAAATTTGAATAAAAAAACAACACTTATACAAAGAGCGTTTGTGTATAGATAAACAATAAAACTGGCTCCTTTGATGTTCTCTATTTGAGTTGTTTATGGCACTTGAATTATTTTCAAACAGTTTTGATTAGAATGAAACGTTTCTGTACATGTTGATAATTGTAGGATTTAGATTATGGTACTGCTATATATTTGTTAACAGATTATTCATTATTATCAATCCATTAATGTCCCTATTTCTGAGGCATAGGCCTTCCTTATGGATGGAATCGAATAGAATGAGGGAATGAGCCATCACCAACAGTATATTCAGTCCTTGCTAAAATTGCTTAGTTTCTGTATCGCAAACACAAAAATTATTAGGCTAAATAAACAGTATTAAGTTCTATGGAATGTATATATTTTTGTAATAAAAATGGCATGATCGGTGTGTAAACGACTAAGATTTTCGTACTTATTACGTGAGTATTTAGAATTATAATCGATATTTGATTCGGTCTATCGGTGAAGTCGTAAAATTAATATTTGTGCAGATAAACCTTAATCTTTATAATAAACGCAATAAAGATTACGTTGTAATGTCATATTATCGAATGATATTTTGGTCGTCATTTCTAAAGGCGTGTGATTTAGAGCTTCCGTGGTTACTCTTGGCGTTAATGTTTCAATTGTTATATTAAACTGGCGCCAAATTAAGTAGTGTAGAGTCTATGTGGAGGAAATACGACAGTGATTTGATGGTTTTATTACTGAGGAGTCACAATTAGAGGAGAAGAGAAGAGAGGAAGTGGGAACCACTTGCTTCACTTCAACCGACTCTATAGTGGGACTTCCGAAATTCTACTAATACCTAGTAGGTTTCTAGTGAATAGGACCTCAGTAAAGACCTTAGTCATTCACATTCAGTCGCATTAAAACTCATATTATATAGACTATTTCTTAAAATCAAATAATACCGCGATGCATAGTGTACAGCGCCATCTAGTTTGCAGATTTTGAAACGGTCGGGTATCGATGATAATGATTACAGTGTGTGTTTTATTTAAGTGCGTAGTTGGCGATGAGAGTCACAGTGACTGGTCTACGAATTCCCGGGTCACATCCCAAGTGAGGGTACACTGACAAGTTTTTACTGGGTAGGTGTTTATAAAATAATTTCTAAAATCGATTTAGTAGTTTTGCATTTATTTTGTATGTAATAAACAAAATAATCAATTTTTCTCTCTATCTCATAGTAGTACAGAGTTTGCACAAGATTTTCGTTCTTCAGGATTTATTAGAGCTTGCTTCGTCTGCGCAGATCAAACTTTTTTTGTAAATACAGTAGAAGTGCACTATATGCCTAGTCTTTTCATACTAGAAACTGCCCTGAAGAGCGAGTCAAAGTGTAGTTGACCTACCTAACAAAAATTGTTGTAGATTACCCTCGCCTAGGGTACTAGATCCAACTCCAAGACCTCTAGTGACTCGAACCTTAACCGCAAGCTTTATAAAACGTATCTACGCCATATTTTACCAAACATGTTATCATTGTCGTCATCAAAGTGGTTTAGAAGTATTTTTCTTGCCTATTTTTTTTATAATTATAAAATCCACTTATGCTATATCGGCGTTGATGAATTTTTTGATTAATCATTATTAAACATTGTGTTGTATTTTAAGATACTTTAATATTATTCCTTGAAGGGAATTGTTGTATTTCGACCAGAAATTGAAGTACGCGCCTTTAATTACTTTTTGATTGCAGTGAAAATTACGAAGCTCAAACCAAAACGTATTAACGACTTAGGATAATGGTTAAGCGTATTTAAAAATCGAATATCTGTAAACATTTTTTGTTACGCATTAGTTTTGGTTAGTTGAACTATTATCGCCATGACAGTGTGTTTTGATGCACTTACGTTGGTTTGTAGACAACGGTCAAATATTTATTGAAAAAAAATATCGAACTGTATTTTCAGTGTTGGTTTTAAACGCTTTTTCACCATTGTTTGCAATTCTATAAACGAGTCCTAAACTACAGATTTAATACGTAATTCTTAAGAACCAAAATAGTCAATATTTGCTTGTGATTTACCTACTATTGTTATGTTAATTTTATTTTTTATGCAATAAAGAGTACGTATATTTTTAGACAAGGTACCCACCCGTTTCTATATGTGACCTAAGTGAGATTGACATAGGTTACTGGCAGGTCACTCGTTAATTATATAGCGGGCCGTGGTTTGTGCATCCCTGATCTTCACAGTATTAGAATTTATTACATTATTGTAACATAACTTCTATTGCTTCAATCTTAAAGTTGAATACCGCAAATCACGAAATTCTACATTGTGTGGTTTAAACCCAAACTTCAAACTTTAGGGGTCACGAAAATATATAGAATGATGAGTATTTTATACTAAACTAACAAGCCATATCGAATGTATCCAGTTGAACAGTTGTCGATGTTAAGTATTTCTACATCTTATGTACACCCGAGGGCATGTCAAGTTATTACAATTTGTCAAATTTCCGCACATGATTTTGTACTCTACTTTCCAATTAGTAAGGTTTGAAATCGAGTGGTGAAATTAAACTGAAGTAAATTAATAGAACCCTGGTCTTGGCCAGAGCCTCTTCATACCTTTTGTGATATAATTACTATATAAAGCTATGCAAAATAGTACAGCTTAAAATTTAACTGTCAACTATTAAACACGTATACTTATATTAAAATAAGTTCAAAAACTAAAACCCGACTACAGTTTAATCACGCTCTAAAAAGTTTGAAACAAGAAATTTATTTTATAGAGATATAGAGCTTGGTGGCGTAGAAGTAGCTCGGTTGCGTAAAGGAAAAGCGCCGCGTCACGCGATCGTTGTTGTTAAGCAACTTTCGCAAGGGTCACGGGATAGGTGACCAAAAAATTAGTATCTCGAGCTACTTCGTGCTTCGGAAGGCACGTTAAGCCATCGGTCCCGGCTGCATTTGCAGTCGTTAATACCCTCCAATCCGCATCGGCCCAGCGTGGAGGGTCATGGCCCATCCTTCTTAACCATCCTTCAGTTAATTATTTCCATTAGGCATAAAAAGTGCAACTACTGGGCACAGACCTTCAATATGGCTGATTACTTATGAAGAACAGTCCATTGTCCACCTTCGGGCCCAGTTCGGGTCGGTAGTGCTGAGTGTCAAGACAAAAGACTGTGATTTTTAATAATCACCCCGTAAACCATTGCTCTTATATTAAAAAAAATTCATTTCAGCCCTTAGCTACAATAAGCCAATCACATATTTTTCAATTTCCCCTATAATTACATTTTTGGTTACCCATCCTATGACGGTTATCTAATCTGTATATGCAACGCAAACTGAACACTAAACAACGAGCTCTTCAATATAAATAGAGGTTTCATATTTTGCATTACAGTTTACTGTTTATGTGAGGTTTTTTCTTTTTTTTCTAATAATCTGGCTTTAGTGATTTTATTATACTGCCTCCTAATAGTTACTTAATGAAACTTATAGCCTACTAAACTTAAATACACGTCTTAATTATACTGCGGAGCTGTTAACAATGTAATAACAACTAACAGGACATTGTCCTCTATCGTATTACAGCATATAATTCGAATTAATTGGACGCTGAAGAAAATTATCATTTGTACGACTCTGATCGTTTCGCCCACAGTAATCTGTTTTGGACTCTCAATGAAGTACTTACGATTCAAAATGCTGTAATAAATTATGCATAACGCGAATGAGGAATGGAATATTTAGATGTCTGATATGTAATAATGTTATCCTTAAGGGATTGGTGAGGTTTTAAGCATATAATATTTTTAATAGCTCTTTTCCGGTAGCTTCGATTGCTTAAATTATATCTCACCGGAGTATAATGTAATTTCCCGTAGGTATAAAAAAATTAAGTCCAGTACGTATATACTGCTATTGTTAGCGTAATTATGGAAAGTCAATAGCACTTCAACTACACCCCTTTATGACACAGTTCTTGTTACTGGATCACTGAATAATAAATTTTGATTATTCAGTGATCTAGTCTTATTTTGAAGATTTGTGAACAAAAAATTGCAATAATAATATTGGACTTCAGTTCGATAGTACAATGGTAAATTGCAAGTAGACCCCGTTGAGATAATTAAGGAAATAGCAGAACAGTGACCTATTCTACTATTTCCTAAGACACAGTAGTTTAAGACCGTATTCGAAGACACTCCGTTCTGTCTTCTTGTTGATTTCATCAGCTGCATGGATAAGCGTGCGTGCTCATTAATAGTGGGGAGGGAATTATGCCCAAAAATGACGCTATTGGCCATTGCATGCACGCTAGACATGGGTGGTATTTTACAAATGCAAGCAAATATCGCCTAAGACGAGGTAGGCAGAAATTATGTGACTGTATCTAGTATTATATTCGTAATCAGCACAATCGATCAAGTACATAGCTCGGTCCCGTAGTGGATAAGTTCCGCGGCCTGCGAACGTTGTTGTTAAGCAACATTCGCAAGGATCGGTAAATTATTATCTCGGGCTACTTCGTACTTCGGAAGATGCAAGGCACGTTAAGCCGTTGGTCCCGGCTGCATTTGCAGTCGTTAATACCCTCCAATCCGCATAAAGCCAGGGTAGAGGGTCAAGCCAAAAAAGTTCAAAAAAGTTTTCTTCCCGCTCAACCGAAAAAAATTAAGCCAACGAATTCGAATATCAGCTGCATGACCTTTTAAAAGTTGAAAGAAGAGCGACAAAAAGAGCACGCAAGGAAGCGGCACGCTGCATTATGTAAAAAGGTTCACCAACAATAACGCACACCAGTGGCATCAACGTCACTGCGCCAGTGACCCAAATAGTGGGGGACAATGTCGACAAATGGCCCCGCCTGAGAACTACGACCCGATGGAGGAGGAGGGTGGAAAAATAAGTCATTTTGTTTGCAGACGCGTGAAATTCGTTAACGCGAAAGATCTTATCTTGCATTTTTAATCGGCTTCAACATCGAAACAATAAGTTACGTATGGTTTAATTTCACCTTAACATATCATTTAATAGATTGGGGAAAATTTTCTTCGCATTTTATATAAAAATTCAAAAAAAAATTTAAATAAGTTTTTTTCCATTTAACTAAAGTATTTTGGTACAATTTTGTTCGGTAACTTTTTGCCATCTAGAAGGTAGAGATTTTGGGGCTTCTGATCAAAAAACCTCGAAAAGTGATTTTAGCCACTTTCACGTGATGTTAACCTGTACAAATCTGAAGGTGGAAGACCAGGACTATACGGTGGATGCATTAACACCTCCCAGCCAAACGTCTAGCTTTATCACGATAAAAAACCAAACCCCTTCAATTGATTAATTCTGGCTGCTTTGTCTTAACTTCTTACTTTAAGCTCATCAGGTGTTTGTAGTGGTGTTCAAAATGGATGGTCATGGTAACAGCTTATAATGAATAATACTGTTGCCGACGACGATGACAATAAAACTTTTTCATAGTTTTTGTATACTTTATTTTTATTTTGTTTTATTAAGTCATGATATAGAAAAAAATAACGAAACCCACGGCTTTTTATTTTGGAATTATAATCAAATACCTTTGCAATCCCACCATATACACAGCATCACTTTCGCCACAGTCTGTGAAGCCTAACTGACCTCTAACCACGACCTTTTTCGCACGTTCTTGTCATACGTGATCCACTTTTCATCACCAATTATCAGTTTCTACAAAAATGGTCCGGTTTCAGTATGCCGTAATAAAGAATCACAATTCATTAGGTTTCTTTCATTGAACTCGTGAGGTACCCAAATGTCCAACATTTTGTGAACTCAGCTTTTTTAAAATGCGCCGTAACTGTTTTGTGGCTAATCCCCAGTTCTTTTTAACGTTCAGCTACGTTGTAACTACTGATATGCCGATCTTGCTCCACTTTTTCAAAAATGGCATCCATTTTATCCGTAACAGGGCGACCGGAGCGACGTGCATATTTGACATAAAAAAAATCCGGACTGAAAACGCTTAAGCCAAATTTGTGTTTCTCTCACAGAAATTGCACTAGGTCCATAAACGTCACAATTTTTTTCGCGGCTTGTGTTGCATTTTTCGTTTAAAATTTTATAATAAAATTTTAAAATGTATCGAATTTTTCACATTCACAATTCACTCATTTTGACAGTAAGAAGAAAAATAAAAATCACAGTATTCCCTAGTTTGAAATCGGAGTTATCTTCTTTAAAATTGAAACTTTCAATGATACTGAAACCAGCCAAGTGCTAATGGTAAAGCCAGAAATATTTTTGTTTTGGTAATAAGGTTCACTTTATGGGAAGGTTTGAATTACAGAGACGTGTGTTTGATAGTATTTTTATTGATCGACTGACTTTTAAATTCATTTAACTTGAACTATAAGAAGCGGCGAGCGAGTAGATATAGTAGGAACAGGTTACTCTGATATTGTTTTTTTAACACAACATACCGCCCACCAAAGAACTCTTAGTTCTTTTAAAAACAAATCATTACCAAGCTATACTCAATAAACATGCATAAAGTTACAATTAATGTATAATAGCTTACAGTTACTCTGAATTTAAAGGTAAAGCACATAATTTAGTTACAGTCCTTTTGGTAATAGAACTTCCACTTTTTACACTATACACTCTCGTGTGACCGTCAGCACCTGGATGTTTGTCTGTTATGCGACCCAACGCCCACTTGCCAGGTGGCAAATTTTCTGTTTTTATAAGAACAATATCGCCAATATTGAATTCCTCCTCACGCTTACACCATTTTGGACGTTGCTGAAGTCGTGACAAATATTCATCTTGCCAACGTCGCCAAAAATCACCGAGAAGCTTTTGGGTATGTTGCCAGCGTGACAAAGTATGTATCTTTATATCTTTCAAGTCTTGATGGGGAACAACAATTGGAGCCTCTCCGATCAAGAAATGACCAGGAGTAAGTATATTCAAATTGTCAAGATCATCATCTACAGGGCACAAAGGTCGAGAATTTAAGCAGGCCTCTATTTGACAAAGCACCGTTGTCATTTCTTCGAAGGTCAGGTGAGATGTCAGTACTCTTTTGAGATGATATTTTATTGATTTGACACCTGCCTCCCATAATCCTCCGAAGTTTGGACTATATGCGGGTATAAAATGCCACTGGGTTCCTTCATCGACCGCTAATGTTGTTATTAATTTGCCGGTAAACTCAAATTTCGCTTCATTCCAGGCATCGCGAAGTTCTTTCGCAGCACCAACGAAGTTACGACCCTGGTCGCTCCACAAATGGCTACACTTTCCTCTTCGAGCAACAAATCGTCTAAAAGCTCCGATAAAGGCTTCTGTAGTGAGATCACCCACAAGTTCTATATGTATTGCCTTGGTGGATAAGCAAATGAAGATTGCTATGTAAGTTTTTACAGTTCTGTTTCCTCGACCCTTAGACGTCAACACATGAAAAGGACCTGCGAAGTCGACACCACTGTGTAGGAAAGCTCTTGATGGAGTAACTCTTTCTTTGGGTAAGTCTCCCATTAATTGTACTTTGCTAGTAGCCTTTAGTTTTGCACATATGAAACATTGTCGAATGTACTTCTTTACTGATAATTTGGCCTTTAAAATCCAATATTTGGTTCGTAGAAAGCAAAGAGTTTGTTGTACTCCACCATGAAGTGTTTTTGTATGAGCATTTTGAATAATTAGTTTTGTAAGTGAATTTTTGTAACCCAAAATGATTGGATTCTTTCTGTCATATGATAACTGAGTATGTCTAAGACGACCGCCCACCCTAAGAATTTGCTTCTCATCAATATAAGGGTTGAGTGATTTTAGTTTGCTATTCATTTTAACTTCCTTTTTTAATTTTAACCATTTTATGTCATCTTTGAATTCAAATTCTTGTGCCTTTCTTATACAAACATTTAATGATTCATCTAATTCTTCAGTTGTTAGCTCTTTTCTATCATGTTTGTAATTTAATTTTAATTTTAAAAATCTTTTGCAGTATGTAACAACCTTAATTAATTCTGTCAAGTCATTGAAATCGTCGAATTTTGATAATAATGTTTTTTCCAGGTCTACAGCTTCATCAACGTGAAGGTAAGTATTTGTTTTCATAGGTTTCATTTCCAAATCTGTTTCTGTTACTATATGTCTACTAATATTGATTTTCTTTTCAGATAACCAGCGGGGACCGTTCCACCACAAGTCACAATTCTTCAATTCTGCAAGTAGCATACCTCGTGAGCCGATATCAGCGGGATTTTCATGTGATTGTACATGATGCCAGCATTTGTTATTAATATTTTCCAATATTTCAACAACGCGGTTCGCCACGAAGGGTTTCCATCTATTCGGTTCCCCACAAAGCCAAGCAATAACAATAGATGAGTCGGTCCAAGCGAACATCTGAGACATTGATATCCTCATTGCTTGACCTACTTGTGTCATAAGCTTGGCTAACAACAAAGCACCACACAACTCCAAGCGTGGCAACGATATTATTTTCAAAGGTGCCACTCTAGTTTTGGCAGCAACAAGTTTCGATTCAATAGTACCATCTCTTCTTTCGATCCTTATGTATACCACTGCCGCATATGCACGCATGGAGGCATCACTAAACCCATGAAGTTGTATATTTTCACCTTCATTATAATGCATGCCAAGCCATCGTTCAATTTCTATTTCTTTAATATTATTTAAATCTGATCTTATTTGCCTCCATTCCCTTTCTAATGTCTCACTTATACATTCATCCCAATTAACTCTTTCGAGCCACAACTTTTGCATCAAAATTTTTGCCATAACCATACTCGGGGCTACCCATCCGAGCGGGTCAAATAATTTTTGTAATTCTGATAATATTTCACGTTTGGTAACAGGTTTAGTTATTGGTAGTAGATTAAAACTATATTGAAATTTATCAGTGCTGAGATTCCATGTAACACCCAAAGCCTTAATAATTCCATTGAGATTTAAATCAATATTAGCTCTCGTAGATCTTTCTTTTTCATCAATGGACTTCATAAATTCAATGCTATTGGACGACCACTTGGTGAGTTTAAACCCACCTTTTTGTAGTAAAGTTTTGATATCGTGCGCCAGTGCTCTAGCCTCAGTGACACAATCTGCACCAGAGAGCAAGTCATCCATGAAAAAATCTTGCTTTATCCTGTTAGATGCAAGGTTGTTTGCTGATCCTTCATCCGATGCAAGTTGCAAAAGTGTCCTTACCGCTAAATATGGAGCGGGAGCTGTGCCGAACGTTACCCTAAGCAGCCGATATTCAGTTAAATCTTCTGTTTCATTTGATCTCCAAACTATTCTTTGGTAGTCTGCGTCATTTTCTGTGACTAATATTTGACGATACATTTTAGTTATATCAGCTATAAAGCATATTTTTCTAGAGCGCCATCTCATAAGTATGTTACGTAAATCTTCTTGTAATTGTGGACCTACTAGCAATTCATCGTTCAACGAAATATTGTTTGAACCTTTCTGTGATGCATCAAAAACTACGCGTGTTTGTGAAGTTTCCTTATCAGTGCGTACAACTGCGTGGTGAGGTAAGTAGACTGTATTCTCCTTTTGTATTTCTTTTTCTGGTATTTTCTCCATATGTCCTTCTTTTATGTATTCATGTATGACCCTTGTGTATTCAGTTTTCAGTTCAGGTGCTTTTTTAAATCTTCGTTCTAGTTGTTTAAATCTCTGTATTGCTATCTCTTTTGTGTTTCCCTTAGGTGACTGTGGACATTCTGTTCTAAATGGTAATTTGACAACATATCTTCCTTCTTTATTTCTAGTTGTCGTATTTTCGTATATATTTTCACAAATCTGTTCTTCTTTAGTTAAGCTTCTCTTCTTGTCATGGTCTATTTCCCACAGTGATTTTAATATTTCGTCGAAATCAATTTGGTGATGTAACACCACATAAGTATGTTGTTGCGGCTTCACAGAAACTTCGCCAAAGACAATCCAACCCAAATGTGTTTTTTGGGCGCTAGGAGAGCCAGGGGGTCCTTTTATAAGGTTTTCTTGAACAATCTTGGCATACTCATTTACTCCTAATAGTACATCAATAGGGCCTGGAGTGTAGAAGGAAGGATCTGCTAACGTCAAGTCTTTAAGGTGTGGCCACGATTGTACAGGAATCACCTTTGATGGTATTGTTGTAGTAAGTTGTTTCGACATTATATATGCCTTAATAGTTAATCTAAAGGTAGGATCCGATTTTGAATTAATATTTAATTGTACTTCGTGCTTGATTTCAGATCTCGTGGCCCCTACACCGACGACGCAACCCCTCACTGGATACCGCTTGAGCTTCAACATTTGAGCTGCTTTTTGACTAATAAACGTTGCTTGAGAACCTGGATCTATTAGTGCGCGTAGAGGAATGGTATAGTTTTCATAATTCGATGCTTCCACTACTGCGGTTGCTAATAGTGCTACTTTCTGTCCGGTACTATGGTTTGACGCTATCATTGTGTGTACCTGTACTTCTTCCTCTTTTTCTACTACATGTGTTGAAACCTGCGGTGATGGTGAACTCGATGATGCCGTCGGTTCCACGAACTTATTGGTATGTAGTAGAGAATGATGGCGTTTATTACATATTCTACATGACATATTCAATTTACATTTGAATGCTGAATGTCCAGTAGCCAGACAGTTAAAACATAGTTGATTGACTTTAACATAATTGCTTCGCTCACTTGGTTGTAATTTTATGAACTGCTTGCAGTGACATAATGTGTGGTTATCCTTACATAGAACACAACATCTCGATGAGGTTGCAGTGGCAACATGATATGAACGTTCCTTGACTGACTTAATTTCTTTAGTACTTGTTGTAATTAGTTCCAAAGTGCGAAATTTCGTTTCTAAAAACGTTTTAAATTCGGTATATGTTGGTAATGCTTCATATTCTTTTTTATATGCGTATTCTTCCCAACCTTTATGTGTCTCTGGATCCAACTTCTGTACTAGAAGATATATAATTATTGAATCCCAAGAGGCGATGGAAATATCTAAATTTTTCAAATTATTTAAGCACTCTGAAGTAGTATCTAATAGTCCTTTTAACTGAATCGCTGATTGTGACGTCATTTTTCTTTGATTAAACAATCTTTTCATAGTACTGTTTAAAATTAAGCGCCTGTTGCCATACCTTGAATTCAAGACCTCCCATGCTTGTGTGTAGTTATCTGATGTGACTCGAATATGTCTTAACAGTGTTTCGGCCTCAGATGTGACACTCGTCTTTAGATAATGAAGTTTTTGTACCGCAGTCAATGATGAATTATCGTGCACAAGTGACTTAAATAAATCTTTAAATGTAGGCCACTCTTCGTAATTGCCGTTGAATGTAGGTAAATGTATTCTAGGTAAATGCACTATATTTCCATGCGAGTATGTAGAATCACTACTCGTATTTGCCGATTTTGACTCCATACTATACATTTCCTTGAGTGACTCAAGCATATCTCGCAGATCCCCTTGTAATACATTATATAAATCTTCATATATAAAGAATTCTTCATTTAAAAAATATGGCAATGTACCTTTTAATTCCTTTGGCGTAATTTTTACCAGTTCTTGATGTGCACTTTTAAAGTTTATCCAATACTCATCTATGATTTTTATTCGTGCTTCTATATAACCTTTAGTTAAACGGGCTTTCGGACATTTTTTTAAGTTAATCTGCGTTTTTTGTAATAATTTTGCAGTATCTTCTAATACAAAAAGAAGTTGTTGTTGTTGTTCAGTAGTACACATTATTGCGATAAATATTTCTATTCAATTTCTTTGAATGCGGCGACCTTGGTGTCCTATTGTTCTCGAGCCGGTCGGTGCAAGCGCAGGTAAACAAGTCGATGGTTCGATGCAATATCCGGCGATGATTACGACCATATGTTTTGGTAATAAGGTTCACTTTATGGGAAGGTTTGAATTACAGAGACGTGTGTTTGATAGTATTTTTATTGATCGACTGACTTTTAAATTCATTTAACTTGAACTATAAGAAGCGGCGAGCGAGTAGATATAGTAGGAACAGGTTACTCTGATATTGTTTTTTTAACACAACAATTTTATTACAAATTTACGTATACCATATGGGAAAAAACTTTTTCCTTAACCTAATATTTGCATTAAGTTACATTCAGTTTAATAAAATTATTATTTAAATTATTATTAAAATTATTATTGGGAAAAGTTACAGTTGGTTTCATTTACTTAAATTTTAGTTAGTTTTATTTAGTTTCATTACATTCGAACTTCAGATGTTTACGTATTGATTCATATTACACGGGGATCAGGTTGTACTTATTTTTAAATCTGGTACTACTGCAGTCTTGTTATTAGCATTCTCAATGGCGGTAGTACAAATTGTTACAAACTAACGAGCATTTTGAGGGTTCCGTACCCAAAGGGTAAAACGGGAACCCTATTACTAAGACTTCTCTGTCTATCTGGCTATCCGTTTGTCACCAGGCTATATAGGCATAGCTCATGAACCCTGAAAGTTGGACAATTGAAATTTTCACAGATGATGTATTTCTTAGCAACAACGTCACTTTAAATTGATTTTTTTAACTATTTTAAATATTTTGGAAACAGAACTTTTATTTGTCATCTTATATTATATTTTGTTTATGTTGAATCTGTTGATGTTTGTATAAAACATCAACAGATTCAACTCTGTAGTAATAATTCAGTGGGTAACCGATCAATCATCTCCTATTTTCGTACCCCTGCGAGTAGATTTTGGGTATTAAACGAATCAACATGTACCCTTTTCAGAAAAAGAGAATCACTGGAATCGGTCACCTCTTTAAATATATGAACATCTATAAAAAAATATACGTCATTTGAAAACCCCTTTTTTGGTGACAAGAAGTCAAAGCTAAATTTATTCACAAACTTGTTGTAATTATATAAAAATAGAGATATTTTACCTCTTTAATTTGACAACCAACAAAATCATATTTTTTGTTTGTGACTGTGCGTCTAGAAGACATATTTTGGTTCGTCCATGTGCCTTCGTTGCTGATACTCAATAATATGAGTGATTTTGCTTTGCTACTCATCTTAGAATTTGAGCAATATAATATGTGAAATTGTATAAGACGGGTATTAACGTGTACTCGTACACCTATCTATATTTCCCGACGTTTTGACCAGGTTACACCGGCCGTCGGGAAATATAGGTAGGTGAAAAACTATCGCGTTAATACCCGTCTTATACAATCATATATAATGCAACGCGAAAGCCTAAAAGTTTATATAATATGTGATGCATGATTTATTAATTTATGTTACATTCAATTTATGTTACATCACACTTTATAACCAGAAAATGATCATGATTCTTATATTAATTCTTCAATTTTCAAATTATGAAATCGTCAACCTTTCGGGATGAAAAAGGAATTTGAAAATCATGTAATCTAGTTACATAAAAGATTAAGACAAAGATACTTTTGTCTTATTAACGGAGCACCATTTGAAAACGAGTCATAAATTAAAGATTTCAACATAGACAGACACATCGCTCGAGCCCCTTCAGAACAAAAATAATCTGGACGGCTGTTACGTTATAAAAGAAACTCTTGACATGATTCAAGATTCTTGTTTGTTACGAACATTAATGAAATGAAAGACGGGCCGTCTAGTTTCACACAATTTACAATAAATAAATAAAATTCTTAATGTGTCACGTGTCATACATCATTATCATTCATCAGCATCATCTTCACTAGTCTATTAATGTTCCCTCTGCTGAAGAACATTAGCATAGACCATAACCCTCCACGCTGTTCCAAGGTAAATTGGAAGGTATTATGCAGCCAGGACAATACGCCTTATCGTGTCTTCCGAAGCATGGAGGAGCTCGTGATAATAAATTTTAGTTCTTAACGAGAAGTACTTAAAAAGTCCACTTTACCCCGAGGTACTTTGAGATGGGTCTCGAATCCACAACCTTTCCGGGTGGACTGCTCTAACTACTAAGCTTCCCAGAACCTAACTGTCGAATCTTTCAAATGCTTTTTTAATTGTTCGCTATTATTGAAATGCAAGATGTAAAGTTACTTAAAAACCTTTGCCAAGTCTCTGTTTGATACATTTACATTGGATCAGCGTGGATGGTTATGGTCTATAGTGATTGAAACTGCAAGATGTAGTTTCAATTACGTCTTATTTAAATGAGTACAGTGACGCGAATGGGTGAAGTGAAGAATAAGAAGGAAGTGCGAAATTAGCGTCAGTAATAGAAACAATGAGAAAATAACTTTCTTGTTATGATCATTTGATATCAAAAGAGTGTTTGCATGTCAAAAAGGTAATGGGTATGAATCTGGACGAGAATGTAAAAGAATACCGAGATTACTTCTTAAATTGTCACTAGATGTTATAGAATTTCATAAAGTCCAGACACCAAAAACTGGCTACGAATTCGTTGATTGGTTTATTTTGGAGTTTACTATTTTTATAAATTACCTATCGCTAATTTCAATAATAAAAGATAATATTTCACAATTGTTTATTTTCCTCTAAGCTGTAGGTAGCAAAACAACTAATTTAAATACATAACTATTGAAATCAGATATGGATTATTGAAATAAATTGCAGCAAGAGTTTTATATTGATTCTTCATCATTCATAAATGCGTAGTTTTTTTTTCATTGTTATGTTACTTTGGTGCTACGTCGGTTTTATAAAATGCTGACTCACTATAAAAAACCGCAACATAATGAGTAGCTTCTATATAACGTCATATGTCCGTTAATAGTATTAAGCGGTGATGCAATAAAATTTTACAATAATAAATTGTTACTGCCAATAGTTATTGTACTTTTATAATTTTTGCATTCAAAATGTTATGCTGGTAAATATTCTTATTGAAAAATGCATAAAAATTCATCAGTCTTTATCAGAATGCAAAATTGATTAAATATAATAGTTAGAATTTTTTTTATCTTAATTGAAAATTTGAAATATTCGTAAAAATATTTCTTTCGGCTGTTTGGTGAATTGCCTGAATGTTGATGAAAATACGCTCACTGGTGCGAAAAGTAACAAGTGATTGAAAAATGTCGCCAGTCCTGTTGGGTCTCGCATAACTCATTGGTAGAGCAGTCGCCCGGATAGCGAAAGTCTGTGGGTTCGAGTTACCTTAGACTGGCGGAATTTTAAAACAGTTTTCATTAAGAATCGTCAATAATTATTCTTCTTTAGTGTTATTAATAGAAAAGGTTAAGCGTTGGAGTAAATTAACGCTGAAACTGCACTGAGTATTAGTCAAAATTCGTATTATCAAACAGAGACTTGGCAAAGGTTTTTTAAGAAACCTAGTACGAAGTTCTACGGGAGTAAAATTTACTCTAGAAAGTAGTACTTTTACTCTGTATAATATGAATTTGGCTAAAATTGCAATTTTATCGTAAATTTACTCTGACGCTAAACCTTGTTTATTAATTATGTTGAAATCGTTGAATCTATGTCTCTTTAAACCTTTTTAACATTTTGTACTAGAGCTCGATAGCGCAGTGATTAGCGCTTTAGATCAGCGATAAGGAAGTTAAGCGACTTTCGCAAATACCTGTCATATGATCATTATCATCAGCCTTTTTACGTCCCCACTGCAGGAGCTCAGGCCTTCCTTATGGATGGTTAAGGAGGATGGGCTATGACCCTCCACGCTGGCCCAATGCGGATTTGAGGGTATTAACGACTGCAAATGCAGCCGGAACCAACGACTTAACGTGCCTTCCGAAGCACGAAGTAGCTCGAGATAATAATTTTTGGTCACCCATCCCGTGACCGACCCTTGCGAAAGTTGCTTAACAACAACGATCGCGGGCTGCGGCGCTTGTCCTCTACGCCACCGAGGTTCTTGTCATATGATGGGTGACCAAAAGTGTATTATCTTGAGCTCCTTCGTGTTTTGAAAGCGCCGCTAAGCCATCGGTTCCGACTTCATTTGTTATCGTAAACAACTACTGCACTGGGTCCGCTTGGTGATTCATGGCTTATGTTCCCTGTTTGTTTCAATTCGTTTCCATCCATTCAATAATGCTGTCCCAGTGGTAGGTACATCAGTAGGCATTATACATAAAGAATTAGATACGTATGTATGTGTTGGTCTTCAAACCGAGCCACAAGCGAGACGAAATTAACAAGTAAGCCTGTAAACAAATGAGAGATATGAAATGAATGTTTGGTAAGGGAAACAAAACTTTATCAGATTCATAAATGCACACAGAAAAAAATAACAACATCAAAATGAAATCAGTCATAACTTTACGCTATCTACTGAAATCTCATTTCGGTTACAATCTAACATATATTATAATATATCTAATATAAGTATATTTTGTCTTATTCCCATAGTAAGCCGTGTAAGCCATCAATAATATCGTAACAAAGCAAAGAGGTTACTATTCTGACATCCTTATATTTTGCATAGCGCACTCTTTTGTGTTTGACACGCGAACTAACCATTACCTTACGTGTCAATAATATGAAGGTGGAGATTGTCTACGGCAGTACAGCGGGTGTTATCTAAATGTAAATACCTATGCTTCGCGTCTAAATTAGATATTAAGTCAATAGATTTATGGCACGAGAAACGTGTTTTGTAAATATTATTGTGATTTTTGCATTCACGATTGCTATTGATACATTTTTCATATTGAGAGCACAGAAAAAAATAACTATATTATTTACGGATACTTGATATGGTATTTTTTAAAGTATTATTGTGTATTGTAAGTTAAAAATATCTTTCTTATATTTTAACTGAAGAAAGAAAAAGGTACTGTAGTAATACTACTGTTCCATGCTAACAGTAATATTTTTCTAACGTTTTAAATGAAATAAATTTCACATCACATTTATCATTTTTAATAAATTATATAATTGGATGTAAATCAGAAATACTCCATTCCACTTAGTATATTTTTTTAATCTATTTTAATTTTATTAAGGAGAAAGATTTGGTTTTAAAAATATACCTACGGGAAGCTACATCTTATATGGATGACATAGGCGTAACTTGCGCGGGCAAATCGAGAGTAATAACTAGTCTCATATAAAAAAAATAGGGAATTACGGTTAAGACGTCTCACAAGTTATCATAGATGTATGTATATTATGTTACTTTTTGTAATGATTTTGTGTTTTTTTTTTGTCGAACAGTATTGTGGACATTATGTATGTTTTCGTTAAGTATTTTTCCTCGTACCGGTGTATTCTATCAAAGTTTCAAGTGGTTCTACAAGTTAGTCACAATAATATTGTATCGTCGTAAAAATATTTAACTTGCAATAGCTGACAATCAGCTAAGTAAAAACAAAATGAATGACATTTAAATTTTTTTACCACACATACCTACATCTATGGTAGAATCACTACAAGTATAGGTTACAACCAACCACTTGGGTCCAGTAAATAGAATAGAATAGGCAATTATTTTGTAACCACACTACACGTAGACAGTATAACAAAAACCAATTAACAGATAGGAAACTGAAAGTTGTAATGTTGTGTGCTGTCAAAACTAGCTCCAACTCAGAGTAAACAAACGGCTTTTCCATTTCACTGGTATTATGCAGTGACAACATGGCCTCTAATATATTTACAAAATAAAACTAAAGAAAAATAAATAGAACGACTGAAGTAGGCATAACAGATTGATTTTAAAACTGCGGATACAGGCGTGACCAGACTTAATGACCTTCTGAAGCGCGGACGAGTAAGAATATTTTTTTTTGTCACCCATCTGCTGACATTACTATACTTACATACTCTTTGTATCATTTAATAATATTTATGAAATATTAATGCAGTGTATACCTATATATTTTGGTTTGTGGTTATAGTCCGTTTCACACAGCATGGATATGGTGACGGTTGTTCACTAATCCGTTTCACACAATGTGTATTTCCAAATAATTAAAAACCATCGTTATAAAAATTTGTTTGCCTGTGTATATATTAGATATTTATTTAAATTTGCACATTAGAATACATTTTTTTTTAATACCATATCAATACTTGTAATGAAAATAGGAACGATTTTTAATCGATATATGTATTCGGTAATCATTTGTCAATTTTTTAATAAGTTATAGTAACAGTTAAACTTAACTATAGTATTTTTTTGTATTTTCCTGAATGGGATTCATCTTGTTGATAAATAAATGTTATTCTTAAATCATGTTTTATAAATTGTCCTCAAAATAAATTATCTTTATTAGAAATTAACTCAATAATATCGAGTTTTTATATTTATATTTATTACCACATAACTAAAAACATGAAATCCCAAACGTCACCGTACCTAAAATATGAAAAGACAATAATGACAGAGGATAAAAAATTGTGTATTTTATAAGAATAAAGATCAAATATTCCTATAAAATATCCAAACTTAAATATCTGTCCGAATTTTGTTAGTGATTGTGTAACAAACACACACAGGCACGCGAACGCATGTACGCATGCGCACTCGTACGCACGCATGCACGCGCGCCGCACATACATGCCCTGTCAGAATATCAGAACTGCTGCGTTGTCATAATACATAGTCATAGTCTTAGCAGCATATGCTGTGACAGGTTGGCCTTCCATACTCAAATATCTTTTGATTCTTTTTAATAAATGAGTTTGCAGTCCCCGCTTGATCCCACACCCTCCCCAAAAGTGAGTATAAATCGGAGGGGGTTTATTAGATATGCCATCCACTTTTTGACTAGCCTTTGAGCGGGTCTATATAGATGGAGGGTCCCACACGCCCTGTAACCTGTCAAGCGGCAGGGACAGTGCATAAAGCATTCAAACTATGACACAAAAAAAATGTCAAACCTGAGACCACGCTCAATTTCGAGTGAACTCTCCCGTCGGTATAAACACGGTCCAGTAATACGTAATTAATCCAGACTCTTTGATGTAACATCCCGGCCGGTTTTATGGGGAATGGAAATAGCTCAATCGGTACAATGGTGTCATCTTCACTGTCGAGAATATTTTGTTATCATTAATAATAATAATAATAAAGATCATAATTTTTTGCTCTCCATCGTCTCTAACTACCCCGCAAGGGATATCATTAGAATAACAAAAAACTAGACTGCATCTGAATAATACTTATTTTCTTCAACAAGAGAAATAATAAATAGTTATCTCCTTGCCAGGTATACGGAAGATACACTATCAAGGAAAAACTGATTCTTTCAGTTTTTCATTGCATCGCGCCAAATCTGCATCAGACCATGTGCAGTCAATAAACCACCTGCACTATAATATATTTTCTGTATGAAACCTTATATACTCTTTGCATCAAACTAAAGAATAAATATCAACAAACCGTTCCAAATTAAAAAATAACGCAAATTGTATTAAAACGGAATTGTGACTTCAAAAATAATAAGTCTAGTTCAAAAAATCCTGGACCAAGAATATAAAAAAGCTATAAGAAATGCCCTATATATGTAAAAGAAAGTAGAAATATTTAATATAAAGACAATGCTGTAAATTCAATTGATATTTACCTCAAAAAGAAGTAAAAACCCGTAAGATATAATGAATTTTCGTATTTTGCAAGGAAAAAATCGATATCATAAAATTATCGATAGTTCAACTCACTACTGAGAGTCGTTATCCAATACCACTTAGATATGAAACGTATCGATACTGACCATGTCGATGCTTCATAGTTTTTAATAAACAATTACTTTACCAATCATTCAATTTATTCGTGGTACGTGGATTATACTTCGTATTTTAAAAATATATCGTAAACCCGAAAGAGAATTATTTAGCCAACGAATTAATGGAGGAAAATGGAACACAGCTCATAATAAAAATAAGTCGATTGGAGTTTTCAATATTTCCAAAGCACAGGTCCAAAGTAGCTCGGTGGCGTAGTGGATAAGCGCCGCGGCCCGCGATCGTAGTCGTTAAGCAACTTTCGCAAGGGTCGGTCACGGGATGGGTGACCAAAAATTATTATCTCGAGCTACTCCGTGCTTCGGAAGGCACGTTAAGCCGTTGGTCCCGGCAGCATTTGCAGTCGTTAATACCCTCCAATCCGCATTGGGCCAACGTGGAGGGTCATGGCCCATCCCCCTTAACCATTCATAAGGAAGGCCTGAGCCCCTGCAGTGGGGACGTAAAAGGGCTGGTGATATACAGGTCCAAAGGCTCCAGCGTTAAATAAAAGCTTATACACGAAACTGCGAACCAGCACGATAAAAGAGCAACGCAAGAAATTGCAACGCGATTTTATGAATCAAGGAATTTTCATTTCACGTTTCAAACACGACCATCCGTCGTTAAGAAGTGCGACGACATCTACGAAGCGAAGTAGGAGCTCGCAAATGTTCACGTTTTTGTATTTAAATACTATATAATATAATATTATTTATAAATATAAGTTGCCGTAACCATTACTTATTTTGAACTAGTTTTACAATCGTTAATCGGCACTACCTTTTTGTACGGAAATCTGCATGTATTCTAATAATAAAGTCTAAAATGTATATTTGGAGATTATTTTAGACTTACTAATTATGATGAATATGAGAACGGTTTGCGAACTGACTTTATGCTATACAACTTGTGCAACCACGTAAATAAAATTAAGGTCGAAAAAAATGATAATGCTTGGGGAAATGCAATATACTCAGCTTGCTCTCGTTTTCTTTAAAATAATATTTCTAACAAATATTTTCTTACATGTTATACCGTATATGGAACCTCTTAAATAAATCCAATGAAGAGAAGAAGCTTCTTCAACAGCGGGAAGCGGAAATTGGATGGGATGGCTTTGCCTATGTTATATGACCCTTTGTTTTATGAGGGACATCCAACGGTGTTCGCGGCATACATTTATGTTGTAGTATGGACGAAAAATAGGGAAGAATAAGAGCGTATTATGTTGGTATTATTATGTGTTTTTTTTCACAGTTTCCCTAAAGTGTTCTTTGTGACTTCTCGCTTTTTGAAAGCTCGCGATTTTATAGGACGTTGATGATTATTTGACTAACTAACTTACACAAAATTCTGATATAAATCTTAAATTCTAAGCATATAAGGATGAAAAATATTAATGTCCCTAATGCAATTCTTCCGCCATTGACGTGGTGTGAAACACACAGAGTGAATGGATCATAAGCCACCGTACGAGCCCAGTGCGGATTGATGGATGTTAACGTCTACAAATGTAGCCGAGACCTACGAATCAACATGCCGTCCGAAGCAAGGAGAAGCTAAAAATAATACACATCCGGGTCACCCATCCTATGATCGGTCTTAGCGACAGTTGCTTAACTTCAGCAATCGCGGACCTAACGTACTATGCATCAGCAATTTTCATTTGTAGTTAATCTTTAACACGTATTACTTTATATAGTCAGCAGTTAAAATTGATACACCAAAAAAGGCAACACAGTAACAAATTGCATAGATACTTTTATCAGGCCAATGGGTCATTACCTCTTCAAAGCATGCATAATACATATCTACTATTTCAAGTCAACACGATTATGCGAGCGAAAGTATTACGGCGATCAAGGTCGCGTCGAGAAATGCGCGTCGACGCTGCGTACGCGCTTACGTTTGCGTAACACGTAAACGCGCGGTCCCGATGACAGCGTGATGGCTTATAGTTGTAATATGCACTAGGAAATGACGCGAGAAATTATAGCGATGACTGATATGTTCCTATTATGAAATGTTTAGTACAATCATATTGTCATTTAATTACTTGTTTATTACGAGTATGATGTCATATTTATATTTCGTTCAACTGTACAATGATGTCACTAATGCGTTCGTGCATGGTTAGTGTTTCTTTAATTTGGTATCCACATATTATGTTTAGAACTGCTGATTATAATAAATTATTAATATCCTTTTTTTTAATTAACTTTGAAGCTTGTTTTAACTAATTTATATATGCTATTTAATGTGGGTACGTCACGTGAATAATCTTTTGCAAAATATTCTGTTTTTTATTGTGAATCGCCGTAAAAAGGGGAGTTTTTTTTAGTGTGTATTTGGTAGTGATACGGGATCCATATCTATTTTACAGGCAATGGATTATTAGTTTATCTAAAACTTCCCAATTGATTTTAAACCATAACGTGTTGAAAATTAAGATTATAATCAAAGTTATAGCTAATTGCCGGATAGTTACCGCCATTCGCTGTTTTTAGGCCCACACCTATAAGTTGCTGACATTGGAAACGCGTGATTTTTGTAACTCTTAACAAATTTTATGCGAAGATGTTAGAGCGCTTTTCTACTGGCATTTATTAAACTTACTTAATTCACGTTCACAAATTTGTGCAACGTAAGTAATTAAAAAGCATTCAACATAATTTTAATTGATTGATGGAATATACTTATTTCATAATGTTTCAACATACGAGTAATACTAATAAAGTTAGAATTATATAGAGCCCACACTGTCTGTCTCCACCCGCGGGCAGGTAAAGTTAAATATTTGAGTACTTTTTCTGTATATCTTTAATTATTTTCTGTGACCTAAAACAGGTAATTGTGTTTATACATTTCCACGATTCGTTAGGGGGGGGGGGGGGGGCTAATCAAACCATATTTAAATGTAGGAGACCGTCATGAAAAGCTGAACTTTTTCAAATAGACTCACTGGTAAACTATTAGTACGATAACATTATATTGATGTGTCACGTATTAAGTATTGCAACGAGTTCAGCCTGTTGCCTGTTCGGTTGCTAAGCAACTGTTACCTAGGTCGGAATAGGATGAGAGACCTAAATCTATTATCTCGAGCTGCACTGTACTTCCGTGGTGGTGCCAGCTACATTTGTAGTCAATAACACCCACCAATCCATACTGGGTATCGGATATCCGCGTGGTGGGTAGTGTTCCATTCGCTGCCTCAAAAGCCTGTACTCTGGCAATGGAACAATAATACGCTAATGAAGAAGAAGTTGAAGTCAATTTAAATTAACCATATAACACTTAGGAGAGTGAATTTAAATTTCAAACTCTGAATTTTAGTTGGATCCGAAAATTTAAAGTTTTGTTTTTCACACCACTTGTGTTTTGCGATTTTAATTATATAAACACATAATTTGGTTGATAATTTAAAATAATTATAATGTAATTTCATTTTCTCATTTTAGCGCTGCTGTGCAACATATGACATTATTGTCATGTAACCGAGTTCACTGAACTCGGTGACTTGGAGTCTAAATATTAATATAGTTTTAAATACCTGCCAAATATTCTAAAAAATATAATAATGCATTCAAACTGCATTCTAATTCAAACCAAAAAGAATTGTAGAATTATTGTCTGGCATTGTTATATAGTTTCCTTAGCCTTTCCAAACATGAATTAAGTTTAAAAACAAGAACATCTAACTAATGGCGCTACTGGCGATTCAAAATGACGGTCCATTGTTCATCAATCCTTGCACCTGGTGTCGCAATTTTAACTGCAATTTCGTTGCCAAGTTAGTCCCGAGTAGACATTAATTCATTAGTATAGAGAGAATCATAAGTTCCTGCAATTATTGTTACCCTGTTTCAGAACGTATGCAATTTATTATACACTAACTGCTTTAGCGTAACTTCACCCGTCACCTGCGTATAATGTAGCTTGCCATAGGTGAAAGAGTTTTTAAAACGGGCCAGAACACGTAGCATGACGCGCTCGCGAACATTTTGTCTACACCTAAATGTCCTTTGGTATACGTGTAATATAAAATAGGCTCAGCTTACACAACGACGCGGTAACCAGAATTGACAATGATATTGAAATGCAATCTCACAAGCCACCTGATAAAACCTGTAGCCACAGTCATCGAGATTAGGGCCGTCAGTATTTCCTATGATATTTTTTTTATTCATATAGATAAGTTAAATGTAAATAAAATAATAATAAATGTAGTAAATAAAACAACAATCTCGTTAAAAGCAAGGGTATCCTGCTTTTTAGTAAATTAACGTATTAAGTTAGTGCTGCATTAGGTATGATGGTAGATCTATCATGTATCGTAGTACGTCAGAACTAATAATATTATGGCGTTCCACATTACGTATTCGACTGTTGATCGTTCGGTGCGTTGAGTGTATTAAAAATGCATAGACCCTCCATGTATTTCTGATTGTAGATACGTCACGTATTGTCGAACATACAACGTTTGAATGTTTGATATGACTTTACACCTTTCACACTACACGTATGATTAGTTTCATACATCCGCGATACGCTTGACATATTTTCAGTCAAATTTACACTGACTATATGGAGAATTGTAGTTTTAAAAAATCAACCTCTGTTTGCGGTTGAATAACCATTAGGAAGACGTGACTGAAAAATTTCTATTACAAAAACTAAGTTCTTATAACGTTATAGAAATACAATTTATCCTTTTGATATTATTAGAAAAGTAGCGCTTATATAGTAAGTCCGTTACAATAGAAATTCTGAGTTCATTATTTATAGTTTGAAAAACAACTTTAATCTTTATACCCGATTTCCTGACAATTGATCTAATTGTTTGGTAATGAGAGTGTAATGGATAATCCTTATTTTATATATTGTAAACTACTCTACCACATTGGCAACCCTAACTGCGACAACGAACGAGCTTAGTGGAATCTTCAACAGAGTTGAAACCTGTCTTATAACTAGAATACTAGTCAGTTACACATGACTTCTTTAAGACTTAGCTTCCTTTCATTTTTAAAACTTCGTTTATCTTATTCAACAGTATTTTGTTCAACTAATTTTTTCAATTTAAGAGATATTAGGCAATATCGCACTTATATTGCTCAGGACCCAAATAAAGTGACTATAGTCTTTGTGCTATGGAAATCTGACAATATAGAAATATCTATTTTCTGTATTAACCTGATTGGCAATTGAACCCAAAGCTTTAGAGATACGACAATTTACCGAGTTCGTCTACAGTGATAAAGTTTATAAATAATTCAAAAATATTACAATGGTTAGGCAAAAGAAAAGATGCTCTTTTCCCTTTTTATAAGCTTACTTTTTCCATATGATTTATTCGGTTAATCTTTGTAGAAGAAAAAAAGGCTTGTTATTTGGGAAATATCAGGATTCCCTCAAGGGACAAATTTTTGTGTGACGAATGCGTAGTCATGGATGTTATAATGAATTCAGGATTGAATAATTCTTATTGGATGGTTGTTGAACTCGTTTTTTTTATATGTTGGACAGGAAAAACCATTTTGTTCTTCATAAATATGTGATGGTTTTTTAGTATACCCGATCGAAATTGATTGGAACAGCAGCTTAAAGGCGCAGTGGGGAGAACGCTCGGTCTGCGATAGTTGTTTTAAGCAACTTTCGCAATGGACGGTCATTGGATGGGTGACCAACAATCTATTATCTCGAATTCCTCTCTGCTTCGGAAGTCACGTCAAGCCATTAATCCCGGCTGTGTTAATACATACCAATCGGCATTGAGCCTGAGTGGTGGGACATCGCCCATTCTGCGTATTCGATTCGATTCAATTCCATCCTTAGGGACGACCTGAGCCCCAGTAGTGGGGAATTTCATAAGCTGATTATGATGGTGATTGTTTGAACCTGGTACTAAAGTTTGTCCTCGTTTTTAAGAAGAAAGATAATGTTATTGGCAATGTACACTACTTCACGACTTCAGCGACACCTAGCTTCCGCAACATTGGAAGCTTTGACACTTCGTTCAAATAACAAAATTACATTAAAAATGAATATAGACTATTCAATTTTTTTTCAGTAAAGCATCGCGAATGCCGAATTGATCAAATATACTTAATTAATATAAACTACATTCAATTTTACTATAAAACAAGAAATTATATTAGTTTTAAGCCTCAATTGACGCTTGTGCTGACCGTTTGACGGTTTCATTAAATAATAGTAATCATATAAAATCATTCCTGTATCGTTAGTAATGAATAAAATATGCTTTATAGATGGAAATGAAGGTTATTCTTAGAACCGGCTTTGTACGTATCACTCACAATATAAAATAATATCTTTGATATCTTACAATAGGTACCTACGTTGTTTAAAGTAAGTAGTTAATCTCCGTTAGAACTTATAATCAGTATAACTGGGTTTTGAATTGAATATTAATTTATTGCAGCTGAATAAAAAAGTGAGTGATAAAAGAAAACTTAAACATTCTTTTTAGTCAATGTATTTTGAAAATACTTGTACATATAATGATAATAATAACAAAAGTAATTGAACATAACGTTATTCTACCTTAAAATATATTTAATTAGCTTTCCGCCGGCGGCTCCGCCCGCGTGATCTTGTATTATACATTATAACCTTCGTTTTGAATCACTCCATTTATGAAAAAAACCATACCAAAATCCGTTGCGTAGTTTTAAAGATTTAAGCATACATAGGAATAAAGGGAACAGAGAAAGCGACTTTGTTTTATACTATGTAGTGATGTATTGTAAGTTTCATAAAAATAGGATCATTGAAGAAAAATTCAATATATATATCAGCCCAGTTTATTTATTATTTTATCAAAAAAACAAACATAAATTTAACTTTTTTTAATCATAATTAACAATTTTAATTTTAATTCAGTAGAAAGAAATACAAATATATAGACTATGGTATGACAGAATGACAGCTCGCAATGTTCCTACTTTTGGCCACCGTGAACGCTGCGATAGATTGCGTTACCCCCACCTAGTACTTCGCACCAAGCGAATATTGAATACTTTAGGGTTGCCTGTTTAGATTGCGTGATAGTAATTGCACATTTGTTTTGTAATTTAATACTACATACCCACTTACTTATGCTCTATTTGCGATTGAAGTAGTTTTACGTAACAATAATATGTCCGTGAATCGGTTATCATACAAGGTTTATCATCAATAATTAGTAAAGGAAATTGTGACGAATTTGTTGTAATTTAAAAAAAAAAATCTAATTGAGTTGTTGAAATTTTTCTTTTTAACATATACGAGGGTCAAACTGAAAGTTCTTAGAACTGGCCACTTATAAACAATACAATAAAAAAATAATTCTAAAATTTGAAAATATAACTCTTTGCCAATATTACTGAGTATATATTTCATTTATTTGTCATTTGTTTTACGATTTGGCGGCAAATTGAAAATTGTCTGTGTCACGTCATCATGAATTTAACACGAGAAAATTTTCGTGCAATGATTTTTTATGACTTTCGATGTCATTTAAGTCAACAAGAAAGTTATGATAGACTACGATTGGCCTTTCACGATGAAGCCCCATCTCGTGCGACTGTTTACAACTGGTTTAATGAGTTTAAACGTGGTCGCACTAATCTCACTGATGATTTACGTGAGGGACGGCCTTCTACGGCGACGACTGAAGATAACATCTGTGTTGTGCGGCGTATGATAGAGACTGACAAAAGAGTGACCTATCAACAGATTCGGACAAGCTTAGGCATCGGTATGAGTCAAGTGCACAAAATCCTCCACGAACATTTAGCGGTCAGGAAGCTTTGCGCCCGGTGGATACCTCATAATTTGACTGAGGCTCAAAAACTCCATCGTGTGGATTGGTGTCGTAAAATGATTGAAAGATTTAACGGAGGTGACTCAAATGCTGTGTTCGACATACTAACAGGTGACGAAAGCTGGATTTACTGTTATGATCCTAAAACCAAAAGACAATCTGCTCAGTGGGTGTTTCCTTTCGAGGAGTTGCCAACTAAAGTGAAGAGAGATCGAAGTGCGGGAAAAAAAATGGTGGCCTCGTTCTTTGGAAGGATAGGTCATTTTGCAACAATTGTGTTAGAGGATCAAAAAACAGTTTCTGCAGAATGGTACACTACCAATTGTTTGCCACTTGTCTTGGAAAAAGTTCGAGAGAAACGACCTCGCAGTAGGATCCTCCTTCACCACGACAACGCCTCGTCGCACACCGCCAAGCGAACGATCGACTATTTGGCGACATCAAACGTTGAATTACTGGGTCACCCGCCGTATAGCCCCGACCTCGCGCCTTGTGATTTTTATTTATTTCCAAAAATTAAAGAAAAACTTAAAGGAAAGCGGTTTATGAATGCTGAAGAAGCGGTGGCTGCGTATCGCGATGCCATTGAAGAGACCCCTAAGGACGAGTGGGCAAAGTGCTTTTCCCAGTGGTTCCATCGCATGCAGCGGTGTATTGACGTGAATGGACAATATTTTGAAAAGATATAATAAAACTAATAACTGGCTAATGTAATCAGTTTTTGATTTTCTAAGAACTTTCAGTTTGACCCTCGTATTAAGTAATGAGCTTTGTGTGTAATATTGTTGAAAAGCCGATTTTATTAGATTGTATAAGACGGGTATTAACGCGATAAGTTTTGATAGTTAGGTTATTTTGATAACCTGGTCGAAACGTCGGAAAATATAGGTAAGTGAAAAACCTAACTATCAAAATTTATTGTATTAATACCCGTCTTATATAATTAAATATAATGCAACGCGAAAGTTTAAAAGTTTATATGCCGATTTAAGTCTATATGGGCTTTTAAAGCGCGTCTGCTAAATTTAGTAATTTCATTTACATATGACGTCAACGTATTTTTCGTAAATTAAACGATAGAGTGTATAATTATTATTTTTGTTTAATTAATAGATCTCGTCTAAAAATAAAAAAATAAGCTCAAAAACTAAAACCCTACTACAACAAATCACGCTCTAAAAAGCTTGAAACAAGTAGCGATAGCTATATTGTAGTAGCTCGGTGGCGTAGTGGATAAGCGCCGCGGCCCGCGATCGTAGTCGTTAAGCAACTTTCGCAAGGGTCGGTCACGGGATGGGTGACCAAAAAATTATTATCTCGAGCTACTCCGTGCTTCGGAAGGCACGTTAAGCCATTGGGCCCGGCTGCATTTGCAGTCGTTAATACCCTTCAATCCGCATTGGGCCAGCGTGGAGGGTCATGGCCCGTCCTCCTTAACCATCCATAAGGAAGGCCTGAGCCCCTGCAGTGGGGACGTAAAAGGGCTGGTGAATAAAGCTATATTGTAAAAGCGATGACTAAAGGATAGCGTAGTCGTATAGCACTGATCATGACAAAACAAACTTAAATTACCATCACCGGTTTAAACCGGTTTAATAATATAAGAACCTTATATTATTTAGCTTTTTCTTGAATTATTGTTTAGTGTTCCATTACCACCTCTTTTATTAGCTCCTTTTTGTTATTCTTCCGTGGCATTTCCTGCGTCCTAGACTGTAACTACTGTGAAATATCTAAAGCCATAATGAAATCAGTATACATTTAAACCCGTTCTAAAGTTGTTTTAGTGTCGGTGGAATTAAAAGATTAAATAAATCCTTTTTATTTTACTAAATTCCGTATGCGTGTGGTAAAATAAATACACGGTCTCGTCAAACATGGTAGGTACAGTTTAATTGCATCTTGTCGCATATTTTTTATACTCATAGTTGATTATTGTTTTTTTTTTTATTTCAGGTAAGTTTCCAGTTTGACTAGACTAGACTAGTCAGGTGCCGTTCAATCTTCTAGTAAGTTATTTTCTAAGACTAGTCTGTGGGCTTATTGACAATTATAAAATCTTTCGCTATTCCCTTCAAAGGTGTAACGAATGCGTTAGCGAATAATGGAATTATATACCTTTGCATCAAGGAAATAATGATAACTTAGTTTATCCCGACGAAAGATTGCAATAGGGATGATGACTGGGTAAAAAAAAGCAATTCTATTTAGTCCTTCAGTCAGATAATAGAAAAATATTAAATACGTATTTTTTTGATTTCAATTTAACAAGAAATAGCTTAGATAACAGGCATTAAAGTTGAGGAGGGGGGGGGGGGGGCTCGCTACGTCACAGTTGAGTAGAAAACGTACTCTAACGTGACGTCATGCGAAATTTCAACTCAATGTAACGCCGTAATTTTATGATTACGAAAAAAATAAAAAAATACGTGTTTAATATTTTTTAACACTCTACCTGACGGACAAACAAACAAAAATTAGTCATCATCCCTATTAGCATACAACCCCCTTCGTTTAACATTTCTCAATAGCTTTCAGAAATATATGAGTTTAACGCTTGCCTAAGACAACCCAAACGATTCCGTTAAGTCAAATTTTTAAAAGGAAAAGGAAGTAGCTCGGTGGCGTAGAGGATAAGCGCCGCGGCCCGCGATCGTTGTTGTTAAGCAACGCAAGGGATCACGGGATGGGTGACCAAAATAATAATTATCTCGAGCTACTTCGTGCTTCGGAAGGCACGTCAGGCCGTTGGTCCCGGCTGCATTTGCAGTCGTTAATATCCTTCAATCCGCATTGGGCCAGCGTGGAGGGTCATGGCCCATCCTCCCTTACCATCCATAAGTAAGGCCTGAGCCCCTGCAGTAGGGACGAATAAGGACTGATGTTCAAAATACACACACGGTGTTTATAAATATCGGAGACCGTTTTAATTCTCGAACGATCTACTTCATCACTTGATTATAGGTACATTGTGTGGATACTTTGTTTATTCATATTTTATTCTTGCAGATTCCTTTCTTTTTTTAAAGGCCTTCGCATATTAATGGCAATAATACGTGCTCTTAATTCATACCATTTGTTATTTTGGACGAGAAATAAAGTCTCTCGATAAATCGAAGCTATTATATCTATAAATATCACTTTTTTTTTGTATGGTGTTTATAAGACACCTTGGAGCGATCTTTAGTGCATTCGGTCTCCAATATAAACATTTTTAGGAATTATTGTCTATAGGATGGGTGACCAAAAGCTGTTCCTCACTCGGAAGCTGTTAATTCCGGCTGTATAGGCTCTGTATTTTAAGTTGTGATTCCTTCTCCCTTTTTCATTGTAGGAAAATGATTTAACATACCCGCCGTCTGGCGAGCATCAGAGCCACCGAGGCCTATCCACTAAAAACATACAGTTTATCCTCACGTGGTGGGATGAGACACGGGAACCTGTAGTCGAGTCACCGGGACACCCATCCACATTGTCACATTGTCCCTGCGTAATATTATCCATTAAAAGCCCGTGCCTCCTGTGGAACGTTAATAGATTAATGATAATAAATTCCCACTTAAAAAAAATATTTTCCCCACACAGACTTGACCACGATAGTACGGTATCTACAAACTAAAATCATCAAAACATATCATACGTAACTAAAGATTATATCAAACCCATTTAATAGTACATACATTTTATTTATTGCGTTTCAACACAAAAGGCGGACTTAATGCCAAAGGCATTCTCTGCCAGTCTACCAGAAAAATATGTTGGTGTCAGGATGTTACGCCATAAGAATAAAAAAAAAAAAACGGTGACCAAAAATTATTACATATAAACAAATTAATAAAAGCATATTACTTACATAACAGAACGAGTATATATACTTAAACAAATATATATGTAAATATACTTAAAATATGTACATAAAAAAAATTGAATACAGAACGCATTTGAGATAATTACACATGAAGATAGTGCTCATGCACCAATATTTTAGAAACCATTCTACGCTGAACAGTTTTATATGAGCTGGGAGAGCATTCCAAAGGCGAATATATGTCAGAGTAAAGGATTTGGAAAAAAAATTAGTATGATGAACGGGAGTTTGAAGAATGAGGTTGCTACTAGAACGAAGATCACGTCGATGACTGGAACCAAGATATTGTAACCTAGACTTCAAATATCCAGGGGTACATGGATCGTAAAGGATTTTGAAAAGTATACAGACAACTCGCAAGTTCCTGCGTAGGTGGATGGTTTACCATCCGAGTTGTATCCTGTATTTAAAGATGTGATCGTACTTACCAAATACAAACCGAATAAAGCTATTAAGCAAACGATCCAATTTGATGATAAGAAATTGACTAGTATCAGAATAACAGACATCAGCGTAGTCGAGAAGCGGAAAAACAAGAGTCTGTACTAATACAATTTTAATTAAAAATCCTTATTAAATCTTCGTCTGTTCAGTCTTTAATAGCACGTATAAATCAATAGACGACCGGTCTGACTGTAGATAGTAAACCGGGCACTAGTACAAATCAGCTATTTTTGTCACATGATGCCAAAGTGATATTGCAGAATCAATCAATGCCACCGTTTGCCGACACAATAAGGGGTTTCTTAATTGGCGCGTTCTAGCGAAGTTTACCATAAAGCTCGTTTTTATTTTTCGATATATCTCATATATATAGTCAATAATATGGTCTTTTAATCACTTACTAGTGTTCCCCGAATTGAACAATGTTCTTATTATATACGTTACATATCAATACGCAAGCGAATTGACGTCTTAAAATCTGACTTTAGGATTGGTTGCATACCTGACGAATGTTAAATCGTATACCGTTGATCGTGGAACATCAAAGCTGAGAAATCATATGATATTCGACCATGGACACTAGACGGATGATCGCTTACTAGCGCATTATTTTGTATTTTTTAACACCAGGGTAAATCAACCTCAAACTTTAAACTGTTCGACCCCACCCGTCCTGAAAAGGGCAGGCTTGAGCGTGGCCGGCCTACCTAGTAAAACCCGCAGCGAGTACCCTCCGGGGTAAGGACTCAGGATCCAGCAAGGAGCCTGTCGGTTCCAGCCCTCACAGAGAGGTTTTACAACATACCATATGTTTATGTCTGTAAATATGAATCGTACTTAAATCAGGGATATTTGTCATGCGATACCAACGCGACGTTGCCAACCAAATAATTCCACGTCGTTTGCCGACCGTCGCAGTAGGGGTTCGTAATTAGCGAGGAATTCTTAATATGTCTATATTACCTAAAATTGAAAATAGATCTAACGATACGCTTATTCGAACATGTTTGATCGATGATATATAAACTAATTAATAAATATGAACGAAAATTGCACGACATAATGCGAAATACAGCCAGTTTGAACCTTACAAAATACCAAGCCAAATCAAACGTTGACTTTAGAATTTTCTGTTATTTTGAGTTTCATATTTTGTGGAGTGAAGTTGATGCATGTTTTATTATTGAACTTGGCTCTCATTTCACACTCAATCGTTATCCCGTTTTTCACACGGTCATTAGTGAAATAGCCGAATTGGTTCCAGTCATTTTGTATTTGGTAAAAACATGCAAAAAATCAGATGTATAATATATATTATTTTTTTATACGGACAAGTTAGTGAACTTATTCTCATTTGTTATTTTTGTCTTGATGTCTCAATTTGCAATTTTTATGATATGTGTTTTCATATTTATGACCATTGATTGAGATTCGTCTAGTTTTGACATCTCAGATGTTTTCAAAGAGTATATTCCTCTTTTTTTCCAAACAAACTCGTACATATTTGTAAAATGATAATGTTCAAAAGAACACCAAACTGACCCACACAATCATTAAATCAATACCAAATCATTTAGTTAGCTAGTAATTTAAGTTGCTCGTTTACTATTATTTGGAAATTCGAAATAATATTTTCCGTTGTAAAATAGTAGCAATATTCTATAATCTCTTCAAGCTCCTTTGTCAATATGCATGTAACACCATAATTCCCATTCCATTTACCATTCGGTAAAACTGTTTCTAGTTACCAGCTCTACGCATAGTCTGATTGTGTCATGATTTATAAGACCTCTATAAGATATTATTAAAGTGTAGTTAGATTTCATTTAGTGTTATTTCTTAAAAATGATCCTCTTATATGCGGTAACCTTTAAAGAATCACTCCCATCAACTGTGAGCAACCACTTGACAGATGCACTTAAATAGCACTTAGTGTCCCACCCTAACTGTAGTCGATTAGTATCTTTACAGGCACGATTTTAAATCTTAACATAATGGTTACAAGGTGGATTTGTGAATGCATTTTTGAAGTGTAATTTGTCGCCCATTGTACCCCTTAGGATCAAGTTTGGTGTAAATGATTTTCCTTGGTTTTTAAAACTGCTTTGAAGAGTTTTTATAGTATACACTAGTGTGCAGTATGTACAGCTTTGTCTTTAGATCAACCGTTGATGATTTGACTTATTATATATACTAATAATCTATATTTGTCGCTGTATAAATAAACATATCACTCTTCTTCTTCATCTTTATCTTTTACTTGACACCAATCTTACATAATTTACTAATAATTGGCATACATCAATTTGAAACATATTGTAATATTTTAACCTTGTGTAAAAATTAAATGTTTACAAGTCTCCGCATTTTTAAATATTCACACTATTCACAGCCATCAACCTCTTCGGCTCCTTCCAGGATCTTATATATAGACGAATCAGCAAATATTTCCAAATTTTAACTATTTCGCATGTGTTTGCGTAATTTCTCAGCCAGAAACGTAGCTATAAATTAAATATATTAATGTTATAATGTCTATTATAGGTATAAAAAAATATAGCAAAGAACAGCAGGATAAACTTAAATGCGTAAAACAATCAGCTGCTTATCGTAATAACAAAATTTCGACGTAAGTGATTTATTATCGAAATCCAACTAGTTCTTTTACAAAGTTGCCAAAATTATACCTACAGTAGTTACGAATATTCAATTCGCTTTTAATAACTAACTATACTCGTTAAAGTAAGTAAACATACTGCTGAATTTTATTTATTTTATACTATGGTATTAGTGATGTTCTCGTTTGCAAGTCGTGTGCAAAAATTACCTACATTCGATGATTACTCACCTTTTGACAGTTGAAATGGCCTCGACTTCTTAGGGCTTAATCATAAGATTCTCGGATAACAAATCAGTAAATACGACTCGTGTCTTCTATATTTTATATCTACTATTTTATGTCTTCTGCAAATTTATTTGTTTTAAATCAGCATTACTTTTTGCTTTAAATTTAAAAGATATCCTTGACTTAAAAAACTCATTTTCACAAATGCTCTTCCTTTTACTGTGTTAAAATTTGCGTTCTTTAATTTATCTGTCAAATACACCAATGAGAATGTTTACCTACGTCCTTTTGTATACCGTCACTTATATTTTTTTATTTGTGCGAACACTTTGAATGTTCCCCTTGTTGGTTTACAAAAGTTGATGTACACGATTTCAAGATTTTTTGTATAAACAAACGTATGCCTTTTATTAAGCTCTTTTGTGTATACCCGTATTTCTCACTGAGTTGCGTCATTATGATTATCGTTTACATGCGGCCTTGCTTAAATTTTCACAAAGACCCTTCAATCGTTCCGGCACGAACCGTAGAGTCAACTGCATTCAGAAATATCTAACCTTTTTTTATTCAAGATAATATCTGTATAGAGTTTATGTTTTTCAGTAATAACAAATATTGGTTGTACAGCTGATTGTAAGTCAAGCCGATCATCTACACTTTTAAGACTTATCGTGTTGTTTTAAAGTTTCTAGTTGATTAATTATATATGTGGCTGTGTAAATCATTAGAACGTGAATAGTTTTTCGGGGTTAACAGGGCATACTTGACTATGTAATCAGAATAGTTCAAATATAACGGTCTGCTTGATCTAATAATTGAATCATTGCATTGCTGTCATTAAAAAAGTATTTGAAAACTGTGCAGAATTTTAAAAATATGGACTCGGAGTCTCTTTTTCGTATAAATAATATCTTAAATGCACTAAAACTTTTCGCTTAAACATCAAATTAATTTGATTATTTCGAACAAGATGAAGAAAGAAATGAGAAACATTTTTGTACGATATAATTTACAATTATTTCTTATGTTTCAAGTAAGATTTAGATCTATGGCACTATCATATCAATTCTATGCATCATCTTCTAATTACAACTTACATCATTAAACGTCAGAAAAGTCTACTAATGATTAAGTGATTGCGTCTCTCTTTTGTGGCATCACAATGTAAAGGACGCTCGTTAAAGTTATAGTTATTTTTTTTGCTTTTAGGTCAGGGGTATTGACGGACGTCTCAATTAGGCTCTTTCAATTTAACATTGGTATATCTCTGTTTTATTAGGGTTCACATTTGTTGAATTATGAATCGGAACCCTTTGATTTTCCGTAGATATATTTACTTTCTGTTACAAAATTTTGAAAATGTAATAATCAGCAATATTACATGGGTTGATAGTTTAATTTTTAAAGATCTGATTATATTAAAAAGAAGAAAAACAAACTAAAACTTATTACATCCGTTTTATGAGCTCAATTTGAATGGCAATGCTTTATAGGCTTTTTAACATCCGTAGCTTGTAGTGTAACATCTCTCTATACACTATTTAACGTCCATAGCTTGTAGTAATACACGAGTGTAACATTTCTTATTCTTCTAATAGCAGTAATATTCATTAATATTTATATTGTTGTAAGGAACACTATCCTTCTCAAATCTGTATGATTCATATATTATCTTTAACCTAAATATGATTCTATTAAACCGATGTTTTTAAATTCCATAACATAATTTATTCTAGCCACTAGAGTGGTGTATGTTTTATTGTTCATGTTTAATCACACTTATTATATCTGAATTGCTTTATTTCATCATTGAGGTAGTACTTAATATTTCATCCAATGGCTTCACTATCATCCTAGTATTCATGTCTTTCATAACCATATCTTATTAACTCTTTTTCATTCTCTCTCTCTCTCTCTCTTAAGTGTTTTACACACTCTACTTATTTTCACTGTTTTTATGGTGATTTTTCTTCTCCAGTGCCGTACTTTTAACGAACCCCATACCTTTTTTATTAATTCTATACTTTTGTTCATATCTCCACTAGTCCATTTAGCTTCCCCTATCAATAATTTTGACGAGATCATTATAGTTGTGATCAAAAGCATTGCTGGATAGATCATTAGTGCTTTGTGTTATGTTGACAAGGGTATAGAGTTCATGGAAGTTTTTCCTGACGAGGGTATATTGATATTGCGTATTGTTTAAATACACACACAAATTAAGTTCAAAGTTTACTTCTGATATTTCATTGTAATTGCTTTTAGGTAAGTATTTGGTCAGTCTATGACTATCGTTTTGAATATATTAAGATAAATTATTGAATATCTAATACTAAAACTGAGGGACCGGTCATGTGAAATTTACATTTATTATGATCGTAAAACACATACATGTAATTAATCCATTATATTGTATTACTTAAGTCACATGTTGAGTGTAATATATTTAATATCATCAGTTTGAAACCCACAAAAGGGTGTCATTAACATATGTACAAACAACAGGTGATTGCAAATGACCATAAACTTCACTTCAAACAGGTTAAGGCACTGTAAATGAATGGATAGAAAGAAAAACCTCTTGGTTGTAAGTATAGAGAAATCCAGGAGTGTCTTCATGTCATTTATGGGTTGAAAAAGACAAAAGAAAACATGCAAAGAAATAAACGCATGCAGATTATATCCTACAGGCCGAAGGTATACACCTGTGTACAACACAGATGTCAACGAATCATCGGATTTCAAAATCCTCTATATCTGGAAATCTATCGAGCAAACTTTTCAATTAACCAGGAATCCGAGGAAACCGACTAAGCTCCCTGATGAAGATTATTGAAAACGGATTTACTCTTTTTGAAGGAGTACTTTATTATTATTGGAGTTAAGCTCTATAAACTCTGGAATTAAGTAGACACGTATTTTATTAAGCTTATTGCGAACTCAGTTTCACTTGAATTCGTGGAAGTTATTGCGTTAGAAACTTGAAAGAGTCTCATTTATATTAAAATCGGTAAGTAGGTAGTCTCGGTTTTAAAATTTCTCATTTGCCTCTCGAGCTTTGTTAAGATTGACTTTAATTAGGTCCTAATACTAGAATTATTGGTATATTTTCTCACAAAAAAAAGAAACAGATATATTCAACTACAAGAATTTGCAATAATGACTCGTTTATGTAATTGTAATGGTAAATCTACGCTTTAATTATTTTTAGCATCATAATATAAAATAACTTGATAAAATTATCCAGATGAAACTGTTACAATATGGCATGCAACCAAAAAGACCTATTGGGTATGATGCTGAGGTCTTTGACGATAATAAGAAGCAGCCACCGAAGCAGGGTGGGTACTAGAATAAACAATTAGCTCTAAGGCGTGGACTAATTTACCTCTATTATACCATGCATACTTGACCTCAATCGTCGATCAATACCTGCATCGCGCTTTCAAAGTTAAGCAACTCGCATATAATTAACAGACAACTTTTAACCTGTATCAATTGGACTACTGTTCCCAAGCTATCAACACCCGGCTCTGAAGAAAACAATCTCCGTTATAATCTTCCTTTTTGGTCCTACGCCTTTAAAGGCTTTCAGCAACACGTATAAATAAATATTTTTAAATAAATAAATATTTAACAACATCACATACATTGCTCAGATTCCAAGATGAGTAGCTAAAGCCCCCGAATTATGGAGTATCTGAGACAACGAAGGTACCACAACACCCAGACCCGAGTCAATATATAAAAGTTCATTTTCTACATTGACCCGACCGGGAATCGAACCCGGGACCTTAGAGATGGCGACACCTTGAAACCGCCGTGCGGAACACTCGGCTACGGAGGTCGTCAATATTAATAGTCTAATGATGATTATTTCTGTTTTTCGACTAATACCTACTACGCGTGGTCTAGTGACTTCTTGTTAGGGTGACTTTTATGTTGACATCGTGTTTAAGAATTTTTCTGGCGGCGTGCACTTTAGCGTTGTGTAACTCACTCTTTTTTAATGAGGATGAGTAAGGACCTCATTTTCCCTTGTGATGTCGAATATGTTCCCATATTTTGTCTTCAGATTCTACGAAATAAACTTTATTAGATTATTATTTAACAAAATGACCACAAAACGCAACTTATTTTTAATAGTATCAAATGTTCCATTATCAAAATCGGTTCATTACTTATATTTCGAATCGAATAATAATCATTAATTAAACGATTTTAAAAAAGAAACAACGGAATATAAATATATTTCTAAATAAAACCGATACATTTTTATTAACTTTGGTTTTTACTTAGACTAATTAATTTCATTTATCTTTAAAAAAATAAATAGGTATTTGCGAAGAAATACATAAACAAACCTGATTCGTTCCAAAAACCTTATAAAACGAGGGAATGGGTTAAATTCCCTTAATCTTGAATATATTGAGTAAGTTTCGAGTCGCCTCTTCATTCTAAACAACTCGATATTCTGTAGCGTGAAGTGTAATATCTGTGCTCGCGCCTCGTGCTTGAAACCTCAAAAAGTGAGGAGCTGAATGTGGTGGTTCAAAATTGAAAATTTTGTCGAAATGAGAACCTCAAACAAACACCTCGCGAGTGAGGGGCTCCACACTAGCGCACTTGAACACGTGACAATTATGTGACTTCCATACAAATGGCTAAAGTAGGGTGACAGAAATCACTAATACGCGAAAAATGCTTAAAGCAATATGAAGTCTAACTTTTTTTTACGGGTAAGCGGATTTATTGCAAGATTTAATATTTTAGTACACAGCAAGCAAGTTAGGATGAAATATCAAGTCGTGATGAATCACTTAGTTCGTGACCGTTATGATTATCAGTAATCCTTGCCATTTATCATTGTCACGCGGCACGTAACCAATTATTTACCTTGTAAATAAACGGTATAACGAAAAAAACGACTCACAACTCTGTTTATTTGTTTTGTCACACACTTCAGCTGTTAGTGTTATAAGTTTATCTACGCATTTTTTGCCATTATTCTTCTTCGATCCACTGCTAAGTATAGATCTTCTCTATTCTGCTCTAATTTCCCTTTATCAGTTCTTCTCCGTCACTTTAGAGGTATTATCGTCTTCCCTTCTAGCTCGTTGTCTGTCGTTGTCATTATTATATATATATATATATATATATATATTTCACATCACTAATGGACGCCCAATAGTCTTTATTCGACCATGAAGCTTATACATTATTAAAATTTTACTATCAAAGTACTTCTTTATGAGTATTTGACATTCAGCAAACTAAGTGTCAATTATATGATAGTGTGTAAAATTATTTTTTTGCCTTATTATAACGAAATATTAGCAATATTCTTCTCCATAAAAATCATAACTGTGTCGTTGTAAATGATTTTAAAATTTTGTTATCAATTATATCGATCGAAATACATTAATACTATGCGCAAAAGCTGTCAAAAATAATGTGCTAGTTTTACCTGTATATTATTAAATCAGTATCATCCTTAAAGCATTAATTAATTAAAAACGTGTTTTTGATTTCTTATTATGATTATTATACACTAAACATAAAGAAAATTGAATTGAGTTGACTATTTTTATAAAATTTTCATGTCAAAATATTATAATCACTATTATTACTCAGATTGAGGAATCTGATAATGGTTGTAGCACTAAATGCGACGCCCCTTTCAATTTAAATTGATGCAAAAATTATGCTATTACTTTTAAGCGTTACGAATTAACTATGAATAAAGTTCATTCATTATGTCTTGTTGCAAAAAGGCGTGCATTACAATTATAAGCATTATAGTTTATGAGGGCTTTTATGATAATATTTTTAGGGTTCAGCACATTATCCTCTTTATTGTCTCATAAATGTATCTCATTGCGCCCTGCATTGAGATAGATAAGGACAGAGAACGGAGAATGACGCATCATAAATTGTTTCAATTCATCACTCATAAACTATTACGATTATTGCATAAATCCTTCAACTGTTGACGGACCATCCCTATCCATGATCTAGTCCTAATAGCCGAGACCTTAGAGGATCTGAACACCATACTCGAGGACCTCAATAGCGTATCTCAAACAGTGGGTCTTAAGATTAACAAGGATAATAAGAAAATCATGTCAAATCAAGTTCATGTTGTAATTCCAGTTAAAATTGAGAATTACTCTTAAAATAGTCAACCGTTATCTGTAGCTTGGACAGACAATGCAGCTAGTTAAGTCCAACCTCGTGAAAGAGAACGAATCCAAGTCGGGTAGGCAACGTTCGGCAAGCTTTAAAAAATTCCATTCCGAATGACCGTCATGAAATGAAAAATATTTTGTACAATCCTTTTCAATATGGTTGGTGTCATATGAAAAAGAACTTGATTACAAGTAGAAATTAATCCACCATGAAAATACTGAAGAAACAATATGTCTGTTGCAAAAAACGCATGTGCTACTTGCAAATAATATTGTTTTAGCTGTTACATTACTTGAGCTAGATTTAGTTAAGCTCGTATTTATGCTAAGTAAATCTTTTATTATCAGTTATTACTTTTAAAATCTATTTACCGATATTTATTACTAATATGTATTTAAACAGGTTCTGCTTCAGTTTCCGAAATGATTTAAGAGTGGAACCCCCAGGGAGCATCATTGGGTGCTCGGTGTACATGAAACTTTGCCCTTACTTTTTTTATCTTTTAGAGTTTATTTTTAACTCGCTGTTTGTACCACCCACAAGTACATTATAGATGCCATAATTTGTAAGATCAATTGCAAGAACATGTTAATTTTTTCTCTGTTAAATGACCGTTTCGTCTGATGGTAAGAGGAATTTTTCAATTTTTTCTTCTCAGCAAAGACATTGGTTATTAATATCGAAACTTTTTACCCCTCGTTATAAGCCGTTCATGTGTAAAATAATATGTATGTTGGTAATATGTAAAAATGTATGTTGGTTTTGCGATTCATTAACGCATATGATTACATTCTTAATACCGTGTAGGAGAGTTTCGTTTTGCTTATCATGTGAAGCGGTGAATTTGCAACCTTTAGGTACGACTCTTGAAAAAATTTGAATAATTATATGTTTAAACTCATTTATAGTTTTACCTTCACCAATCTAATTGTGTCTTTAGTGTTGAAATAGATTTGCTATTCTGGAAAAAATAGCATACAGGTAAATCTTTATCTACTCCGGGTAATATACGGGTAATAAAAAAAATATTTTATTGATGTGCGACAGCATTAAACTGATAACGCTGATTTTATTACAAAATAGCAAAGCTGAATACTCAAATGAATATTAAATGATGCGGCCTTGTTGATGAAATATATAAAATCTTGTAAAATGCCAAAAAATAAATAATATTTATTTTACCATCACTTATAAGTAGATGAATTAATTTTATTTATCGATTTATTTACATTTAAACAAATATTTGAATACTTAAATCATTCTACTAATATTAATTTAGATCAAGCTATTTGTATGTCAGTTCATTATCATCATCAGCCCTTTTACGCACAGGGAGGATATTAACGACTGCAAATGCAGCCGGGATCAACGGCTTAACGTGCCCTCCGAAGCGCGGAGTAGCTCGAGATAGTAGATTCTTGGTCATCCATCCCGTGGCCGACCCTTGCGATGGTTGCTTAACAACAACGATCGCGGGCCGCAGCGCTTATCCACTACGCAACCAAGCTACTCGTATATCAGTTAGTTAAATGTTGTATATGACGTAGTGAAGATCGAGCTATTCCGATAATATAACGTTTCATGATTAAAATTTATAAAATAAAACCTCCGATAGGAATCCCCGATGTCCGCATCATATTAAACGCTCTTCATATTAGAAAAATAATAAATCGAATGCCAGTTATGACGGTCCGTTGAGCTTACGGATTCTGTATTTAATGCATAGTATTTTTTCCAAAGCCAATAGTGTTGAAAAAAGATTTTGATTTTTCGCGTAACTATGGTATCATCACAGGTTATCGTCAAGAGTGACTTTTTAGTCCCATCAGCAGGCCTTTGCCGTGGATGAAATCCAACAGGGAGAGTGGGTCATGACATTCTGAAGGACGGAGATATTTTAGGTCACCCATCCAATGACAGGCCTTATCAAAAATTGCTTTACCTGATAGCTAGCGATAGCTACACGGAGTGTTGTTATCATTATCGTCATCACCCTTTCACGTCCCCACTGCAAGGACTCAGGCCTTCCTTATGGATGCTTAAGGATGACGGGCCATGACCCTCCACGCTGGCTTACCTTAAAGGTGGGTATTACCGACTGCAAATATAGACGGGTCCTGGCTGATTATCCTTCCGGAACACGAGCTACTTAGTTCGAGAGAATAATTTTTGGTCACCCATCCCGTGACCGACCCTTGTGAAAATTCCTTAACACAACAATAGCAGTCGCGGGCCGCGGTACTTATTCTCTACACCACATAAGTACTCTAGAGATTTTATTAATTTAAATCACTGCTTTGAAATATCGTTATATTGCGTCTACGATTGCTCAATTGAGCAATTGGATACTGTGAGTGGACACTTGAACGTAGAATCATCTCTAATCATTCCGTATTAGGGTCACGAACAAACACTTACATTATTTGTAAAGTGAGATGATATTTTTTTCGACTGGCACGTGCAAAGTGAAGTGTTCTATATTCCGAAGGTAATTAGTGTGTTATCATTTGACAAGCCACTTCTATTGCCGAATATACGTAGCGTTTTAATTTCGAAAAATAACGTTAAAAGATTTGAATACGAAACTTTTTATTCTAATGACAATTTGAGCTGGCCCATCAATGGGGCTTTTCCGTCTTATTATATAATGTGGACTAACTTTAGTACCAGATTTAAACTGGTAAGGCGCTCGTCCACTGCCTCAGCACGCACGCACCGGCCCCACTATGTGCATTGCAGGGATTTGTCGATGTAATATGTCCACTGTAGTTACATTTTTCATAGATGCTTCTGTGACAAATGCGACTGTCAGTTTCGACGTCATAGGAATTTTTGAAATATGGAAATTAATCTTTATCCGACCATTAGAAGTTAATACGTCTCAGTTTTACGTATTCTCATTTTTTTTCCTATTTGCTTTCCTCGTTTCATAAAAAGACGGTATATCTTTTGTTTGCCCAACATTTGGTCTAAAGGTATTATCCTAATATTCTGTTTTAAATCTTTCGGTAACTTCTCTACTATTGTTATGTCTGAGCAGTTCTCATTGTAAATATGTGATATTTTTACTGCAAGAAGTAACTGTTAGATTTCCTATCTTACAATAGAGAACGTTATACAGTGAAAACATTGTAAAAATATAAATTATTACAATTAATTATGATTGTACCTTAATATAATGTACGAGTAACATAAAAACAAAATTAAAATTAAATAAGACATCGTTTCTATCTTAAAACTCGATTTAAATTTCTATCATCTTCTTAGGATCTATCTCTTCGGTCTTCTAATAATTTTAGCTTGTATACAACTCCTCATCTGACTTAATTATATAGCAATTCATTTACATAAACTCTACAATTCCTTACCTGAGTCAATACGACAGCAAAGTCTTAAGTTTGTTTCAAATCGCTCCTAAAATCTTTATACCAATCTGAAGATTAATTTGCCTTTCCTATCTTTTTTTCTTTATTTTTTCTCTCTCATTTCTCGCTAATTTTGTCGCAAGTATGCTTTTATGTTTTGCACACCTATTCGTTTAGTCATTACAACATATATGCTAACTTTTGTTTTGTTTGTCTACGTAATTACTTTGTGTTACGTTTGCACTATCTGCTGAAAATTGAATTGTACTTACTTAAATCCGTACATTGCTAGGTTGCTTATAATATTTATTTTAATTATTATTATTCGATCGTTTATTAAATAATTTAATGGTAGTGGATTAATATCACTGGGAATTTGCATGTGTATAAAAAAAACTGAATGCGTTTCTTTTTGTTTAACTGCAAAATGCTTATTTGCATATAAATGATATAAGTAATATCTTTCAAAAGTTTCACATTCCTGAGTAAGATTCATCTCTACTAATTGACAATTATATTTACACACAAATACATTTTGCACGAAGAAATCGGCAAGGTTAACAAAATATTCAGTATTTAAACAAATTCGTGTCGAATAATATATTTTGTTTATACTTCTCGAGCAGCGATAACAGATTTATGATTATTATGTGTAGCGGTTTTACGAGTTTCATTTACACCTTTTTTATTTTGAGGCCGTTTTGCATATGGATACTAAAACTGCTGCTATTACGACGGCTTATGAATCAAATTGGCGTAAAAATATAAGATTAAATACTTCCAAAATAGGAGTATCATCTTAACATGTTGTTAAAATTTATTATGCGAACTTGTTTACATAAGGCTTGAAAAAAATCTTAAAATAATTGATATAACAGTAAATATATATACTTTTTTTATTAACGAAGCACCGGAAAGGTCAAACCATTAAAAACGTATTAATAGCCTTGAAAATGCGAAAACCTGTAAAGTACGCAACAAAAAAAAAATATAAAGAAAGAAAAAACAACAAAACCTCTTTTATGCTGTTGCTAATTGTGTTCAAATTCGGTTGTGTTTTCGTACGAAGACAAAGGGTTGCCATCGTTATCTGTTCGAATTATAATTTTAAATTTCTTTGTTTTAACCTCACATTAAGTAGTTTAGTTTTTGCGGATGGTAATACAGTACTGCTTTACGAAGATATGTATCTAACTCGGATAACGTTTATTTCTTCGTATGTAAGGAACTATTTACATAAATTTAATTCTAAGGATTGTAATTCTTATAAGTGCATATATGAGTCATGGATATAAGCAAAGATTTATAGCGGAGACATTAGAAACAATTACGTTACGCAAGTTACGCTTGGACATTATAGGGTTATCTGACGTCCAAAAAGAGGAGGAAGAGTCGATAACTCGATAATCCTGGAATCCGGTAACTTGTTATGCTACCGGGAGGGCGACCTACAGTCCCTATTTTGTGCCCGGTTAATCATCCATAAGTACCTTGTTAACAACGGTACTTAGAATATCAAAACGAAAATTCATGCATAGCTACCATTTCATTTTTGTGATGGGGGACTTCAACGCGAAGTTAGGAAAACATTGCGGTGATGAGTTTAGAATTGGGCAACGGAGCGCCAGAGGCTGGATGCTAGCTGACTTCATAGAGAGGGAGAATCTTTTTATGATGAACTCCTTCATTAGAAAGTCACAGAACCGAAAATGGACCTTTATAACGACGGCATGGTGAGAAATTAAATAGATTTTATCATATCAAAAAAAAAGCAAATATACAATGATGTGTCTGTGACATCTGTGACAATGCCGTTAAAACAAGAAGTAATCATCGACTTGAAGTAATCAGCCTCATAAGGCACATTGAATATCAACATCAAGCTTGAATGATCCCGACTGATACAATCAACGCTTTGACCAATGCCTGCACAAATTCAAGCTTCAGAACCGCTTCGCAGCGCTTGAGAATGGTTTAAATGTGGACGATCTAAACAGTATAGTGGTAAATACGGTCCGGACAGTAGGGTCTGAGTATTAGAAAAACTCGCAGTCCCAGAACGAAAAACTCCCTGACAACACTCTCCAACTTATGAAAGCCAGATATGAAATGAGACTACAAGACTCATCGTACGCAAATCGTTATCGGCAGTTGAATAGACAGATACCAAAATCTATAACACGTGATCTTCGCCGATTAAACATACATTGCATCAAAGAGACTATCGAGCAAAATAAAGGCTCCAAAGTGTTCGCCAAAGATCTGTCTATTGGACAAAGCCAACTGATGAGGCCGAAATCTGACGATGTTACTACTATTTCATCAAAGGCTAAAATCTTGGAGCACCTGCTGAAAGCAAGGCTACAACTAAGCTGACCCGACGGTATACCGAAGATATTCCGGACGTCAGCCTGTATGATATTAGTATGGCACTTAAACAACTAAAATCAAAAAGCGGCGTGTGATGACAGATTCACTGCAGAGATTCTGAGAGCGGGAGGTAAGCCGATTGTTTTACATCAAACGGAGTACTCAGTCTAATAGGTATTAGACCTTGTTCTATTTTTTTACATTTCCCTTCAGCAAAGCATATAAGTCTTTCAGTGCGTTTGATTTCCAAACTTCATCAAAGGATAATTTCTAAGATATTTGGGAAATGGGAAATTTATTGTGTATCATAAATAACTGGAAATATATCTTGAATGTTACTTCTCCGGTAAAGGTCCTATAAACTGATTGTGTAACTGATCCAACAACATATTGTGACTAAATATTGGCTTATTATATGCTTCCAGTGAGTATATTATTTGGGAGAATCCTAAAAGACTGTGAATTCTTCTAAAATTGCTATCGCGGCACTTTTTGCTCCTTCTACATGTTTATCTCTGTATATAGGTATTAGAACATTATTGCTATTTCCTAGGCTAAGAGTGATGAGCGCATTTTGAAATATATTTCTGACTTCACTATTGACAAGGTATCTAAGAACAGGAGACTTCACATATATCGCTCACTAAATAGTACAGTGGCACAACTCAAAAACCATAATTTCGAGAAACGCTCTCCGAAGTTATTAAAATCTAATATATTTAAAATTATGAAAATCAATTTTTTTAGAATATAAGTTAAATCGTTTGTATTATATTATTACTATTAAGTTTTTTATTTTTTCTTTAAATTATCTATGTGACGCCACTACAATAATGTGGCGTTTTCTGGAAATAATGGTTTTTGAGTTGTGCCACTGTACTATTCAGTGAGTGATATACACGTATCTTCATCACTAGTAGTTGTAGTAGCTTCTCATCGTCAATATCTAGTGTGCAGGTGAGGTTTTTGAAATAGTGTATTGTCTTTTATACTTGAAAAATAAAAGACTGGTCTCTGGACAGAGATGGAATGTTTAGCCCACTGCTACATATGTATCAATGTTTCTATCATATCGAATTAAGGTCAATATGTATCATTACCATGTTACTAACTTCTATTTAATTTTATTGCACCGGTCTTCATTGGTGTCAAAAGTTTAGTTCTCCGGTGTTGGGTATTTTTTTATAATTATATAACGAACAAAAATATTCCATATTTGGTTGCTTTATTTACTACTGATCGATACCCAATTCAATAGAATATGTACAAATATGTTCGAACTTCTTTGCAGGTTTCTTTATAAAAAATAAAGTCGTCTGCGAAATGGTAAACTGTCCAGTAGCTGCAACCTGTATTACACTTATATGGTGAAATTATCTTGCCTGGTTTCAACGCTGACACATTATGCTCAGATGTACGCTTTCATTACTATAATTAGAACGACATTAAAAATGAAAGTTATATTGCAACGTTTTCTCTACAAAAAGAATATACTTTATCTATACCAGCTTATTAAAGGCCCAAATGTTAGGGCAGAAGCTTTTCCTGTGGATGAAATCGAATTAAATTGAATAAGGAATAGACCATGACTCATAATTTGGGCCCAGTGCGGATTGGTGAGTGTTAATAACTGCCGTGACCAAAGCTTAACAAGCCTTCCCGGAGCACAGAGGAGCTTGACTTGAAAAAATTTGGCGCCCCTTCCTATGATCGGCGTTTGCGAAAGTTACCTAATTCCGCATCGTGGACCAAATGCCTTAACCACTGCGCCATCGAGCTTCTGTTGAAAAACTCGTCTGTTTCATTTCTTTATTGAGATAAATATAACAACTATATAAAAAATATGCAATCACATAACGACAACCAAATTGAATCTATTCGACCTCATCATATTTCATGAGTTCTCATGAAATTTAAATATCATAATTCGAATGTAATTTTAGTAGCTTTCGTTCACAATTAACAGCTTCAACGAAATATGTTTCATTAAATATATAAGGTAAAAGCATCAATCGCATTACATCAACATTAGCTCGTTAAAAATAACTAAAAACATAATTCACTTTTTATCATATCAAAGTAGAGGGAGGTGGTGTAAAAGATTAATCATAATAATTCACGTTTTACGAGTCGTAAGCCAATAATGAGCAAATGTTTAAAATTTTAAAGAGCATATGCTTATAATGGGATTTTCGACTTGAAAATGTGACCAATTTTGACTAATTTTATTTGTAAATATTGTAACAAAGTTCTCAACTACCTTTAGGACTTAATTTACCACCAATCATAATCTAAAATGAAATTATTCGACAGCTTTTAACAAAAATCAAATCAATTTAAACTTGACTTTGAGTCATAAAAATTAATTGTAAAACTCTATTTACCGTTTCTGTTCCTTTAATTTCTATAATTTTATTTTAGCTCTTTAAAACTTATGTATGTACGAGTGGGTAAGTGTATCTATCAACTCAAATAAAATGAATAGTCATAATAGCAATAACGGAGCTTGTATCGATACATGGAATGACAGCATTCATGTTGCTTACCCTACGTTGCGTGTGCGCAAACTCGCGGACCGTTGACGCGCTCCAGCACGCAACGTTGCGCAACATTGAGCTATTCGTGACCGAGTCCTGTGAACAAAATGAATTATCGTAGTGTTCGATTGGGACATTAAAGTAATGAAACGAACGTGTACATTAATAATGATGATGAAACAGATTTTAAAACTGCTCTAACTGCATATTACGCTTATGTCCACTCTAGATTATCATATGGTGTTGTCTTGTGGGGAAACTCTACCGATGCTCAAAGTGTTTTTATCCAACAAAAGAAATGTATAAGAATATTAACCAACATTGACAAAATGGAATCCTGTAGACCTCATTTTAAAAAACATTCCATATTGACATTGACTTGTTTGTATATCCTTGAAGCTTGCAAATTTGTAAGAAAATATGAAAACCTGTATTCTCCCGTTAAAACCACTAAGCATAAAAGGCACGACCGCGACCAAAACAAAATAAAGCTAGGATTTTCTAAATTAAAAATTGTCACGACGAGTCCCCATTGGATGACAATCAAAATATATAACAACATACCGAACAAAATAAAGCAATTAAAACAACTAAAACCATTTACTGAACATTTGAAAACATACCTCATTGACAAATGCTATTATAATATTGACGAATTTTTTAATGATAAATAGGCATTACATACGAACAAAAATATATGTTTTAGGGAAATGTAAAACTTCATTAATTAATTTAGGACTGAAACGGTAAAAAAAACAGTTTTTTTTTTTTGTTAATATGGTTATTATTAGTATTTTAATTTAAATTATTTGAAATTGAAATTAAATTTAAATTTGAATTTGCTACACCCTTACAGGGTGTCACATGAACTGTACTAATTATTGAATAACTTTATACTATGTGACATGCAATAAATAAATGATTATTAATAAATGATTATGAAATACGATGTAATAAAGGACAAAACCTTTTTAATAGTACAGTTAAAGAGATTACCTAGTTTAATCTCTTTAATTGTAATACTTTGTTCTATACATACTATAATACTTATGATAAATAGAGAAATCAGTACACACATTTTCATGAATGTGCAGCGATAAAATCTTGATTTTAGATCTTGTAAAAATAAAATGCACAATCTATAAAAGGTTATAATAAAAAAACCGAAAACGAAATATTTCTCTTTATTTGATAATAAGTATGATTAAGATAAAACTTGACAATCAAATTGAGTTACACATATGAAAATTAAAAAAAGCTATGATGAGTGGGGAGAACATTCTCAACAAAATCGGTCGCCGTACCGAAGTCCCTGTTGTCACTTTAAAAGAGCGAATGAAATAATGGATAGAAATATGTGCCCGTGTTGTCCTATTTTTAGTCCATTAGATTCTTATATTTGACAAAACATTGGGTTTTTCAAAACACATATGTAATTCTTCAGATGGGTACGCCGAACACATCCCATCTTGAAAAAAATGCCTTAAATAATTTTATTAATGACCTGGCCCAGACTCACAGACATTACCCTTGTTTCCATAACATCAACCATTTATAGGTACTTGAACTTAAAATTCCTATACAATTTATTGTCCTTTTTGTGATTTCCATAGCGATAAATAAGAACTATTTTTAGATTTAGTGGCTGATAGATTGGCTCCAAAATGTTTTTCTATATTTGTTAAATGGCTCCAATATTTTTTTCGTTTATTTAACGTTTAAAAGCGCGGTAAAGCCGCTAGAAAATGAAAGGAAGATATTCAGTATTTTGTGAATGCAATATTTTTAACTTCTCATTGTTTCTTTAGTATTTCTCTTCTAGTCGATCCGGTGCGGTAAGTATTCTTCTTTTATATAATTTGACCACTTTTTAAACCCATAATTATATAAAAGAACGACAGAATTTAAAGCTTGTTCCAATCTTTACAATGTTATGACATCAAATACACTGAAATCTGAATTCCTGTATATCTTCGTCTTAAAACTTATTGGATCGTTTACCGTCATAAGAAAGAACAGTAATTAATATAAAAACTTATTGACCATATGTTACTGTACAAGTGACAATGATTTAATAGAATTACGTACTGTATTGTATATGTGTTCACAACATTCGAACGAAACGGAATATGTACGCTAAACTTTTGGCACTGGCGACGGCAAATAAAGATTCTGATCGGCAAATATTTTCTCGTCGTTACGAGGGAGTTGGTTTTGAATTTGTCAATCGCCCGTACGTGTTAATGACCGGGGTACATTGTGAATAAAAGGACCGGATCTCACTGATATATAAAAAAAAACACAAATTAATTAATTCTTGAGCAATAATAGAGGTTTTTAATAATATTTGTCGGCGTGTAGTCAGAAAGGCCTTTTACGAAGCCCAAATAGATCGTTCATATCGGAGGACTAACTTTAAAATAACACTGCAGGCGTGTATACCAACGTGGATTTGTTCCATTTTATCACTTTTCATTCGAAAATATAACGAGATGAGCGTGATGTCGTCGGATGTCTTTACTCCTCGGCGTTCGGAAACAGAATGTCTGAGAAAAATGGCGGCAATTTGCTTTTTGTTAACAACCTGTCAAAGTCAGTGTCACCATTCTAATAAAATTAAAAGTATCGATGATCACGCTCTCTCTACAATCGAGTAATTAAGTAATCGAGTAACTAGCAATTAAAATAAAAGAAACTAAATCAAACGATCTTCGTAATGATGATGCGACATATTTAGTATAAGCGACATAAAGTAGACCTGAGATTACACAAACAAGAAAAATAGCACTTAGAGATAATTACGATTTTTATTTGTGTTCTTCAAATTTTCAGACTTTTAACAGTAAATAAGTCTATAGTGAAATTTAAAATAAAAGAAGCCAGCAATTAAATAGTAATAATGCACTGTTTTATATTTTAACGTAACAAAGTCTGAGTTAGTTTAATCAAAATATTTATCTTCATATAACAATAAAAATAAATGGAATAGATGTTATATTATTTAAAAAAATACTGCATAATAACCTGTTCAATACCTTAATTTTACTTAATATGCTTATTTAATTTATTTCATGTCTCTTCAGTATTATATTTAATTAATTCTTCATTTATAATGCAATGATAATATTCTCTTATGAATGATAATAGGTACTTAAAATATTCCTTAGAGTAATCGTCTGATCAGTACAAGCTTACGATACTTGTTTAGGCATCTGGAACGGTTGAATTTTGTTAGAAAAATTTTAGTTTTCTACGCAAATATTATGTTGTTTCAGTTTTTTTTTTTAAATAAGGCAAAATTTCAATAAATATTTTTTAAATTCGTATTCGAAACTGATAAACCGTTAGGCAATTAATCGTGGCTGACGGGAAAGAACCCAGGATACATTGGTCCCGACGCGAGGTCCCGCGGGCGTCATCGCCTCTATGTATCCACCGTGGAAATGTTCGTTTCGTTCGGCTGCCCGCCCGGGATTTGCGGGATGGTAATATACGTCCCGGAATCGCGGCCCTAATTTTTTTCGTTCGGCTTTCGGATATCGATGCGGGCGTTTTTAGTGTCGCGGTGTGTAATTGGGGAGTTAACGTCGTCCGCGGTAAATTAGTCAGCTAAATCATCTCCAATGCAATATTTAAAAAGAAATGTCACAACAACTCTTTTTTCTATAAAAACTTTTTATGAAAATTTTAAAGTCAGCTCTGTGTTTTGTTTTAACATAATAACAATCACCTATTTAAAAGATCATATGTGAAGTTTAAATAAAAACTGTTTTTGTGTACAAATAATTGTATATTAGTAGAATAAAAGTTCTTCAAATTGCTTCCTTAATTTATTCGTAATCAATAGCCATATAATTTTCCTGTGATCTCCGTGTATTTTTTATTATCAACGTTTATTACGACGAGTCGAATGAAATCACGACACGTCATTTTGCATAATGTGGTCATGATTATTGGAAGTAAACATTTTTAGGTCACTGCTTATATCTGAGCGTTTCTGATGTCTGCATATTTAATATGGAAATGTTTTTGTCACTGCGAGGACGAATATTAATTCCTTTTAAGATTCCGTTTAGAAAATAAAGACAAGCATTTTTTAATATTATGTATAAAAAAAATAAAAGTTATTTACTTTTTAGAGTTACAACCCTCAAAATAACTGTTATTTCTTTTTACTCACTTCAGATTTGCCGGGTAACTTTAGACCGTCTTGCTTTTGGTCTTTCCGGCTACGAGTATGCTTGGCTTCATATATCTGAAAACTTATTAGATAAAGTGTACTATACTAAATAGATAAAGGGTACAGATATACCTTTCTGGGACGTTAATGGGAGTCCCACAGGGATAAATCTTGACTACGACTTCTCAAAATGTAACTGCGTGGTGATCAAACACATTTAGCAGATAGCCAGGAAGACCAAAGGCAAGATGGCCCTATGTTACTGTTCAAGTAGTTGGCTAATCAATGCGTAAAACATTCTGCAAAGCACGCGTCTTCACTATTGAAGATATGCCCCCTCCTCCTCCGGGAGCTGGAGGGGGCATATGTTCAATAGTGGAGAAGCAAATTCCGATAAAGAAAAAGAAAAAGTATTTCGTGATCGCTCATTGAAGAGTAGTTTACATAAAATAAGATATTATTATAACTTCTAATGAATATTTAATAGAATCAGGCGTCATCTTGCGTGATTCTATTGCTATGACTGTGAACCTACGATATCTAACCAAGCACCAAGTCTCAACACCAGGTGGTTGGCACAATAAGGTAAAACATGTCCTGAGAATGATCCGTGGTAGAACAACTGATAGAGTGGCGATTGTTGCTAGATTTGTTGTCATTTGTTTGTATCTTACAGATACTGACTGATTGTGGCAGTTTCTAGATATCACAGTTAGGAATAGCTTAAAAATACACTGATCTGACATTCATAGAAATTAATGAAACGTGATTTGCATATCCTTTAATAAATATCAGCTGAATGTACTTGATCGGATTTCTTTACCATTATACCGACTCAATTAATTTAGCACCAATGAACCTATCAATTATATAAAATAATTAGCTACTAGTAACAAAATACTTTACATAGCTGTTGGCTGTGATGTGAAGCAAAGAGTTCATCCCACCATAGAGCTTTTATGTTCTATCTTTATCTGCACGCCAGTATAACTGAAGCCTTAGTTAATCTATCAAAACGAAGCCTTAAATTAAATGTCTTGGATTGGACGGACCAATCCTGACTGCGTCTGCTGATACTGGATCTGATCCTTTACAGGATGATTGGACAGAATTGCACAAAGCTCAGTCATTACCGAAGTACAACTGAGGTCCCTTGACTTTCATAATTCAGTTGAGCTTTATAGTGTTTTTATATATTTACAATGATTTCTGTTTCGATTATACATACTTGATATGTATAAATCATCCCTTTGTTAATAATTAAATGTATAATAATCAATAGTTTGATCATAATATTATATCATACATCAAATAATCTTATGGTAATGTCTTCTTGGATTTAACGAAAGGCGAGTTGGCAAACACAAATAAAATTATTTTCTCTGAACATCTCCTGGTTAAGATCATATGTTACATGGAATTTAAAAATAGAAGGTCAACGAACCAAAATTGGTATTAAGGAAGTTCTAAAAAAACAAATCACCCAAATAAATAGTACATTATTAGCTAGCACCCGACACGGCGCAAAAAATGGTTATCATACAAATTTCGCTCTCATCCTTACTACTTCAACTTTAATGACCAAATTCGATTGGGTGTACCAACAAAGCTTGCTATTAAAAGCTTTTCGAATAATGTTACATGTTTCGCTTCTATATAATAGCAACTGACAAAAAACCTTCGATAATTCTTTATGTGTCGATTTGTGATTCATATGTAATTAGATTTCGAATAGCTACACTAATCAATTCTGAATGATACTGAAGGTGCGCCATCTTTGGAATTGCTTCAAAACTTATTGGATGACTACGAATAATTTTAAATACGAATGTTTTTTCAATAGTACAAAATGTAGCGTGTCGTATCTATTTTTGCATTGTGAGAATAATTAAAGAAAAAAGGCTGTCGCTTGACGCGTTCTAACTCAAGAGGTCTTTCTTGAACTGTCAAAAGATCGTTTTCTCACGAAAACAATTATTTTGCGGAGTATTTGATATAACCAAAACGAACGGAGCCCATCAAGCGAGGTTTTTGATGTCCTTTGTCATTCCCACAAGAGATTTCCACTTGGCTTCAGGATCTCGATTATGGTGAAACAGAGAAATTCTTGGAATCTTGCTCTTTTATTTCTTCATTTTGTATATAAACGTTATCTCGCCGTGTTAATATCACCACTACAATCGATCGTAAGAATAAAAAAATATCTATAAATTGCTTTACACAATGATGAGATGGCGCTGTATTACCTACATCACGCTTAGGAAGTTCTGATCATAACTTCCAGTTTTCACTGGTTGGACCAGGGGTCTGGGCTAATAAAACTCAGTTTGAATAATAATATAGTATCATATTTATTCAATTTTACATTCAAGGTGCTATAGGGAAAAATATTCTTTATAAAAAATCCACTTTGTCCCTGGCAGTCTGAGACGGGACTCGAACCCATGAACTTTCACAGAGCGGTCGCCCGGATTGCGAAAGGTCATGGGTTCGAGTCCCATCTCGGAATTCTAGGGACAAAGTGGATTTTTAAGCATATTTCGTTAATAATATGTTATCAATTTTGAACGTGTTTTCATCTTTTTAATTTCGAATAGCCAATCCTCGAAATAACCAATTCTCAAAATGTCTAATCCTCCATCACTAAATTTCTAAGCGATGTTGGTATATTTATTTTTTTTATTTTATATTTTTTTGCTCGATATATATCTCTGAGGGTGTATTAACATAGAAGTTTAAAGTAAATTACGGCTCAATAAATTTTGATCCAAACACACACCGAACTTGAGAAATTATAATAACATATCACTTGTAAAAATACCGTCATAAAATATGAAATACCATGGAACAGAATAACGCATACTCTGCAAGGGATTTATCTTGAAGATATAGATAGATAGGACCAGAGTATTATAGTTATTAATTCTAACTATATAAGTTAACATCCCAAGTGACGTAAAGATAAGGCGAAACTGTCGTTCTGGTCGTATAGTGTTACGTTACTTATGTCTTGGACGGATTTGATGATGTCACTCTTCCCTACTATACCCGCCGCTCATGCAGGAGACAAAGGACGCAGACTTCTATAGAACTAATATTATAAAAATAAGGACATTACGTATATATTTTCAGTATTGTACATTATGTGGATTAATAAGTAATAAATAATATTGCCTTCACACTTGAACTCCTGACACCGATAATTTAATCTAACCTAGGATTGCAATCGTAGGATATTAGAACTAAATACCTGTAGAAGAGCTGGATCTAATCTCTTAACTTGAATAGAGTTCTGAGTAGTGTCTTGGACCTTCAATAACTAAAAAGTAAAAGTGTATATTTGATGGAGCAAGCATTAAATCACTCAATGTTTTCTTCAATAATTAAAAAATAAAAGTATATATTTCATGGAACAAGCATTTACTTACTCAATGTTTTCTCATTAAAATAACTCATCAGTTGCTGGCAGTATACTGTTTGATCTTCATTAAACGAATAATCAGCTAAAGCTAAGTGCAAGCTTTAATCGCCTTGGATTAAATCCATCGATACTTAGGCACCACTAATTGGGGGTAGATCGATACGCGTGACGCGGCAATCAAGCAGTATTCATCTTTAAGAATATTATATTTATGTACCATCTATTGGAACACCGAAGGTTTATAATATTATTGACACCTTAGGTAATATTTATAACATGTTGTTGGCCTTTAAAAACATTTTTAGACCTTACCTTTGCGAGATTTGAAAACTTGTGACACAATTTTCTCGAAGACTACTAAAAGCTATAGATTTTCAACTTTACTCTAGTTCGCTGAAATCCTATGCTTTGCTCTGTCACTATCAAGAACATTATCAAGCTATCTAAGATCTAGACATTTTGTAGTAATTATTTACGGGTATAACCCAAATCACTCATTAAAATTAATTGTGAACAACAACAAAGTACAAATAAATTAAGTATAAAGAGTACAATATATAACTTAATCATTATAGTTATTTAATAATTTATCATAAATAATCAATAACGAACAAAAAGATTTGCCTTGCCATAAAATTTTTCAATGGAGTAATAAATAATATAGTATATATAAGTAGTAGAATATCTTGAATTGGATTACCAGAGCGTATAGAAATAAAAGACTTTATTTAGTAACTACCATTATTATTATTATTTTCAAAAGTAAAATATAATATGAATTAGAAAAAGTAGCAGTCTTCAAATTAACTGCTATCATTCCGCAAGCGCCTTCTCGTCATGATCTAGTTTTAAGTCCATAAAAAAGAAAATTCCATAAAAATTGTCATCCCATAATTTACCCCCTTAGGGGTTGAATTTCATTAAACCCCTTCTTAATGAGCACCTACGTCCTAAAAAGAACCCTCATGCAAAATTTAAAACTTATAGTAACGAAGTATCATACAAACTTTCATCTCCACAATTTACCCCAGTAGGGGTTCAAAAATCAGAAACTCTATAATTCCTCATCTAATATGCTGAAAATCAATCCAAGGATTAATAACCCCGGCTGTAGACTTTAAAAAGAGTAGCTACATCCATATCAACATAATGTAAAACCCTGTCTCATTTATCTATCTGTTTGAATGCAAAAAACCAAAAACTACCGGTTTATATTACCGGAGGAAAATTTGTTTGATTGTTTGTTTCGCATTGCTGCGAAACTACTGAACCGAATTTTTAAATTCTTTCATCTAAGGGAAGCTGCATTATACGCTATATTTTACGCAAGCGAAGTTAAGAGATAATAGCTAGTTATTCACAAAGGATCTAGCTATTATATCAAGGTTTCATCTAAAATAGTTTAAGTAACAATTCATAATGAAGACTCATTTAAGACTACTAGATGTAAAATTACTAGTAAGACTACTACATGTAAAATGTGTATTTAAAAACAAACGCGACAGACATTATTATTTTGCAACACAGCCGTGATACACTGTACATTGTTGGCAGCCAACATTCTGATCCAATGTTTTCTATTAACGTCTCTGTAAGTGATATAACCTTGACCAGATGCGTTAAGCGAAGCTAGTGAACTTGTTGAACAGCTTTATGAGATGAAATGTCTACCTTAACAAGTGTTGTCTCTACTTTTAATATGCCGCAAATTTTATAGATGCACTTTTTTATAATTTACTACTTGGTCTATAAGGAAACGATAATTCGATTGTTTTTCATTGTAATTTAATTTATTTGATCGTAATAAATTAAATAGTATAAACCTGTTTACATATTGCTTGTTCTCATTAGATAACGAACCTTTATAAGGTGATATCATTCACGATGTTATATTGTTATTTTATTAGATTTTTTTATTGTTTGCAGGTAATTCTTCTCCTGAAACATCATTTGATAAAGAGCGGTAAAAGTTACTATTTATTATTTACATAAAATCATACTTAGTCCCGCGAATAATAGCCTTTTTTTCGTTGAACAGTATAATCTCAGAAATAGAGAATCAAAGAGCCTTACCTATTCGATTAGCGTCGATTTTTGAAATCCCTTATGAGAAAGTGCAGTGTTATCTCGATCGAATAACTCAATTAGGAAACCTGGCTATAAGTGAAATGTTATTCTAAAGAAAAGATTTACATCCGTTTCTTAGATATTTTTGTAAGACTAGTGAATTATTTGTGTCAATACATACAAATAAAAATAAAAAATAAGATACATACTCCTTGAATACAGGAACACGGATACAATAGAGGAGCATAAACGAAGACTCATCAAACAAAACACTGTCGTAATCTACATCGTTTACGATCTCCACTGCAGTTAAAACGGGCTTGTTTACATGATCAGCGATGTTATTGGCAGAACCGTATTGAGCTTCTTATGAAAACAAAAGTGGTTTGTTTAAACAATGCATACAGTTGAAGTAGATATAAAAAAGCTTCATTATATTTATCTACACCTTTGAAACACCTTTCCTTGTACTTTTAGAAATTATTTAGTATTCATTCAAGATCAAAATCCAAATATTTTTGTATTCCAATAAACTAATTGAAAGCAGTTTTGAATCGTTCACTGTTTTACAATATAAGGACTGAAAAGTAATGAGACTTTCTATCCAAAAAGTTTACAATGCTTCAGATGTCGTCGTCTTGCACAAATCGTAAAAGTCAACAAAGGAATGGATTTTGGTCAAAAGGTTTGCTAGCTGTATTCTTGAAGACAATTACTTAAATTGGGTATACGGTTTCGTTGTTGGTGTGTGCTGAATTTTAACTAAAATCCAATCTATGCTCAATACCTAAAAGAAAACAAGATTACAAAACATTGATTTAAGTGATTTTAATGATTTTTATATAGATGCAACATGAAACATTGATTTAGAAGCAAAGCGTTACATATAGCATCTATTTGTCTAAAGTAATTACATCGGTACCAGAATACTGTAGATACCTACAGTAGCTTGATTACTATCTCAAAATACTGTTCATATGTTGACGTCATAATATTATGTTCACTCGTTATGTAATTCCAAAAGATCAAACAAGATGTGCTTTTTAGGATAGTGCTTTTTATTATGTCTATATTCTTGATATCATATCTTATATAGAAGTTAAAGTACTCTTTTATCATTGCTCAATATATTTCACGTCGATGTTTCTGAACAGCAGCCAAAATTTACCAATTTGTGTGCGCCTGTCAAACTTTACCTTTATATTATGTCTGATGGTTTATAACCCACTGCCAGATGGTCCAGATATACGTTCTCGATATATCTCAAACTCAAAACCTTGCCAAAATAAAGAAAGAGTGGTCCAAAAGTTTTCGTCGGTAATTTTAATAAAAAAAAAACTCATTATAGTTGTCCTTTTATTGTCCTTGTCCTTTTTATATTTATGTTTAAATATCTTTTAACTGCATTTTAGTTGATTGTAGTGTGATGTTCTGCTATCTTTGAATGTAATTATATGAAAACTTTTCAGGTTCAATTTCAATATTGATTCTTGGTATATTCCGTAGTGGTTCAACCAAACATCGAAAGCATAAGCTTTTCATATATGATCTTATTTTATTATTACAGTAATGTAGATTTAATACAACCCGCTAGCTTCTAACAGATTTCATCTACGTAGATCTTTATATATTGGTACTTACGTTACATAATGATATAATTTTTTAGTATATAGATAGTTCGATATCATAATATTTGAATAATAACGACTTATACTTACTCCTTTAGTTGACCATAATTACGTGCCTGCGATAAAGCAATCTATAACAGATGTAACTATAAAAGATGACAGTTGTACTTGTATGAGTATATCTACAAATAACCACTTGGAAACTATGAATGGATTGCTATAAAGATAGGGCCTGAACGTTTTGATGATGTATGACCAGCAACAATGGGAGGACATTCTGTACTAACCCCGAATAAGATTTGAAATATAGTCTCGTTATAAAGCAATTTGGGAATTTAAACCTAGAGAACTGTTAAAAGAAATATAGACGTTACTAATATGTTGGATCAATCTCAATATCGTTAGCTTATTATTATGTGCGTACTATTATTAGAAATAATTTTAAAGAAAAACTTCTAATCCTCTTACATTCATATCGTTACCCTTAAGAGTTAAATTTTGGGGTTATACTACGAAAACCAATTGTCTATATGTATATTGTCTATCGAGAGAGAATTGAATCCGAATAGAACACAAATGTTGGAATTTCGGTGTGGAAAAGTTCCCTTTGTTACGGGGGGCACCGCAAATTCGTTAAATATGCCCGATACAAATTCCATTTTCTCTCGATAATTTTGTTGCTACAATGCCTTAGCAACAAAATTATCGAGTGAATACAAAGTAAGTGTAGTTCCGTCCACGAAATTACCATTAAAAAAGCAAAACTGCTTCATCATTATAGTGCTCGAATCAATATAATTTGAACTGCGTAATCAATCCAACCATCTCACGATACTACTAGATTTAGCAAATTATACGTACAGTAAATCTTATATACTTACGTCAATGATGTAATACCGATTGCCTTTTTCTAGCAAAATTACATCAGCTGCTGCAGCTATGGTTTGTAAACAAGCAGTATACGAGGCTATTGTATAATAAAAATAAAGACATGTCCATGAATTCA